>OY747122.1:9425531-10670531 GCA_963556455.1 Epiblema foenella | reverse complement strand
CCCTACCCCGCCTCCTGACCCTCAACGCCGCACCTGGGGAGCCTTGCGACTCCCTGATGCGGAACCCCCCATCCCCCCCTGTCAGGTTATTAGTAGCATCGGCAGGTGATCACTTAGGGTCCACTAAATGATCACCTGCCGTTGCCTCCAGGGCGCACCGGCCTGAGCTCTACCCTTTACCGCGGATCAACCGGATCAAGGGGAATTGGTAGAACCCAAACACTCGAGGAGGTTACCTGACATAGCGCCCCAACCTAACCTAACCTAACCTAACCTAACCTAACCTAACCTAACCTAACCTAACCTAACCTAACCTAACCTAACCTAACCCAGAGTCACGCGCCACCCTGCGTCGCAGCAACATCGTTTTCGTTGAGCTCCGCACTCAAAAATTCATAAAAGTGGCAATTTTAGTCCGATCGCTGTGGAACAAGTGTCAGTGTGTGCATTTTGTTGAGTACCATAAAGTGGAATACAGTGATTCAGCCGCGGAGTGCAGTGCGAATTAGAAATCCCAAAAAACCTCCAAGTTTGAGGTTAAATACACACAAAACGGTGTATACCTGGCGACTGGTAGTCGCAATCTGCAAGTGCGATACATCATTTAATGCGTCTCATCGAGCCCGATACAACGACGTATCGTACGCGCCTGCACGTGCCACCGTCGAGGCGCAATCACCGAAAAAACAAAAACCACGTGGTGGCGTGGTCACAGATCCAGCTGGGCGCGGCTGCATTTTTCGACGCATAAGGAAAGACACGGTACCTCGTTTCAAATTTTTGGACTCTTATTTTCGAAAATATAAACATTTTAAATTTCAAACTTTACTAGTGAATAACTTAAAAACTTCAGGCAGACCATACATTTTTTATTCAAGAATCCGGTGCGCGCTTAAAAACTGTACGTGACTTCAAAAAACTATACCTCTGGAAGACATTTTTGACCGTGAAAACCAAAGTTTTTAAAAATTTCACATTTTTTACGATTTCCAAAAATTTTTGCTTGGAAGTGAACTTTTTAGACTTATAGTGTTATAGCCGTGTATGTCCTGTATATTTTGACATTTTTTGTAAATTTTTAAGGTTAAAAGTTCCGAAGATATTCGCGTTTTTGTAGAAAACTGGTATCCCTCAAAATCTAATAATAATAATAGTTTTTTCAAGCAGGAATTAGCTTCAGAATATATATCCTAACCTGGCTAAGCCCAAACTCGGGCCCGCTAGCGTTTAAATTGAGCAGAAACCAAATTTTCGCCATTTTCTTTTTTCTGGTATCAAAATATAAGTGTAAATATCTTCGGAACCAGTTGTGTTAGAAAAATAAGGTTTTCACATTAGTGTGTGGTTTTTATAGGAGAACATATTGTGTATGTCAGATTTCGAATATCTCGAAAAATATTTTTTAAGGTTGTAACTAATAAGAAACTATAGAGGACATAAAGCCACATACGCCAGTGAAAATCCGGTGCCCCTACGACCTCTGGTTGCTGAGATACAGGCCTCTAAAGTTGGAGTTTGACAGTTCGGCGGCCATCTTGATTTACTTTGGTCCGCCGTATCTCGGGAACCGGAGGACCTAGGAAGTGGCGGTTTTCACGAGGGCCACCAGGACCCCACCAAGAATCCCCCCCCTCCATTTCAGGAAGATTAGAGCCCCTAAAAATCCAAAATCCAAAAACGGCCCCACTGGACGGAGAAGGTCCATAAGACCATAATAGGCCAAAACCCCAGCTTTCTGCGACCTCAGGGAGCGGAGCTACAGGCGATCAAACTTTGAGTTTGACAGTTCAGCCGCCATCTTGTAAAAATTAAAATTTTTGTATCTCCGGAACGGGGAGTCGTAGAAGGCCGGGGTTTTCTTTGGGGAGAAGAACATACCCCACGCTTCACGGGGAATCTGGTTTCAGTTACCACCAGACGATTTCAGGAAACTGAAAACCTGAAAAATTTCCTCGCCTGAAATTGGTGCCATCGGATCGCATTCGCCGAGCCTTGAAAAACGAGCCCAAGCACGGGCGCATAGGACCAGCGGTTACGGAGATACGAGCGGATACCAAATCCAGAAACCGGTTTCTTGGCTGATACCAGAAATCTTGGACCGCCGTAGCTCCGGAACCTGTAGGAATAATCGGGCCGTGTTTGGGGTCGTTGGAAAGGGCTCGGGGAGAGCAATCTATTGAGCGTAAATTAGCGACTCTAGGTAGAGCCAAAAAATTTTTTAGGCTAGAAACCACTTCATACGCTCCGGGGAAGAATAGTCGAGTGACCTCAGCTTTTTAGGCATAAGTAGAAGGCAGAGTTACCGACTCTACATTATATACCCAAATAGGGTGACTACGTTTTTTTTTTTTTAGGCTTATAAGACTCTAGGTGTAGACCACCTACATATAGCATAGTAACGGGTGCCGAAGTATACGGCACACAAAACAAAGTAGTGTTGAGCGCCGCCTCCCCTCTACAGAGGCAGCAAAAAACACCAACTCTCTCCTCCTTACCTGACGCCTCCAAAGAACCCGACGTAATGTTCGGCTACAGAACCCCTGCCAAGGGCCCAGCCTCCAGGACCCCGCCCGAAAAGCCGGAAAAATCTGGCCCGGGGCCTTCAGTAAGGCGGAGTATTGGAGACTGGGAACACGGCAAACCCTTTCAACTCTCACCACAAGCAGAGAAGGTGGCACAGACGGTACACAGTGACCCCACCCCTACGATAACACCCTCCGCGACCTCGACAGTGCAGGCAGGCCCTGCGAAACAAAAACAAACACTGACGCGGGAGGGAAAAAACGCCACAAATGCGACTGAAGGCAAGAAACCCAGCCCTATAAAAAAGCATTACCCAAACAAAACGGCGGAGGCACGAGCCTATCTCTACAAGGCAAAATTTAGCATAGGCACAGGAAGAAACATTAGGGCAGATATAAAGACGGACGTAATTGAAGCCCTTGACAAACTATACAGTTTGGTAAAAGAGATCGAGACAGAACTGAAAAAGGAAAAGCCCGAGAGTATAACAGTGATAAATCGGGGCTTGGAAGAAAAGGAAGAGGATCAGGAGCCTGCAGCAAGAAAAGATAGCGAGAAAGGACTATATATAGTAAATAAAATGGAAAGAATCATGGAAGAGAGTGAAAGACGCATGATAGAGAGGGAAAAGAAACAGACGGAACACATCCAAAAAATGGAAGAGCTGAAAGAGGCACTAGAGCAACACAGAAAGAGCATGGCAGGGGCCACATATGCGAGTGTAGCGGCGAGTCGTCCCGAGCGAGTCACTCCTGGAGGCCCGACGCTGCACTCTATCGTGGTCTCCTCAGAGAAAGAGATCGAAACAGGAGAGGAAGTGTTGGAAAAAGTGCGAAAGGCAATAGATGCAAAAGAGGGGTGGATACAGGTAGAAAGGGTAAGGAAAGCAAAAGATAGGAAAATAGTCATGGGATGTAGGACCCAAGATGAAAGAAAAAAGATAAAAGAAAGGTTAGAAGCAGCAGGAACACACCTGGTTGTTGAGGAGGTGGAAAATAGGAACCCAATGGTCATAATCAGGGATGTGCTAACAGTACATAGTGACGACGATATATATAAAGCACTGAAAAACCAAAATAGGGAGGTCTTTCATGATCTAGACGAGCGGGAAAGCACGCTGGAGATTAAATATCGCAAAAAAGCACGAAATCCCCTAACATGCCATATCGTCATTTGCGTCACACCAACGGTGTGGAAGAGAATGACCGAGGTGAAAAGATTGCGAGTGGATCTCCAGAGTGTCCGAGTCGAAGACCAGTCACCACTAGTACAGTGCACCCGCTGCCTGGGGTACGGGCATGGCCGACGTTTCTGTAAGGAGACAGTTGACCTGTGTAGCCACTGCAGCGGGCCGCATCTAAGAGCGGACTGCCCCGAAAGGATGACAGGCGTACCACCAGTTTGTAAAAACTGTACAACAGCGAAATTGGAAAATTGTGGGCACAATGCATTTAGCAATGAGTGCCCCATTAGAAAGAAATGGGACACCCTCGCTCGTGCATCAGTAGCTTATTGCTAAAGTTGCCCCAACGAATCAAAGTTACCTAATAATGCAAGCAAACCTCCAACGCAGCCAATTGGCCACAAATGAGTTGCTTTTGGAGGGAAGCAAGCGTAAAGTTGCTATCGCACTGATCCAGGAACCATACGTGGGTGCAGCGAAAGTGGTGAAGGGATACCGGGGAGTCAGGATCTATCAGGATTCCAAAGCAGACTCAGAGGTTGTAAAGTCTGCAATAATCGTATTTAAGAACGAACTAGACGTAATACAGCTTCCTGAGATTACCACAAAAAACATCGTTGTGTTGAAGATACGAACAAAAGCCTGGACTCTCGCATTGGTATCCTTTTACTTCGAACCAAATGAGCCCATCGAGCGGTACTTGGATCAGATACAGAGAGTACGTAGAAAACTGGGCCCGTCAAAAGTAATACTTGGAGGAGATTCAAATGCAAAGAGTATCTGGTGGGGCAGCACAAGCGAAGACCAAAGGGGAGAGCAACTCTGTGGGACACTGGTGGAACTGGACTTGCATATATTAAACACAAATACGACCCCAACTTTCGACACGATAAGAGGCGGCAAACGATTTAGCAGCCACGTAGATATAACGGCCTGCACAGAGAACATCCTTGGTCATGTAGAGGGATGGCAGGTAGAGGAAGGTCTCATTAGCTCGGATCACAACGTCATAATGTTTAATTTAAATGAAATAAAATCAAAAGGGATAAATATACAAAGAACAACACGCATGTACAATACAAAAAAAGCGAATTGGGATCAGTTTCGTGAGAAACTGCTCCAAATTATGCAAGACACTCAACTCACCATAGAACAATTAGAAAACATACAAAACACAGAACAAATAGACAACACAATAGATAAATATACAAAAGCTATCACGAACACATGCAAACAGACAATACCTCTTAAAAAACAAGACAATACTTTTACACTGCCGTGGTGGTCTGAAAAACTCTCAAACTTGAAAAAAGGCGTCGCAACTAAAAAACGCAGAATACGCTGCGCCGCACCAATCAGAAGGGAAATGGTAATCAACCTCTACCTGAAAGCGAAAGAGGAATACGAGACTGCAGTACAGGCCGCCCAGACCGAAAGCTGGAAAGATTTCTGCTGTAAGCAGGATAGAGAAGGGATCTGGGAGGGTATCTACAGAGTGCTCGGTAGAGCTTCAAAAAGAGAAGAGGACCAGATGTTAGAACACGAGGGGAACATTCTGGATGGGAAAGGATCGGTTCGACTACTAGCTAGAACATTCTATCCGGAGGATAAAGAGGAAGAGGACAGCATGGAACATCGCCGCATCAGAGGCCGTGCAGATACAGTAAATGATCGTAGCCATAATGAACAATATGATCCGCCATTTACTCTATGCGAGCTAAATGCGGCTGTGCTGTCTTTCAACCCAAAGAAAGCCCCAGGAGCAGATGGATTTACCGCAGATATCTGCACTCAGGCTATCGGGTGCGATCAGACCTATTTCTTATCGCTCGTTAATAAATGCCTGGAGCACCACCACTTCCCGAAATCTTGGAAAGAGGCAACAGTGATTGTACTCAGGAAACCGGGAAAAAACTCGTATGCCCAGCCCAAGTCATACAGACCAATAGGACTCTTACCAGTCCTGGGCAAGGTATACGAGAAGATGCTAGTCGCGCGACTGAAACACCATTTGTTGCCGAAGCTTAGTACCCAGCAGTACGGATTCATGCCACAAAAAAGCACCGAAGACTCCCTCTATAACCTTATGAACTACATCAGAGAAAAAATACGAGCGAAAAAACTCATTACTATCATATCTCTGGATATAGAGGGAGCCTTCGATAGCGCATGGTGGCCTGCAATAAGGGTGAGGCTAGCGGAAATGGATTGCCCGGTAAACCTGAGGCGGGTGGTGGACAGCTATCTGAGAAATAGGGCGGTTGGAGTTAGATACGCGGGAGAAGAACACAAAATCTCAACAAAAAAGGGATGCGTACAAGGATCCATTGGGGGACCCATCCTCTGGAATATCCTTCTCGATCCCCTTCTGAGGAAATTAGAAGGGATGCAGGTCCATTGTCAGGCGTTTGCCGACGACGTGGTAATGGCATACGATGGAGACACAGCACTAGAGATCGAAAGGCAAGCAAATGCTGCTCTCGAAAGTGTGCGGGCGTGGGGAATCGATAGCAAGCTAAAGTTCGCACCACATAAAACATGTGCCATGACGATAACAAAAAAGCTAAAATACGATACACCACGCCTAAATATGGGAGGAGTCGACATCGAAATGTCAAAAGATATCAAACTATTAGGTCTGACCATCGACGATAAACTCACGTTTAATAAGCACGTCGCAAACGTCTGCAAAAAAGCCCTAAGCTTCTACAAAAAATTAGCAAGAACAGCATGTGTCGGCTGGGGACTGCAACCTGAGATAATCCGCACAATCTATACTGCGGCAGTTGAACCAACCGTACTGTACGCCGCAAGCGCCTGGGCGCCAGCCGCCAAGAAACTTGGGGTAAGAAAGAAATTGGAAGGGATTCAGAGAGGCTTTGCCCAGAAATTATGCAAGGCCTACCGCACGGTCTCCTTAAACGCGGCACTCGTGCTGGCCGGAATGCTGCCACTTGATCTTAGAGTTCAGGAGGCCGCTTCACTTTACGAGGCCAAAAAAGGAGTACCACAACCGGCACTGGGTGGCAGCGAGGTCGAGCGAATGGCCCTAGCGATAGAAGCACCTCATCCCGCGTATCGTACTGGAGTGGATTTCGTCGGACTGGTGGATCAAGGGCAAGTGGACCAACATAGCGACTTCGAAGTTCGTATTTTCACCGACGGGAGCAAAATAGATGGAAAGGTCGGGGCCGCCCTGTCTGTATGGACTGGTGAAACCGAAACCAAAACCCACAAGCTTGCCCTGTCGAGGTACTGTACGGTCTACCAGGCTGAACTCCTTGCGATATGCAAGGCGACAAATGTGGCCTTGGAACATAGAGCGTCTTCTTTTGGAATTTATAGTGACTCCATGGCGGCACTACAGACGGTCACAAACTACAATTGCCTCCATCCCCTAGCAGTAGAAACCAGAGATAACATAAGAAAAATATCTCTCCAAGACAAAGTTATTGCTCTGTATTGGATAAAGGCACATGCGGGGCTGGAAGGAAACGAGAGGGCTGACCGTCTGGCAAAGGAGGCCGCCACAAGAACCAAAAGAAGACCTGAATACGATCTGTGTCCGATTTCATTCGTCAAGCGAGGTATACGTATGGCAACGCTTGACGAATGGAATCACAGATACAAAACAAGCGACACTGCTGCGATCACGAAACTGTTCTTCCCGGACGCGGTAGCGGCGTACCGGACCGTACGTAAATTAAAAATAAATAGCGTGTCAACACAGGTCATGACGGGGCACGGTGGATTCTCCGAATACTTGTATCGCTTCAAGTGTAAGGAGAGTCCATCGTGTATATGCGACTCAGAGGCAGTAGAGTCTGTCCCGCACATATTATTTGATTGTCCTATATATTCCCTGCAGAGACTTGAATTAGAAACACAATTGAACGAAAAGATAATAGCAGGAAACGTAAAAGAACTGATAATTAGTAAAGATAGAGAAATCTTTCTGAAGTATTGTGCAAAGCTAGCAAATAAAGTAATAGAAAGAAATAAAACTAGATAAGTAAATATGCTTTCATAATATAGTGTATTATATTAGATATAAGATAATTGTATTATAGATAAGCATAAAAACAAATGTTAGAAAATAAGAGAAATAGAAAACGCACAACTGTAATGTAAAAGTGTATAAAGTAAAAAGTGGAGAGTACGAAAAT
Source organism: Epiblema foenella (assembly GCA_963556455.1). NCBI lineage: Eukaryota > Metazoa > Arthropoda > Insecta > Lepidoptera > Tortricidae > Epiblema > Epiblema foenella. The sequence goes on along the minus strand of OY747122.1, from coordinate 10,662,659 downwards.
TCTATGTAATAAATAGTATGTAAAATATTTCATATACAAATAATGCAAATACACATGTAAACTACCCTTTCTTGAAATAAATAGCCTGGTGTTAAAAATTATTGTACCCGAAATAGAACAAGTAGAATAGAGCTGGAGTACTGCGTAGATGGTCTGTCCCGACCTCAAGTAAAAAAGATGATGGATGAAAGAAAGACAGCATGAAGAATAAAAGTACGAGAGGCATGATTGCGAGAACTAGAATGAAAGAGTCAAAAATAAAACTGTAGCCACAGTTTCCGATCAAGTCGGAAGAGACAGAAAAAAAAAAAAAAAAAAAAAAAAAAAAAAAAAAAAAAAAAAAAAAAAACCTAACCTAACCTAACCTAACCTAACCTAACCTAACCTAACCTAACCTAACCTAACCTAACCTAACCTAACCTAACCTAACCTAACCTAACCTAACCTAACCTAACCTAACCTAACCTAACCTAACCTAACCATCAGTATGGTTTCCGTGAGCAAAGGTCAACCATGGACGCACTACACAAGGCAATTGAAGTAATAAAACAGGCTAAGGAAAATAAGAAACTAGTGTTGGCTATCTCGCTGGATATACAAGGGGCGTTTGATAATGCATGGTGGCCGGCGCTACTTGATAGATTAGCACACATTAGATGCCCCAAAAACATTTACCAAATCATAAATAGTTACCTTTCTAATCGCAAAATAATTGTCAAGTACTCAGACGCAACAGTAATCAAAACCCAGTCAAGAGGGTGCGTCCAGGGCTCCGTCCTGGGCCCCATCTTCTGGAATCTTATAATGGACTCTCTCCTTGAAAGAGAAATGCCAGAGGGTAATCATATACAAGCTTACGCCGATGACGTACTACTGATCTGCACAGGAGATGACATTAAAAAATTAGAGAATAATACAAACCAAATACTCCAAAATATTTACAACTGGGGCTCCGACAATAAACTGCAATTTGGACCAAGCAAAACCCACATGATAACGCCAACACCTAAAGCTAAAGCAGCAAGAATTGAAATGAACAACGTAGATATCAAATTTGATGAACAAATTAAATTACTTGGGGTTATAATAGACCAACATTTAAAATTTATAAAACACAGTGAGTATATAATAAAGAAGGCGCAGAGAATCTACGGGAAACTCTGCATGTACATCAAGCCCACATGGGGAGTCTACGCTGAGAATATCAAAACCATATATAAACAAGTCATAGAACCAATCATAACCTACGCAGCAGAAATCTGGTACAGTGCAGTAAACTATAAAAAGGTAATAAATACACTACTCAGCCTTCAGCGGGGTTTCGCAATCAAGATAATTCACGGCTTCAGAACACTACCAACTTCAGCTGCGATCGCATTGGCTGGACTCACGCCATTACATCTGAAAGTGAAAGAGGTCGCCTCCACAGAACGCGTAAAACGTACTTGCATAACGGAATTCTTGCCCGCGGATATTAAATATGACAAGCGTATCGACACTAATGAGCTACTTCACCCCGCGAGCCGCATTAACCTAGACTTCACAGAAATAGCCAACCAAGAAGACCTGAGCGCGTTCTATGAAGACACTGACATGCACAGAGTGTACACGGACGGGAGTAGACACGATGGAATGGTAGGCGCAGCATTTGTGATCGACTACCCAGATGGTAGGAGTTACACTAAAAAACTAAAATTACACAATTGCTGCACTGTCTTTCAGGCTGAATGCTTTGCACTTGCAAGTGCATGTCAGGAGTGCCATTCGAGGAGACTTCTCAAAACAACTATATTTACTGACTCAAAATCTGTTTTAATGGAGCTCGCAAATCGTAGCAGCACAAATCGCAGTATAAATAGAATTCATAAAATACTGTACAGCATAAAAGAGTCTGGAGTAATGCAAATGCAGTTTTGTTGGATTAAAGCACATGCCGGACTTACCGGCAATGAAAGGGCTGACCAACTAGCCAAGGCCGCTGCCGCTTTACACAAACAACCTGATTATGAGCTCTTCCCACTATCCTACCACAAACTGAATCTTAGAAAAAGCACAGAAGAAGAACATAACCAAATCTACACTGGCAGTTTGACCGGCAAACATGTCAAAAAATGGCTACCGACACTCGAAGAAATAAAAACTCTACGTAAACATTTTACACTCAGCTTCCAATTAACGCAGATTCTCACCGGACATGGATACACCCGAGCATACCTGAAACGATTCAAACTAATAGAAAACGACACCTGTCCCTGTGACAGCACTACGCCGCAAACAATAGCCCATCTATTAGAAACTTGTCTGCGATTTGACGGAGCGCGTGTTGAACATGAGGTTATCTGCAGTATACATAACATAAAGCCGTTTGAAATATCTCAGTTGGTCACTAGAGAAGAAACCATAGAGTCATTCATTAAGTTAACCAATTACATTATCGATCAGTTAAAGACTTCTAACAAAACTTAAAGATACTAAACTGTTAAATGAATATATTATTTGAATGTTATCGTATGTCTAATGAATAGCGAAAATAAGCTACTAAATAACAAACAAACACTATTATAACCTGTTAAACAATAATGTCGCATATGTATATAAAAGTGTATTTAAAGTTTGCTATGTAATAAAACAGAAATAAAAATATTTGCTACATAACTCACCACACTCACTAATAATAGAAATCGTCAATAACGGTGTGTGGTCGCGCGGCCGCCCGCTCGTTCGCAGGCCTGGTGCCGGTGGAGGGGCGGGCGCTCGCGCGGCCAACATACACTGTTCTTTTTTCCAGAATAATTGGTCGCCCGTATTCCTAGCGAGGGCTGATTATTCACTTAGCATAACGTTACAAACATCTCAATAATACTTCACCTGCACATTAATCACATCTAGCTCACACTATACACGAAGCGTGGGAGGGTTTAGTCCGTAGGCGGTCGAGGACCAGCCTCACTGCGATCCTCGGCCGAGTCGGGCATGCGTGCAGACACGGGTCTGTACGTATACAATGAGTATTCCCTCCCACGCACGTAAAAAAAAAAAAAAAAAAAAAAAACCTAACCTAACCTAACCTAACCTAACCTAACCTAACCTAACCTAACCTGAAACCTAACCTAACCTAACCTGAAACCTAACCTAACCTAACCTGAAACCTAACCTAACCTAACCTGAAACCTAACCTAACCTAACCTGAAACCTAACCTAACCTAACCTGAAACCTAACCTAACCTAACCTGAAACCTAACCTAACCTAACCTGAAACCTAACCTAACCTAACCTGAAACCTAACCTAACCTAACCTGAAACCTAACCTAACCTAACCTGAAACCTAACCTAACCTAACCTGAAACCTAACCTAACCTAACCTGAAACCTAAAAAAAAAAAAAAAAAAAAAAAAAAAAAAAAAAAAAAAAAAAAAAAAAAGTTTGACAGTTTTGTTGTACCAACGAAATAGACAATGTCAATAAAACTGTCAAAATTCACTAATTTGACACTTTCTGTCAAATAAGGCAATAGGCAAATTTTCCGAATTTTGGAATTTTTTATCTCCGAAACGGTAAGAGATATCGAAAAACTGATTTCATATTTATACTGACGGGCTATGGATCTATTAAAAACGATTTTTTGTTGTAGCAAATTCGACAAAAAAAAAAGTTTCAAAAAAAAAAAAAACCAACCCGGGTCTAAAATTTTTGTTTATTAATCTAGAGCAACCAAAAAAATTTCATTATACGTAGAATGATAAATATTTTTGGGCAGCAGAAATTCAGCTCCCTAGCCTGTTTCTTTCAAAAAATTTGTATAGGACCTCCCATACAATCCAAAAGGAGGGCACTTGACCCCAAGCCAAAAAGACCATAGAAAGATCACCTTAAAAAACCCCCGTATACCAAGTTTCAAGAAAATCGACCGAGATTTACCCCTATAACCTAACCTAACCTTTTTTTTTTTGACCCAGAGAAATGCATGACTGCATACCACTACGTAACCGATTATGGGTCCTCTATTCCCAGACGTCCGATGCAGGATTTTCCCGGATGCGCACCATTATCAGTAAATAAAATATAAAAAAAATAGTAATAATAAAAAAAAAACCTAACCTAACGTAACAATACGTAGGCAAGGGCTCTGAGCACGTTTGTCAACAGAATTAAAATAATAATAATAATAAACCTAACCTAACCTTGCCTTATGGCGATGGGTGGTTAGGACCTAGAAAAAAAATATATATATATACACATATATATAGTAATCCGGAGAGTGATAGTTTAGGCGCCTATTAAACCCCTGAATGAATGTTATTCTACAAATGTAACTTAAATCATTAAAAAAAAAAAAAAAAATTGGGTTTTACCTTGAGTCAATATCTTGCGCTCAGTGAATAGCTCTCTTCAAGCCAACCATTCCTACGGATGCCGGAGTTACGGTAGAACTTCTGGTAATCTACTAAAAAACCGGTTTCTGGATTCGGTAACTGCTCGTAACTCCGCAACCGTTGATCCTACGCGCCCGTCCTTGGGCTCGTTTTACTACGCTCGACAAGTCCAATCCTCTAAATTTTTTCTTGAAAATTATTTGACTGAAAAGTGCTGAAAAGCTCCTGAAAGGTGGGTCTTTATGCGAAAGGACCCGTGCCGATGTCAATCTTGAAAACCCCGGTTCACTACGACTCACAGTTTGGGAGTTATCACTGTTAGAACTTTATCAAGATGGCGGCGGGAACTGACAGTCTAACTTTGACCGCTGATATCTCTGGTTCTGGGAACGTAGAAAAACCGGATACGGGACTGGCTTACAAAGCCTAACCTTATTTATGGGTTGAGACCACTTTCAAGCCTCTAAAATTTACAGTAATTTCAAACCTGAAAGTCTGTGGAAGCCTTAACAAGAGTATACAGACTAATGATGTTCCCCGACTGGAAACTGGCTCAAGTGACCCCATTACTAAAAAAGCCTAATCCAGTTATCCTCTCCGAACTCCGTCCTATAAGCATCCTTCCCTGTGCATCGAAGGTAATAGAAAGGGTGATCTGCGACCAGCTCTCGAAATACCTGAACCCGTCGTCTACCGACGAAAAAAATAACAATAGCATTCTTTTGTAATGAGCCCGCGAATTCCAGGGATGGGTAGACGACGGGTTGTAACATCCTACCTGAACTCTTGTTCAGTTTGAGTTTTCGCAACGGTCTATCTACAGTCACTACGTCACTCGATATAATTGACAATATCTTACATCAAAAATTTTAGAAGCTCTTCTAATGAAGCCAATGTCTTTTTTAAATATCCAGTCTTTGTCCGAAGTAGTTTAATTTTCTTTGATTGACATTCTATTTTATCAATAAGTTGCCTTTTTCTAGATGACAGTTCAACAGACTCATGTGGCGCATATGTTTGTTGCTCACTCGTAGTTGGAGATGGGTATTCAACAATATCCAGTGATGTAGATGACTCATTATATTGCGTTGGTTTTCGGTTGCCCTCAACAGCAACTCTTTTTGTGGTGTCCTAGAACAATGGTGAAAATAATAAGAAAAAAATATTCAGTTGTTACGGTTTTAATCTAATTTAACATCAAATTCTGCTGACTACAAATATTATTACGAAATAAAAATGACATCAATTCCAGATGCTAAATAAAACTAATAAATAAAAATAAAACTGATTAAATATAACTGGGTACAGGCTTCATCAGTTGTTGCAACTGCCTGCCTGATTAATAAATAAATAGCACAGATTCAGACATTTATTGGCCCAGCATAGGTAGGCGTATCAGGTACATATTACATTTTGATTGTATTGTATGTATAGTTTCCGTCTGAAGAGAGTCTAGCAATATGTGTTGAGGCTCAGGTTGGCATCAGACCTGTGACTTTAATTTTCATGTATGGCAGTAACCAGAAAGTTACCATCATTTGGGCTGTCTACTCAAAATAGGGGCGTAAGTGTTGGGATAATTAGAAATACAACATAATTACCTATATACCATAATTCTATCTGTGAGTTCCTTCATCTATCTGTGAGTTCCTTTAATTGGCTTTGTATTATTATCTATGTCTCTTATCATAATCTAGTAGCTGTTGGTACGCCTTAAAATAAATAAATAAAAAATAAATAAATATAAAAACAAGGTGCATCCAACCGAGCATGCCCGTTGCGGGTTTTAGTCCATATGGTTTAATTTCTATATTTCTGGGAAATTTGGAAATAACATACATATAAACAATAACATTATAAATAAATAAAATAGCCTTTATTCCTGGCAGTCCTAAAGTATGTAAGTAAATTAACATTTATTTTGACTATTATTGTATTACTATTTGTTAGTGTGCCCATTTGTGGGCAGTAGCCTCCTCCATCTCTTTCCACTTTTTACTATCCTTGGCCTTCAGTGTCCATGAAGCACCAGCTGCCTCCACGAGGCAGGCGCGGATCCAGGATTTTGTTCATGGGGGGCACTTCCGAACTTTCCGAAAATAAAACTTATCGTAAATACTTCTCCTATTCGCCGTTCCACGCTCGCCAAAATACCAAACTCCCGATATTTAAACTTCGCGGCATAAACGACATAAAGTCGACACTCGCGCGGCACCCGCCCATTTTTGAGCGGCGGCCATTTCCGCGAATCAGTCTGACCTCTGGCTAGAACCGACGCGCATCTTTCGATGTAAAACTTATTCTAATTACAGTCATTTCTTGTTAAATAACTATTGAGGCTTTAGCCGGGCCTAATTTAGTGTGTGTAGTGTATTAGAACTGTTAGTTTTGTATTTCTATTCATCTAGCCAGTGTTTTGTACCTCATCGACTCAAACTTTAAATAATAAACTTTATTTCTGCAAATCGCGTCGTGTTATCATTTTAAATACACAATAAATGGCGTCCCAAGTGCGGGCAGAATTCCTGTGATTAAATAACACAGCTTTACAGTGTTTAGCAGTGCATCAGACTCTCATAACCTTATATAAAAATGTCGCGTAACACGCGATCAAAAGATTCAAAAGCTAACGAAGGTAGCGAAAGTGATAGTGAACAAAGTGAGAATGTTTCTATGTCGCAAAGGAGTTTTGCAGCTTTATTGGCGACTATACAACAGTCGCAGTCACAAATGTGTGAACGCGTGTTCGAGCGACTGGAGCAGTTGACGACAAGGTCGTCTTCCCCCGCCCGGCGGCCCAGCGCGTCGCCGTGTTCCTCCGCGGGCGAGGCTCCACCGCTTGCCGGCACCTTCGCGACCTGCACATCTCGCTTCGCTGGTCACTCTCATAATGTTGAGGCATTTATAGATGCTATTGAGTCATTTAAAGAAGCCGCCTATGTATCAGATGACATCGCCTTGAGAGGTATGTCGATGTTGCTCACTAATGAAGCCGCGACTTGGTGGCAAAGTGTACGCGCTGAAGTCACTACATGGTACGATGCGCTGACGTACCTACGCGATGCTTATGGCGATCGCCGCTCCGAGTCGACTATATATAGGGAATTATTTAGTTCGCAACAGGGTGATGATGAACGAACAGACCTATTCGTCGCACGAAGCTGTGCCCTGCTTGCCCGTTTGCCGCCGGGTGATATATCCGCCAAGGCACAATTGGATATGATATATAGTTTGCTAAACATCAACATAACCAAAGCATTAAGGCGAGAAGAATTCTCATCATTCAAAGAACTGCTAGTAAAAGCTCATAAAATTGAAGATTCCACCCGTGCCCTTAACGCTAAAAAGCAGGGTGAGTTACAGACTCAGAACGTTCCAGAAACGGCGAAATCATCGGGGCGCAGCGCCACGTTTGCGCGCGCGCGCGCCGCACCCATTTATACCAGTACGCCGACCACTACAACGCTGCCTACGCCGCCGCCGCCGCCGCCGCTAGCGCAATATTCGCGCGGTGCATCGAGTGTTCGTTTCACGCCGCCGCCCGGCGCGGCGATGCCTACGCCGTCCGGCGCGGCGATGCCGATGTTCTGTGTATATTGCAAGAATTACGGACACGATCGCGACCGGTGTCGTAAGTTGGCGGACAAGGATGAGTCAAACTTACTTGATAATCCAGTGTCGTGTTACAAGTGTGGTACTAAAAATGTTACTCGCGATAATTGCCCGAAATGTAATGCGGAACAATGCTTTTATAGTTTCTACAACTTCACTACCGATGATGAGATTGATGTATATACTAACTTGATCGAAAACGATATTGGTAATTTAACAGCTGATAATAATGTTTCTAGTGTACCTTTTGAGCCAATCTCCAGTAATGTAACTGTAATGAATATGTTAAATTTGTCTGCAAATGGAATTAACTCAATTGGCTCGTGTAATAATAATACTGATGTGGAATGTAATGCAAACAATGTCGAACGTAAAATGTACGTTCCCTCCTCGCGCGCCGGTACTAGCTCAGATTGCGGGTTACGTAGGGTAAGTCGACCTATTTTTGACATTCAAATTCTGGGTTCGCGTGGCACGGCGCTTATAGATTCGGGAGCGAAACATTGTATTGCGGGTCATAGTCTGTACATGCTTCTCCTTCGCAAGGGTCACTCCCTTCAACCGGCGCGAAAACTTATTAAACTCGCCGACGGACATCTGCGTGAGGTAGATGTCTTAACGACTACCTTAGAAGTGGGTATAGAGGGTAAATCTATTCGGACTCCGTTCATAATACTTCCTGAAGCCAGCGGCAATGAAACTCGTCTTCTTGGCATTGACTTTTTAGTTACCGCTGCTGTTACTATCGATTTCTTCCGCGGACTGTGGTGTTTTTCAGACGACAGTCAGCATCGTGAGTACCAACTACGTTTCGAACGTGACGTCACGCAGCAACTGACCTGTGCCGCTGCGGATGTTCTACGAGATGATGAAGGGCCGCAGCTTATGTCACCTGATCGGGACATGCCAGCGCAAGTCTTATCGGTCAATACGGACATTTTCCAGCCAGGGGGAGCACCGACACCCTCCGCTGAGCACCGGATTGACACAGGTGACCATTTGCCTATATCTGTGCCTCCTTATCGTTTGACACCCGCTAAGAAGGAATTGATGCGCGAAGAAATTGATAATATGCTCAAAGAAGACGTTATAGAAGAGTGCGAATCTGCTTGGGGCTCTCCGGCACTCCTGGTATCAAAACCAAATGGCAGCATCCGTTTTTGCGTAGACTACCGGCGCCTTAATGCTGTGACTAAAACGGATAACTACCCAATGCCGATTATAGACATAATTGCTCCAGTAACGAAGCCCGATGAGACATTGGGAAAATATCACGTTCAGGATCTGACACCTTTCATTAGTACGAACACGACGGCCGACGACACTCCGCCGGTTCCTGTAATTCCGAAGCGTCGTCGTGGGCGCCTGAAGGAGAAGCATAACGAGCTAGTTCCGGAACGAGGGCGTTCTCCTTCACTAGAGGGGGAGTATATCGTAAATACTTCTCCTATTCGCCGTTCCACGCTCGCCAAAATACCAAACTCCCGATATTTAAACTTCGCGGCATAAACGACATAAAGTCGACACTCGCGCGGCACCCGCCCATTTTTGAGCGGCGGCCATTTCCGCGAATCAGTCTGACCTCTGGCTAGAACCGACGCGCATCTTTCGATGTAAAACTTATTCTAATTACAGTAATTTCTTGTTAAATAACTATTGAGGCTTTAGCCGGGCCTAATTTAGTGTGTGTAGTGTATTAGAACTGTTAGTTTTGTATTTCTATTCATCTAGCCAGTGTTTTGTACCTCATCGACTCAAACTTTAAATAATAAACTTTATTTCTGCAAATCGCGTCGTGTTATCATTTTAAATACACAATAAACTGACCTTTGATAACTGTTGTCAGAACATATTTCCTACGTCAGGACATAGGCAATTTCCCTGCCCTGACACAGGCTTCAGGGGGGGGCAATTGCCCCTGTTGCCCCCCCCCTGTATCCGCACCTGCCACGAGGTCGCCACACCAGCGGCGTCACGGCCGGCCGCGTGGGCGCATGTCCTACAATATAGACAATAACATACAATACATTTTAAGCCAATACACATTGAAACTAGGAAAGGGGACAGTTATCATTTTACCTCCATCCCAAGGCCCACTGTTTCGTAAAGTAATTAATTGGTTATGAAAGAGATTGTGCAGATCCAAGATGAGTGGAAAAAAATATATACCTAATGATAGATGTAGCAAAAGTCTACTTACATGTGAAATTTTATTCCATTTTTTTCTAAATTCGATGTGTTAGAACTTTTTTGACACCCGAAAATAGCACATGTAGGCATTTTGGTTGACGGAGCCCACTGTAGCTTTAACAAACTACGAGACTATATACCTAGCAATGATCAGCCGTCAATCAGCCAGAACTTTTCACAATTTATGAATGCCTTCAGTACTTATATATTGTACAATTCGTGAGTGCTCATGTTGATGTGTCTTGTTTTTCTAAAAGCGTTAAGAGGCCTTATAAGTTTTAAAATGTTTTGATATCAAATTATGACAAAGATATTGATAATACCAATAAAGTTATTAAAGGCTACAATAATTTTATTAAAGTTTTAGATAGTAACATAGCCATTTTTTGATTTTATTGTGTGTAGTAGAATTTAAGCGGAAAAAACAAGTTTTTCGCTTGAAATTGGTCGTCTGTAATGATGTTTGAAATGATATTTCTTTATCAAAATACAAAAAATACATTTAAAGTTTATGACATATGGTCGCAATAGTCCTGGGGGCCTACCGCGAACCGAAAACGAACGAAGTTCGAATATCTCCCTCTCTGTCGCACGAATCAGCAAGAGCGACAGAGAGGGAGATATTCGAACTTTGTTCGTTTTCGGTTCGCGGTAGCCCCTCTGTTCTAGATAGTAATATTGAGAAAATGTCAAGATGCGTGTCAATTCAAACAGAAGAAACAGAACAGAAGGCGTAATAGACGAGCGTCTTTTAACTGATAAGGACTCTTAATATATTTAACTATACATAAATACCTTAAATAATACAAACATTGATATAATATAGAGATATAGTATATATTCCTGTTTTACTCCGTCAATACAAAACCACTACACAACAAATAAAATAACTTTTCTACTTCTCTACTTCATTTTTTTTAAATTTATTAGGACCATTGACGACAAGGCCATCAGCTCAGTCTCAAACCAAAAAACAAATCGTGACGTGAACAGAGACTTGACAGTGACAGAAATGTTAAGGGGCGCTACCGCGACAGCAAACGAAGTTTTCGCTCTCTGTCGCACTTACGTCCGAACGTGCAAGTGCGACAGAGAGTGAATACTTCGTTTGCTCGCGGTAGCGCCCCAGAAAGATGTTCAACGTTCCGTTACTCGTACTTTAACCCCATGTTCCGAATCACGCCAACAACGTCACAGCGCTTACAGTTCTGGTACTTGGATGAAACTTAGGTAAAACAGCTGTGTATTTAGTTTTTTTTTGACAGTTTTGGTTATACTGGTCACCCAACGTCTCATTTCATTGATTTGTCACTTGTCACTAATGTCATTGTCATATCTTTATCTTTGGTATCTTATCGATTCTTTTTGTAAATGGTGTAATTCGCCTTCACAGATTCCTGCTATTTCTATTTTATGATAACAAAGCGAGTCATTGTTAAGTCCTGTCTGGGTTTTTTTGATCCTCTAAGTATTCCTTAAAGTATTTTATAGATATTTATGTTCCCAAACTTGGACTCGTAATTTGCTCGTAGTGTATAAGTAGCGCTCTCACTAGTTATCCCGCGCGCCCGGGCCGGGTGCTCCGCCAGCACGGACACGAGCCGCCCGGGATGGAGGGTGTCGGGGCGGGGGCGGGGGGCGGCGGCCAGCGAGTATCAGGCCCCGTCCGACAGGGTGAGGCACAAAGTTATTTGTACCATATGATCTAAAATCTATCTCTTAAAAATATAGTTGTTACCGATTCTTACAGAAAGTAGTCTTTTTATGAACTGACATAGTGTTTGCTAAGCTCGGCTTATGTTTTTGAATGAGAAGGGTCTAGTTTAACTCATTTACTTGGATTTTAGCGAGCATAACACAAATAGTAGCTTCATTCCATTGTTTACCATGGGGATATCTAACTTGTCTTGTTATCCGTATTTGACACACGGCATGGAAGATAGATTATGTATATAATTCTCAATATTCTTAGTCAACTATTATCTTCTTCGGTCTTGGCTCCATTATGCCCTTCACCATTCACTGTGTGGCAGGACCGGGTGCTGAGGTTGCAGAATGTCTTCCTGTGCATGTTAAGACGGAGTTTGCAGACGTGGCGGAGGCGGGAGACGTGAAGCAGGAGCTCTCGGCGGAGGACGGCGCGAGCGACTGGTGCGGGCACAGTGAGTACAGTGGTATGTTACACACTCACCACTGTAAGATACACTTGCAGCAAATACTATCATTATGTTTTAACTAAGCAGCTATGCTAATAAAAATTATAAATTTGAAATTGAAGGAAAAAAAATAAAAATGTAATGTCATGAGCAGGATTTGAACGTGGAACTAATAGTAATTAATAAGAGATACTGACACCCTCCTCGCATTATCCCAATACAATTGCATCCTGAACAATGCCTGGGGCCCGCTACCTAATCCCAGGATTTGGTGTAGGCACTAGTTTTTACGGGAGCAATTGACCTTCCAACCCAAGGGGAAATTGGAACTTATTGGGATTAGGTTTTTCAAGTGAGCCGGCAACTTGACTGTTATGTTCTCAATTCGTGCGTGCTTGTATGTGCGTGACTTGTGCATGTGCGTGTGTGTGTGCGTATCTGTGTGTGTGCGTGTGCGTCAATATTGTCACTTAACTGATAGGACAGAGTAACAAATTGTTAGAAAAATACTATTATTCTGTTATCTATGCTCTACTGCGGGTGCACAGGTGCAACAACTGTCACTTCCTTTTCCTTCTACTCTCGATGGCCGTTCCCGTTAGCCACGTTTGTGCTTGTCCCCAAAATATTTCATTTAATTAATAGTAATGTGAATGTTATAATTACTTATAATCATGTCGTAACCATTTAAACATGGAAATAAAACACTGTGTCGTCATAGAGTGATTTTATTAGATCTTCCCCAAGTCGAAGCAACGCCAGGAAGCTGCGCACCTACTCTGACTAACAGGTTTTGGGCACAGGATTGCCTATCCCGGAGATTTGGGAGAGTCTTCAACGTACTGTGAGTACAAATACAAAGATTGTTAATCCTATGACGACACATACACGACATTTAAATATGGGGAGCACACCGAATTCAAACATAACCTCAATCGAAAAGCTGGAAGGAATATCCAACTACATTAACTGGAAGTTTGCTATCAAAATGTTATTAACATTAGAAGGACTGTGGAATTGTGTTCAAGGTACAGACGAGGACGCTGACCACGATAGTAAAGCGTTGGCTCGCATATGTCTGTCCTTACAACCGGCATTGTATCAGCACGTGCGTAGTTGCAAAACGTCTAAAGAGGCGTGGACCAAGCTTGCCGAATGCTTTGAAGACAAGGGCTTATATCGGCGTGTACTTTTATTGCGCCAACTGCATCGTGTCGATTATAACCAGTTTTCCTCAATGTCCCAATACATAGATAACATCATGTGCCTGGTACAACAGCTAGAGGACATTGGCAAGAAAATAGATGATGCTGAAGTAGCGGAGATTATACTTTCAGGACTCCCTCAAGAATTTGACGTGATTGTCTCGAGTCTTGAAACGGCATGTCTAACCAGCACTCTAAGCTCGGAAACAGTCAGAATGAGACTGTTACAAGAAGATCACCGGCGCAGTAATGAAGCAACTTCCGCAGTTTATATGGCTAGTAATAAGAAGAAGCGGGGCTGTAATACCATCTGTTCATACTGTAAGAAGCAGGGGCATCTAGCGAAGCGCTGCTTCAAGAGGAAGCGGGAGCAGGAAGACCGTCGGGAAGCTGAGGGGCACACAATGTTTGCCTCTGCATTCTCCGTGTCGACTGCAGCTTCAGAGTTCCTGATCGACTCGGGCGCTTCTTGTACGATGGTGAACAGTCAGGATCTACTGAAGGATTCCAAAGAAAATAACTGTAGTATATCTGTGGCAAATGGCCAGTATATGTGCAGCAATTCTGTTGGTAAGCTTCAATTGTCTCCTTCTGTTTGTTTGGATAATGTATTAATTGTTCCTGGGCTTTCAATCAATTTATTATCTGTAAGTCAGATGACAGATAGAGGTTATGTATTTGTCTTTGCAAAAGATGGGTGTAATATTTATAAAAATTGTAAAACTACGGGCAACCCAATTATCTCAACTAGAAAAGTCAATGGGCTTTACAAAGTTAATATAAAACAAGAGAGGTCCTTACCCCTAGAGCATTCCAAGCCCCTTCATAATAGGCAGGGGACAGTGAGTGCTCACAAAGCTGACCGTGTGCCATTGGATTTATGGCACAAGCGCCTAGGCCACCTCAATATTGCAGGTATGCGCATGCTTGGTGATGGGGATCAGTGTTCTGGTGTTGTTTTTCAGAAAGAAGATAACAACCTTGGCAGCTGTGTCTCTTGCCTAACGGGCAAGATGTCTGAGGCATCTTTTCCCAGGGCAAGTTCAAGACGTGCTGCTTCACCGCTTGAGCTGATCCATTCCGATGTGGCAGGGCCAATGCAAGTCACAACGTGGGGCGGCAACCGTTTCTTGTTGACTTTCACGGACGACTGTACGAGGAAGACCTTCGGCTACCTCATGAAGTCGAAGAGTGAGGTAAGTTCTCATTTTATTAATTTTAAAAATATGGTTGAGAAGCAAACCGGGTTGCATATCAAAGTTCTCAGAACGGACAATGGTACTGAATATTGCAATAATAACCTTACAAGTTTTCTTAAAAAGGAGGGCATAGTTCACCAGACTTCTGTGCCTTATAGCCCGCAGCAAGCGGGTGTTGCGGAGCGTGTAAATCGTTCGGTGTTTGAGAAGGCACGCGCTATGCTACAGGAATCTGGTTTGTCGAAACGCTACTGGGGAGAAAGTGTAATGACTGCAATATATCTCAAAAATTTAAGCCCGACAAAAGCGTTGTCGAATAAAATTCCTGAATGTATGTGGACTGGATCGTCTGTCGATCTCAGTCATTTGCGCGTCTTTGGCTGTACAGCCTATGCTCATGTTCCGAAACAAAAGAGACGTAAGCTCGACGCTAAGGCGAAGCCCTACATATTTGTAGGGTATGGTGAAACTTGTAAGGGATATAGACTAAGTGACCCATCTGATCCTCGCATCGTCATTTATGCACGAACTGTCGTGTTTGACGAGAGCAAATTTTATGCAAAGGATAAGGCTATAGCGGGACAAGCCGATGAGAATAATTTTATTTCATTTGACAGCTTTATTCCACTTAACTGTGATAATGGAATTTCAAATAATAAAAGAGTTAACTGTGATATTAATGATAAAATTTCGAATAATGAAAAAGTTAACTGTGATATTAGTAGTAAAAATTCAAATAATAAATCTAATGATGAAATTCCTAATAATGATCAAAACAGCTGTGATATTAATGATAATTCTAGTGATAAGTCTGATCGTAGGTCTTCTGATGTTTCAGAAGCGGAGATAACACCACCAGCATGGTCACCGCTGTCTGACCAGTACTGTACTGGCGAAGATCGCTCTTCCGATGAAGGTGATGAAGTTTCTTCTCTGCCGGAGCCGGTGTATGCAGGTCAAGGAGGAGAGCCGATTACATCGGTAGAGGCCGATGCGTCTAGCTCTCTACGCCCCGTACGTAGTACAAGAGGTAAAATGCCTAAGAAGATGTCCGACTATGACTTATCTACTATGTTGGCTGAGGCTAGTTCACTGGACGACCCAATTTCCTACGAGGAGGCCATGAACTCACCAGACAAGGAAGAATGGCTTAAAGCGATAAAATGTGAGTATGATGCTCTTCTTAAAAACAATGTGTGGGAATTGGTGGATCGCCCAAAGCACGGTAACGTCATTAAGTGTAAATGGGTTTTTAAACGTAAATATGATGCCGCAGGTAAATTTAACAAGTTTAAAGCGAGATTAGTTGCCCGTGGGTTTACGCAAAAAGAGGGAATAGATTATTCCGAGACGTTTTCGCCTGTTGTTAGGCATTCAACATTAAGAATCTTATTCTCACTTGCTACAGAGCTCGATTTGCAATGTAATCATATTGACGTTACAACAGCTTTTTTAAATGGGGAACTAGAAGAAACAATTTTCATGGAACAGCCAAAGGGTTTTAATAATATTGACATTGAAAAGGTGTGTATGTTAAAGAAAAGCATATACGGCTTGAAACAAGCAAGTCGTATGTGGAATTCGAAAATTCATAATGTTTTATGTGCTAACGGGTATGAGCAAAGCAAATGCGAGCCCTGTATTTATGTAAAAAGAACCAAAACTGAGTATGTTATTTTGGCGTTGTATGTCGATGATTTTTATGTATTTCATAACAACTGTATAGATAGTGTTTTGAAATTGTTAGAAAAGCATTTTGAAATTCGACATTTAGGCGAACTCAAGAATTGTTTGGGTATGAATGTGACAAGGAAAAATGGTTCTTTAATTTTAGACCAATCAGATTATGTCAAACGTTTATTGGCTAAGTTTAATATGACTGAGTGTAAGCCAGTTTCTACACCATTGGCTACAAACAGTAAGCTTGATAAGTCAAATAAGTGTTTAGATGAAAATATCTATAGGTATAGACAATTATTAGGGTCTTTAATGTACTTATCTGTCTGTACCCGTGCTGACATATCGTATGCTTGTAGCCAACTTAGCCAATATGGTACTTGCTTTGATATGGATCATTGGCGAGCTGCTAAACGCGTATTAAGGTACTTAGCGGGCACGATAAATTATGGACTTTATTTCTGTAAAGGAGGTAATTTAAATATATGTGCCTACACAGACGCAGATTGGGCCAACAATCTATACGATCGCAAGTCATATACTGGTTTTGTCATTAAAATGGGTGGCAACGTTGTTAACTGGGAAGCTAGAAAACAGCGTTGCATAGCTTTATCGAGTACAGAATCTGAATATTTGGCTATTGGTGATGTATGCAAAGATATATGTTTTGTTCGTAATTTCTTATCAGAAATCGTAGACGAAACTATAGATGCCGTAGTGTATAACGATAACCAATCAGCGCAAAAATTGTTACTCGTAAAAGAATACTCACACAAAAGGACAAAACACATAGATCTGCGCTACCATTTCGTAAAAGATCTTATAAAGCAAGGTTTAATAAATGTAAAATACTTACCTACTGAGAAAATGGTAGCAGATGTCTTAACAAAGCCATTAGGAAATGTAAAGCATAATAATTGTATATCTGAATTGTGTCTTAGAAATGTATTGTGAATGATTTTATAATTTATAGGGTTTGCAATTTAATTTAAATGCCATGAGAAAGCATTATGATGTTTGCTTGTTATTGTAATAAGTTTGTATGTAATCATAATGCAACCCGTACTCGTGTTGGCCAAGATAGAGTAGCTTGTGTATGATAATATAATGTGTATTGTTAATTGTACTCAGAACTCTATCCGAAGTAGAGCATAAGGAGGAGTGTTAGAAAAATACTATTATTCTGTTATCTATGCTCTACTGCGGGTGCACAGGTGCAACAACTGTCACTTCCTTTTCCTTCTACTCTCGATGGCCGTTCCCGTTAGCCACGTTTGTGCTTGTCCCCAAAATATTTCATTTAATTAATAGTAATGTGAATGTTATAATTACTTATAATCATGTCGTAACCATTTAAACATGGAAATAAAACACTGTGTCGTCATAGAGTGATTTTATTAGATCTTCCCCAAGTCGAAGCAACGCCAGGAAGCTGCGCACCTACTCTGACTAACACAAATTAGACTACAATATTTAATAGACACCTTATTTAGTGACATGAAATAAAAATCAAAATATTAACATATTCTGGCTGATTGCGACAAATCACCCGTTACCTATTACTATCACTAGCTTCCATACAATAAATGATTTATATTTGTGGGCCAATATAGCAGGCGGTGTTGTGTATTGTTGGCAGTGTGCGTCACGGTGGAGGCAGAGGTCCTGTCTGCGGAGGGGCAGGGGCAGGCGCAGGAGGAGGGGGAGGGCCAGAGAGGGACGGCAGCCGCGCGCGGGAGCGAGACCGCGCACCCACAGGAACAAGATCATCAGGGTAAGTCACAATATTGACTTCAAACACAATAAATTAGGTACTCGTCGACGACCGGTTTAGCCTAGTGGGTAGTGCACCTGCCTGTGAAGCTGACGGTCCTGGGTTCGAATCCCGGTCAGAGCAAATATTTGTTTCTGAGTCTTGGATGTTTTCTATGTATTTAAGTATTTATATCTATTAAATGTATCGTCGCCTAGTACCCATAACACAAGCCTTCTTGAGCTTACTGTGGGGCTAGTTCGATTTGTGTAAGATTGTCCTCTAATATTTATTTATTTATTTATTAAAAACGTCTCCAAATAAAATGTCTCATTCTAAATGGAATACGTTCTTAATTGTTGCATTTTATTCCATTGTAGATAGCGAGGCGAATAATGTACACATTATCATACAGATATGCATACCTCTAAGTAATAAAGTACATAAATTCGTATCGTATTATATATTTTAACTTTTCTCCTGAACATAGATGGTTGATATTTAAGGAATTCTGATATTTGGACAACTGAAATTAGTACAAATGCTTTTAGGAATTGCATTCATTAGCGAATCGTTTGATCCTTTCTCCGCCGCTCGTAGGATAAGATTACAATTAATTTACGGAGGAGTGGTATGAGACAATGAGTAGCTTTTTCCGGCTAATTCGTCAAAATTTACAAATTAACTATTTTGATAATTTGGTGTTGAAAATCCTCATTAACACTATTTCGTTGGTTCTAGTAGAATTGGTTGCAGCTATTTTAAATGTCCATCTCGTTAAAAACATGCAGATTCCGAAATATATGAGCAATTGTGCAAGATTAAGTTTATTTAGGCTTGCTGAGACACTAGAATAATCTAAGAGTTTGCGCTCCGACAAGATTTGTTAAGCGGCTTCAACCGAATCTGACGTGTGAGTGGAATCGAACTACTGGACGTTTTTTCGCTGGTTCACTAAATCTAGCCTGGCTGAGAAGAGTCCAGCAATAAACTCGGCTAAGCCCGACCTGGGTCGGACTGAGTCTACCCAGTATGCGGGGGTCCAGGGACGAATAGGGACTATATGTGTGAACGTCCCCGCTGGCTAGAATGCCTAAGTTAGACTTATGTCGATAAGTTATGTCACATAATTTACTGAGTGTCAACAGTTATATCTCGCATTCTTTGCAACGGATATATTTATAAAACCCAGCCTAAGCTAAGAGTGGTTTGCAAGATTTATTAAGGCAAGGCCATTCTAATTGAAATGACCCGCTCTAACACGCGTGAGTTTGCAATTAACCATCCCGCTCTCAACGTAAGCTGCGTGCGTAGTTATTTGGAACACTGGATCACTTATGAAAAATTTATCCGGTTATATTTTGTTAGAACAACAAAAAAAGCTATCCGTTTTGTAAAAAAAAATATCATTGCCGTTGATAATTACGAAATCTGCAGCGTGAAAGTTTATTTTTACGATGATATTTAGGATTTTTTGACAGAGTTACCAAGACATTTTTCAATATTTTGGTCGTTTATTTTGTTTCTTTGTGTTTTTTTCAGTCTACAGTAATTTTTGTGTAGTGTAATTCTACAAGTACATTACTTGTTTGCACTGATGGAAGCTGAAACTTCAGTATTTTCGTTAGAGCTCTGAACGGGCCTTGCCTTACGGGCAAGACTGAAAATTGCAATGCTGGAACGTTGCAGTTTCCCACAAAACGAGTCCACATCTTAATATTTACCGCCATGGTAATTTTCAATCAAAGTAAAATTGAAAAAAAAATAATGGCCACAGTTGGGATTTGAACCCACGACCTCTGGAATCTGGAGTCCATTGCTCTTAAACCAACAGCTACCGTGGTTATCCTTTATAGTGACGAATCTTTCAATCATTACACTGTTCTAATGAGGGCTATCGCGTATGAATTCGTCGCTAGAGGCGCTAGTGTAGTGTGGGCTCTCCGAAATGTCAAATGTCATTCTTTGTGGTTGCGCTACGCGGGTTAATATCTAATTGGAACAATATGGTGACTATTTTGCAATACCTGAGCTTGATTATGGCAAATATGAGTTAAGGGTCAATGACTGTCAGGGCTTTGAGACAGTTTTGTCTTTCGGAAACTTATTTCCTCCTCTTTTCCGAACAAAACGGGACCGCGCTACAATGCGGTATGTTCGATATTTTTACGGTACGGTTTTAAGGTATTGAATATGATTTAAATGTAAACTTCGTTCTCATGGGCATAATAAACAATAATAATTTTTGACAGCTGGACCTTACTCGATAGTGGCGCCAACTGGTGAGCACAAAAACGATAGCCCCCATTACGCCCTAGTGCCTCGTAGCCGTAGCTCGTACCGTTATCGTGTATCGTTAGCCGACGCTTCCGCTTGACAAAATTTAAAGTGATGTCAAGTGGCTTACTCCCGCGTTCTGTTCCAGCCGCGTGGCTCTCCAGCGCCCGGCCCTTCCCCTGCGAGATGTGCGACAAGCGGTTCACGACACTGGGCAACTTGAAGAGACACGAACAAATCCACACCGGGGAGAAATCTTTCTCGTGCGCAGTATGTACGAAGCAGTTCCGGCGCCTGCACGCCCTGAGGGACCACGAGCGCACTCACACGGGGGAGAAGCCGTATTCCTGTGGCGTGTGCAGCAAGCATTTCGCAGATTCTGGTAACTTGAAGAAACACGAGCGAATACACACTGGTGAGAAACCATACTCGTGCGCGGTATGCAAGAAGGGGTTCACGGGCTGGGGCAACCTGAAGACCCACGAACGGATCCACACTGGCGAGAAACCGTACTCGTGCGAAATATGTAAAAAGGAATTCACCGAATCTAGTCATTATAAGAGGCATGAACGAATCCACACCGGTGAAAAACCATATTCGTGCGACATCTGTGGTCAAAAGTTCACGCAGTCCAGCAGCTTGAAGGAACATATACGAATACACACAGGAGAGAAACCGTACTCATGCGAAATGTGTAAAAAAGTGTTTACAGCGTTAGGAACTTTGAAGAAGCATAAACAAACTCACGCGCGGACAGCAAGCAACTTGACGCGTGCGCTCGAGGGACGGGGGATCGAAGTCCGCGTCGTGACTGTAGAGTTCGAAGGGGGGATCAAATAAGACGAATTTTTCCTATAAAATCGGGAACTTTCGGGAATAATACCGGAAACGGTATCTACATCACTCCTGGCAAGGCAAGTGAAACCTGCATTATGGCTTGTCAAACTTTGTAAGTCATCGGTGTGAGTTTCTACTTTTGCAAGTGTGTGTAGCATTAGTATGGAGTCATGCTATAATTACTAGCCTTTGAGGAAAAGGGGCCAATAGTGCACTTGTCCACTCAGTCAATGTTAAATAAAATATTGTCAAAAAGATTTGTTTCATTATTTTACAACCAAATGAAGTGATATTCCCGGAGAGCTCGACAGTTAGTTCAACTATTAGTTTAGTAGAGGCGGTGGAGCACGTCGGCGGCAAACAAGCGTAAGGCCCGCGTGATCGCAACCTATGGACACTTGCAACTCCAGGGGTGTCACATGCTCGCTGCCGACCCTTTAAAAATGTATGTACTTCTTTCTTGAAAAAACCCACACTGTCGAACAGTTCATCGGAGCACAACCAAACAAAAGTACGAATCCCGGTCAGGGCATTTATATGTGTGATGAGCACGAATATTTGTTCCTGAGTCTTGGATGTTTTCTATATATTTCCAGTATACATGGTATATCCAATAAGACACTCAAGCAATTTAGACATAACATCTGGTTCTAAAAAAAATTAAAAACTCAACATTTACTAAGCCATAAAGGCCGAAAGAGAATATTATTCAGGATTTGACTGTTTCAATAAGTTTAAGGCCTGGTTAAATTTACTCACACGCGCACACACCGCAGTAAGCTGTCGAGCTTATAGCTGTAAAAATTTTGCGAATTGCCGTTACTCAAACTGTATTCATCATGACTTGACTGTGTTACTTGGGAAGGCCGTGCGCAGCCTTTGGTGTTACTGCTTAGCGCAAACTGTCCTGTGTTACTTGGGAAGGCTGTGCGCGGTCTTTGGTGTTACTGCTTAGCGCAAACTGTCCTGCCCTAGCGCGGCATTGCATGAGGCAGACTCCTGTAGGCGGTGAAGCCTACAACATTACAATGCAATACAAAGGTGGTAGTTTTTTGACATTCATAAGTGCATGTAACATGCCTAAATTGAAGAATAAATGATTTTATTTAATTTCATTTCAAATACTCTTTAGTGCACACCTCACACAAATGTTAAAAAAGTTACACACAAAATCAAAACATCGAAATGCGGTTAGAGGTAGACAACAGGCGGTCTTATCGCTCAAGAGCGATCTATTCCAGACAACCTTTGGGTAGCGGAAAAAGCACATAAATCATGCAGTGAGTGGTGCAACATTGTGGTGATGAAAGGACTTTGTACGATGCTTTAGGTAAACTGTCCTAATGTAACAATTGTAAATAAAGTACAGCAATAACGATGGCTTCTATGTAGTTTCGTAGAGTACAATTCATCAGCTTGGTTCATTTTATCATAAATGAGTGAGAAGTACATGGGTTTGGTATTTCATTCCCCTCCGCCGCCAGCCCGCACTGAAGCAGTGACTCATAAGGTACATGAAAAGTGTATTCTGATAGTCTAAAATT
This sequence comes from Epiblema foenella, assembly GCA_963556455.1. NCBI lineage: Eukaryota > Metazoa > Arthropoda > Insecta > Lepidoptera > Tortricidae > Epiblema > Epiblema foenella. The sequence continues at coordinate 10,639,836 of OY747122.1, read as the reverse complement.
GTAAATTGATATTTTGACATTTCTAAGTGCCCTTGTGGCCTATTTGCAGAATAAATGTTTGAGTTTGAGTTTCATTTTTCATTTATTCCAAACTAGTATTATTTTTGTTCGAGTGGTGGATCGCAGTGCTGTGGCGGTTTCCAGTAAAGCAAGTAATAACACAAGGTTCCCTTTTTCAGCATGTTATATTCCATGTATGAGCATACAGAAAATGTTGTTATAAGTCTTAAAATTTTTAATTAACTTACTTAAATTATTACAATATTATTGCGCAGTGACGTTGAACGTGACACTTCGCAACCTGTTATAACGAACATAACTTCAATATTTCATTGCGTGTTTGAGAATAAATACTTTTAAGTACGACTTGACATATGCTCATATATATATATATTTATATATATTCTACTTTAACACTAATGTAATAGTATATTTTTTAATGTGAAATGGAATAAGAGCATATGTCAGTGTCAACTTCAAAGTAATCGTAGTTTAAACAACGTGTGCCGGCGCCCGTGCCCGCGCCTGTGCTCTGTGGGTAACACAAACAAACAATAGATAATAAACAGAATCAACACTTATAAACTATTCACGTAAAGATTAAAATCTAGTTTCATTTTAACATTGTCAGTCTTCCAAGGTTCGTCAATCGATGATGCAAAGCACCTGCCCCTCCCGCACTTGCAGAGTCGCGAACAATCGCGCCAGGACGACGCGACGCCACGACTCTGTTCCCAACTCACTGCTTGCTTACTGCTAGTGTAGTCTTCCAACAATATCTATATCGGTATGTGTGAAGCGCGCTCCCTCTTCCGCGCGGATCCATGTGTGTGTGTGTGTGTGTGTGTGTGTGTGTGCGTGTGTGCGTGTGTGTGTGTGTGTGTGTGTGTGTGTGTGTGTGTGCGTGCGTGCGCGTGCGCGTGTGCGTGCGCGTGCGCGTGTGCGTGCGTGTGTGTACGTGCGAGGAACGACGAGCGCTCGGAGTGTATGCGTGAGCAGCCGCCAACTAGTCTCCGACGATTCAAGCTCACACTGCTTGAGTATGTGAATAAGTATTTTTCTTAAATTTTCGCGTCTGGCAGATCTCTTCACTTATGTTAAAAGTTGCCTATGATTTATCGCACGTCTGTTTATGTTTTTGTAATTCATGCCACGAAAAAAACTTATTTGAACATTTTTTACAGACAAACAACTTTTCTCCTGTGTGATAGCGCTGATGAAATTTCAAGTTGCCCTTTTCTGTAAACTTCTTTTTACATATTTCGCAGGTATAAGGTGTCTCTCCAGTGTGGGTACGTTTATGTCTATTTAAAATATTCAACTGGGTGAACTCTTTTTCACAGATTTCGCACGAGTAGGGCTTCGACGCCCAATGTATTCGTTCATGCTTTTTTAAATATTCCGATTGTGCAAACGCTTTCTTGCATGTTGTGCAAGAATACGGCCTTTCCTCCGTATGGGTCAGTTGATGTGTCTTCAAATGACTCAATCGCCCGAAATCCAGTTTACATGTATCGCAAGAGTAGGGCCTCGATCCCGTGTGAATTTGTGCATGTGTCTTCAAATGACCCTTGTCTGAAAATTTCTTGTCACATATTTCACACGAGTATGGTTTCTCTCCTGTGTGCAGTCGTCTATGGATCTTTAAACCACTCGTGTTCGCGAAATCCTTTTGACATATGTCGCAGGAATGTGTTTTCTTTCGTGTTTCACCTGTGTGAACTCGACTGTGTGATTTTAATTGACTTGGAAATGTAAACATTTTTTTACAAACCGCGCAGCCGTACGATTTTACTCCTGTGTGAATGCGTTGATGAATTCTCAAAGTATTACGACGGTTAAATTTTTTTTCACACAATTCACAAGAAAACGGTTTCAGTTCCGTATGGACTACGCTGTGTTTCCTTAAATCACCAGAGTCATTAAACCTTTTTTTGCATATTTCACAGGGATAAGGCTTGTCCCCCGTATGAGTTCTTACATGCCTCCTATAATTACTCACTTGCGAGAATTCTTTATTACAAACTCTGCAGGAGTATGGCTTTTCCCCAATGTGCATTTGTTTATGGACCTTTAAATTACGTTTAAACGAGAATTTCTTTTTGCATACTACGCACGTGTATGGTTTTGCTCCCGAGTGAACTATTTTGTGCGACGTCAAATTTGACAGTGTTGTAAACTTCTTATTACATATTTCGCAGGAGTAAGGCTTGTCGCCGGTGTGAATTCGCTGGTGAATCTTCAAGTCGCCGAGTCGGGCGAACTGCTTAGAGCATGCTTCGCAAGAGTAAGGCTTGTCACCACTGTGTACTCTGAGGTGAATGTTTAAATGATGCGCTAGTGGAAATCTCTTCTTACACACTTTGCAGGCGTGAGTGTTTCTGCTTTTCTGCCGGACCGACTTGACTCGCAGGTGCGCCTTAATGTGGCGTATTAAAACAGGTTTTTGTTGAAAAGTTTTGCCGCAAGCGTCGCAAATGTAAGTATTATCTGTGGTGCGTGTGTCGGTGCGGCGCGGCGCAGGATGCAGCGGGGCGCGGGGTGTGGCGGCTGCGGGGAGCGCGGCGCCGCACGCGCGGCGAGCGAGGCACGCGGCCGCGTCGCGGCGCGAGATCAACACGCGGCATTCACGCACCAGCGGCCCAGCGTTATCTGATGTCAAACACAAAAGTAACATGAGCAAGAACATTCTACACAAAAATGTACGCGTCACACCGAAATAATCGGGATGGAGCACTTAGAACTGTTACCATAATCCTAGTCCCCGTACAGCGCCCTCGTGGAGTACCTATGCCCGGGCCTATTTGGCGTAGGTGAAATACCTTTTCATTCCTTGCGCCATGATAGATTCTATCAATTCTACCTCGGTGTTGCTATTAAGATGTTGTTTTTTTCATAGCTAATTAATGTACACTTGGCGAAAAGATGTGTTATTTACAGGTAATTGAAATGATATACATGAAATTTCAATAAATTGTCTATACAAACACACTTATATAAAACATACGTGTCGTTTGGATTATATGTATATACTGTATACTGTACACGACTATAATGTCAACTAATGTATAAATTTCAATCTTGCTGTGTATACATAGTTTAGAGCATCAGTCTAGTTTTTATAAAAAATATTGCTGTATGGTTGTATTAATGATTGATACTTGTTTTGTGTGCGTATTTAATAAATAAAATAAAAAAATAAGTAGGGTAGTTGTCAATTTTTATAATCTGTTTTAGTTTTAGCTATCAAAAAACATATTGTTGCTTGCTTTTTATGAAATCCAAACTTTTTTTTAATTTCAATATTTAGGCTAAAACGCGATCCAGTGCTTGTATGACGTCACATAAATGAACTTGTTCGCGTGACACTTCGAAGAATTATATATCAACTAGCAAAAACGGTTTTGACAGCAGCTGATTGTAGTGGTATGACGTCATTAACAACATGGCGTCGTTTCGATCTTTTAAGTCACAGATAAGAAAAACTGAAACTTATTAATATCATATTAATTAATTAAATGCTTTTCATTGAATTGTAACAAGTTATCGACGCCGACCGCCTTAGCTTAGTTAGTGCCTACGAAGCTGGAGGTCCCGGGTTCGAATCCCGGTCAGGGCATTTATTTGTGTGATGAGCACTAATATTTGCTGCTGAGTCTTGGGTTTATTCTATGTATTTAAGTATCTACTTATCTATATAAGTATGTACATCGTCGCCTAATACCAATAGTACAAGCTTTGCTCAGTTTGGTTCGATTTGTGTAAAACTGTCCCCAAATATTTATTTATTTAGGTTCAAGGAATTATAATCTACATTTAATAATACGTTTTACATCAATAATCATTAATTACATCTGTCAAGTATCTTATTAGAATAAAACTGCTTTATAGTAGACAGTTGTTCGAATTAAAATCGTAATACAACATTTGTATGAGCAAAAAATATGAATAAACAAAAATATGAGGGTTTGGAGATGTTCATATCTCCGATACATAAGCGTCTTATTCCCAATAATGAATTTTCCAGAAGATAACATTGCTTTGACAATATGTCATTTCAATTTCGTAATTGACTTCTGTTTGGAACTCTCGAATGTTTTCTCCATCGATTTAAAATACCCTAGATACACTATCACCTACAAATGCAAGACGAAAAAGTGTCCAAGCCGTCATTACGAGTGTGTGCGTGTTAGAGACACACTATTTAAAAGAAAATCAATTTGTACCAATTTATGTTTTTTCGATTTTCAGCCTTATGTCACAAGAATAACGTATTATTTGAAATGCAAAGTTTTTGGCGCTTGGGACATTACGGATCGCACACATCGATTGTCATTAGCGCAGAGAACAGAGTCTGTATCGCGTACCGTGAAGTCGCAAAATAATATTTTTTTGATTAGGTTCTGCATTGGCAGTAAACAAGCATACGGCCTGTCAGGTGGTAATGTCGATTTATTATTAATCATGAATCGTTGTTTACCACCTGAGGTACCTAAGCCTAGTTAAACCATCACGAACAATTTGCTCCTAGAACTGGGTCCTAAAAGCATATGTGCAGGGTATTCTAAATTACCTGAATGTTATAACTACTTCAATTATTTTTAACCGACTTCACAAAAGGAGGATGTTCTCAATTAGTTACTATATTTTTAATTATTATTATTTAAATGTGTTATTTAAATGCGTTAAATAATCAAACTTAGACTTCATTACCCAGATATGTACTGTTTTATTTCAAATGCACACATTAGAAAGTTAAGATATCTTAGGATACGAAACTGAACACGCATACATCCCACGATATGTAAGGGTAACTAGTCATCGTATCCTATGGGTACTTATTTATTACTTAAGGCGTACCAACAGCTACTGTAAACGGAACGGAATTAAAGGAACTCACATATAGAAATAAAATAAAAGTATTAAGTAAACAGAATTAGCACATACTTTCGCACCATGTGAATACTATGTCGATGACAAAAAAGTGTGAAAAGGAAAAAATATCAATAACTAAGCGAAATAAAATGAAAGATTACATACAAATAATACAACTCAATACGAACATTGCATACGGACAAGTGCTATGTTCTGTTGGTAATATAGGTATGTAACTACTGCGCATTTTACCGCGCATCATTTGTCGGCGCGTGTTTCCAAAAACGTCTGCGTGGGACGTCATTGTCTTGCGAAGGAATTAAATAAAGCTACATATTAAGTTGTGATTGTAATGTTTTAATTCTGGCTTTAAAGGTACCCAGATAAATGTAAAAGTAGATTAATAGTATTAATATTCTTATTTTATACCTTTTACGAACTTATATAAGTACAAATACACTCCATATGTTTGTGCTAATAAAAACAATACTTGTAAACTTTCGTCAAAAAATTAGCTGGTCTGCGACTCCATTCATTCGAAATTTTACTATAGTCTCAGTCATAGGTTTGCCATTTCGTTTCGATATTCAAATTATTAACCCGAGGGAAAGAGACAGGTAGCGTAGCAGATATTCTTAAATATTTGTATAAAGTAATTGTTATAAGCCTAATATAACTACGAATTCATTATATTATGAAACTTTAGATAAAAAGTCATCGAAAATACGAAATTACATATTTTTTTAACGCGGTTTAAGCGTTGTTTTTGCACTTTTTTACGGAGCATTTCGGCATGTTGACTCGCCGATGGCTAGCGTACGACTCCGAGCGCAAGTGTGCTTAAAATGCATTTAAGCACTCTTGAGCGTGGACGGCTTTGACACGCGGATAGTGTATCTAGGGTATTTTAAATCGATGGTTTTCTCTAAAACTATTGTGATTTATCACAATTAGAATAAACGAGCCAAGTGCGTGTCGGGCCAAGCACAATGAAGGGTTCCGTACCTATTACCACTAATCCACATTTAAATTCGTGAATTATAAAAAGCAAAGTCTTAGGAAAGGAAACTATGGGCACTTACGCCCTTTTGTCTCGGGAAAGTAGTTTTTCAGCGATAACTCAGACAGAAGCCGTTATACAATCAAGATCAAAAAATATATATACGCAATAAAGTGACAAAATAAGCGAACATGACTTTAATCACAAGGGCTTAAGAACCTTTGCTCTAAGGTAAGAACGTACAGATATGTTAGTTGCTTTGCGAACATAAATATATGTATGCATTTGACTGTACCTATTACCTACTCTGTTCAAAAAAATCTGTGAAAGTATTCAATGAAGGCTATCGTTTTTGTGCGAGTAATGTCCAGCTGTCAAAGTTTGTTATCGGTTATTATGAGCTTGAAAACAAAGTTTACACTTTATATATGATACCTTAAAACCGTATCGTAAAAATATCGAACATCCCGCACTTTAGCGCAGTGCCGATTTAAAAAAAAGTGGACATAAAACCAAATGAAACATTTATTCTACAAATAGGCCACAAGGGCACTTTTACATGTCAAAATATTAATTTACAATTTAAGAAAGTCTGACTATAATAAGTAATACTTTTTTCATGTCAAAATATTAATTTACAGTTCAAGAAAGAATAATAATTTCGAGTTTACAATTATAAAATTAATGTCATACAGTGAAGATAAACTTGCAAAGTTAATCATAAAATAATCATAAGTTTTCGAAAGATAAAACTGTCTCAAAGCGCTGACATTCGTTCACCCGTAACTCATATTTGCCATAATCAATCTGAGGTATTACAAAATAAAATAGTCACTATATTATCTTAATTATAAATTAATCCGCGTAGCGCGCCCACAAACAGTGACATTTGACATTTCGAAGACCTGACGCTTCACTAGCGCCTCTAGCGGCGAATTCATACGCGGTAGCTCTCATTCCATTAATGATGATCGTTTTTCATATTTTTTAATATTCATATTCATATTCATTTATTCATTGCTTTGTGTGTACAAATAAGGTCTTAAACATAATACATAGGTATCAACACAACCCTGTGAGGGCATTGCAATTTAATATAGTAGTTTATAATGGTTTGAAAGTCCGTAGAATATATTCATTTCGGTTTTTCTGATAACCTTACATTCATATTCTATTAAATGACGTGCCACATTTGCCAACCACGAAGCACACGAAGGCACGTAATTTTTTTTACATTTTTTAACAGATAGATGGACATGGCGAAACTATAAGGATTCCGTTTTTGCTATTGTGCCTATGGAACCCTAAATAAAAATACAGACACAGCCGTCTTTGAGTTGCACACAATCTGATCCCAACCTGATCAGAACATGTGTGTTACTCTAAGATACATTTTTTTTATCGCCATGTGGTACACTAAAACATTTTGCTGTCTATAAGCATTCGAATGACTATAATACTAATATCATATAAAAATGGTGTTAGAAAGCTTTGTCCGATCACATCGGTGTGGTTCTCGTGTAAAAAAGTAAACATAGAACAATGAGATAAAGCCCAGCCATTCTCACCGTGCGCTGTTCCCGGGCGGCTGTCGATGCCGGCGCAGGGCGGCGCGAGGCGCGCGACGCGCACGAGCCGCACCCGGCACTCCCGCGTCGCGGGCCGCAGTCCGCCGCGCGCGCGCTGTGGCGCTGCTGACAAGAAAACACTGACATGACTAGGCTTATAGGGTTAAGAGGATGGATCAACTCGTATTAGAGACACGTGTATGTCTTCCGCGCATGATGAAATACAACATATCAATAAATATCTAACTTTACTCACTAGCAGCGTCCTACGGTGTTACCCGAGGATAATAGGTAGCCTATGTGTTAATACAGGGTATAAGCTTAATCCATTCCAAATTTCAGCCAAATCCGTCCAGCCGTCTTTTACATTAGGAGGCACGTACTTCTCCTATCGGCACAAACTTTCACTTATTATAATATTATTAGGATGATTAAGATTAACTCTGCACTACCTACTATGAATCAAAATCATTAGATTTAATTTCCGCTACCCTAATGTTGTCTGGAAGAAATCGCTCTTTAGCAATAAGACTGTTGTTTGCCTCTAGTTATAATTAAAAAAAAATGCTTCAGGTTATAATTTAAAAAATAGCATATTTTCTTATCCATGGACCAAAATCATGTTTTTTTGTTTCTTTTGTCTTCTATATATGTACATATATCTTGTACTGAACTCGCATGTAGATTAAAATGGAGGTGGGCTGGTCATGTAACAAGAACAACCGATAATAGGTGGAGCGAGAGGATCCTATACTGGCACCCACGAGATGCTAAGCGCCCACGCGGACGCCCGCGGCGGCGGTGGGCTGATGACATTGCCCTAATAGCCGGACCATCATGGACCCGAAAAGCCAAGGACAGGGTACACTGGAAAGAGCTGGAGGAGGCCTTTGCCCATAAATGGGTACCTCACTTGTAAATATAAGCAAAAGAAGAAAAATGTAGCATTAACAACTGTCCAACATTGTTAACTTAATAATGTGAGGAAAATAAAGGCTTATTATTATTATTATTATTATTATTATTATCTTGTACTTGTTATCACCAATAAACATTTGAATTTAAATGTAGATAATAAGTTTGGAAACATCCAATAGAGAAGATTCTACATGATACTAACTGAATAAATTTTCTATAAGCTTATATCTCACTATATTCTGAACTGTTTTGTACGACATTCATATGTGCAATGAATAGTATCTGTATTGTATTTTAACTAGATTGTGTAGTTTAAAAATGCATTTGTTTAGAGTGAAAAGGCATCTGGGTGAGGTTGTTACATCTTCAGCCTCATCTTTACCCTTGGGCGAGTCTTTGCAAGAAATGTGCATCCATGCTCAAGCCGTCATCTCCCGGGTACATAACAAAACAATGTCATTGACTGTTTTTTTCACAGTGGCAAAGGGTTAATAAACAATTGAAATTTGTTTAATTACAACACGCTTCTGCTATTATAAGAGAGAGATAAGAGATAATTTATTTACCTTGGTGTATATAGGATATTTTAGGCCGCTGCAGGGTCTCAGGCCCCAGCACGAGCTCGTCCTTGACCACGTGGTCGGTGTAGAGGCCGGCCCGCGAGGCCGCCTCGCTGACGCCGCGTGAGTCTGTGACGTCATCGCTTGAGGGTTCCACCTTCACACCCACATCTGTGCGATCCGCTTCCTCCTTAACTACAACTGACAGAGGATGGGTAGATATTAATATTCATATCTTACTACTACTACTAGATGAACATGTCCTAGCAAGGAGAAAAAGAAGTGATACCCTGTGCAGCTAGCACGATACACTATGTACTTATACATTTCGTCCGTAATACGTGGCCTTAAATCCTATTTTAGTGAATTGTAATTAACAATTAAATGTTCTTTATAATAAGTACAATATTGAAACTCACCGTGGTTGGCGCCCGCACACCCGGGCTCGTGCGCGCGCGCCGCTACTCGCGACATGCCGCCGCGCAGCTGCGGCTTCGGTTTTACTGTTTGTATTCCCGCAGCGAACAAATCACAAATATGCTTAATTTAATAAATATACTGTTGCTTAATATACCGGTTTATGAGACCACTTCTCAAATAAAGAGAAAAAATAAAATGGTCACGTTGCGAAACGCGCTACGAAATGACATTGACAGTATTGACACTACAATACAATTCAAAACAAATCTAAGTTGGTCAACTGATACGTCACGTGCAGTGTTGCCAGAACGTGCTTTTTAGCAGGGTTTTTTTGGACACGAACGTGCTTTTTAGTTTTATGTGCGCTCCCCAAAAACTTTTTGAGTGCCATGATGCTTTATGATTGTACTACTAAAAATTGATAGGTAATATTGGTTTAGTACACACTAAAACCGTGTTTTTTTATCCAACGACTACAAACAATCTCCCTGGCAACATACACTGTTATTATTACTCACAATACTGATGTCAATACACACATGATACGTATTGTGATTATGAGTGTATCGCGTGATGTTAATCACCATGTAAACGACCCCTCTTTGACATCCTCAAGTTAAAAGTTATGTCTTAGAGTCCGACCACGCTAATTCTGCATTGAAATTTGGCAACACCACCTCAAACGTCACATTTTCATACAAATATGACGTATGCACAGTGTTGCCAAATTATTCCATGCAGAGTTAGCGTGGTCGGACTCTACCTATGGTTGCAGGACAGGACTGTCCTGCAACTACAAGTTCTATCGATCGAGTCTTGAAATGTGTACACGATCTAAAGGTTCACCATCAATACTCTGAATGTAAGATACTTATAAAAAACTTGCTATGTATTCCAATAACGTGTTTTTTTATACCCGAACGTGATTTTTGACGGGAGTGCTCTGGCAACACTGGTCACGTCACTTATTCTTACTTTACTTTTTGTTGTGTCGATCGATCTCTTTCGTAAGACAATTTGTAATTGATTGTTAGTAATTTGTTAATTATTGTATCGTTCCTACTGTGTTTTAGATTCTCTTCTGAATGAACAATTAAGTCAGCGATCACGATTTAATAATACAAATGAATGAGCCTTTTAGAGTTTTTGACTTTGGCGGATTCATCGCCGATACGGATGAGGCCATTGGTTTATTGATATTATTATTTTTATACTAGGTTTTTGTTCAATTAATCGTTTCTTTTTCTTACATTTTATAATACAAACTACGTGGAGTTGAAAGTACAAGAGTTAAGTGGTCAACCGCGCACTGGTTGTATCGTTTTATCTCGGGCTGTAAGCTCGGTCAGCACGAGCGCTACTGTTGGCCATGATGGAGGCCCCCGGCGGAGGTGCAGGGCCGGGGCCGGGGGGCGTGAAGCCGGAGCCCGCGTGGGGAGACACAGCCTGCGAGGGGCGCGGGCCGGAGCTCGTCCGACAAGGTGAGGCGCACCATGTGTGTCAGCTTATTGACTAATTGTTTGCACATTCAATGTTCGGTCACAACAGTTGCGAACCACTGTTCAAAATAATAGTTTTGCACCCTTAAAGAAAGTGTACAAGTTGGCTAAGCCATCAAAGTTTTCAGTAACACATTATGATCATGGAATAAACACCACACACACTTGCTAAGCAACAGAGTGGTGAAGGCGGTTAGAGTTTAAGAATAAATTAGACAAGCATATTTCAGTGCAAATTACAATATATGTATTTAAAGATAACTGGATACAGACTTCATCAGTTGTTTCAACTGCCTGCCTGATTAATAAATAATAATAATCTAATCCTCATGAAATAGTGCTAGAGACAGGCACTTTTAAACCAAAATTAGCTTCTTGTCTGCGAGGACATTTGTTTTCGAGTTTTCAAACATTACAAAGATTTTTTACAATAAAAAGGCTAGTACAGAGTACAGGCGTATACCGGTTACAAACTGTTAGGGTTGGACGGCAGGGTCTGCTGCAGAGGTAGCGGAGTGTCTGCAGGCCGGAGCTGTATGTGTGAAGAAAGAGGTTGTCACCGTGAAGCAAGAGCCAGCAGACGAGGACCAGGCAACCGAGCTGTGCGGGCCCCGAGTGTTGCAGCCGCCCAAGCTGGTGTTTCCAGAGCACAGTGAGTGATTGACATGTTACACTTCATCCTTGTTGAAACCTCATGACTGAGACTCCTGTCTTGCTCCCACACATTAGATGAGAAAGAGAGTTGCGTGGCGGCGTCAGTTGCTCTAGACACACAAGAATGTTGTTATTGATATCCTAAAGCACCCCGGAGGTGCTAAGGGCCTTCGTTAAACCGCGCCACGCCTTCCTGTCTTCAGCCACGCTTCCTATCTATATCTTCGCGCGCAGCACCAAGATATAGATAGAGAAATACTTACACATATAAAACATCCAAGATTCAAGAACAATTATTCGTGCTCATCACACCAATAATGCCCTGACCAGGGTTCGAACCGGGACCACCAGCTTCGTAGGCAGGTTCACTAATATAACATATGTAGCATTGTTATGTTTGTTTAGTTCCCTCCGCTACCCAAAGGTTCTTGAAGAGATCGCACTTTAGCGATAATACCGCCTGTTATTTACCCCTAAAACCTCTGCTTATATCTCGCCATGTTATGTTCTGAACTGTATTTTTATTGAGGTGTCCAATAAAGAGTATTTTGTATTGTGTTGTTGGCAGTGTGCGTTACGGTGGAGGTAGAGTTCGTGCCGGAGGACGGCGCGGGAGAGGGCGTGGGAGGGGGGCAGAGAGGGACGGCAGTCGGCGCTCTCGCTCCCGCGCGTGAGCCAGAACCAGAACCTCACCAGCAGGGTATCCCACCACATGCACTTGATATTATATTCTTGCTTGCATTCAGACCTCATGTTCTTCTAGTACAGTGTTAATTGTAAACTACTCTTGGGCCTTGAATTATAATAAACGGGTAACTCACGTCTTTAAGGTCGAATATAGCGTCTTTAAGGTGTGACGAGTGTGGACGAGACTTTAGCATGTGACGTTGTGAGTGTTGTGTGTAACCCGACACTGAATAATAGTGACGAAAATGAGGGTGGATTCTCGTCCCCCGCACCGCCGCCGCCGTCCACGTCTAGCAGCCGAGCGAGACGCGCGGCTATCGCGGCTAGTTCTCATGATTAAAGACCACGTATTGGTCCGAAATATGTCGCTCTATACCCGACCTTATAAACGTACGTGAACCCTTTACTATATTTCAAAATGTCAGAAACTCACGGGAGTTTTATATTTAAAATACTCTTGGACCTATTTGTAGGTTAAATATTTGATATCCATTTTCACGCTTGGTATACAAAGTAACTTTGTACTGTCCGTACCAAGATTCTACCCTGGTTTAAGAGTATTTTGGTAACTGAAAAACAATAAAAAGTGTTTATCAAAATTTTTCATAATCCTTAATTAGCATTTGCTAAATAAAATCATAAAATCCCACTTGATTGAAATTCTCGATAATGATCTGACCTCACCCTGACCAATTGGCCCTACCCAGGGGTACAGATTTAGCGTTAATTTAACTAAAATAGGTTCGATGAACGATTATGAAAGGAGGATTAGTATTTACCTGAATTAGAAAACGCGAAGGAAAGACGAAGACGCGAGAACGAAAGAGTATTCGTTTTCGCGTTTTTCAGTTGATCTCTACTTAACCGTATTAACAGTTCTTACCTATATTGTACCGCTCCGTACAGGACGACAGCCCCGCGCGTGCGCCGTGTGCGCGAAGACGTTCAAGTCGGCGGCCATGTTGCGGGAGCACGCGCGCAGCCACTCGGGGGAGCGGCCCTTCGCCTGCGCGCGCTGCCGCCAGCGGTTCACCACGGCGGGCAACCTGAAGAGACACGCGCTCATCCACACTGGCGTCAAATCGTTCGCCTGCGAACTATGCAACAAGCTGTTCAGGCACTCCACCGCTCTGAAGGAACATGAACGTCGTCACACGGGGGACAAACCATATTCCTGTGGCGTGTGTAAGAAGGAGTTCGTGGACTCGGGCAACTTGAAGAAGCACGTGCGAATACACACAGGGTACAAGCCCTATTCGTGCGAGACGTGCCAGAAAAAGTTCACCGACTGGGGTAATTTGAGGAGCCACCAACGAATTCACACTGGCGAGAAACCATACACGTGTGAAGTATGTAAAAAGGAGTTTACCGGGGTGGGTAATTATAAGAGGCACGAGCGTATCCATACCGGTGAACGACCATTCTCGTGTGGAGTCTGCGGACAAAAGTTCACACAGTCCAACAGCTTGAAGGAGCACATCCGAGTCCATACGGGAGAAAAACCTTATTCTTGCGGAAGTTGTGAAAAAGTCTTTTCAGCGTTAGGCAGTTTGAGGAGACATGAACGAATTCACGCGCGGATATCGAGCGGCGTGTGACCACGCGCGCGGAGCACCTCGCGTCGTGATTTGGGATGAATTATGGATGGCGAACATCGAAACTGGCCTCGATCGGGCCTTGCTTATAATAGCGCTGTGGTTGACAGCAGGTGACGTGTGATGGCCGCGTTTTTCTGTTAATCAAGCGTCCATAGGCTAGTGTCTGCTAACCATCAGCAAACTGCTTGTTTCCTATCGTCGTAGTATCAATATAAAAAAAAAGATTCCGCCGCTGTCTATGTGGGTCATTATTCGCTCGTTTTAACCGCCACACTTTCGTGGACACGTTTTTGACGAGTTGGGTAGATTTTGGTGGGATTTCCGAGTTATTTTGTACTTCCACCAAATAACCGAAAACGGTATTAAAATATATCAGAACTCGACAAAATAGTGACCACGAAAGTGATTTGGAACAAACGCCCAAATAATGAAATATGCAAGTGCGATAGAGTATACAAGCACGGAACTGGTGATCGTATTTTGTAATTAAATGTTATTACATAATTAGTTGGTTTTATTTATGTATGTTATTTAGGTACCGGTATCTGGAGTTATTCCTGCACTCACCACCAGGGATAGCGCTGTCAGAGTTCCCGAGGATGTGCAAGTCAACACTTTTGTGACTTCTGGAACCATAAGCGTCCATAGGTCTGTTTATCATCAGCCAGGCCGTAGGCTGGCATGCCGCCGTCGTTGTATATAAAAAAACCGGTCAAGTGCGAGTCCAACTCGTGCACCGAGGGTTCCGTACGCAGATGTGTACCGGTCTCGACCCAATTAATTCAGGAAAATCTCAACAATTGAATGCCATGGGCGCCGAATTTTGTTACAAATTTGAGCGACTGTATAACTTAGTAAGGGTTTTCAAGGATAATTCTTGATCATGTGAACCGATTTCATTTTTTTTTACAGAAGGTACTTTCAGTATATACGCGTAGGAATTTATAAAACTAAAGTACATGCAAAGTTGATTCAATTACAAACTTAGTATAGAAATGTTTTTTGGTGATAAAAAAAGGAAAACTCGATAGAGCTATAGTTGTATTTTTCCTGTAAAATATATATAATTATTAATGTTACGTAATAGTTTCATATTTTTTCCTCTATTCACTTCGGAGATAAGGGGGGAAAACGGTATCTCGTACTTCGAAAATGACTCGACATAAAACAAAAACTGTTTCAGAATGTGTAACTCAAGCCCTTTTATATTCCACCCAACTTGACATATTCACTAGACTTTCAAATTTTAAACCATTTTTTACAGAAAATGAAAAAATATGTATTTTAAAAAATCGTGTTGTATGCATTTGGGTCAGATTAATATATACAAATAAATAGATAAATAAAGTAATAAATCAAATTTTTCTTTGTACAATTTTTATTTTTTCTTTTTAAACGAACTTAATGGGAATTTCAAAGAAAAATCTGATTCATCGATATATTGGCATTTACTGTTAAAATATACGTAATAATAAACATTATCACGAAATTTCAAGTTTGAATGTCAAACAAATTTTGTAAAAATCTGGATTTGATGGTTTCTAACTCAAAGGAAAAAAAACAAGTATTTTTTAAATTAAAAAAAGGTGGTTATATGCCTAACGAGCTCTAAACAACGACACCCGACTCAATGGTGTAGGCCAATTTTTTTTCGCACTTCCCTTTCCTCTGTGGGAGCCCCCCTTATTAACATTTTTTTTAATAAGTTTTAACAATTTGTGTGGCTTTGGCTCCGTTCTTATCCTTACTTCATGGGTTCGACATCTGACACAGGCCCGTGCTGCAGACTGTTGAGCGTTTGTCGTCGGCCGGAGTGACAATCAACACGTGGCTTCTATCCATTTACTAAAATATAGTTTCAACGACAGTCAATCAAGCGTCGATTGTTTAGTTTGGCGACCGCAACTAGGCTACTAGTTGGTAGTGACCCTGCCTTCGAAGCTGGAGGTCCCGGGTTCGAATCCCGGTCAGGGCATTTATTTGTGTGATGAACACGAATATTTGTTCCTGAGTCTTGAATGTTTTCTATGTATTTAAGTATATATTTATTTATATAAGTATGTATATCGTCGCCTAGTACCCATAGTACAAGCTTTGCTTAGTTTGGGACCAGGTTGATTTGTGTAAGATTGTACACAAATATTTATTAGTTAACCCTTTCTACGCCAACGACGTATATATGCGTACCATCGGTTCGCTGACGACGCTGTATCCCTCACACGATATGATATCAACATGCATTTATTTAGGGTTCGACTTCGCGTTTGACATTCCCGTGTCATGGCGTGGGAGTGACAGTATTTATATTTGACAGAGCGCTGAAAAGGTAAAGCAGAAAAAATACACTTTTTTGCAGTGAATATACGCTTGTGATTTATTATCTTCAACATTTATTTAATCAGATACAAGGTTTAATGAATGTTTAAAGTCCGACCAGAAATATATGAGCACGCGCCATCTTGCGGAAATTCATTGGAACTAATTTATTACACTGGCAATAATTCTAATTATAGGTTATCACTGTTGTCAGTGTCACTGCGGTGGTTTAGGTTAAGTGTTGAATATTAAATAATAAATGAGAAAAAATAATCAAAACGATTAATTGTCAAGAGCGGAGCATTATTAATAACATGTATGTATATATATTTGTTATTACTTATTTATGTATGTATTGGTATTAATGTAATAACTATATTGACGCTTAGTATGTACGTTTTTATATTTGAAGTTGCACCGCCCACAATTTGTCTGCTTTGCCCTAAGGTTGACTGGTAGAGAATGTTTATGGCATTAAGTCCTCCTTTTGTACGATAAGTTTTACTTTTGTGCAATAAAGGTTAAATAAATAAGTAAAATAATGTATATAACAAAATTCTGGAACAAATGCTCGGGAAAAAAGTATTTCACCACAAAACATTTCAAAATTAACATCAGTACTGAACTGACAGGTAAACAAGTCAAAGTGTCATTATTCCGACTATACTGACATTACTGACCTGTTGCAATATAAATGAGAATAATAGCTCCCTCTTGACAACGCTCATATATTTCTGATCAGGCTTTACAATTAGAACACTGGTAAGGATTATGATTACTACATACACACATCATTACATTATTTACTATACAAGTATGTAGTGTTGTGTTCCTGGAGGTGAGCAAGGTTGCCAGAGCTCCCGAGGATGCGCTGTGTTGAGAGCGAGGGACCTAAATGTGTTCCTTCTGCTGTCAACACAGTGCATCCTCAAATCTTATAAAGGGTCGGCAACGCGCACGTGACTCCTTTGGAGTTGCGGTCGTTTATAGGCTGCGGTGGCCGCTTACCATCAGGTGGACCGTACGCTTGTTTGCCACCGGCGTTGTATTAAAAAAAATGAATACCCATATATTACGAGCGGGGGTTTATCCAGAAATCACGCGCGGCTCCGAAAGAAACTGTCGGATGAGTAAACTGGTGAATCAGTTAACTGACGAGTAAGGAAACTGACCGGCGATACGCTAACTCCTTATCACGTTGGGGGAGGGTAGTCATGTAGGAAACTATAAATCTTCATTTCATACGTCAAAAACAGCGAGTCCATTTTTGTATAACGCACATACGACAACAAACACAAGAACAACTAATACCTGCAATATCTTTCACATAAAAATTTAATTAGAGAATAAAAACAAAAAAATAGACGTGAAGGTCTGTGAGGGAAACGTTCGCCTAGAACCTTACCAAAGATCACCAAGGGTGAAAGGGGGGTCTAAAAGTGGCCCAAAAAGCCTCACGTGATTTCTAGGTAAACCCTAAGTAGGTAAACCATTATCAACAAAGGTGACCAAGCGATTGGTACGTTCCAGCAGAACTTGGTTGCCTTTCGGCATTTACTCCGGGTCCTAGGCTCCCTACACCAGAACCGGGAAAATGCTAGATGCGTAGACGCATTTCCGCTGCGTCAAAAAAGGGGGATGATTGACGTTACTGCAATAAACAATGATGTTTATTGAATCCACGCAAATCCAACTATTCGCATATAACTTCTAATCACAGCTAATCCCGCAAATGAGATCGTTGATGTCTCCTCAAATTACTATTACTCGGAAAGCTTTTGTCACATATTTCGCAGCAGTATGGCTTTTCTCCTGTATGGGTTCGTTTATGAACCGTCAAAGAACCCGAACATAAAAACTTCTTCTTACATATTTCACAGGCATGTGGTTTTATTCCTGCGTGTACTTTTAAATGCATTTTTAAAGTACCTAATTGTTTGAACTGTTTCTCACATATTTCGCAAGAATATGGCTTTTTGTCTGTGTGCATTCTTCTATGTTTATTCAAATCTGTAGAATACGTGAAGTTCTTTTTACATGTTTCACAGGTGTATGGCTTTACGGATGAGTGTATTCGTTTATGTAAGTTTAAATGACCCATTTCTGTAAACTCCTTTTTACATATTTCACAAGAGAAGGGCCGTTTGTCTGCATGACATCGTATATGTCTCTTTAGGTAGCTCAATATTGGAAATGCCTTTTTACATATTTCGCAAGAGTAAGGTCTTTTGTCTGTATGAATGAGCTGGTGTTTTCTGAGATCATATTTTTCTATAAAAGTTTTCTTACATGTTTCGCAGGAGTAGGGCCTTTTGCTCGTGTGTCTTCGTTCGTGATTCTTTAAAGCTGTTAAGTGTTTGAAGTCCTTGCCGCACATTTTGCACGAATATGGCCTGTCGTCGGAGTGAATTCGTCTGTGTTTCGTTAAGTCGTTCGATTGCGTGAATTTCTTTTTACATATTTCGCACGAATACGGCTTTATTCCAGTGTGAATGCGTTTATGTACTCTTATAGAACTCAGCGCTGTAAACTCTTTGTTACACATTTCGCAGGGGTAAAGCTTTCCTCCTTCGTGTACTCTTTTATGACTCTTTAAAGAACTCGCCACACTAAACTTTCTTTTACAAATGCTACAAGAATAAGGTTTTTCTCCTGTGTGAATTCGTTTATGTAATTTTAAATTGCTCGCACTCGCAAACTCTTTATTGCATATATCACAAGGGTACGGTTTCTCACCGGTGTGAACTCGCCGATGCATCTTTAACTGCTCCGATCTCTTGAATGCCTTGTTACATATTTCGCAAGAATATGGTTTGTCAACTGAGTGAACTCGTTTATGCCTACTTAAATACTTCGATTTCTTGAATGCCCTTTTACATATTTCGCAGGAGAAAGACTTTGTTTCTTTATGAAAAATCTGTCTTTTCTTAATAACAATATAAGTATTATTTTCCCAGAGGTGCGCTTTAATATGTTGTATAAGACAATGTTTTTGTTGAAAAATTTCGCCACAATCGTCGCACATGTAGGTAAGTATCGCAGTATGTTGACTGGTGAGGTGTGGTGCCTGTGGTGGTGGTGGTGGTGGTGGTGGCGTAGTGCCTCCAGCTGCGCTCGTTGCCGCTGAAACCATAATAACATTGAAAAGTTATGATTTTCCGATACCTAGGCAGGCACGTATCCAGAGGGGGGATAGTTGGGATTTATCCCCCCCCGAAAATACTTAATATAACATACTTTTAAGTGTGTAACTAAACTACGGACGGTACTTCTTTAAGTTATTAAAAATTATAGTACAGTGATTACAGCGATTTTTACACAGTTCACATGGTTGTTTCAATGTTTGTGTCCCCCCCCCCGAACCAAAAGTCTGGATACGTGCCTGTACCTAGGAGAGCGTAGCAGTGGGTACTCCTTACAGACGTGGTGCAACTTCGACCCCCCTTGTCAAGTGAGTGGGCAACTTGACTGTTAGAAGTTCTCAAGCCGTCCGGAAGCCCCTAACTCGGCTTAACGACTGCTATCATAGACAGCAGCCGGGATCAACGGCTTAGCATGCCTTCCAGAAGCACGGGAGCGCTCAGTTAATAACCATTCGAAGTGGTCACCCATCCAAGGACTGACTTCGACCGACGTTGCTTAACCTCGCATACCGCACGCGGTACGCGGATGCCGCTGGGCCACGAGCGCTCCCACCCTCGGAATTACAAGCTTGGACTCCAGGCGCGGATACAGGGAGGGGCAATTGCCCCCCCCTGAAGCCTGTGTCAGGGGAGGGCAATTGCCTATGTCCTGACGTAGAAAATATGTTCTGACAATAAAAATAGTTATCAAAAGTCAGTTTTATTTTCGGAAAGTTCGAAAGTGCCCCCCCCTGAACAAAATCCTGGATCCGCGCCTGTTGGACTCTGAAGCTAATCTTCTCTACACTTGGCTACATGGAGTCGGCTACATTGAGTGACCATCTCTTCGATAAAGTTCTCAAGCGAGACTCAAACTTTTACTGATGTTCATTATTTTATACTAGCTTTTGCCCGCAACTTTGTCCGCGTAGAACTCGTCCATCGCATTAGAATTTAAATACTATTCTTTTATTTCAGGCGCCTACCTAGTTATCACTCTTCTATATAAACTTCCACCTTAAGGAAGATCAAGGAAGTATACTATGCCCTTCCCAAACTCAAACTATATCCATACCAAATTTCATCTTGTGAGGAGCGGGTTCGCGGTGAATGTTAAAATCACAAAAAAGAGTATGAAATGTTTATTAACTAAAACGACTACTATACAAACTGTTACTATTATCTAAGTTAGTTAAAGAATGTTAATAAATGTTAAAATGTTATAAAATATGTTCGAATGCACCCGGTCGCGACGGAATCCGTGAATACATTAAACTAAAACTGATCGCAATTAATGCAACTTAATAATCGCATACGCACGCAGGCGCATGTCACGTGTAAGGTGCATTGCACCGAACACATCTAAATCGGTTCAGCGGTTTAAGTGTGAAGAGGTAACAGCTAGACGGATACGTTTTCGCATTTATTGAGACACAAGTACGACCCCCTAGCCGGTGAGCATGATAGGTTATATCGTCATGTTTTATGTTAGATTATTGCTTACCATTGTAAGCCCCATCACTGGCTGCCCGCTGCACGTTTGTATGGACATGGACCAGGACATGTTCCAGTAATGCAGACTTCAGTGCGAAGCCCCGCCCACAAAGATCACAGCTTGATCCATTGTCATAGTCTTCCGGGTATACTTTCTTTTTCATATCAGATTCCCTGTAAAAAATCAAAGTTTTATAAAGTTTTAATTCTTCAAATTTAGACGTACCTGTTACATGCACAAACAATAGACAATGAACATGTATAAAACTAGCTTTTGTTCGCGGCTTTGTCAGCATACAACTTATTCATCGCATTAGAATTTCGTTGCTATTATTTAATTTCAGGCGCTTACCTAGTTTTGGCTCTACTATACAGCCATCCACCCCCTAAAGTTTTAAATATTTTTGTGGACAATATTTTGTGGACAATCTTACACAAATCGACCCAGTCCCAAACTAAGCAAAGCTTGTACTATGGGTACTAGGCGACGGTATACATACTTCTATAGATAAACGTATACTTAAATACATACTCAAAAAACGAAGAATAGACAAAATAAGGAATTCTGAACTAAGAGACAGAACAAAACTAGAGGATGTAGCCTACAAAATTAAACACCTTAAATGGAAGTGGGCAGGACATATGATAAGAGGACCTGAAAAATGGAGCAAAACCTTAACAACATGGTACCCAAGAGGCTGCAAACGGAAGAGAGGCAGACAATGCAAAAGATGGGAGGACGAAATTGTAGAGATGGCCGGCAGGACGTGGACCAGAGTGGCCACAGACAGGGAGGAATGGAGAAGACTGGGGGAGGCCTTTGCCAGAAGGCACACAGAAGTATAAAAAAAAAAACGCGGCTACTGTAGTTTTAGTATTAATGTAATCTTCTGAATAAGAGGCTATAAATAAATAAAATACTTAAATACATAGAAAACATCCAAGACTCAGGAACAAATATTCGTGCTCGTCACACAAATAAATGCCCTGACCAGGATTCGAACCCAGGACCTCCAGCTTCGTATGCAGGGTCACTATCAACTAGGCTAAAGCGGTCGTCAAAGGGATGATTTTTGGGTTAAAAAGTATCCTATGTCCTTCCCTGGAACTCAAACCATCATAATTTCATCTAAATCGATTTGGCAGTTTAAGTGTGAAGAGGTAACAGACAGACAGACAGACACACTTTCGGATTTATAATATTAGTATGGAAGTACCACAATACTAAACAATTTGAGTGGTACAGTAGAAGACATTTTTGTTGAAAATATTTTGTGTCAGATTACTTGTGTGATGTAATTGGTTACATTGTAAATGCTTTTGTAATAAATGTTTGTTTTACCTGTGAGGAATGTTGTGGGGCTCCTGGCGGGCGGCGCGCCCCGGCGGCGGGCGGCGAGCGGCGGGGCGGGGCGGGGCGCGCTCGAGCTGCACGCGGCACTCGCGCGACAGCTCTCTGCCGAGGACGCGCTCCAACCCTAGTTCATTAATCATGGGTAGACTATATTCGAAAGGAGATAGCTAAGCTTATATACGAGTAGCAGTAGCTGCGGTTATGCTTAAATTGTTTCAAATTTATTAAATCGAAAAAAGGTATTTTATACATTTTGTGTGATGAAGAACGTACAGTTTATTACTAGACTTATTTTATTACTTAGAACAGTTGGTCTGGCCACATTGCCAGTATACATAACAACCTATTTCTTATATTTCTTATGGTAAGCAGTCACCGCAGCCGATGGATGCTTGCAACTTCGGGAGTGTCACATGCGCATTGCCGACCCTTTACAATTCTTAACACTCCTTTCTTGAAGAACCTAGATTTACCTTGTATTGATATCTTTGGTCGCTGTAGACACTCTGGTCCCACCACAAGCTCATCCTTGACCACGTGGTCGGTGTAGAGGCCGGCCCGCGAGGCCGCCTCACTGACGCCGCACGGGTCTGCGCTGTCATCGCTTGAGGGCTCGTGCTTCACACACTCCATTGCCACAGCTTCCTGCTTGACTACAAGTGACAGACAATGAGTTGACATAGTATTTATATCATGTTTGCTTATGTATCTTTTGTCATTGGTAAGTCTGTTACGATGTGTTACATCGTCTCGATATTGTATTTGTATGTTTATGTGGGTTTATATATATAGATATAGTATACGTATTTATATAAGTGTATGATATTTCATATGATTCGGTTGTTTATACTACATAATATCTCTGTTTCACCTACTCATGTCAAATTTTATTGTATTGTATTGCATAATAGCATCATGTCAAGTAGTAAACAAGGTATAGACAATAACATAAAATCTGCAATAGACAGAGGTTACATACAATATAACATAAACTACATATATGCAGTATATGTAGTTTATGTTACATTGTATGTAACCTCTTTTATATAATTTCTACTATATCTTTGTTAGTATGCACTGCCCAATAACTAATTTCTATTCGCTATATCGCTATCCGAAGGGTGTCTGGTAGAGAAAGTTTTTTAAAGATAAAACAGCTTATTGTTACCTACTTACTTATCTCGTTGTTATCATTGTAATAGATGTCCATGTAGTGCAAATTAAAGCAACAGATTACTACGTTATTAGAGAAACCTCTATTGTACTACGTTCTCTTATCTTGTTCTTGGGCGTATTAGCCATTAGTGTGGCGCGCTACTCACCGTGATCGGCGTCCGCGCCGCCGGGCTCCGGTACGGCTTGCGACATGCCGCCGCGATCGCCGCCTCCACGCGGCGGCGGGCGGCCGCTCTCCTACTGTACTCCCGTACGAAATATTTGCTCAAGTTCAATCTTGTTGTTATTATTTCTTGATTAATTACTTGTATCAATTAGACGAACGGTAAACAAATATTATAACCTCACCACGCAGACATACCTCAATATGACATTGACATATGATTTTTTTTTTAATTTGTGAGTAAAGTTTTTTTTACAAGTCATCCAGCGTGACCGTAGCAAATGTTGGATATTCTATGGTCCACATTACTCATGAATGGGGGACTTATTTTTTACCTATTGTACATGGCAACCTTCAGCTGTCACTCCCTCTTCTTGCTCTATCCATCATCGGGGACGCATGTCCTTATTTAATTTTACTGATGTACGTAAGTTAATTAATATGTTTTATTGTTCTGACGATAAGTTCCGCATCTCTATATGTTGAATATAGTCTTCGGAAAAAGGAGCCTTGTGTTTTTACTTCCCTGCTGGAAACCACCACACCACTGCCGATCCACAACCTCGAACAGGTTTCTGGCCCCAGATCAAGAAGTAATAATCCAAGATCATCACAGTGTGGCTTCGATAGTTTCTAGCGGGAAGACCAAGGTAATTAGTGGTACATCGTGCTGCATCGAGTTCGACCAATATTTTTCATTGTCAACTTTATTATGGCAAATGCGGCCGAGAATGTCTCAAGCCATGTTATCATGGGCGGTGCAGCAGCCATCGAAAAGTTGGATGGTACGAACTACCACAGTTGGAAATTTATGATAAAGATGCTCTTAGTCTGTGAAGGTCTCTGGGATATGATAAATCGTGAAGAAGATGCTGAACCTCTCACTAATGCTGACGCCGTGCGCGATCAACGCGCGCTAGCTCGCATATGTCTAAATGTTAAGTCTACACTTTACCAATATGTCAGGAATGCCGTATCTGCTAAGCAAGCGTGGCAGAACTTGGCAGATGTATTTGAGGACCGCGGCTTATACCGGCGAGTGCTCCTGCTCCGACAACTCCATCGGGTGGACTTTACGGAACACGCTGACATGACGCAATATATAGAACATGTCATGTCAATAGTGCATCAGTTGGAAGACATCGACAGGAAAGTGGATGATCAGGAGATAGCGGAGATTCTTCTTAGTGGCCTACCGGCTGAGTATGACACTCTAGTATCAAATCTTGAAACATACTGCATATCTTCGGAGCAGTTGAAAAGTGATTTGGTGCGAGCTCGTCTGCTGCAGGAGGCGCAGAGGAAAACTGCTGTCAACGGGTCATCAACTACAGCCTTCATCAGCGGAGCAAAGCCCAAGTGCTCGTACTGTCATAAGATAGGGCATGTTAAGCAGAAGTGCTTTAAGCTCAAGCGAGATAAGAGGAAGAAGAACGCAGATGAGCCATCAGTCAAAGCTTTTTTTGCTGAGAACAGTTCCCAGATTTACTTAGACAGTGGCGCTTCGGCACACCTTGTGAACAAAAGTGCTGTTCTTCAAAATTTGAGAGACACTAAGTTAAATAGCATATGCCTAGCGAATAGTGATGTCATGACAAGTTCACAAGTAGGAGATCTGAACATTTCTATGAACGGACAGGTGAGAACCTTCAAAAATGTTTTACTAGTTCCAAACTTGTCGGCCAATTTGTTGTCAGTATCTAAATTATGTAAAGATGGCCATTCTATTCTCTTTAATAAAGATGGGTGTTATGTTTATGATAGGGATAGTCTGATTAAAGCACCTGGCAACCATATAGCCTTAGCTAAATGTGTAAACGGTATTTATAAATTATGTGGGGAAGTCTGTAGGGAAGGCAGGTATGAACCTAATAGGATGCACTCTTTGAATCTGCAAACTAGGCAGGTGTCACCGAGTGCTGCAGTCGCTGCCTCTGCTCCATCCATTATAGAATTGTGGCATAACCGCCTTGGACATTTGCACCCAGCAGGTATGTCTAGGTTACGGGATGCATGTGGTGTGCTGTTTCAGAACCATGAACAACAACTGAAGAACTGTGAGGCTTGCATGAAGGGGAAGCTGTCGGCCGAGCCTTTCCCGAAGGCAAGCACCACCAAAACAACACAGCAGCTGCAGCTGGTGCACAGCGATGTCTGTGGACCAATGCCAGAGGCAAGCTATGGAGGAGGAAGATACCTGGTCACCTTCACGGACGACTTCAGCCGGAAAACATTTGGATACATTATTAAAAACAAATCACAGGTACTTGATTGTTTTATTAATTTTAAGGCTTTAGTTGAAAAACAATTAAATTTGCCAGTTCTTTGCTTACGTTCAGACAATGGAGGTGAATATACCAGTACTAAATTTACAAAATTTTTAAAAGACCATGGTATTATTCACCAGACTACTATTCCCTATTGCTCAGCCCAGAATGGCGTTTCCGAACGTTCTCACAGAACTATATTTGATAAGGTACGCTGCATGTTACAGCACTCAGGTCTCAGCAAACGATTTTGGGGAGAAGCAGCTATGACTGCCATCCATATTAAAAATCGTACTGCCACATCGGCTTTAGCTGGACGTATTCCTGAGGAGGTGTGGTCTGGCAAGAAGGTCGACCTTCGCCACCTCAGGGTTTTTGGCTGTAGTGCTTTTTCTCTTGTACCTAAGCATCTGCGAGACAAATTGGATGCCCGGGCTAAAGAATACATTTTTGTGGGCTACTGTGAAACTTCTAAGGGCTATCGTTTAGCCGATCCTTTGGATCCCACAAAGGTGATTAAATCACGTAACATTGCCTTTATAGAGAATAGATTTTATAATCCCAGTTTAAAACCTTTGCAGGATTTGTCAGAAAATAATTTTATTTTAACTTACTGTGATGATGAGAAGGAAGCAACATGTGATATTTCTAGTCAGAATACTTATAATGAAATTCAAATAAATTCAGATAATGAAACTATTTTAACCAATGATATTTTAAGTGATGATATTTTAAATGAAGATATTTTACAATATGAAAATATGATTAATGATGAGAATGAATTTGAAAATAATAATTTGAATGTATCTGACAAGAATTCTATGTCGATTTCAGGTGAAGAGTCCGAGGTGTACTGTACTGGAAGCAGCGATGACTCTGGACCAGCTGACTCTTCTGTAGGCACCGATGGCACTCCGTCTCTGAGCCCGTCTTCGCCTGTAGCAGCTGGAGATGGTGAAGTGACTCGTCCTGTGGCCGTCACTGAACCACATCGGTCTGTTCGCGCTACACGTAATGTACTCCCTTCGAGATATTCGGACTATGACATGTCTGACATGTCTCTACTCGCTCATGGCCTTTCACCATTAATCGATGAGCCTATCACATATGAGCAAGCAATTAATAGCCCTAATGGGGAACAATGGTTAGAAGCCATGAAATCAGAGTATGATGCTCTAGTTAGTAACAATGTCTGGAAAATTGTGGATAGACCCACTGGTAAAAACGTTATTAAATGTAAATGGGTCTTTAAAACTAAGTACGATGCAGCTGGTAATTTTGATCGTTTCAAGGCGAGATTAGTTGCCAGAGGCTTTACACAACGTGAAGGCATTGATTATAATGAAACATTCGCCCCTGTAGTACGTCATGCGACGATGCGAATTTTATTTTGTATAGCAAATCAATTAGACTTGAATATAGACCATTTAGATGTGGCTACAGCTTTTCTAAATGCTGAACTGAATGAGACTGTGTATATGGAACAGCCAACTGGCTTCAGTAATAATAAGACAAATAAAGTTTGTTTATTAAAGAAAAGCATTTATGGCCTTAAACAGGCAAGTAGGATGTGGAACTGTACAATACATAATTTACTTACTGAACATAATTTCAGACAGTCAAAATGTGAACCTTGTGTTTATGTAAAAGGTGACAAGGGTGACATAATAATTTTGGCGCTATATGTTGATGATTTTTATGTATTCTACAGTGCAAACAGCTCGCACAAACATAGTTTATTAAAGATTTTAGAAGATAAATTTAATGTTAAAAACTTGGGTGCACTTAAGAGCTGTTTAGGTATAAATATTTCCCGAAATAGAGAAAAGGGAACTTTAATGCTCGATCAGAGCGAATACATTAGGAAACTGCTTGTTCGTTTTGGTATGGAAAACTGTAAGGCCGTGTCCACACCTATGGAGGTTAACTGTAAACTTGTAAAACCTGAAACTAATGACTGTTTGCAGGATGAAGTCTATAACTATCGACAATTACTAGGTTGCTTGTTGTATCTAAGTGTGTGTTCACGTCCAGATATAACATTTGCATGTAGTCAACTTAGTCAATTTAATAACTGTTTCGATAGGTCACATTGGTTAGCAGCTAAAAGAATCTTGCGTTATTTGGCAGGTACAATTCAATATTCTTTATGTTTCTATAAAGGTATGAATTGGTCTTTGTGTGCTTATACTGACGCAGACTGGGCCAATGATATCACAGACAGAAAGTCCTACACTGGGTATGTCATTAAATTAGGGGGAAATACAGTTAATTGGGAGTCTTGTAAACAACGATGTGTCTCATTATCATCGACGGAATCTGAATATCTAGCTATAAGTGATGTGTGTAAAGATATATCGTTCATTAAGAGTTTGCTATCAGAGATATTACCTGGACAGATTGATTGTACTGTTTATAATGATAATCAGAGTGCACATAAGCTCTTACAAGCAAAACAGTACTGTCACAAGCGTACTAAACACATCGACATTCGATATCATTACGTAAAAGATTTAATATCAAACAATGTCATTAAAATTGAGTATTTACCTACAGATAAAATGATTGCCGATGTGTTAACTAAACCTTTATGTAGAGTAAAGCACCAAGTCTTTACGAAAGCCATGAACGTTTGTGAAACTTAATTATAATAACTAGAGCATGCATAACTATTGTTGTATAAGTAGTAGGCTTTATATAGCTCGACTTGCATTTCTATTTACTTTAAAACCTAACAGTTTGTTGTAAATTATAAAGTTTAATGTAGAGTCACATGTATATAATATGTAGAGCCTAATCATAACTCATGTAGAGTCGTTTGCGTACAATATGTAGAGTCAAATTACAATTCATGTAGAGTTTTGCCATTATATCTGAATGTTATTTATTGACTCTTATGTATGCTTTTGCGTCCTAATGTGTGCCCTAGAGGGGAAGTGTTGGATATTCTATGGCCCACATTACTCATGAATGGGGGACTTATTTTTTACCTATTGTACATGGCAACCTTCAGCTGTCACTCCCTCTTCTTGCTCTATCCATCATCGGGGACGCATGTCCTTATTTAATTTTACTGATGTACGTAAGTTAATTAATATGTTTTATTGTTCTGACGATAAGTTCCGCATCTCTATATGTTGAATATAGTCTTCGGAAAAAGGAGCCTTGTGTTTTTACTTCCCTGCTGGAAACCACCACACCACTGCCGATCCACAACCTCGAACAGCAAATATCTCTCAAAAATCATCATGCCGGTGCCACACAATGCCCATTTGGCGCAGTACCAGAGGGGCTAAGATGATCGCTTACATGACAGTAAGGAACGAATGATATACGTTTACACGATCATTTTAGTCCCTCAATACAGCATGCAGTAAGAATGCAGTGGAATGAGATTTTGTTCGCCCTTTAACACATAGGTAAACCTACATTGGCAAAGAAGATTATATATGTGGATATAGGGCTACGTTTCTATGGATTGAAGATTTGAAGGCTTTTTTGGTTTTTCTGGCAACATTATCTGTTGCGTTGCTGTCAGTCAAGTGCATTGAACTCATTGAGGTGTTACTTCACTAGTGAAAGTTATAAATTATGTGCCATATTTAATGGTGTATTACCATACGAAGGAATTTAGTAACTATTGGACGCTACAGAATATCATTATACACAATGTTCATCATTAGATAGAGTGCAATGCAATGGTTTGTTGACTTTACTTATCGTATGGAGTATTTACGTCAGCGTCTGGCCACAGAATAGATTTTTTTTCGGATTGCATGAACAGCTGTTTGCTTCGGAGCACGAATTTTAATAATGATGTTCCGTACGCTACAATATTGATATAAATGGAAAGTGAGTTTTCGATTTTAGTATCAATTATTGTTGTGATTGATTGTTATTGTACACTTACCCTATCTCCAATTCTCCATGACAAACGTTCTAACGCAGATATAGTGGAACTAAGAGTCATACATAGTTGATTAAACAAAATTGTCTTTCCTGTGATGTTGTACAGTACCTTTAGTGAACAGTTCCAAGAATGGACATTTTACTGCAGTGACATACCTACACGCATCAGCTTGTAGCTATAATAATAACATAACCCTTTTATTCAGACTTAACTAGGTACATACATTACAAAATTACAGCAACACTTTCAACAGCATCAGTTCTGTTTGTTGTTGGGCAAAGGCCTCCTCCATCCCTCTCGCTAGCCTGGTCCATTTTCTTCCTGCAACTTTTATTATTTCGTCTTCCCACTTTATTTTCTGTCTACCTTGTTTCCTCGTTTTGTCTCTACCATATTATTCTTTTGCTCCATTTCTTCTTGTGTCTTATTATGTGCACATATCTCCATTTGAGTGTTTTCACCTGAGTGGCTTGTACCTACTAGTGTATAAATTAATAGTAATAATAGTAGTTGACTTAGGGTCTGTTGTATCAACATACAATCACTTGCCGGTCATCGTCAAATATGGCGCCGGCAGCTGTCATCCCATTGGAACTTGTCCAACTTTCCATACTATAAAATTTTAATGAACACCCCTTATGATTACAGACGGTTTGGTGCAACCCACCCTTATATAAACTGAGTTGGGAGTTTATGTTAATCATAGGTCTAAGCAAAAATAGAATAGAAAGATATTTATTTGGATAACACAGCACATATCTAAAACACCTTAAAACTAACAGAGTTTTTTTTGTGCCAACAGCTAATTAGCAAAGGCTTTATAGCTCTCAACTTTAGTTGTGTCCGCAGGAAAGAAACGATACTAAGTTAGTACAGTGAAGAGGGCAACAGCTGAGCCCTTGAAGCTAGCACCGCAGCAGTTGAAGCCGCATGTCGCAGGAGGCGACGTGCGTCATGGAGGAAGAATATGTAGTGACAGGATGTGAGAGTAAGTTGTGTTATTTTCATGTCCAATTTATTCTCTTGACAACCATACCTTCTTAGCTTAGTTTGTACCCTGCCTTTAAATCTGGAGGTCCCGGGTTCGAAATCCCGATCAGGGCATTTATTTGTGTGATGAGCATGAATATTTGTTCCTGAGTCTTGAATGTTGTCTATATATTTAAGTATCTATATAGTACCCACAGTACAAGCTGCACTTAGTTTGGGACTAGGTCGATTTGTGTAAGATTGTCCACAAATATTTTTTATTAATATTATTCTGACAGAGATTCTTAAAAAAAATACACAGCTAGCATACTTTAGATATGCCCTAGCATAAAATGGGTTGGTCAAGAAAACACGTTTAGTGGATTAAAAATAAGAACTTGTAGACCTTTTTTCTCATAATATTTGGCTTCATGGTATACCTTTTTTATATACATGTGAAATAATATTTCTTTTACCAACAAAAGTATTGAGTTGTTTTCCTTTGTAAATAATATTAATTAATTGTAAATTACAAAAATATGTACATATTGAATACAAAAATATGTACAAAAACATGAATTACGAATTAGAAAACTTTAGTAATTATTATATCCAATAATTAAATATATAAATGCGTTATTCAAAGTTCGCCTTTTCTGTAAAACGCGTGGGTGCGCAATTTATTTATTTATTATTATAATATACATGAAAAAAAGTAACACTACGGGGAAATATCCTAAGTCATTGCAATTGTTGTCCAAAAAATTGCTTAAATAAGTTATCAATACAATGGTCACAATTAATTAAATGCAAAGAATGATAATACTAATTAAGAGGCCTTATAATTTTTTAAATATTTTGATTTCAAATTATGACAAAAATATTGATAATACCAATAAAGTGATTAAAGTACACTATGATTTTAAAGTTTTAGATAGTAACATAGTCATTTATTTATTTTATTGTGTGCATTGGAATTTAGGCGGAAAACACAGTAAATAGCTTGAAAATGGTCGATGTAAAGTGATGTTTAAAATGATATTTATTAATGAAAAATCCAAAAAAAAATTAATTTTATGACATTAGGTCGCAATTGTCCTGTTCTAGATAGTAACACTGAAAAAATGACAAGATACGTGTCAATTCAATCAGAAAAATAGATGAGAGTTTTTTAACTTATAAGGACTCTTAAGAATTTCGCACTATTTCAAGCGCAATACTTTTGGCCAAAGCTGTATGACTTGTATTGTCATGGAATGATTTTTGCAGATGTGGTAGTGGAGATCAAGAAAGAACCCGATTTGGAAAAGGATCCCAAAGATGAGGAGCCAATATGTGTGAAGCAGGAGCCAGATTATGTAGAAATAGAGCCAGAGTTTGTAGAACCGGAAACCTCAACATTGGCACAGGCGTCAATGTGGACGAAACCTGAAAGTGTGCAGACAGTATATGTTAAACCAGACCCAGATTGTGTAGAAACGTTAATTGTGAACGTAGAAGGCTGTGAACAGTTGCCAACAAGAGTTAAGGACGAGCCATCGTGGCAGGCGGGGCCGAGTGTGGTGTGCGATACTGATTTCAAGTATGAAGTGAAGTTGGAGCCAGAATGTCTGCCCGTGGAGAATCTTCATGGTATGTCGGTTCATTTACACAGTAGGCACTTACCAGCTAATCATATATCAGCCTTATGTCCGAAAAATAATGAGAATTCTAGGAAAAACCATTTTTGTTTGACCAGAGCTTCTTGAGAGTTTTACAAGGGGTCTACAGAGTTAGCAATATTGAAAACACCTATTTTCACACCAATATTGTGTGTCACAGTGGCAATTACCGCACGCAGCACGTGCGGAAAATTCCACGGGCGGTAATAAAAACCTCGCATATTTACCGCCTTGCAGGAAGTATTAAAAAAAATAGGTAGTCAAATACAATATGAACTTGATATATTATTGGATGGTACTGTATTTCTTTTTATGTAGGCAGAGAAATGATGTATTTTTTTTTACTAATTAACAACGCACAAAAACACAGTCAAAACAATTGTCTATTCTTTTTAATAGGGTTCCGTATACGAAGGGTCCAAACGGAACCCTATTGTTGTCATTCACGCGTCCGTCCGTCCGTCGTCTGTCACACAGGTTTTACAGCCAAACGTTTGTAGCTACAGTCTCCAAATCTCGGACCGATTTTTACTATTTCAATACCGGGATTGAAACAAACCAATACCGAAATATCGGAGTACCGGTATTGAAGATTTTTGTTAAATTTTAATAGAAAAATATGAAAGTTCGTAAAATTTATAAGCAGGCAACAATAAAAGACACATACATATATATTATATACATAAACTCAGACTTGTGTACCCAAAAGGGGTAGGCAGAGCACATGAAATTACAACATAAAACGTATATACAAGAACTGTAAAAAAGTAGGTATTGAATTTATAATTTAATACAAACTAAAACTTGAAACAATCATAAAAAAACACAATTAAAATGTAAAGTTAAATAATACATCACTAACCTGATTAAACTAACTAAACTATAAAAAGAAGATGCCCCCTAAGTCCCCATTACTAGTTATAGTGTCCAGAAGGCTGGCAGCGTTTCCTCTTTGGATTGCTGGTAAAAAAGTTGAGTTTTTATCATTATTATTCTCTATCTACATTGTTTTTACGTATATGTAACACAGATAGTTACAATGTGACGGTAAATTGGCACTTACTCGTATTCTCAGGTGAAAAATCCCGGGATTGAGGTCCAATACCGGATTTCAATTCCATTGAGCTTACAGATTTTTTTTAACTTTTTGTTTTTGAAGTGGCGCCATCTCGTCTCCTAAGGTGTGAAACTTTAGTTGCCTCAAAAAAAAAATACCGTATTACAGAAACGAATCTGGCATCATGGTTGACCATTAAAATAATCAAAAAAAATAACTACGTATAACATATTGCTACCACCATCACTTTAGCCTAGTTAGTAGTGACCCTGCCTACGAAGCTGGAGGTCCCGAGATCGAATCCCGGTCAGTAGGGTATTTGTTTGTGTGATAAGTATATCACACAAATAAATACCCTACATTCGGCATTACGCTGAGGCAAAACCTTTTTGTGACGATTCCATGTTCTTTTAATTACATTTATTTATCTATATTTTATGTTTGTATCGTCACGAATAAATGTTTTTCTTTCTTTCTTTCTTTTATATCATTACTTAGTACAAGCTTTGATTAGTTTGGGGGTTGGTCGATTTGTGTAAGATTGTCCGTAAGTGTTTATTTATTTTATTTTACCTTTTTGCAGAGACTAGCGCGGGCGCCGAGGACGCGCCACTAGAAACGAATCACGACTCGGACACAAATACGTATGTATGTGTCTGCGGTCTAACATTTCAACAAAGACATGATCTAATCCTTCATATGGACGTCTGTCAAGAACCCGATCTGTTAAAATTAAAAAACCCTGAACACGGTAAGAAATATAAAAAATCATACACCTGCGACATATGCCATAAGGACTTCATGAATTTGAGCCATTTAAAGACTCATTTGCGAATCCACACAGGCGAGAGGCCATATTCTTGCGAAATATGTCACAAAGATTTCGTAACTTCGAGTAGTTTAAAGGATCACATACGAACTCATACCGGTGAAAAGCCTTACTTTTGTGAGATATGTAATAAGGGGTTTTCGCAGCCGGGCCATTTGAAGATTCATCTGAAGCTTCACACTGGCGAAAAGCCATATTCTTGCGAGATATGTAAAAAACAGTTCGCAGTTCCCGCTGGTTTAAGAAAACATTTACGAACTCATTCAGGTGTAAAGACTCACTCCTGCGAAGTGTGTAATAAACAATTTTCGGATTCTCATCTTTTGAAAACGCATCAACGTACTCACACGGGCGAAACACCATATTCCTGCGATGTATGCAAAAAAAGGTTTACCGCTTCCAGTTATTTAAGGAAACACCAACGAATTCATACTGGAATAAAACCATATGAGTGTGAAATATGTAAAAAGAGGTTCGTGCGATCGACTGAGTTGAAGAAGCACAATGGAGTTCACACAGGTGAAAAACCATATTCTTGTGAAGTATGTAAAAAAAATTTTGCCAGACTGGGTGGTCTACAGATACACAAACGGCTACACCTGGGTGAAAAACCACATTCCTGCGAGATATGTCAGAAGCGGTTCGCGCAGGCGAGTGATTTGAGATCTCATATCCGGGTTCACACAGGAGAGAAACCATTCTCGTGTGAAGTGTGTAAAAAAAGTTTTGCAGTTAAAAGTAATCTAACTGCACATAAACGAATTCACAAGGCGGCATAACCTGGAAAATATAAAAGAGGTGGGCCTGTAACGAGAGTCTTTCGATGTGCATTATTTTGGCCGTTATATACTTATAAATTCATAATTATTTACCTTTTTTTATTAATATACTATTTCTCCACTTAGTTACACGAATATTTCGTACGCTACCTGTATTTTTTTTAACAATAAAAAATGCAATGACAGTATAGCTTTTTTAAATAACAAAATCATATATTGTGTGGGTATTTTACAGCAAGTACAGTCGCGTTCATAAATATATGAACGTTCTCAAAGATTAAAAAATAACTGAGCAACCTTATGCCCTTGACAACGAAGTCCTGTTCACATATTTTCAATCAATTTGTCCGTGCACATATTTCCGAACTCGACTGTGCCTACGGACGCCAGTACCATCAGTATTTATTTATTTATCATATGGCAATTTGTTGACAGTTTTGTTGCACCATTTAGCACCTCCCCAGGGGTCAAGTGGAGGGTGCCATCAGTATCACAGTACTACTGTTACTATATGTGAAACACGTGAAATAAAACACCGTATCTCAGCAATTTTTTTTTTGATCGTCGATCGGCGTCCACGGCAGCAGCACCGCAGGATCAATATCGCTGTTCCACTCGGCAGTAACCTTGTATAGCAAGTACGGATGTCAGTGCCTACAGTACTGATTCTTATTTATACTAAGTCTTATTTATACCTTGTTTTTGTAAAGATTAGAAATTAGGTAAACAAAGAAGCAGTGTCCGTAAACACACACACACATTGAATTCGCATTATTCGCAGGAGATCAGAATATGTAACAGTGACTATGACAAATTACTTTTTTAAAACCCGAACCGACTTACAATCTCTGCCTCTTTGGGGTTTTTTATTGTACAACTTTTAGCTGAATGAAACGAACCGTAAATTAGAAAATAATGGATTCATTTTCTAAAATATAAGTTAAGACGTATTTTTTATTTGAATAACATTATATAATGTGAGCATGAAATAACGGTTTCAATATTGAGATTATTTAACACTGTTACCGCAGAACGGGCTCAATAAAAAACTTCGTAAGTCGTGCTCTGTCGTTCTTTCTAATGCTAAAGAGCAAGGTATACACACGTACGAGACTCACGGTCACGGGTCACGGAGGTATAACAATTCTATCATTCGATAAAACGCAATGTAGTTAGTCGCATGCAAGTCTCGTGCGTGTGTGTTAGGGCCTTTACAGCCCGACTGTTACTATAGTAGTATCTTTTATAACAAAACGGACGTCAGTGCCGTCAGTGTTTCTATAGTAGAGCTGCGTAAAATAAAACATCAACGCCAGGATGTCCGTGCGACCGTATATCTTTTATAGCAAATATGTAAGGGCGTCAGTGGCGTCAGTTTTTATACAGTCGAGCTGCATGAAATAAACCACATGTGTACGGACGTCAGTGCCGTCAGTGTTTCTACAGTAGAGATTCGTGAAATAAAACACCATATATCGGCAAGTAATTTAATAGTTTATTTGACTGGCGGCCACGGCATCAGCACCGCAGTGACGTCAAGCGCCAGGATATCAGTTTTGGCGCCCAGCGCGGCCGCCAGCGCGGGCGCCGTGCGGCCCAGCTCGCCGTGGCACCACTCCTTCACGTACGTGCCCGCGCTCGTGCGGAGGCGGAGACGGAACAGCGACGGATGCTCTGCCACAAGAAAACTTAGTTACGGGGAAATTATTTTGAGTTTGGAACTGACATATGCTTTTATTTTATCGGACACCAACTCTAACACGAATATATTAGAGGTTCTATTAGTTACATACGAGTAGGCCGCTACATAGTTATGCAGCTAGTCCAGCATTCCCAATCTATGGGTCGCTAGTCGCTACCCGGTGGTTGCGAGTAAATATTGTATTGGGCCTGATTTTTTTACACAATCCTATATTCATACACAGTTACACTCATTTGTTCAACACAAGGAAAAATTTTCTGGCACTTATTGCCCAAAATTTGGGACAATCCATCCCGAATTGAGTTCACCGAATTACGGGTCATGACCATATATCAACACTGAAAATCGGGACGTCCCGAAAAACGCGGGATCTTTGGTCACCCTACTAGGAGAATGATGAATAAGGGGTACCTGGTACGCTGTAGGCTTGTAGATCGAGTATTGCGCGCTCCCTCGTGAGCAGGGGCCGGCGGTGCAGGACCCGTAACGGAGTCTTCTGCAGCAGCCGGATACGGACGGACGGTTCCGCGCCGTCGACGATGGCCGGTGTCTCGCCGGCGCCTGGGGAAAATAGTAGATTGTGTCTCAAGGGAGCAAACTGATTTATTTACGGCGAGGTCGGTAGTTTCAACGGTCAAGAGTTTCCGGCTAAGACGGTAATCATTTTGCTACCGTGTGACACATACCATTCTCCTTCAAAGACATTTTCATTTCAAAAACATTCTCGAAGGCAGGATTGAAGGATCGAGGGCTAGAGTTTTTCTACAGCAGCTAAAGGAAAAAGCAAGTCGAGTCATACCGGGACCTAAAGAACTTGGCCGAGGACCGCGAGAGCTGGCGTCGACTCCACCGACAAGAGCCAAGCTCTTAAATTTTGATGATGATGATATGACACAACCGCTTTTCACACCGCCTATGAGGTCCGCTGCTAAAAACATGAAATGTCTAACAATAGGTATTTGTTCTGCAAGGCTGCAAAGTTGTTGTTTGGCGCGAGTGCTTGTATTGAGAGCTCGTTTCGCTCGTGGTTCAGAAGTACAATCCTGAGCGTAGCGAGGCTCTCAAGGCACGAGACGCCGAACATATTTGCTGTCGAGCGAAACGCACAACTTTTCACAAAAAAAAATCTAGTATAATTAATGCAAGTCGTATGTAATTTGTACTCATGTTCAATAAAAAAAATCACTATAATGAAATCGAGAATTGGCGAACCTTTTAAATTCCTCGACTAAACAACATATACATACCGTTAACGCCGTCCGTGTCGTCCGTGTTGGTGTCCGTGTTTGCGTCCGTGTTGGTGTAGGCGTTGAGTCGCTCGATGTCGGCCGCCGTCACCGCGACGGGGGCATCGGGAGCCGCCGTCTGATCAATGTTTAAAAAATGGATATTATAGCGTGTGACAGGGACAGCGATAGTTTTCGCAGGTTTCCTCCTAGGCTCAATAGAGGTAGACCCCCGGCTCGCTACCAAAAGGACTGAGCCGCGGATTGACTGTGGTTGCGCGCGCGCCATTTTCCCGGCCCGCGCGGTACTTATATTTACCGCTACTCGCTAGTCGGTTTCGGAACGCCTTACCTAACGGACACGCTCTACCCTTACGCTTAGTATTTGTGTTATGTGTTGTTTGTGACTGGTATGGATTGTATTCAACACACGACAATACACGTCTTAAAGTCAGTGTTGTGTTTTACTTGACAAACCATACGTCCCGCTACAATATATTATTGTTATTAATGTTATTTTTGACGAAATCACCTACTTATTTCTCTCAACGTACACTTACACCCAACTGGATATAAAAGGCATCCTGAGGGACTCTTTATTAACAACATTCTAACGGTTGCAGCTTCGTTATTTTTTGAGATATTTTAATGGTGAATATCCACCATTTGGCATAGTTTTATTCTTTCTTTTGCATAATAATTTGGATACGAATAAATTTTGAGTCAACATCGCTATTAAGCTCGCAAAGTGCCGCCGCGGCGGCTTTAAAAAAAAATCTTTTATTTCGAGTATCACAAAGACTCATAGGTACAATAGCTGTTAATAATCAATTAACTATTGAACTTATTGCTAGTGTTAGAAATTATTTAGCCCGTGTATCCGACACTGGAGCATGCAATGACATCCAGTGCCTCATAAAAAAAGAAGAATAAATAAAAAATAAATAATAATAATAATTTAAAGAAGTGATGATAGTGATGTGTGTTGTTTGATAATAAACTTAAAATGCTATTAATACAAGTATGTAGTGTTGTGTTCCTGGGGGTGAGGAAGGTTGCCAGAGCTCCCAAGGATGCACTGTGTTGAGAGCGAGGGACCTCAATTTGTCCCTTCTGCTGTCAACACAGTGCATCCTCAAATTTCATAAAGGGTCGGCAACGCGTACGTGACTCCTTTGGAGTTGCGGGCGTTTATAGGCTGCGGTGGTCGCTTACCATCAGGTGGACCGTAAGCTTGTTTGTCAGCGTTGTATAAAAAAAAATGATAAACCATATTATAGCATTGACGAAATCGTCGGAAGCGGCTGCTGAAATATAGAATGAATAACTTTATTTATCAATGAAACGTGACATAAAATGTAAAAAATTATAATAATGCACCTATACTTATGATCATGACTTGTAAAATACAATATTCTATCAATAAACTAGCGACCCGCCCCGGCTTCGCACGGGTGCACTATTTAATGGGTGTTATTATACATAAAAACCTTCCTCTTCAATCACTCTATCTATTAAAAAAAACCGCATCAAAATCCGTTGCGTAGTTTTAAAGATTTAAGCATACATAGGGATATAGGGACAGAGAAAGCGACTTTGTTTTATACTATGTAGTGATAAATGAATGAAATGAAATAAAATGAAATTTTATTGTGACATATTTAGGTTTCCAATTTTGCGGGTCTTATTGCTAAAGTTGCTACACAACTGGTCCCATTAAATATTACCATGACAGGTGTACACACATTACACATTATAAAACTAAACAAGATAAAAGATAATTAAATCATATTAAATAGGTGCTATGTCAGAATTCATGTCTAATAATATTATTATAATGAGTGGAATTAATTAATACATTATTATATAAATTAAAATATGTGCATAAAATAATCATTTAAGCAATAAAAACATTTGTTAACTAGCCACTGTTTTGTAACCCGTCTAAATCTGCTGAGGTTCAGGTCTTTAAAAGAGTCGGGTGATTTGTTGTATATTTTTATACACTTCATATGGGCATTCTTGGAGATTAGTTTCAGCCTTGCAGGTGGTCGGTATAGTTTTTGTATGTACTGAGATCTTATTTTATGAGTTACTGATTCCTGTTTAAGTTGGAACATTATTTATTTATTTATTTAAATATATTTACACAGCATTACAGATTGAGACTAATACACTGTGAAACGAAACATAAACTTAAAGGAACAAAACAATGATACTAATTATCTACGTAGGTACACTAGAAAGCCTATCATCCTTCATCTCACAGAACTTCAGACACTCCCTACACACATCCGTCCATCGCCACGCAAGCAGATCACACTCAGGTGCTGACACCAACAGGGCATTCAGCAGCGTCAGGGCGCGGAGGTGCGGCGAGCTCCTGTGAGACACAGTGCGAGCCGGAGGCACTGCTAAAAGCGGGCGCGTACGAGGTCTAAGATCCATTCGTGGGACTCCTGGAACGTGCAACCTCACAAATTGCCTCACTAGTTCAAGGCAATCTGGCTCTCCCCGTAACACACGGCAAACAAAGGAGAGTAGGCTGAAGTTGCGCCTCACTTCCAAAGAGTGGAAAGTCAGAGTTCCAAGTAGAAACTTTGTGGGATAAAGGAATGGATAATATCCATACATTTTTTTATATAGAAACCTTAAAAATGTTTTTTGAACCTTTTCCAAGAGTAGTATATAAGTATATTCGTAAGGGTTCCATATTATAGCAGATGCTTCTAGCTTGCTTCGCACCACACAACACACAACAACACATAACATAACACACACATACCTTTAGCCTTTACCTTTAGCTTTTACCTTTTTTTTGTAACATATCTTTATGTTGATGATGAATGAATTAATGTTACCTCATCAAACGTGGAGTGCGTGAGCTTGATGCACAGCGCCTCGTACTCCTTGCATTTGCTCTCCTCGCCCCTCTTCAGCTCCATCAGGTCTTCCCTTCAACAATAATAATCATATTTGTGGACAATCCTACACAAATCAACCTAGTCCTAAACTAAGCAAAGCTTGTACTATAGGTACTAGGCGACGATATACATAATTATATAGATAAATTGATACTTAAATACATAGAAAACATGCAAGATTCGTGTTCATCACACAAATAAATGATTCCCATTTTTTTTTACATGCTCACATTTCACACTTGATCACAAAAATTATCACTTTCAAACTTAATATCATGCAAACGGATTTATGGCTCAATAAAATGGCTTTAGGAACCGGACAATATTTTTGAACAAACTATCCAACGACACACCACACGATGAGGTTTGGAAGAAAAAAGTGCGTGTACAAGAACTAGGTGTCCTAAAATAATATTTTTTCAATATTTTATTCTACCGTTTTGTCGGCGTAATTGATCTGTATACCGATGCTAAAATACAGCTTTTCAGTAGCAACGGTTACCGAGCTGAGCCGCGGACGGACATGGCGAAGCTATAAATAAGGGTTACTTGTTTACTACGGAACCCTAAAAAGAAGAGATTGTCACAAGAATGGGTGTGAGATCACACCCTTCTAACACAGCTGTCCACAGCTGATACACATCTGATGGAAACTTAATAATATTTTCCTTTGAACCATTTCCTAGAACTAAAGAATGCAGTGAAATAGATTCCAAGAAATAATATTAAATAAATCACGACCATTTTCTATTGCGCATTACGCATTCTTGCATACCAAAGTTTAAACAAAGAGGCGGCGAACGAGTTATAATATAAGCTTTTTACAATATTGAAAACTGACAAAACTATACTAAGGAAGGCAAGAATGTTAATTTCGTATGCTATGCCTGAAAGGAGTCAGAGGGGCTACCGCGAACCACAAACGAAATACAAATACGAGGCATTTCGATGCAAACAGAGTAAAAATAACGTTGTCACTTTCTAACCAATATCTTATTCCGTATGTAGAAAAAGATAACATTACTTAAGTATGTGCTGCTATGGCAACATTTTTCATTTTACATACCTATCAAATATCTACTGTGGCCGGTCAGGAGTGTTACCGCGAACTGCATTCGAAATTTTCCTTCTCTGTCGCACTTGCAAGTTTGCATATAAGTGAGACAGAGAGGGAAAACTTCGTTTGCTGTTCGCGGTAGCCCTTCAGGTGCGAGTTACCGACCCTTTATAAAATTTGAGGTTTGACAGTGTTGCCAGCGCTTAGGAAGCCGCACTCACTTGGTGACATGAGTCATGTGCGTGACGAGCAGCGCGCCGCCGCCGCCGCCGCCGCAGATGTCGGCGCACGCGCGCCGCAGCTGCGCCGCCGACAGCTCGCGCCGCGGGTCCGAGATCTGCGCGAGACCACTCAATACACTCACCATGCCTCGTTTCTTAACATTACAGATCAGTTAAACTACATAAGCTAAGGGTCGGTTGCTAACTTTGAAATTAGAACTTCGTATCGCGCCGTCCCTTTCACTCATATAGTGAATAATACGAGAGTGAAAGGGAAGGCACAATACGAAGTTCCGATTTCGAAGTTTCGGAGTACAGGCTCTGTCAGGAATAAGGGTGGGTTGCACCAAACCATCTGTAATCGTAAGCGGTATTCGTTAAAATCTGTTTGTATTGAAAGTTTGACAAGTCTCCACGGGATGACAGCTGCCGGCGCCATATTTGACGATGACCGGCCTGTGATCGTGTGTTGGTGCAACCGAGCCTTATTCTGCAAATAGGCCACAAGGGCACTTTTTATATGTTAAAAAATTAATTTACAATTTAAGAAAGTCTGACTATAATAATACATTTTTCATGTCAAAATATTCATTTACAGTTCAAGAAAGAATAATAATTTCGAGTTTACAATTATAACAAAATTAATGTCATACAGTGAAAATAAACTTGCAAAGTTATCTATTACAAATATTACAACATCAGTGAAGTTAGAGATGTATAAGGTCTCAAGATTAAACAAGGAGTATAATGAAATTAATATAATATCCCCGAGATGTACATGGTCTCTGAACGTCAAAATTAAGATTAATTTAATATTGTTAGAGATGTATATGGTCTCTAAGTCACTGATAATAAAAACGAATCCACAACAGGATGATGTCTCTCGTGAATTCCCTATAAAAATACACTAGTATTAACGTAGTCACTATGTCCTTGCAAGCATGAACAGACCGGACTCCACAAACACATTACAGTCGCTATACCTTGTTTTTTAACATTACAGATTAGGTAAACGTCATGGACTCCGTCAGTGGTAGCGTAGGGTGGACCTGGGCGGTTCTGACCATCATTATATTTCAATATCTCTGAGATTCTGTAGAATTTTCCATTTAAAACTGAGAGTACTTTGTGTTTACGTAGACTCCGGAGGGTCAACAATAAAATCATTAAAATATCTCATTGTAAAAATCTTCTATTATATTTACAGCGCTGCCCCGCCGACACGAACTTCAGCCAGGACTACTATACGGGTCCGTCACATATACACGTCACCTCTACCGCGAAGGGCCGCCCCTCCCCCAGACAGCGCACGTCCACGTCCTCGCGCCCCGCCGACACGAACTTCAGTCTGTGCTCCACTTCCTCCGGCGCCAGTCTGTCATATGTCACACACAGTGGGAGTTAATAACCAGAAAGATTTAAACCAACAATTTTAGAGCATAATTAGGGTGGGTTGCACCAAACCGTCTGTAATCGTAAGCGGTATTCGTTAAAATCTGATTGTATGAAAAGTTTGACAAGTTTCTATGGGACGACAGCTGCCGGCGCCATATTTGACGACCCGGCCTGTGATCGTATGTTGGTGCAACCGACCCTAAGAGTATATAAAGTTATATAACAGATAGTCCAAAAACCCTTAATGTAAGAGATATTAATTATTTAAAACAAATCACGCTTGGAGATTGGTAAAATGGTTGAAACCGCTCAACCAATCTCACTGGAACGCAAACTCTTAAAGTATTTCATTGTTCCAAACCACACACGTGGTCGTGTAACAGGCTTCCCCTGGATTGTCCCCAGGCTACTCTCCAACCGAGCACTCCTATCGCTTTATTGGGCCCGGCCTATAAAGCCACAGTTAGGTAAAAAAAAAAATAGGCGGGAATTGAACCTGCGCCTCTGGTTTGCCATAGCAACGCCCTTACCTCCAGGCAACCCAGACCAGTACATCATCACAGCGAATCACTGCTTGAATCCTGAGCTCCTACTAGCGACCCCTCTGTATTCTCCTCAAAGCCTGATAATAATTGAAACCTGGCCGCGGTAACTTTGAAGTTAAATTGACTTGTATACACTCTACTTTTCACTTCGATTGCGAGAAAATAAACAAAGGTCATTAACGCCCCAAAATTAACGATAAATTCCACGGCGAACTAGACGGCACGTTTTTTTCTAAAACTGCTTCGACACATAAAACCGACACCGCAGTTCGCGCGCAACATTCACGCGCGAATAAAAGCTACTGACCTTCTACATTGAGGACTTCAAAGCGTTGCTCAAACGTTTTAATTACTATTTTAATTATTGTGCAATAAGGTCTACTACAAGCTAACCCCCTTATTCATAAACGTCTATCAAACCTATATTAGTTCACTAGCCGCTAAAGTTCGTTTGTCCTTATCTGTCACTTTGACACATGTGCTTATGAGACAGTGACAATAGACATTTTAGTTAGCAGAGGTTTGTCAAGTTTTATGAATAAGGGGATAGGGGATTAATCTTTAGAGAAATGAAGTCTTTCCTGATTGGTCGATTTTAGTGAAGCTCTATATTCTGATTGGTTGATACCCAATACGGGCAATACGAAATATTTTTTTAAAGAGTTGAATTAGTGTTCTGTGATTGGTGGAATTCATAGGTAAAGTATTTTGATTGGCCAAACTAAAATGTTTTTTAAATCATATGTGTTGATATTTTCCCTAGGGGCTAAATGTAGGGTCGGTAGGTTGGTTTACGGCCTGTTAATTTGATGCGCCAGTTTGCGGCCACTAGGATGGGTTGATGAACTGAAAGGATATTTTGTAGTTTTATTAATATATCGCCATCTAATAGCTACCAATTAAAGCGCATACAACTCGCTATGTCTTTAGGGCATGCAAATAAGTAAATATCTTTAATTGAAAAAAACTTCGTTCTTCAGAAGGCCGCAAACTGACG
Organism: Epiblema foenella; assembly: GCA_963556455.1. Lineage (NCBI taxonomy): Eukaryota > Metazoa > Arthropoda > Insecta > Lepidoptera > Tortricidae > Epiblema > Epiblema foenella. The sequence continues at coordinate 10,594,893 of OY747122.1, read as the reverse complement.
CAGGCCGCGTAACTGGCCTAGCGACCCTACTGTAGCCCTGCTTGTTTACACCGTTACTATGCACTCACTTGGTTACCAATCAAAGATGACGACTAGACGGCTCTTTCTTAAGGAATTCGAATCGAACAACCGTTATCTAGTTTCTATTAGGTACAGCGCCATCTAGTGGTCCACAAACACGATATCGTCCTAAACATCTAATATGACACTTTTCGAGCATGACAAGTGATAAGTACATTCCACTCACTCGTAGGCGTCGGCGATGGGCCGGAAGATGATCTCCTGAACAGAAGACTCCATCATGCGGCGCCCGCGCACCAGCCACGGCGTCTGCGGCAGCTGCCGGGACAGCTTGATGTACCTGCCCACCACGCACATTAAAAAAAAAAGATTACTTTGTCATAGTCAAAAAACTGTCACTTATTCGGATCTTTCATGCGAATAATGCTAATTTACGACTCCTTAGCTCGAAAATATGACGAATACGGTCCCATCTGGCAGAAAGCATGAAACTTGGCATGCATGTAGCTTTCATATTAGTGCTTCAAAAATTTTAGGGAAACACGTTGACAGACCTTTTTTTCCCCCCCTTCCCCCCACTTTTGTGTGCCGAATTACAGTTTTTTTTAATTTTATTGAAAACGGCTGAAGCTAGGAGAAAACCGTCAAAGGAAAAAATGTTCCTTATAAAATTATCTACAAGTTATTCTTTGGATGTATTTTGATAGGACCTATACTTTTCAAAATATACGAGCATTCATTAGGGTAAGTACAGCAGAAAAGGTGCTAGAGGGCAGATTACTAACATTTTTGTGCGCATCGGGTTACAAGCATGAAATATGTACCATAGATAAAGTGTTCCGCGGTGATTCTTTTCAGATGTGGAGGTTAGTTAGATTCGTCCCCTGTGCGCGGGGAGAGCGGGGTGAATTGGACCAAGCACACCTTTTTTTCGTCTTTTGCTCACTGACCAGTTAAGGCTACTATGGCTTGCGGGGTATCCTTTTCGTGTAAAACAGACACCAGGAATTCATTTTTTGGGTTCTTTACCCGAAAACTCTAAGCGGAACCCTATTTTTGTGAGTCATACGTCCGTGCGTCGTCTGTTTTACAGATTTCACAGCCAAACGGTTGGAGCTACAGGCTTCAAATTTTCACAGTATAAGCATCTTGTTGACCCAAAGCCACACCAATTGTCAAAAAATTTTTTTAATTTTTTTTATGGGGGTCTCCCATAGAGCAGAAGTGGGCCGCAAAAAAAATTTTTTACCCACCCTATCGAGTGGGGTATCGTTGTTTAGAACTCGTTGAGTAGATAAACACTGTGTTTTTTGTTTTCAAAAACATTGGAAAACAAATGAGTGAGAAGCCACCAAAATCTGATATTTTACTAAATTTTGTTCCGAACATTTTTCCATTTCCCATTGACCTACGAACTTGAAGTTTAGTGGTAATGTTTATTATTGCGTGTATTTTAAAAGCAAATATTAATATACTGTGTTTTTTTTTCTTTTTTTTTATTAAAAAAAACTTAATTTTGCGGGTAGTTCGGCACTCTATATGTGCGAAGTGCGACACGCACTTGGCCTGTTTTGTCGCCGAAAAGGTAAAAATTACAAAAAAATATTATTATTCAGAACAATATATTAGTTTGAAGCATAATAGTAGTTGTTGACTCAAAATTTTACTACTCTAAAAGAAATAAGGCAAAAAATATTGTACGGCTCCTTATTTCTAAAATTAAATATGATGAATACGATCCCATCTGGCAGAAAGCATGAAACTTGGCATGCATGTAGCTTTCATAGTTGTGCTTCAAAAATTTTAGGGAAACACGTTGACAGACCTTTTTTTCCCCTCCTCCCCCCCACTTTTGTGTGCCGAAGTACAGTTTTTTTTAATTTTATTGAAAACGGCTGAAGCTAGGAGAAAACCGTCAAAGGAAAAAATGTTCCTTATAAAATTATCTACAAGTCATTCTTTGGATGTATTTTGATAGGACCTATCCTATCAAAATACATCCAAAGAATGGCTTGTAGATAATTTTACAAGGGACATTTTTCCTTTTGACGGTTTTCTCCTAGCTTCAGCCGTTTTCAAATTAAAAAAAACTGTAATTTGGTACACAAAAGTGGAGGGAGGGGGAAAAAAAAGTCTGTCAACGAGTTTCCATAAAAATTTTCAAGCACAAATATGAAAGCTACGTGCATGCCAAGTTTCATGCTTTCTGCCAGTTGGGACCGTATTTTGAGCTAAGGAGTCGTACATATTCCAAATACTGAAAATTATTATTTTTGGTTTATAAATAATGCTTGACATTGCGTAACTTCACAAGTATACAAATCTTAATAGATAGCTAATCCAATACATACCAACCCTAGGTATGTGCTTAATTTCGCGGCGTAGCAATTCTTCCACAAGTATTCAATCAACTAATTAATATTAAAAATATGAATCAATTACAGTAAAAATAATACTTATTTCAATTCACATGCATCGCCTCCGCATTTACAAAGTCCAGTACAGGGAAGCCCTGACTTCCTACATTGACATCGACCTGTACTGCAGCTACGACATGAACACTTTGTTAACTCCTTTACTGATGCCGAGGTTTCTTTGTTTTTACTCCAGATTGGACTATAAACACCATCTTCTTTTTTCCATCCCCAGTTCTCTAAATAAGGATATTCAGGGTTTGCAATCAAACTCTGGCCCCAGATGAATCCCGCTTGCAAACATGCCCGTCTTGTATGCTCTAATAGAGCACCAAATGTAGGTGGCAGCCTATCCATGGCCCGTCCCTTAATGAATAGCGCCTTCCTCGCTTGGTTGATGTCTTGTTCGTCACTTGTTTTATCATATGTTAAAATAACATATCTTGCTAAAAGATCCATATGATGGTTTTCAATTGCATTTACAGGCTGTGATAATTCTTTGAAAACTTCGGTAACATCAGGGAAAGACTTCCATGCTTTCCAAAACGACTTCTTTCCCTTTCCATTGAATCCCGATACAGTATCACAGCCTGTAAATGCATGGAAAAACAGAATTCCACTGCATCTTTCTGGACCGAGGGTATTGACCAGCTGATGTATAGCGATTATACGTGAAGTTTTACCGACTCCGAAAGATATCCAAAAACCTTCTAAATTCATTTTTTTAAGTTCACCGTACAGGGAAACAGCTATAACAATCACATCTGTATCCACAGTTCTTACTAAAATGTTTGTGTGACCATGTTGCACAGCATGACACACATGAAGAAGGATTCTGGTGTCGGCTTCTTCTTGTTTCGACCTCAGGAAATCTACGTCTGTAGCATCATTAGTTACAACCTCTTCGCCTTTGGTTGCAACTATAGTTTTTAAGTCATGTTGAACCAGCTTGAGTCCATCCGCTAGGAAATGGAAGAGCTCAACTTTATTTTCTGAAGAGCGTAGAAATGTTTGCCAGTTTTTTGGCAGCTTGCCTGCTGCTATGACTCTTTGTCGAAGACCTGTTCCACGCTTTTCTCTAGTATTATTCTTAAGGCTGTCGTCTCGATAAACGTCAAAAATGACATCAACTCTCTTCCCCTTTTGGTTCGTTACATAATTTTTAAAAGTATGTCGGTAGTCCTCAAAAGTTATGTTAGTTCCTGGCCTTATCATTTGAACAACCGCAGGCCCATCTAAAAACGTTGCAGTGCAATCTGCGGGATCATCTCTCTCCCTTATAAAACCTTCTTCTTCATCTTCTTCGTCTTCATTCTGGTCCTCTAAACATTTCAGAAGTTCAGATTTTACCACGGGCCTTATGTTTCCTGTCTCTGAGAGGGACGGAGGAAATGGTTGGTTTTCGTGTTTGAAAAATTCATCTATATCACCTTGCCTATGCTGACAAGCGATATACAATTTGGAAAATAGTGCGGCGTCACTTTTCGCCAATGTTAGTTTTGTGGCCTGTTTTGGCTTAGAAGATGCAGCACTTCCAAATATGTTGACGTTATTCCTTTTTATAGTATGGAAGACGGAAACATCCCTAGAAATTATTCGTTGCTCTACAAATTGAGCGTATTGTGTATTTCCAAGGCTTGGTAGTGCTCGCATACTTTCCTCAGCGTCTTTTTCGACAATGATGTGAGTGTCGATAGTTTGTAAATTAATATCTAACATTGGGTTGTCCACCTCCAGAAGTGTCGAAACAAGAGATTTTACGTGCTTCGTGAACCTTATTTGATTGCTGTCTGATTCTTCATGGTGGAGTTCTTCAATATTTTCCGTATTTTCACGAACAGTTTCATACGATGCCTCGTATTCCCGCAATACAGACGCTATTTCGGGGCCAGCAATCATCCAGCGCCTCAACGCAGCAGCATCTTCTGTCAGTCCCACTGCCCCTCCTGTGCTCTTCACTAGTTTGTTTTCCTGTTCATGGCCCTGGTCAAGCGCAATTGAGGAAAAACGCGCTTTGGTTTTCTTGACTGTAAATTTTCCTAAACTGAACGCATGGTGTACTTCAGGGGCAACGATTGGCAGTAATTCCATATCCCGAATGTGCACTGGTATCCATCTGGCATAATTTGTATGATTAACAGTAAAAAACCACGGAGCCATCGACTTCAAAGCCTGAAGATATAGGCCAAAGTTGGAGGTGCGGATAGAGCGCACAAAAGTAGCTCGCAGCATTTCTAAGCTGAGAATCATATTCCAGTAGTGAAATGCCGCTGAATTTGCCGACTGTTGTTCTTTCCATGTCTCGACGTCAAGTTCTGTATCTGGGTTTTCGGTTTTGTATGTGTTATAGGCGCTCATAGAAATAATATGTAAAGCAGCTGATAGAACTTCGTGAATGTATCGAGCCCGTCTTGGATGAGAGGCTTTCAAAAATGATTGAGCCTTTCCCTCGCCACACACTTCAGCACGTAACAAAGCTGAAATTATTCCAGATTTATCTAATAAATCCCCTATTAACTTCATAAAATTCATCTCTATGTGGAAAGCACCCATCATGACCACAACCTTGTTTTCACCAAACTGCTCTTGATTATTCCACTGGAAGATCTTTGCAAGAGTGTATAGAGGTTGATCCATAGTGATAACTGTTGCTTGCTTTGGGTTCAAAGATGCAATGGTTTTTTGCACATTATAAATAATGTGCTTGACAACAGCTATTGAGTGCGACGGATCTGGAAGAAGGGGCAACAGAACTGAAATCGAAACGCCTCTCGTTTCTTTCGGTTGTTGACATGCGTGATAAGCCGCCCACGAAACAGATTTAGGCTTATCTTGTTCTGTTGTATCTACAATATTTTTAACATGCTCAAGCCACGCTGCCTCGATCTTTTTCTCAGCATGCAAATCTACTGCGAAATTTACTGGACAGTTGTCTGAAATCAGAGGAATCCTAGGTTCCTTCTCTTTTAACGTGTAAGGAGCAACATCAGTGTAAAAAGAAGGTAAACTTTTTACACGAAGTGATGAAGAGGGACTGGTGTCTGATATAGAGAGCGTACGGCGACGTATTATTTTTGAGCCTTGATCATGATGCTGAACAATACTGATTGATGTTCCATGAAGAGCACCTTCTGCTGTCACAGATGATGGGTTGTAATCAATGTTGTCAAAAGCAGCTGTACAGAAAACATCTGCCTGCAAAACTGGTGGGGAAACAACTCCTTCATCTTTGTAAATTTGACAAGCAGCATCAGAAACTTGTTTGGAGCATTGTAAGACTCGTTTGTATGAAACTGAGACCCCATGATGAGCTAGTTTGTCAATTAATGTACTCTGTCTGGTGTGAGTGTGAATAAGAAGTCCTATGTACAGCGGCAATGCGGGCTCTCGTTTGGTTGTATGACGCTGTAGGGTACCTGTGCGTGGATGTTTTGTTGCGTTGAACATAATGAGTTGAGTTATTGAATTCACAGCAGGCGATCCCATTTCCACACTCTGATCTATGATACTTGGTCCGTAAAGAATCATGCTGATAAGTGTTACCAAAGACTTTGGCATATCTTGGACGTCTTGTATAAGGCTTCCCCTAAACGTAGTGTCCTTCTGAGTAAACATTTCAGCTCGACAAGAATTAGCAACTTTTGCCAACTCAATGAAATCGTGATCGTGAGTTTCCCGATTTGCTGCAGCACGAACAATCTTACCAATATCTTTGTCAAACGCAAGAATAGTTGGCTTAGGTGGATCTGCTTGAGATCGAAGGCCAGGAAAATATTTCAGTAGTTTCTCTTGCAGGCGATGCGATGAAATGCATAATTCTTTATCTCCGTGTAGCTGTTGTAATCTATCATTAAATGTCTTCCTTAATTCTGCCAACTTGAAAATTTCTTCGGAACTAGACTCCATATACATCACAAGCTCAGTAAATGCAAGATTACTAAAATATGTTTCATTTTCACAATCTTTCATTTTCCTTCCATAGGATCTAACTTGAGTGTAAAAGTGTGTTAGACAATTCTTGTGATACGATCTTTCTTCTGCCACCGAGTCTTGTGTTGCCATTTTGACCAATAAATCCTGTCGTTCAAGAATGGCTGCTCCATCTCGAATACGTTGATCAATCTCGAGAGTTGCGACTGCATGCAGGGTTTCCTTATCATTCGCAGGGTTATTGCAGAAAAGACAAACTTTAATGATAATTGTATCTTTTGAGCCTTTATCCCTTGATGAACGGTTTTCGCTACTTGATGATTGGCCCAATTTCATGGTTTTATTGATCCGGTCTATTATAACTTTGTTATATTTCGATCGACAACGTTTGTGAAATTTTGCTTGTTTGGATTGTAGAGTTTCCAAAAATGATCCACTTTCCTTCAGTCTCTTCACAATATCTTCAGGTATCTTTCCTAGCTCATTTAGCGTCGAAGCATTTTCAGCGAGACTCACATAGCCGACACCTACATCTTTTTTTTTAGATGATGCAGGGCAAACAAGCGGCTCACCGTCGTCAAACTGACAATACAAGCACTTGTTCCAATCTGTTTCTTCCTCCGAACTTGCCATTTTGAGTTTTCTTGGAGCATATTAACTGCGAATAAATTAAAAATAGTTAAATATATTAAATTGGCTTCAATTTAGCATCCATTTATTCGAAATACCTCAATTTAAAAATAATAAATTAGATTTATAATTGTAGCTTGGCAATTCCGTTCTTGACACTTTATGGTTTGCACCGGTGGCGAGCAACGTTACTTTACTTGTAAATGACGTTTTATTCACCGCTACATACGATATGGCTTAAGATATGGATACCTATGAGTTCCGATATTCCAACATACCTACCCTGGTCAACACACCTGTAGGGGTAAGAGATTTGATCAAAAATATAATAATAGCCCTGGAGCTACCGGCTTCGAAGAATCCTGGCCATTTGTGTGATGAGCACGAATATTTGTTCCTGGGTTTTCGATATTTTCTATGTATTAAAGTATCTATTTATCTATATAAATATGTATATCGTCGCCTAGTACCCATAGTAAAAGCTTTGCTTAGTTTGAGACTAGTTCAATTTGTGTAAGATTGTCCACAAAATATTTATTTATTTAATATCAAATTTGACAAACCTGACTGCACTTACAAGAAGCTATGACTAATATATAAAATTTAAGGCACCTTTTATTAAAATGGGGTTCATCTCTCCCGGACTTCCCCTATGACTTCCGATATCGCTATAAAATAGTCTGCACTAACCTTATCTATAATTTGATTTATTGTGATATACGACTATGATGTAATCGTGATGACAGTTTAACATTATTACTGATATCAGTTTGTTTTAAGTAAGAAATTTAAAATATCAGTGATGGCAGCCGACTGACGCTCCTATCAGCCGGCCCCGCCGCGCGCACACTTCATACCGCCCCCGCTGTCTTTCGTCCCCCGTCGCACGCTGTACCATGGGAGTGACACGAACGTATTTGCCAAGCTATATTATAATGTGTTTTATTTCATTTTCCATGACTTCTAAAACATATTCACTTATTTAGTATCATTCAAATGTGTCAACTATTAAAAACCTTCAAAGCACAGAATAAATAATTATTTTACAACTTTACGACATTTTACAACTTCATAATTAATACATTATTTCATTTATTAACGGTGTTTCTGCTGCCAGATGTGTAGATACGCACACAAGCGCGCGTGTCCATATATATACTTCACAACTATAATCATGGCTCACCCGTGCTCGTGAGATAAAAGTACGTACGTAATTTAATAGAGAAAACAAACACTTGCCTGTTTAGCTAACACAAAAATACATCGATTGTTGAAAATTAAAACACGGATACGCAACGTGGAATGGCAACGCGAGCGAGAGAGTAAGCGGACGAACACGACTGACCTCTAAGTAGTCCGACTGAGAACTGACTGATGGTTGACCGGCCAGTGGCGATTTCGCGCATCGACATCGCACGCCAGACTCCCCCCGCCGCCTCCACCGCCTCGCTTAGTTCGGTGCGTGCGAGACTATTCCGATTGTATTTCGAGTATTGAAAGCGTATGTTTTAACCTGAACCTACAGTTTATTTTTGAGTGTGCATCACGAGCAAAAGCATGTTTAAGGTGCTGTTGTATGTATCTTTATATATATATATATTTCTTCTGTACGTATGTTTGTCACCTAACTCCTCCTAAACGGCTGGACCAATTTGGATGAAATTTTGTGTGTATATTTGAGTTGGTCCCTGGAAGGTTTGAAAACACAATTGGACCCGGTAGGTGGCGCTGCTTTTCCGGGCAGGACGACGTCTGCCCGTCATTTCTTTATTTTTAGAAACAATATTAAATACCTATACCTACCTATTGGATTACCTACCTATTAGATTTGTATAGGAACTTGTGAAGTCACGCAATGTCAAGCATTATTTAAAAACCAAAAATAATAATTTTCAGTATTTGGCATAATTTTTGCTTTGTTTCTTTTTGAGTAGTAAAATTTTGAGTCAACAACCCTATTAAAACTAATATAACGTTCTGAATAATAATAATTTTTTGTAATTTTTACCTTTTCTGCGACAAAACAGGCCAAGTGCGTGTCGCACTTCGCACATATAGAGTGCCGAACTACCCGCAAAATTAAGTTTTTTTTAATAGAAAGAAAGAAAAAAAACACAGTATATTAATATTTGCTTTTAAAATACACGCAATAATAAACATTACCACTAAACTTCAAGTTCGTAGGTCAATGGGAAATGGAAAAATGTTCGGAACAAAATTTAGTAAAATATCAGATTTTGGTGGCTTCTCACTCATTTGTTTTCCAATGTTTTTGAAAACAAAAAACACAGTGTTTATCTACTCAACGAGTTCTAAACAACGATACCCCACTCGATAGGGTGGGTAAAAAATTTTTTTTGCGGCCCACTTCTGCTCTATGGGAGACCCCCATAAAAAAAATTAAAAAAATTTTTTGACAATTGGTGTGGCTTTGGGTCAACAAGATGCTTATACTGTGAAAATTTGAAGCCTGTAGCTCCAACCGTTTGGCTGTGAAATCTGTAAAACAGACGACGCACGGACGTATGACTCACAAAAATAGGGTTCCGCTTAGAGTTTTCGGGTAAAGAACCCAAAAAATGAATTCCTGGTGTCTGTTTTACACGAAAAGGATACCCCGCAAGCCATAGTAGCCTTAACTGGTCAGTGAGCAAAAGACGAAAAAAAGGTGTGCTTGGTCCAATTCACCCCGCTCTCCCCGCGCACAGGGGACGAATCTAACTAACCTCCACATCTGAAAAGAATCACCGCGGAACACTTTATCTATGGTACATATTTCATGCTTGTAACCCGATGCGCACAAAAATGTTAGTAATCTGCCCTCTAGCACCTTTTCTGCTGTACTTACCCTAATGAATGCTCGTATATTTTGAAAAGTATAGGTCCTATCAAAATACATCCAAAGAATAACTTGTAGATAATTTTATAAGGAACATTTTTTCCTTTGACGGTTTTCTCCTAGCTTCAGCCGTTTTCAATAAAATTAAAAAAAACTGTAATTCGGCACACAAAAGGGGGGGGAAGGAGGGGAAAAAAAGGTCTGTCAACGTGTTTCCCTAAAATTTTTGAAGCACTAATATGAAAGCTACATGCATGCCAAGTTTCATGCTTTCTGCCAGATGGGACCGTATTTCGAGCTAAGGAGTCGTACATGCGTGTGTGTTTACGACCACTGCTTCTTTATTTACATAATTTCTGATCTTAAAACACACAAAATGTTAAATTGCTGTATGTTTCTTTGTTAACATGAATCATATAGGAAACTATAGGTCTAAAATTATCATCATATAATGTTTGTTCATTAGTTTTTATAAGACTGTTTGTTTCTTAGTAAATAAAAAAAAATATTATATTGGGGTGTCTCATACATAATGTCGGTTCGACAACTTTTATAGGTCGTATATAATGATTTTAAGTGGCGATGTATAGTGTCTTTAGAAGGTCCAAGTAGACCAATAGTGGACGAGTGCTGGTACTGGGTTGGCTTTCGACGGCTTACTTTGTAGCCTCAATATCGATCGAGAGGGCGGTCGATCGTCAAGGGTCAAACCTCCACTATTAAAACGATTAAACCAACGCTGTGCCATCCGATCATTTAACACGTCTTCTTCGATTTTACATGATGTTCTTGCTGCCGCGGCTACTTAAAATTTTTATTTCCAATAATGTCTCAACAATACACGAATTTCGTATTTGTCGCCCTCCATACTTTTTATTATCAAAACGTGTTCCGCCGTCAATTAACAAAGACAATATGACTAAAATAAAGTATAACAATTGCATTATTTATAGAACTAGAAAATTGTCTTAACAGGTTACGACATGCACAAATAGTGTAGTAAATTTTTTGTTACGAAACCCGACATTACTTATGAGCAGAGATCGGACAAATTCGCGTCCAAAAAACTCCAAAATAAATAAATCAATTAATTTCTCACTTGACATATAATTAGATTTCTAGTCAATAAATAGAGGTGCGTGCGTGCGTGCGTGCGTGCGTGCGTGTGTGTGTGTGTGTGTGTGTGTGTGTGTGTGTGTGTGTGTGTGCGTGTGTGCGTGTGTGCGCGAGCGCGTGCGTGCGTGTGTGTGTGCGTGCGTGCGCGTGCGTGCGTGTGTGTGTGTGGGTGCTTGCGTGCGTGCGCGCGCGCGCGTGTGTGTGCGTGTATGTGCGTGCGTGTGTGTCTCTCTCTCTCTGTGTGTGTCTGTGTATGTGCCTCTGTGTGTGTGTGTGTGTGTCATGTGCGCGTGTGTCATGTGTGCGTGCGTGCGTGTGTGTGTGTGTGTGTGCGTGTGTCTGACCGGCCGCCGATGTAGAGCGGCAGGCGCGCGGCGCTGGCGGCGACGCAGCGCGCGCGCGCCGCGGGCGCCGGCAGCCGCCGCAGCTGCGGCAGCGCCGCGCGCTCCAGCGCCAGCTCCGCGCCGCGCCGCGTCACATCCACCGCGGGCCGCTTATGGGGGGCGAACGAGGAAGGGGAGATACTCTTCAAGATCTCCAGTTCCTGTCGAAACATACCCATAACTTCTTGTTGGTCATTTTCAAATATAGTATTTGTGATTTATGAAAGTACTATTTCGCCGTGTAAGTGTGTTTTTTTTTGGAACCTGAATGTTGCTTTATAAGCCGGGCCCAATAAAGCGATAGGAGTGCGCGGTTGGAGAGTAGCCTGGGGAAAATCCAGGAGAAAACCTCCGACACGACCACACGTGTGGTTTGGAACACTGGAATACTCTAACAGTCAGCGCTCCAGTGAGATTGATTGAACGGATTCAACCGAATCTGAGGTGTGAGTGGAATCGAGCTGCTGAGGGTTTTATCGCTGATTGCTGAGAAGAGTCCCGCAAGAAACTCACCTAGGCCCGACCTGGGTCGGACTGACTCTACTCGGTGTGCGGCGGTACCGGGACGAATAGGGACTATATGTGTCAGTGTTATCGTGATCGCGCGGTGGACGTCCCCTCCGGCGGGAATACCTAAGTGTACGCGTCAAGCGTTTTGGTGCTATACTGTTAGTGTTCAGGAATTGTAATCTTTCAATATGAAGGTAGATTGCGGCGCCTCGGTGTTCGGCGCATTTTGACTAGTAGACAAACAAGGACTCTTACCGTCGGGAGCGGCGCAGCCGGACACTGGACCATCTATGCCTCTTGAATACCCTATTAAAACTAGGTGAAGTTGTCTGATTTCGAGGTTTTATGTGTGTGGACAATTTGCGTACTATAGACTCGGTGCGGAGAGCGTGGAAGAGAAGCAGCAAGGATATCAAATGTTAGTGGTCTGCATCATATTGGTGGAATACAGTGCCTGTATCTAAAGCTTAGCAGCTGTTAGAATTCCGGGACCCAGGCACGTATCCAGAGGGGGGGAAAGTTGGGATTTATCCATTATTCCATTATTATATTGTTATCAATGCCTACATTAGTAATAGTATGACGATCCTCTTGGGTGAAACTTGAAATGTTATTTTTATTTAATCTATGTTTGTTTTTCTTTTGTTTTATTATGTGTTATTATTGTATTCAATGTATTGACGCCCACAATAGGGATTCTTTTAAATTGACTTAAATGTAATTTACAATTATTTTTAGCCGTCTGTTTATTTGTTCGCTTGCGTGTCCTTTCGCAATAAGTAGGTACATTCAAATAATCGAGTATATTGACATTGAAAACACAATTGTTATAAACATAGTTAGTCCAAGTGTAAATAAATAGGTACACAGTTCACATGGTTGTTTCAATGTTTGTCCCCCCCCCCGAACCAAAAGTCTGGATACGTGCTTGCCGGGACCAGTGCCTTTACCGTGAGTTTACATGACCGTACTCGCTAGCGACTGCGTAAAATTTCGTATGGGCAAAAGTACAGCGCCTCTGGCGGTTACGCAATAGAACTAACAATCGGCATACTAAATCGTTTACGCTGTCGCTAGCGAGTACGGTCATACAAACTCATGGTAAAGGCACAGTAAAGCTATCGAAGGTTTGTTCTTTACTCGAACAGTTAGCATATCAGTGGCATCCGAATACAGCGACAGTCAAGGGACCGGTGATATTACGTCGCACAAAACGGATTTACTTTGAAAATGTTTGGTATGAAATCTAACGTGTAGTGATTTCGAAGTTGTTAAAGGCGGTAAAATGTTATAAGCGATTAGCGAAGTCGTTATAAGCGGATTCTACAGTATGTGTGTTGAAGTAAATAAATAAATAACGATGCATTTCAAAATGCTGTAAACCGTGCTGTGGATTTATATCAATAAATAAATAAACTGTGACGGCGCGAAGACGTGCAAAGATTGACCAATCAAATCCGTTAAGGCTGGGTTTTATAAAGAACCGTTAGACCAAATGTCAGATCAAATTTCAGTAATTCAGTACATTTTTTGACATAACAAACCGACATAAGGTCAACATAAGGAAAATACGCGTCATACTCGTGAACGGGTGCTGTTTGTGGGGTCCGGTCTGTTCATGTCTGCAAGGACTAGTAACTTCGTACTAGTGTTCAGTGGAATTGACATGATGAGAGACTTCGCTCTGTTCTCATTTGAATTTATTTTTAGACTGACGCTCAGAGACCTTATACATCTCTGAGGATATTTATTTAATAGATTTTATTATTTTCATGTTGACGTGTTATAGATATAGCTCAAAATATTTTATTATGATTAGTGTACCTACTTTATTACATTTTATCTTGACGCTTAGAGACCTTATACATCTCTAATAAATCTCGATTGTTATTAGTTTCTTAGTCTTATTTTTGACATGTAACACTACATTTAATTAATGATACTTTGATTATTATATTATTTTTATTTGATGTACCTAGATAGATTTTGACTTGTAAAAGTGCCCTTGAGGCCTATTTGCAGAACAAATGTTTTGATTTTGATTTTTATAAAACCGAGCCTTAATCTAATTGGAGAGGAGCAAGCGGCGGTACTCATCTGTTTAACAGATACCTGCTTGCGTTTGACGCTGTTATTGGCATACAACGTTCGTGGCTTGATATTGAGTTCGGTTTGAACATGTTTGGCTGGCACGTGTCATCGAGTATTTTTATATAAAATAATCTTGCCGATATATTTACATTATTTTATAATAATTCGCAACAGTTAATTTAAAATATCCAAAAGAAGTGGTAAGTTACGGGATTATTCCAGTTCTATGAATTTGCTCCGTTGACGTCGAGTGAAGTTTAATGTTCATTTTAATAAATATTTTATATTATATGACTCCTGGTCAGACAACCTTAAAACAACTGGAGGAGGTATTTGGCTGCAAAAGGCAAGTGAAGAGGCCTTTGTCAAGGGACAAGTTGAGGTTGTCGATGGAGAACTAGAACATTAGATTAGATAAAAGAAATAAAAGTATAAAGTATAATAAAAGTAAAACAATGATGTAAGAACACAAAACTTCAACAATAAAGGTTTTTTTATTTATTTATTTTTTATTTATATGACTTTATTTTATCTATTTTTTTAAACTTTTAATACAGATATAATTTAATTAAGACAAAAGTTGTACAAACCTTATCCACAACGCAGGCTTCGTCAATTTCACGGACGGACGTTCATTTAGTATACATAAATGACTTTATAGTGATAATCGAAACTGTCTACTCTCAGAGAATGTTAAGAAATTAATGATTATATACTCATATCAATCACTACCACAAACCAAATAAAATGACATGTGCTGTTGTGTGTACTAACATGGATTTAGAAGAAGAAATTTCTATACAATTTATACAAATAAACCTCACGATTTTTTCATTAAATATTTCTTTTATTGGGTAGATCGTTTTTAGAGTTCCGTAGCCATAATGACAAATCGGAACCCTTATAGATTCGTCATGTCATAGTGATTTTAAATGTGGACTAGTAGATGTTGGTACGGAACCCTTCATTGTGCGGGGTCCGACACGCACTTGGCCGGTTGTTTTTTCTTCTGTTAGACAACTTTGATATCGATAAAAAAATTAACACTAGCTGTATTGTGACAGTCTTTTGTTTCGCTGTGAAAATTCCAGGCTCTGGTCATTGGGCTATTAATTATTATTGTAGGGTTTTTCGATATTTAGCACTAATTAATATTACTAGTTTTGCATATTATGAACGTAAGGTAGTTTTGATTTCTAAAAGTACTGACTACCCCACTGTCAGGATATAAAATAGAGGGACACTCGGCCGACGGACACAGTCGATTGGAAGTTGTGTTAGCGGATGGTTGCTAATAAGTCTTGCTATTGTGAACAAGTGGCTGTATAACTGAAGTCTGTACAATAAATAATCCATAATTCTGGTGAGTGGTTTAATTTTTTTATATTATTATTGTGCAAAGCAGCTGACCTGCCCGTCGTCGGGGTACTCGTAGTGCAGCGTGAGCAGCAGCGGGCACACGGCGCCCGAGTGCAGCGCCAGCCCCAGGCGGCTCGCCAGCCGCGCGCCGAACGACCACTTCCAGGCCTCCTTCAGCGACGTCATGCGCTCTGCACAACAGTAACCACTTGTATCTTACGTCAGGCTCCTGACACTTCAGAACATTAGAATTACGATTTGAAACGGGATATTTACCATGTATATTTGTATTTTTGAGTTCCCGATATTTCGGCACTGTTGCAAGCGCCATTACCAAGGACTTTTTTTTTTGTGGCTATGTCGATTGATTAGCCAGTGTCATGTCGATTAAATGTTAAAAAAAAATTAAACCTAAACGAGATTTCAGTTAAAAAAACAAAAGTTACTATTCCTGAAAAACAAAAAAGTTTTAATCTATGAGTACCATCACCACACAGTTATGAGTAACGAGACACAACTACTTTGTTAGTGGCTTAAAAAGTAACACGTATAAGAAAAATTAACAAAAATCCAGAATTTATATATGATATATATTATTTATCAAGGATTAACTGACGTGCTGCGAGTTTTAGTTGTGGTCTACCCACACACCATAGCGATCTACCCTCTTCCTGGTTCGCTTTTTTCGCAGTGTCACCGTCACTACCGCCGTCCGCCTTGTCACTTGAAACTCGATTACGGTCACGACACACCACACTCACAGTATCAATACGCGAGTTCCTTCCGGAAACAGTCTCTTTTCGATTTGAAAACTTTCGGATCACTGGACGCCAGACACTTGACAGTTGAAACCCATCTTCCCTCTAATCGTAATTCTAATGTAAATGACCATGTAAGCTTGAAATCTCCAGAACATTGACTCTAGAATAATATAAATCGGGGGTCGGCAACCTTTTAGCAGCCAAGGGCCACATAAGTAGCTAACCAAATTGTCGCGGGGCTTTTTTTTGAACCTGACTGTGGCTTTATAGGCCGGGCCCAATAAAGCGATAGGCGTGCGCGGTTGGAGAGTGGCCTGAGGACAATCCAGGGGAAAATCTCCGACTACCACCAGATATTAGCTGTTAAAGTCATAAAAAGTGTCCGTTTCCGGTTCATTTGAACCTAAACTCAAATTACCCTATTACACAGTATAACCTAATGTCAGAAACACATATTGTCATATAAACATATATTCAATATAGCCTAACCTCAAAATACCTAAGTCCCAAAACACCCTAAAACCTTAAATCCAAGACGAACTTATCCCCATTATGTACTATTACCGAGATCACATACTGTCATAAAAGCAGAAGATCAAAACGAGCTATTTCCATAATATACTACTCTTGTAATACACGATTCTCAAAATACAATAGTTTTAAAGCACGCTAGTCCCAAAATACTCTAAGTTGTAGTGGTTATTCCTGACAAGTTGAAATAAGTAAAACAACAGATGATTGATTATTGCAATTCGAGAGTTCCGTAGAAATTTTAGGTAAGTACATAATCAGAAATACTTTAGGAATCGAGGTACAAATACGTTCAAATGCACGTTCAATACTATAAGGGTTCCATTTCTTGGCCTTTGAGGTACAGAACCATAAAAAAAAGTTATATAATGAAACACTATGTGGCTAAATATAGGACGCAACTATAAGGCTTTCGTTTTAGTCTGCTTCGCCTCACTTGTAGTACTTTTTAATACCTACCTTACTAACTATTGTCGAGTTCTAGTTAGAAGTCAGGTTTAAATAATTTAGGGTGTTTTGATACTAGCGTGTTTTAAGACTATTTTATTTTTGAGAATAGTGTATTTTAGAATTAGTGTATTATGTGATTAGTTTAATTTGACCTTCAACCCTAATGATATCAGGTAATACGGGAGAAGTAAATAATCAAGATAAGTTCGTTTTGTTTTTAGGGTGTTTTGGGACTCGGGTATTTTGACGTTAGGCTATTTTGAATTTATGTTTATATGACAATATGTGTTTCTGACATTAGTTTGTTCCCTGTAATAGAGTAATTTGAGCTCAGGTTCTAATGAACCGGAAACGTAAATACTTTCAACGATATTTGGTTTGAACAATATAGGTTTTACGGTTTTTGAGTTTTCGCTTAAAAACTGTCTTGCCTAAACAAAAGGTCATAAGTGCCGTGAGTTCCCTAAGAAGATGCGACTTTTTTAGATTCAATGTATTGGATAGTGATTTTAAATGTGGACTAGTAGGTGTTAGTACGAAACCCTTCATTGTGCGTGGTCCGACACGCACTAGGCCGGTCTTTTTTGTAATAGGTACGTCTTCTGTGTGTGTGAATAAATGTTTCTTTATGTCACACCTGGCCATAAAATGGCAATTACCGCACGTTCCGCGCGCGAAAAATCCCACTTCCTGGCCAGGGGTTGACATAAAATTTTGTACTTACCTCGGGCGGTAATTAAGAAAGCCTCAGATCGCATAATTATCGCCCTTGCCTTCGGCTCGGGCGTCAAATGCCTGCGATCTGAGACATTCTTATTATTATTATTAATCGTTTATTTCATAAAGACACATTAATTTACACAAAATTAACTACACTGCCAAACTGCGTAACAGTTTGTTGGCAGTTAGAATGCTCTTGATACACTTGTGTCATTATATCTAAGTATGTAGTTATAGTATTCATGCGGTCGCTGTAATAAGGTAAATGTTTTACAACCCTTGGTAAGTAATGTACTATTCTTTCAAAGATTCCTACCTGTGTCGTACTGCGGGAACTTGTCCTTAATCGCGAGTTGCATGTACTTCTCGCGCAGCAGCGTGGCGGTCGGCGCCGACAGCGCACACGCGAAACTCGTGCAGTCATACCTGCACACCATAACACACACTTTTTTTAGTTTATTCAGAAAACAAACAGCCACGTACAAAAGAATACACACAAAAATGAACGCAAGTTAGGCCTAAAGTTTCCTATATTACTAAATAACAATTAATGACTAAGGGTGGGTTGCACCAAACCGTCTGTAATCGTAAGCGGTGTTCATTAAAATCTGATTGTATGGAAAGTTTGACAAGTGTCTATGGGATGACAGCTGCCGGCGCCATATTTGACGATGACCGGCCTGTGATGATGATCGTATGTTGGGGCAACCTACCATAAATAAGTTACAAGTGCCGTTATAATTACCTGTTTAGTTGTGTACTCATGCAAAGTAGCTTAACTAAAGTAAAAGAGATTATTAGAAACAATGTGTTCCTTCACTTATTATTGTCAAGAAAACAAACATTGTCGAATTTTATTCATGAAAGAAGACAAACTAAGAGCAAAAATATATATGTCATTAAGCATTTCTTTATATATAGGCACTTAAAGAAAGAATTTAATCACATATCAAAAAAAAAGACAAAAACAAACAACTTTAAATTTTGCAAATTGATACGTCCGAATATAAAATATAAATTTTGCCTCAACCAATCGATATATAATAGGTGCATGTAATATGCCTAAATATAAGAATCATTCATTTCATTTCATTTCATACAATAATTTATGATATTCAGATGTATGGATGTTTGTTACTCAATCACGCAACAGAGGGGCTAAGATGATCACTTATATGTCGGACATATAGCAGTCGTCCCTCTCGCACTTACTTACTTGACAGTAAGGGACGTATGCTATACTTATGTCCGACATATAAGCGATCATCTTAGCCCCTCTGGTCTCAATACGAGTTTATAGCCATAATACAGATTAACAGAATATAAAATAAAATAGCCTTTTCATAAGTAGGTATATCATTGACATGGTGGTGTTGTCGTTTTGCCACGCCGCAGAAGCATACCCCAAAATCCTCCGTTCTGTCTAATTTGTTGTAGCCTGACGCCAAATGGCACCTGCAAACGCTTTTATGTCATCTTCCCATCTCCGCAATGGCAATGGCCTGCCTCTCTTCCTTTTCCCACATCTGGGGAAATACTGTAACTAATTTAGACCATTTTTCTTTCTTGCTTCTCATGCCTGGCCTGGATTAACATAATATAGGATAGAATACTTATCCTACTCTTTTAGGATGTGTCTACTTTTTTAGGATGTACAAGAGTGTAACTAGCCACTGTAATGTAATAGACCATGAGTGTTCAAAACTTGTAACATCTAGTTTGTAGACTATAATAAAAAAAATATCCCAAAAATCATTCCTCCATGGAATAGGGACTGAGAGTATGCAGACGAATTCGCGGGCAAAAGCTAGTGTCAAATAAATACAAGGTGAGCTAGAGATTTACATTACTAGAACTCTTAATTTAAGAAAAATATGGATGTGTTTGACACAACTAACAACATTTTTCAAAGAATATTACTTAATTTCGGTTATTAGTAGCTAACTAGTAATGTCTACTTAGTTTTCCTTTTAAATTTATAACCTCTAACCTTGGATTGAATATTACTTACCCTTTCTTGTCCAGCATTTCCTTCGCCATCCGGCAGCTGTCGTCCCAAGTATCCTGCTGCAGCAACCCGAGACAGCACATGCAAATTGCTCTACGTCGCCTCTTAGCCTCTGGCTCCGAGCTTTCTGCTTCTCCATTGGTATCATTATTCTTTGTAGTGCCATTGCTCTCCGTAGTACCATTACCGGCATCAGTAGTGGAAGTCTCTTGGGATGCTTCATCTTGATACTGTAATGGAAGATATTTTTATTCTGTGGCAAGTTCAGTAATACGAGTGTTATAGGTACTATCTAGACGAACAAAAACATACATAAAAAGCTAAATACATACAAAACATCGAAAACTCAAGAACAAATACTAATTCATCAGACAAATATTTTCCTGTGGCAGTATTTGAACCCAGGGCTTTGCAGGACAGTTTTCAGGCAGACACTACCAACTAGGCTAAATTGAGAGACAATCAGCATAGTATTTACGTGTTAATGTATCTTTTTCGTGAAAAATAACTTAGAAACAGTGAATACCCATACCTTCTCCGCAGATTCCTTAACATTTTCATAGACGCGCGGGTGGTGCAGACCCAGACACCGCAGCGCGCACGCGTCGCAGCACCCCTCGTCTTTACACAGCTTGAATATCGCCTTTTCGTCCATAATTCCCACGTAAAATACAAATGAACAGTAAATTACTTAGGACATGTGGTAGATGCAAGCTTGGTGCATGGGTACAAGTAAATACAAAAAGTTAATTATGCTATACAAGTTTCAACTTAATTATACGCAGATAAAGTCTTCTTTCTGGTGGCAGATGATTAACGCCGGGTTGTCACCTTGACAGTTACGTTTCATTACAGTTAAGCCATTTCGTAGCCAGTTAAGCATTTATCAGCCAGTTCAGGTTTTGGCCGTACGTATTTGTAACACTATCCTGTTTGAATTAACTTTATCAATAAATTACTTTCTTTTAAATAATTTAATACATTTTTAGTCTCTTTTCTTTTTAAAAAATTAGTGGCAGTAAACTACACAACAGTAAAATGTATTTAGTATTGCATATAATGAAACGTTATAATTCATTGCCAGTATAGAAAATAAATCAGCTGATATTTATTTCAATTATATTTTATTTTGAACCACCGAACACAGTTTTGAATACTCAACATTTAAATTAGTTATCTTAGTAATTGTGAATAAATTTATTCGTAACACTGGCTATAAATTCATTCGGGTGCGATTTTCATATTTTCCATATTTTCATGATCAGATTGACATTAGTTGACAGATTTTAGTATTGCCATGTCGCTCCGCCGTTGTTGTGTCAAGTCAGTATTTATGTAATTCAAAATAAAAATTCTATGTTACAAAAACAAACTCATTTATAATTTTGGTTTGTAAATAATACAGTTTTCAAAAATTTCATCATGGGCACTGTACACGCAAAGGTAAAGTTGGGTTAAAGTTGAAATATACAGATTAGAAAATTGATAGGTTATTTGGAAAGAAAATTCCGTCTCCGACTTATTAAAGCATGTTTTATTCTGTTAAAATGAGCGAAAACACAACCACGGTCGTTTAAAAAATACTTCATGGAAAACAACAATCACACTAAAATTCCTTGTGAGCCAAGGCTGTCCTACCTACGGCTCGAGTCTGGTCGGCCAGGAGCTAGAAACCAGTAGGAGGATGATTCTGCGAGTGTTATATTTGCTGTCAGTCCCCCTGCTTATGACATTGTCATTGTGCTTGTGGGCATGCCCTTCGTATGACAGTGCAGCGCTTTTCCGATTCGCGTTTTTCCGCGAGCGATAAGTTTCCTCGTGTGTTTTTTACTCACTCTACCATTCTTTTTACAATTTTTGCAGGCGGAGCACGGGCAGGGAGACAGTGAAATTGGGCTGACCGGGGGAAACTTGTTCGAATTTGAAGAGCCGATAGAGCTGGAGGCGGAGCCCAACATTCAGCGGCCCAGCATCAAGCTCGGGGGCGTGAGGGTATGGCTTATTCTACATTCGTAACTTTCAAATTGTTGTAAAAATATGAAAAGGAATATAGATTAATAAAAAGATTCCATATTTTACGAGCCAATCTATGTTGTTGCTAGAAAGAAAATATTTTATTTGTGACAAACAAAACGAAAGACCTGGCTCAGGAGCCAGCGCTGGTGTTCTGGCGAGGCCATTCTGCTGTCTGAACGGCCTTAAGTAAAACTAAACACAAAAAAATTTTTAAAATAAATATTTGTGTGATGAGCATGAATATTTGTTTCTGAGTCTTGGGTGTTTTTCTATGTGTTTAAGTATTTATATCTATTAAATATATCGTCGTCTAGTACCCATAACACAAGCCTTCTTGAGCTTACTGTGGGGCTAGTTTGATTTGTGTAAGATTGTCCTCTAATAGTTATTTATATATTTATTTAAACACAGCCGATGCGCTTGCGTCGATCAGCGCCATCTGGCTGCGAACATTTACTATACGCGAGTACGGACAACATGGCGACAAAGTTACTGAAACAAAAATAGAGATAAAAGATAAAGAAACAGTATATAATTTATAGGCATATGGTTAAATACGAGAAAACTAAAATGAAATGAAACATTATAACAAACAGAAGGATGAAGATAGATTCTAAATTGCATGTATAATTTGTTCCTCTTTTACCTAGTGTTATCCCAGCTTCTGCCAGATACGTATCTCTATGCAAAACAGGTATAATGATACGCTGCGCTAGTCACTCAAATAAAACAAGTGGTAAAACGAGACTCGTTGTTTGTGTCAGATACGTATCTCTATGCAAAACAGGTATAATGATACGCTGCGCTAGTCACTCAAATAAAACAAGTGGTGAAACAAGAGACTCGTTGTTTGTGCCAGATACGTATCTCTCTGCAAAACAGGTATAATGATACGCTGCGCTAGTCACTCAAATAAAACAAGTGGTAAAACAAGAGACTCGCTGTTTGTGCCAGATACGTATCTCTATGCAAAACAGGTATAATGATACGCTGCGCTAGTCACCCAAATAAAACAAGTGGTATAACAAGAGACTCGTTGTTTGTGGCAGGCGCGCGTAGACCGCGTCCATGTGGACGGGCTGAGCCGCACCAAGGACGACGTGATCCGCGGCGCCGTGGACGACCTCTTCCACGCCACCGACTTCGAGGATGTCATACTCCGTGCACACAAGGTACGGCACTTGTACTGTTCATATATATTCTTTCCGTAGCCAAAATGGCAAAAACGGAACCCTTATAGATTCGTCATGTCTGTCCGTCCGTCCGTCCGTATGCCACAGCCGATTTACTCGGAGACTATAAGCACTACAATTATGAAATTTGGTAGGAAGGTGTATTCTATGAACCGCTACATAAAAATGATGTGAACTTGCAAAAAAATATTAAATTAGGGGGTGCACTCCATACAAAATTTCAACGCACATAGTCGTGTGGGGTATCGATGGATAGGCCTTTAAAAATGATATGGAGGTTTCTAAAAAACTTGTCCATGTAAGTCAACCGTTTGTGAGATATTAGCTCTTAAGTGCCGTGAGTTCCCTATGAAGATACGACTTTTTCAGATTCAATGTATTGGATAGTGATTTTAAATGTGAACTAGTAGGTGTTGGTACGGAACCCTTCGTTATGCGTGGTCCGACACGCACTTGGCCGGTTTTTTATGTTATAGGGGACAAACGAGCAGACAGATCGCCTGATGGTAAGCGATTACAGTCGCCCATAGACACCTGCAACACCAGAGGAGTCGCAAGTGCGTTGTCGGCCTTTCAGAAGGGTATACGCTCTTCTCTTGAAGGTTTGAGGGTCATATCGGTCCGCAAATACCGCAGGCGACAGTTCATTCCACAGTTTGGTTGTGCGAGGCAGGAAATTTCGTAAAATTTGTAAAAATGCAACAACAAGAGTTGATTATTTATAATTATTTCGTTATTATTTATTATTATTCTCTATCCTACATTATTTTTATACTTATATATAATACAGATAGCTATTGTCACTTAATCGTATCTCATATGAAAATTCATGGGATCCCGAAATCCCGCGGTTGAGGTCCAATACCGGATTTCAATCCCGGGGTTGAGGTCCAATACCGGGTTTAAATCCCGGGGTTGATGTCCTATACCGGATTTCAATCCCGGGGTTGAGGTCCAATACCGGATTTCAATCCCGGGGTTGAGGTCCAATACCGGGTTTAAATCCCGGGGTTGAGGTCCAATACCGGATTTCAATCCCGGGGTTGAGGTCCAATACCGGATTTCAATCCCGGGGTTGAGGATCGTCTGGTATTGCATGCGCTTGTGATGATGATGATGATGATGGTCAGGTGCGGCGCGCGCTGGACGCGATGGGGTGCTTCCGGGACATCGCGGTGCTCATCGACGTGTCGTCGGGGCCCGGCGCCACGCCCGAGGGGCTTGAGGTACACATACCTTAC
Organism: Epiblema foenella; assembly: GCA_963556455.1. Taxonomy (NCBI): domain Eukaryota; kingdom Metazoa; phylum Arthropoda; class Insecta; order Lepidoptera; family Tortricidae; genus Epiblema; species Epiblema foenella. The sequence goes on along the minus strand of OY747122.1, from coordinate 10,570,680 downwards.
AATAACTTTTTAAAATTATAAGAATAGCGTAAAATTACAAGAATAGCGTAAAATTATAAGAATACCGTGAAATTATAAGAATATCGTACAATTATAAGAATAGCGTAAAATTATAAGAATACAGTAAAATTATAAGAATACCGTAAAATTATAAAAATAGCGTAAAATTACAAGAATATCGTACAATTATAAGAATAGCGTAAAATTATAAGAATATCGTAAAGTTACAAGAATAGCGTAAAATTATAAAAATAGCGTAAAATTACAAGAATAGCGTAAAGTTACAAGAATAGCGTAAAATTATAAGAACAGCGTATAATTACAAGAATATCGTGATATTATGAGAATAGAGTAAAATATTATTATAATAATTCGGGACTAGTTCGCCCTGTGTAAGATTGAGAAGATTGTACACAATAGGGGATTTTGTCTCTAGATTCTAAAGTAGGACAATCTAACTGCGATTCACAGTATTTTTTTCTTTTTAATACTTTTCTACTTTAGAGCAGAAATGGACCACTTTCAACACGCCACCGAGATGAACAATGACCCACTCTCGGAGTATGAGAAATGAAAATGAAAATATATTTATTGGGTATCAATACATCAGCTTATGGTGTATATACTAGAGTAGGTACATAGAGTGCACTTATTACTAGATAAGCCTAGGAACGGTGTCCTGTGCCCTAAACTAGGTAAACCTGTCTTATAGGGAAATGAGAATGTAATTGTTCTGTGCAGGTGACGTTCCAAGTGAAGGAGCTGTCCCGCATCGTGGGCGGCGTCAACACCACCGTCTCCGAGAACGAGGGCAACCTCGTGCTGGGTCAGTCTACACTTACAACATGCCTAAATGCTGTACACTCAAATTTTTAGGGGCCTTCGAAGCTGGAGGCCCCGGGTTCGAATCCCGGTCAGGGCATTTATTTGTGTGATGAACACGAATATTTGTTCCTGAGTCTTGGATGTTTTCTATGTATTTAAGTATATATTTATCTATATAAGTATGTATATCGTCGCCTAGTACCCATAGTACAAGCTTTGCTTAGTTTGGGACCAGGTTGATTTGTGTAAGATTGTCCACAAATATTTATTTTATTTCATAAATTGTAAAGTTTAGTATCCAGAATTCGAACCTGCGACGTTCTGGCATTCGAGGCCCTAGCCTCTAAGCTACCGGGTCAAACACGCTCGGCCCCCAAAATTCTCAACCAGTGCCTACCGTTTTTTGTACTCAAATTATGGCAAAAGTATTGATAACTTCAAAGAATACTCTGAGTAAAGTTTTAGATAACGCAGCTATTTTTTGTGCAATAGAATTTAAGTGAAAAATAGATGTGTGTCTCCTGGGATCAAAATGATATATTTACGGCGAGGGCGATCTATTGAATCCTGAGATCCTAAGGTTTCTAAAGTAGGATCTCGAGCGTAGCGTGGGATTTTAAAGTAGGATCTTGAGCGTAGCGCGGGATTCTAAAGTAAACTCTTGAGAGTAGCGAAGGATTCAATGCTTTAATCAAGTATGTATGTGTGCCTGTAGGCGTGAAGATGCCGAACGTGTTGGGGCGCGGGGAGCGGGTGCAGGCGGAGTACTCGCTCGGGTACCGCAGCTCCTCCAACTTCAGCGTGACGGCCACGAAGCCCTACCCGCACAAGCCGCGCACGCCGCTCCTGTCGGCGCAGGTACGTTTTTTTTCACTTCTCATGCTCGAAAAGTGTGTCATATTAGACTTGTCAAGCGGGGCTAAAGTAGTACATTTAGCCCCTAGGGAAAATATGAATACATATATATGATTTACAAAACATATAATTTGCCCAATCCGAAAACTTCACCATACTAAATCCACCAATCAGAAAACACGTCGACAGCCAATCGGAAGGTTGGGTCCTTTTTGGTACATACATTGTTGAACTAATTTAAATATTAAAAACATTAGGTCTTTTTTCGTCCCTGTTTCAACGGCAATGTATGTGAGTCAAAACAGTTTAAAAAAAAGTTGCCGCCATATACTCATTTTATTTTATTATTATTTGTTGGTGGATAAACTTTGTTTATTTATTTTCTCGCAATCGAACTGAAAAGTAGAGTGTATAACTCTGGTCTAAAAGCCATATTACCACTCGAACTATTTTCCCTCACTTCGTTCGGGAAAATAACCATCTCGTGGTGATATGGCTCATTTTAGACCCTTGTCATACAATCTACTATTTATGTACGATGTGGCTATTTTGTAAGTTTTTTCGCTTTTTAACATTGTATCTTCCGTGGGTTTTCAGGAGTCCAATTTAAACCTGGAAACGTAAATTTTTTCAACTGTTGTTTTTGCATGTTAGATGTAAAATTAAATAAAGATCATGACAGGATTAATAAACTACAAGTTTGCACTATTTTATTCTTTATTCTTTATTAAGGAAAACAAACAGCATCAATCACACATAAAGTTAATAAATTAAGGTAGATCATAAGCCAGTAAAGTTTTCACAAATATATCTACACTTATAAGGAAAATATGCACGAAGTAAAAGAAAAAAAAACATCAAATTAAACGTTTTTGAGTTGTAGCTTCCAAACATCAATTAAAAATCTTAAAGTCTTAAACAACATAAAATAACAGCATGTTTCATACCTAGTTTATAAGAAAGATTGTGACTTGTCACTACAAACTGAATTTACTCAATTAAATATAAAAAAGTGTATGTATATATTATTATGAATAGTTTTTTTTTTCTATTTCTAACACAAGCTTCTAATGTTACAGCTCAATTGTACACGACGAATGTTTTAGGAAATATGACTGTATTTCACCGACCCGTATTCTTTGTCCGCGAGTGTATTATTTCACGGTGGTGTAGGAACAGAAAAAAATACAGGTGTGAGGTTTTCGTAAGCACCAAGTGTTGTCGCCCGGGTTATTTCGGGTGTCGAGACCATCACGTCCATCACTTGGCGGTACTGGCAACACTGACGGTATCAATCCAGTCTCACCGGTGACGTCACAAAGCAGAGTTGATAAATACCCAGGCACCTTCCACGGAGCTCTCTCTTGCTCGGCGGCCGTGAAGGTGACAAGAAGTGGATAGTGTCAACCTGAGTATCTTACTTTAATAAATATGTATTGTTATTAATTATGATTGTTAAATATTAACAATCATTATTAATAATGCGAATTGGCTTATATTGTAACTTTGCTTAGATAATTATGATTGGCGATATCTAAATATGTATTTGGTAGATTTACTATCGATGAGTGTATATTATGTAAAATGTGCATATCTATATACTAGGGACTATGGTTTAACTAATAAAGTATGTGTAACAGTAATCCTGTGTTTTCTATCACAAGCCCCTTCGGAGCCTCGCGTGATTTCTGGATAAAACCTTATCTCGTTGCAATAAGGCTCACTTATGGTTAGTTAAAAGTGTCGGTTGGTGATGCTTGGATCAACTATTTTTTGTTGCTCGTTACCATGGTTACGTCTTCTGAGTCACTCTTTAATACTGATTTTATAGGGTTTAAACCTACCAAACATGAGTTTTAGCGATGAGTATAAATCCATTTCGACATGGGTCATCTCTTGACCATGCTTGAAGTCTATATTATAAACATTTTTGTAAGAAACTCGGTTAATGTTGTCTCCTCGCTGACGGGACAGAATAACAACAAGAAAAAGTTGATTGACCCTGATATATATGATGCGTGTGTGTGTGTGGCAGGTGTACCAGCAGAACTCGGAGTACCCGTGGTCGGGGTACCGGCTGCTGGACCGCGGGCTGCTGCTCGGCGTCGCCTTCAACACCTCGCCCTCCGTGAGACTTGTTCCACTGCAATTAAGCGACATGAGCGATTCCTCCCTACATTACACATTTCTATTTGTTCTTATTACACATTCCCTACATTACTCATTTCTATTTGTTCTTATTACACATTCCCTTCATTACACATTTCTATTTGTTCTTATTACACATTCCCTATATTACACATTTATATTTGTTCTTATTACACATTCCCTTCGTTACACATTTTTATTTGTTCTTATTACACATTCCCTACATTACTAATTTCTATTTGTTCTTATTACACATTTCTATTTGTTCTTATTTATTTCACATTGCATCACTAATTTCTATTTATTCTTATTACACCTTCCCTACATTACTCATTTCTATTTGTTCTTATTACACATTGCCTTCATTACACATTTCTATTTGTTCTTATTACACATTCCCTTCATTACACATTTCTATTTGTTCTTATTTATTTCACATTGCATCACTAATTTCTATTTATTCTTATTACACCTTCCCTACATTACTCATTTCTATTTGTTCTTATTACACATTGCCTTCATTACACATTTCTATTTGTTCTTATTACACATTCCCTTCATTACACATTTCTATTTGTTCTTATTTATTTCACATTGCATCACTAATTTCTATTTATTCTTATTACACCTTCCCTACATTACTCATTTCTATTTGTTCTTATTACACATTGCCTTCATTACACATTTCTATTTGTTCTTATTACACATTCCCTTCATTACACATTTCTATTTGTTCTTATTTATTTCACATTGCATCACTAATTTCTATTTATTCTTATTACACCTTCCCTACATTACTCATTTCTATTTGTTCTTATTACACATTGCCTTCATTACACATTTCTATTTGTTCTTATTACACATTCCCTTCATTACACATTTCTATTTGTTCTTATTTATTTCACATTGCATCACTAATTTCTATTTATTCTTATTACACCTTCCCTACATTACTCATTTCTATTTGTTCTTATTACACATTTCTATTTGTTCTTATTACACATTCCCTACTTTACACATTTCTATTTGTTCTTATTACACATTCCCTTCATTACTCATTTCTATTTGTTCTTATTACACATTCCCTACATTACATATTTCTATTTGTTCTTATTACACATTCCCTACATTACTAATTTCTATTTGTTCTTATTACACATTCCCTACATTACACATTTCTATTTGTTCTTATTACACATACCCCTCTTTACACATTTCTATTTGTTCTTATTACACATTTGTATATGTGATTAGTTATATTCCTGTAACAGACGAAGCACCAGCTGCAGTGGGAGGGGCTGGTGCGGGACACCTCCGTGCTCAGCAAGACCACCAGCTTCAAGATCAGGGAGAGCAGCGGTGAGTATTAACACTTTCGCAACCGGACTACAAATGGAACAATACACCAGAAACCCACAGAACTCGGTCGCGTGTTGGTTTATAGCTACTGCCCGCCTAGCGGGCTGAAATGAAATGAAATCATTTATTCTTCAATTTAGTCATGTTACATGCACTTATGAATGTCAAAAAACTACCATCGGTTCATAAAATAAACCTCTGCCTCGCGAAGAACCGGCGTAAGAACTCGGCGAGGTGTAATTTTTTCAAAACAATATACAATGTATATAAAATAACAGTATCATAATACTACAGAATTCAAATGCTACAATATAAACATACATACATATTTTTTAATATTAAGGACAAAATATTTCTGTGTTCGATGCTGAGCTGGCATCTGAGAAAACGTTACAAACACAACGTGACAAATAGAAATGTGTTACGAGTGCCTACCAGGCGGGTTCTTGTTTGCGAAAGTGTTAAACACGCGCAGCGAATAGAAAGAATTTCGTACATTGACTCATCATTATTTGTCTCTGTCACTCGCGCGCAATTATATTGGCGTCGCGCTCACATATCGACATTGAACGCCGGCATCGGGGATTGTGAATCTTTTCCTTGTAGTAATATGGCGCGCTGTTATGCACGTGTTATTTTGTAGGTTCGATATTCATAATTGATCTTTTTTATAATGTTAGATTTTGGAAATGATAACTCACTCACGAGGTCTACAGCTCACAGAGCCACTAGTAATACATGGAATTATCATGTTTCAATAAAAAATAAAGTGTATGGCAACTATGCACTACACGCCAATTTTCCCTTTTTTCCATACAATGGTAGTATGAGGCCAAATAGGCGTGACGTTACGCATTTGTTTGTCTCTAAAAACTGGGGGGCTAGCACAACTACCGCTGCGACGCGACGCGAGTAGAGAAAAATCTACCCACCTCTTTCTAACCCGCACAGTTCGAGCGAGACAGGAATCGCTGAGTCGCGCGAGATACGATTTGTCAGCAATTTGTGCTAGCCCCACTGGTTCAAATGGCATGAAAAATATTTTTCATCAGCATGCGTATAATCAGCTTTCAGTCAGTTGATGAGTGTAAATGTGAGTCGTTTCCTGGCGCGCCAGGCCCGCAGATGAAGTCCGTGCTCCGGCACATAGTGTCGGTGGACCGGCGCGACGAGCCCATCTTCCCGACGCGTGGGGCCTACGTTCAGTTCACGAGTGAGGTCGCCGGGCTCGGAGGGGGGGTGGCTCATCTCAAGAGCGAGCTCCGGGCGCAGACCAACCACGAGCTGGTCGAGGACGTGGTGAGTCATCAGTTCACGAGTGAAGTCGCCGGGTTCGGGGGGGAGTGGCCCATCTTAGCGAGCTCAGGGCGCAGACCAACCACGAGCTGATTGAGGACGTGGTGAGTCATCAGTTCACGAGTGAAGTCGCCGGGTTCGGGGGGGAGTGGCCCATCTTAGCGAGCTCCGGGCGCAGACCAACCACGAGCTGATTGAGGACGTGGTGAGTCATCAGTTCACGAGTGAAGTCGCCGGGTTCGGGGGGGAGTGGCCCATCTTAGCGAGCTCAGGGCGCAGACCAACCACGAGCTGATTGAGGACGTGGTGAGTCATCAGTTCACGAGTGAAGTCGCCGGGTTCGTCGGGGGGAGAGTTAGATAGGTCCAACTTTGAGAAAGAGGTCAATCGTCGAATCCGACTCGGCTGGGCAGCGTTTGGGAAGCTACGGCATATACTTTCGTCCAGTATTCCGCAGTGTCTCAAGACAAAAGTCTCTGATCAGTGTGTGTTGCCAGTGATGACAGATGGTACGGAAACGTGGTCGCTCACCATCGGCCTCATAAGAAGGCTCAAAGTAACTCAGAGGGCAATGGAGAGGGCTATGGTGGTAGTTTCTCTGCGTGATCGCATCAGAAATGAGGCCATCCGTAGCAGAAACAAAGTAACCGATATAGCCTTTCGAATCGCTAAACTTAAGTGGCAGTGGGCGGGGCACATTGCACGTAGAACCGATGGTCGTTGGGGCCGGAAGCTTCTCGAGTGGCGAACACGGACCGGAAGGCGCAGCGTGGGTAGGCCCCCCACAAGGTGGACTGATGACCTGGTACAGGTCGCGGGAGTTCGCTGGATGCGGGTGGCGCAGGACCGGTCATTGTGGCACTCTTTAGGGGAGGCCTATGTTCAGCAGTGGACGTCTTTCGGCTGATATGATGATGATGATGAACCGGAACTTGGTTGCACTCAGCCTACTTCAGGCTTTACCTTTTTCACTCACACATATCACCCCGTCCCTTTCCAGGCATGTGACAGGTTTGTAAAGATTTATGATTAAGGGTGGGTTGCACCAAACCGTCTGTAATCGTAAGCGGTGTTCGTTAGAATTTGATTGTATGTAAAGTTTGACAAGTTTCTATGGGATGACAGCTGCCAGCGCGGCGCCATGTTTGATGATGACCGGCCTGTGATCGCATGTTGGTGATCAAATTATGACAAAAGTATGGATAACACCAATAAATTGATTAAAGGATACGATTATTTTGTTAAAGTTTTACGTAGTAACAGAGCAATTTTTTGATTTTATTGTGTGTAGTAGAATTTAAGCGAAAAAAATAAGATTTTAGTTTGAAAATGGTCGATTTGGAGTCACGTTTGAAACGATTTTTCATAATGAAAATTCCGGAAAACATATTAAAAGCTTATGTCATAAGGTCGCAATAGTCCTGTTCTAGATAGTAACATTGAGAAAATGTCAAGATACGTGTCAATTCAAACAGAAAATAACCTAAATAGATGAGGGTTTTTAACTTATAAGGACTCTTAATCAGGGACAAAACAGATTTTGCTAGAGGTTTGTGGAATCGCGGGAGATAGACCGTAGCTTCGGAAAAACTATATAAGACAGGAAAGCAACGATATTCGCCATTACAAATCAGTTTGTTCAACTGCAACTTCAGGCTATATGATTTTCACACCCTTTCTCTACGTCCCTTCCTAAGCATGGCCCAGGCTTGTGAAGTTTATGATGGCGGGTGTATGTGACGTGGTGTGTTAGGTGGTGCAGCTGACGGGCGCGGCGGGCGTGCTGCACGACGTGTTCGGCACGGAGCTGGCGGACCACTTCTTCCTCGGCGGCGCCACCTCGCTGCGCGGCTTCCGCACCCGCGGCGCGGGGCCGCACCAGGACGGACACGCGCTCGGCGGACGGGTATTTATTTATTTATCCTATGACAATTGTTTCGAATCGTGAGATCTTCGGGAAGACAAAGCCTATACTCCGAACTTCGTATCGTACCGTCCCTTTCACTCACGTGTTATTCACTATATGAGTGAGAGGAACGGCACGATACGGAGTTCAGAATAACCCCTAAATAAATATTCCCCAATATAAATATTCTAGCCGTGTATACAAATTTGACATTTCTATTATTTTTTACCTTTGACATTATTTGATTTCAATTATTTTTCTTTTATTATTATTATTATACATATTGACGATCCTTTTGTGAATTTGTCTTGTTTTAAAAATGTAAACCATGATGTAATTTTATAAAGGAAATAAATATATCTATCTATCTATAAACTGAAACCGTGTTGTGTCAGATGTACTGGGCCAGCGGGCTGCACGTGTACACGCCGCTGCCGTTCCGGCCCGGCCGCAGCGGGCTCGGCGCGCTGTTCCGCTCGCACGTGTTCCTCACCGGCGGCTGCCTCGCCTCGCCAGGTCAGTGGGACCGTGTGTATATGTACTGGGCCAGCGGGCTCCACGTGTACACGCCGCTGCCGTTCCGGCCCGGCCGCAGCGGGCTCGGCGCGCTGTTCCGCTCGCACGTGTTCCTCACCGGCGGCTGCCTCGCCTCGCCAGGTCAGTGGGACCGTGTGTATATGTACTGGGCCAGCGGGCTCCACGTGTACACGCCGCTGCCGTTCCGGCCCGGCCGCAGCGGGCTCGGCGCGCTGTTCCGCTCGCACGTGTTCCTCACCGGCGGCTGCCTCGCCTCGCCAGGTCAGTGGGACCGTGTGTATATGTACTGGGCCAGCGGGCTCCACGTGTACACGCCGCTGCCGTTCCGGCCCGGCCGCAGCGGGCTCGGCGCGCTGTTCCGCTCGCACGTGTTCCTCACCGGCGGCTGCCTCGCCTCGCCAGGTCAGTGGGACCGTGTGTATATGTACTGGGCCAGCGGGCTCCACGTGTACACGCCGCTGCCGTTCCGGCCCGGCCGCAGCGGGCTCGGCGCGCTGTTCCGCTCGCACGTGTTCCTCACCGGCGGCTGCCTCGCCTCGCCAGGTCAGTGGGACCGTGTGTATATGTACTGGGCCAGCGGGCTCCACGTGTACACGCCGCTGCCGTTCCGGCCCGGCCGCAGCGGGCTCGGCGCGCTGTTCCGCTCGCACGTGTTCCTCACCGGCGGCTGCCTCGCCTCGCCAGGTCAGTGGGACCGTGTGTATATGTACTGGGCCAGCGGGCTCCACGTGTACACGCCGCTGCCGTTCCGGCCCGGCCGCAGCGGGCTCGGCGCGCTGTTCCGCTCGCACGTGTTCCTCACCGGCGGCTGCCTCGCCTCGCCAGGTCAGTGGGACCGTGTGTATATGTACTGGGCCAGCGGGCTCCACGTGTACACGCCGCTGCCGTTCCGGCCCGGCCGCAGCGGGCTCGGCGCGCTGTTCCGCTCGCACGTGTTCCTCACCGGCGGCTGCCTCGCCTCGCCAGGTCAGTGGGACCGTGTGTATATGTACTGGGCCAGCGGGCTCCACGTGTACACGCCGCTGCCGTTCCGGCCCGGCCGCAGCGGGCTCGGCGCGCTGTTCCGCTCGCACGTGTTCCTCACCGGCGGCTGCCTCGCCTCGCCAGGTCAGTGGGACCGTGTGTATATGTACTGGGCCAGCGGGCTCCACGTGTACACGCCGCTGCCGTTCCGGCCCGGCCGCAGCGGGCTCGGCGCGCTGTTCCGCTCGCACGTGTTCCTCACCGGCGGCTGCCTCGCCTCGCCAGGTCAGTGGGACCGTGTGTATATGTACTGGGCCAGCGGGCTCCACGTGTACACGCCGCTGCCGTTCCGGCCCGGCCGCAGCGGGCTCGGCGCGCTGTTCCGCTCGCACGTGTTCCTCACCGGCGGCTGCCTCGCCTCGCCAGGTCAGTGGGACCGTGTGTATATGTACTGGGCCAGCGGGCTCCACGTGTACACGCCGCTGCCGTTCCGGCCCGGCCGCAGCGGGCTCGGCGCGCTGTTCCGCTCGCACGTGTTCCTCACCGGCGGCTGCCTCGCCTCGCCAGGTCAGTGGGACCGTGTGTATATGTACTGGGCCAGCGGGCTCCACGTGTACACGCCGCTGCCGTTCCGGCCCGGCCGCAGCGGGCTCGGCGCGCTGTTCCGCTCGCACGTGTTCCTCACCGGCGGCTGCCTCGCCTCGCCAGGTCAGTGGGACCGTGTGTATATGTACTGGGCCAGCGGGCTCCACGTGTACACGCCGCTGCCGTTCCGGCCCGGCCGCAGCGGGCTCGGCGCGCTGTTCCGCTCGCACGTGTTCCTCACCGGCGGCTGCCTCGCCTCGCCAGGTCAGTGGGACCGTGTGTATATGTACTGGGCCAGCGGGCTCCACGTGTACACGCCGCTGCCGTTCCGGCCCGGCCGCAGCGGGCTCGGCGCGCTGTTCCGCTCGCACGTGTTCCTCACCGGCGGCTGCCTCGCCTCGCCAGGTCAGTGGGACCGTGTGTATATGTACTGGGCCAGCGGGCTCCACGTGTACACGCCGCTGCCGTTCCGGCCCGGCCGCAGCGGGCTCGGCGCGCTGTTCCGCTCGCACGTGTTCCTCACCGGCGGCTGCCTCGCCTCGCCAGGTCAGTGGGACCGTGTGTATATGTACTGGGCCAGCGGGCTCCACGTGTACACGCCGCTGCCGTTCCGGCCCGGCCGCAGCGGGCTCGGCGCGCTGTTCCGCTCGCACGTGTTCCTCACCGGCGGCTGCCTCGCCTCGCCAGGTCAGTGGGACCGTGTGTATATGTACTGGGCCAGCGGGCTCCACGTGTACACGCCGCTGCCGTTCCGGCCCGGCCGCAGCGGGCTCGGCGCGCTGTTCCGCTCGCACGTGTTCCTCACCGGCGGCTGCCTCGCCTCGCCAGGTCAGTGGGACCGTGTGTATATGTACTGGGCCAGCGGGCTGCACGTGTACACGCCGCTGCCGTTCCGGCCCGGCCGCAGCGGGCTCGGCGCGCTGTTCCGCTCGCACGTGTTCCTCACCGGCGGCTGCCTCGCCTCGCCAGGTCAGTGGGACCGTGTGTATATGTACTGGGCCAGCGGGCTGCACGTGTACACGCCGCTGCCGTTCCGGCCCGGCCGCAGCGGGCTCGGCGCGCTGTTCCGCTCGCACGTGTTCCTCACCGGCGGCTGCCTCGCCTCGCCAGGTCAGTGTGGGACCGTGTATAACGCAGGTGACCTCGCCGACGGACCAAGCAGATGACCCCACCACAACACCCGAAGAGTAGAACTCGCCCCAGTCACCCGCCCGTATTAGCGAGCGGCGGAAGACACCGCCAAAAGTGGCCCAGCCACGAAAGGCTTCCCCGGACCGCAACAGGTCCGAGAGAGGACTCGAACGGAGCGTGTATATACAGGAGTATAGCTGGGCACCGATAACCAGATAGTTAACTTCGTTAATCGGTAATCCGTTAATAAAAGTTAACTTCGTTAATCGGTAATCCGTTAAAAATAGTTAACTTCGCTAATCGATAATCCGTTAAAAAAGGTTAACTTCGTTAATCGGTAATCCGTTAATAAAAGTTAACTTCGTTAATCGGTAATCCGTTAAAAATAGTTAACTTCGCTAATCGATAATCCGTTAAAAAAAGTTAACTTCGTTAATCGATAATCCGTTAATAAAAGTACACTTCGTTAATCAATAATCCGTTAAAAAAGTTAACTTCGTTAATCGATAATCCGTTAAAAAAAGTTAACTTCGTTAATCGATAATCCGTTAATAAAAGTACACTTCGTTAATCAATAATCCGTTAAAAAAAGTTAACTTCGTTAATCGATAATCCGTTAAAAAAAGTTAACTTCGTTAATCGATAATCCGTTAAAAAAAACTTCATTAATCGATAATCCGTTAAGAAAAAGTTAACTTCGTTAAACGTTAAAGCGTTACATTTCGGGCCATTTAACGGAAGTTAACGTTAATCGTTAACTCCTGACGCGCCTCACTTGCATCGTCTGTCTCGCTCAACGTCTATAGCTCGCGCCTACGCCGCTCTGATCGAAAGGACTTGTCAGAACCTGTTTCTTGCGGCGCGGTGTTCTTTTGATAAAATAAGTACTTGGATGGATCAACTATTTTTTGTTAATCGTTACTATGGTTACGTCTCCTGAGTCACTCTATAAAACTGTGATAGATTCGATTTTATAGGGTTTAAATCTAACAAACATGAGTTTTAGCTATGAGCATAAATCCATTTGGACATGGGTCATCTCTTAAGCGTCCTTGAAGTCCATATTATAAACATTTTTCTAAGAAACTCGTTTACTGTTGTCTCCTCGCTGACGGGACACAATAACAACAAGAAAAAATTTATTAACCCACTTAGGTAATGGATTAAAGGAACTTTGGACAGTTAGCGGAAGTTAATGAGTCCGTTAACAATTATGCAAGTTAACTTAAAATTTAATCCCATACACGGATGGTTAACTTCGTTAATTAACGATTGACGGATTAATGAATGCCCAGCTCTGACTAGGGGAAGAATAGAAAGAAAAATAGCTCTACGGTCTCCCCCGCCGTCGTTCTCGATCTCCGCCACTAATTTTCTCTTTCCTTCCGTTAATATCTATTCGACCTTAAAAACTCGAGTTTTATTATATTTAAATATTTCTACACCGATCATTTAGATTATTTTTTAAATTGACAGCTAATATACTTAATTGAGCGATTGTTCAGGAAACTACGTACACAGGTTAGATACAAATCTGTAAGAAATAATAATCAGTAATAACGGGTTCTATGTTGGGTAGGGCTGTCCCGTCGGAGTCAAAGTAATGTTTTATGGATCTGATGATTATTTCGACTACTTGTTACAGATCGGGCTAGCAACTTATCACTGCAATATCACATTTCTCCATCTTTAAACTTGCAAAGGCTAAATGTGGCACTGGAATTAAATTCCACGTGTTCAACCAAGGCCACAAAAATTGCATTTGTTATATCCTATCGTGCGTTTGAAAAGTAACGCTGTAATCAATGTTTAAATATATTAGTACTTTTCTGTAAAATATATGTGTTAATAAACCTTATTACCAAATTTCAAGTTTATAAGTTAATGGGAAGTTCAAAAAATTTTACGAACAAAATTAAAACAAAAACTGACAGCGGCTTCTCATTCCTTTGTTTTCCAATATTTTTAATAACAAAATATACGGTATTTATCTATTCAATGAGCTCTAAAAAACGATACCCTATTCTGTGGGGCAGTTCAAAATATTTTCTTTTCGCGCCCCCCTTTAGCTGTACGGAGGAGATAATTTGTATGGATTTGGGTCAACAAGATGCTTATACTGTGAAAATTTGAAGACTGTATTTGCCTGTAAAACCTGTGTAACAGACTAGGGACGTACGTGTGAGGGACAATATTAGGGTTCCGTTTGGACACTTCGGGTGAACCCTAAAAATGAACAGAATAACCTAGACTATCGCATCTCAATGCCTCTACCACCTGGGTTGCAGTTCACCAATTAGGCCAGTGACTACTTTGCCTACACCTCGGTACAGACAGTTCAAGTTGAACCTATTTCTTTGAACATATTGTTAGTTTGATTATATTTTACTAGCAACCCGTCCCGGCTTCGCACAGGTGCACTATTTAATGAATGTTATTATGCATATAAACCTTCCTCTTCAATCCCTCTATCTATTAAAAAAAACCGCATCAAAATCCGTTGCGTAGTTTTAAAGATTTAAGCATACATAGGTATATAGGGACAGAGAAAGCGACTTTGTTTTATACTATGTAGTGATAGTGATTCTAATTTTCAACGTTAGAGCTGCCCGTTTGTGAATAGGAGCGTGAGTTGATGTGTATGTTACAGAGGAAGCGGGCACGTCCCCGTGGGAAGCGCTGACCGCTGTCCGCGTGTCGTGCGGCGCGGGCGTGGCGCTGCGGCTCGGGCGCGTGGCGCGCCTCGAGCTCAACTACTGCGCGCCGCTGCTGGCGCGCGCCGGCGACGTCACGCAGCCCGGCATCAGCTTCGGCGTCGGCGCCGACTTCCTCTAGGCGAGTATATATCTAGCTTAAAAATATATCATTCTGGACCACATATGATGTGTATAAAAATATATAATAAAATACCACTAGCAATAAAATCCATAAAGCCGATAAATCAATTCAAAAGATCATTAAATATTTTTCTAATCCATAAAAGTTTTTATACATTACAGGAATTTTTTGATGATGCGTCCCATAAATGATAAATTTTCTTTTGTTCCTTTTTCTTTCTTTTTTTTTTTAAATAAACAGTGAAGTAAGTAAGAAAGACTGCTTAAGTAGTCTAAGTTAGTCTAGATATAAGGCTATTGCTGTGCCCTTACGGGGTTCATTATAATAATATATTTGTAATGTGTGCAATAAAATATTTGAGTTTGAGTCTCTCTCTTCTATAGAAGCAGAGTATAGGTAAAAAACAAGTAGTCTCCTCTTGTATATGATTGTGACCTGTTGACACAGCAGTCCACTAGTCACTCCACTCGATCCCTCAAAGGTTAGCTGGAAGAGATCTCTCATAGGGATAAGTTCGCCTTTGTACTCTACTCTTATGTGACATGTATATTGTTTTAACCTGTTATTGTGTACAATAAAGTGTTTACATACACACATACATACACTAGTACATGCCGCCCACGTCGGCGACAAGCAAGCGTAGCGACCGTGTGACGGCCATCGTAGCCTATAGACGCTTGCAACTCCAAGTCACGTGCCCATTGCCGACCGTCCTTTCCTCGTGTTACCTCAGAATCCCACTGCTGCTTAAGTTACTCGCCTCTTCCCTTAATAAACTTACTTTTACACTCTTTGTACTTTCTATCCTACAATTCATTGTACTAAAAGAATGATGCATTTAACATGTATGTTTTTTTATATCACTCATTTTCAGCATATTTATTAAGCTTTATGTTTCCACACAATTTATATATTTTTATTCTCTTTATTTTCTTTAAGACTTAGGCTAGATTTTATAATAATTATATAAAAAGTAAAATATAAAACAATATTTACAAAACATAAAATCATTATAAAAACCTAACCTAGTGTGCCGCCGGCAGCGAGGCAGGGCCTAAGCTACCGGTGGTGTCGGGCGACAGAGAGAGGAACCTCCTGACTATCCGCGCCGTGTCCAGGAGTACCGCCTTCTGTATCTGACCCTTGACCCAGCCATCTAGCGAGAGTCTCTTGAGGTGTTGGTCGAGACTCTTCGCTATTAGACCGTATTATATATTATTATTATTATTATTATCTGTTTTCCTGCTCAGTGTGTAAAAGCTGCCCCCTGTGGGTAAAAGCATATTACTGGTTTTAAAGTAATGTCCTAATGTTACGTATTTGTGAAGATGTAATTCTGTTCTATATTCTAATATAATTTGTTACAGGGGCTGTATCGTGATTGTCAGATGTCAAAACGCTCTGATCGGTAAAAGTCGATCGCACTCAAAATATTAAAGAAAACTAGTATCAAAACATAAGCATTAAATGCGTCACGAATTTATAAGACACTGTGCTTATATAAAAAAAAACTTCCTCGTACTTTTAAAAGGACAAAATGGCCGAAGAGACCATCGACGACTTACTGTCACTGTACTGTCAAAAACCCAAAATTATGAATGGTAGTGGTTGAAATTATACATTTGTGTCTCGAGTGAAGTTAAATAATGCCTAAATAAAGGCCAGTGCTGTATAAAGTTATATCCTTTGCTGTCCCTCGTACCTCAGCGTGTGTAACTTATTAATAAATTATTATTGTTGTATTCTTATTTGCAGTTTGTCCTTTATAATGCCTAAATTACGTAATTCATTAGCGAATTTGATCAGGTCAACACTGGTTAGTTATCTCAACACATTTAGGCTCGGTTTTATAAAGATCCGTTAGACTTTGTCAGTTTGTTATGTCAAAAAATGTACTGAGTTACTGAAATTTGATCTGACACTTGGTCTAACGGATCTTTATAAAACCCAGCCTAAGAACAACTTGTCTAATTTTACTAAAAGTCTACCAATATGGCTTAATCATTATTGTAGATCGCAAAAAAAATTATTTTAGACAGTCAATACTCTTAGTAGCAAGGACAAAACAGAAAGTAGATAAAATTGTTTATTGTCCTTTACGAAGGACAATCCCCTATTTTCAATACATTTTAACTAAAATGTTGGCTTTACCACTCACTCAGTCCATTATACTTGGTCAGTACGGGTATTTAATAGATACCGGTAAGCACCAGTCATAGGAGCGCGTCGGCAATAATAGACAAGTGTCGGCATTACCCGACGAGCAATCGCAGGGTTAAGGCCGTGCGTCGAGAAATATCGCTTTTTTGAAACGCTGTTTTGCCCACACGAGGAAACAATAAGGACTGATTTTCAGATATATGATTCATGACTATATGACTGTGTTTCTGACAATAGCCGAAACATGATTTCTTAAAAATTCCTGGATAGAAAAAAGTTCGATGTCGTCGTTTTTTTTACTCAGCCTACTAAAACAACGCATTATTAAACGACACAATTAAGTTAAACTAATGGTATTTTACCTCATCTAAACTCTGTCAAGAGGAATTTTAATAAAACTGCACACAGTCAGATATTTATCGAGATTTGTCTAAAAAGCCATTCCCGAAGAATGTTGCATCCCGTTTTGTCGTGTGCGAAAGACATGAGCGTGTCTCTTTCACGGGGGGCGTGGCTGACCGAATCGAGGCATACCCTTAACCCGTTATCAGGCATATCACTATTTATCGAAGCCATACGTGTCAATACAATTTCAATCTTAGTTCCTCGTTTTTAGGTTCAAATTAAATTGCATTTTCGTAGTGTCTAGAAATGAATCGCCACTTCAAATTAAATATTTTCGTAGTGTCTTGAAATGAATCACCAAACTGTTTTGTAAAGCCTTCTAGAGATAGGTACATTCTCGAAAGGGTTGAAATTAGAGGGGCTACCGCGAACCGAAAACGAAGTTCGAATATCTCCCTCTCTGTCGCACTTGCTGATTCGTGCGACAGAAAGGGAGATATTCGAGCTTCGTTCGTTTTCGTTTCGCGGTAGCGCCCCTCAGATTTTATTGTATATGTAGCATTTGTCGTCAGCCAATATGTAACAATGGAAATTAAATAGAAATGAAGAATCAATAGTGAAGTGATTCAAGTGATAGTTGTTGAAATAAAATATTGTTTTTATTCAAATTGTTTTATTTAACTAACAAATAACAAATAATTATACTACCTAACTATATTTCGAACTACTAAATTAATATCTCTGTTGTAGTCACGTTAATTTTGGTAACTAAGCATAAGTGAGGAAAAAACCTAGCGACAGATTGCGTTTAACACATTCACAGTCTGTGACCCTGATAAGGGTCACTGCAAGCCTCTATTACAAAGCCGTAAGGTTTACAATTCGGCTTCGGACAGTGAACATGTTAAATTATTAACGTGTAGCGTTGACTAGAGCCAGGTTTTATAAAGTAGTCCAGTAACTTTCTACATCAGAGCTTGCGTCAATTTTAAACTCAATATTGTAGAAAAATTAGTCTACTTTAAAACGCCCTGAGAAAGTACTATCAGCAACTAGTCATTTAGGTTCGGTTGCACCAAGATACGATCGCAGGCCCGTCATCGTCAAATATGGCGCCGGCAGCTGTCTTCTCATAGAAACTTGTCAAAACTTTCCATAGAATCAGATTTTAACGAACACCGCTTACGACTACATACGATTTGGTGAAACCCACCCTTAGATTTATATTAGGTTTTTCGATTTTTGACAAAGTTGCGTTCGGCGCTCGAGGGCACAAACTTGGATTCATTGGCCCAAAATCATAAACAAGTCTGCAAATATCAGAACTACCGTATTTGACGCAAAGTACCCCGTATCGATACACTAAAGATACATTATACCCAAATGTCATCAAATTGTGGTAACTCAGTACATTTTATGACATAACCAAGAACCATGTAAAAGCTGTTGGCTCTCCTTAAACAAATAAATAATTTAGCGACAGGTTTAAAGGATCTTCATAAACCTAGCCTAAAATGAATTCCGGAACCTACACTTAATGCATTACGGTGGGTTGCACCAAACTGATGTCTGTTAAGGCTAAGGCTAAGCCCGGCCAGATATATATGAGCATTTGTCAAGAGGGCGCTATTATTGTGATTTAACTATATGACAACAGATTAAATTACATATACGTGTTCGAGCCTTTAGGCTTGACCCACTGTGAGATAACCCTTTAGAACATCAGCGCCATCTAGTCATTAACAACGGATATTGTACCGTACTCTGTGGTTGTTGGATGTCAGCGAAGGCAGGCGGCCATTTTGTATTCAGCCTAGATAAGAGTGTGTATGACTGGGTATTCAGTACGCTTTTGAATCTCAGCGTCGTCACATCAGTCGAATGAAATTGAACTTCATGAAAAAGAAACTCCTCAAAAGTAAGTACCTTTACATGAATTACTAACAAATGTTCTTACATAGTTAGATATGGAAATCGCTCATGTAAGTTTTTTTGGTGCAAAACATGTTGCGCAGGCGCACGTGTACTTCGTAGATTATGCTACGAAGAGCTTCATGCTTTCAAGCAATTGTCTTCTCGCAATGAACGACAAACCGTCAGGTCATGACAGAATCGCACCTAAAATTCTTAGGAATTTTTCTTTTTCCATTGCCAGAATTCTTTGAAATGAAATGTTTTATTTACTGAATATGGAGTACAAGTCGATGCGTCGGGTCGTATCGATCGAGACGCCCAGTAGTAACGATCGAGGCGCCCGGGCGTATCGATCGAGGCGTCCAGTAGCATCGGTGAGACGTCAAGTCGAATCGATCGAGGCGTCCCGGTCGTATCACCGAGACGACCTGTCGAATCGATTGATGTGCCCGATCGTTTCAATTACATCGACCTCATTAAAGTCGAATCAATTAATGCTACCCTCGTAATGGCATTAAAATAACACATCTCATATGGATGTTTTCCTGCGTCTTTAGTTTTACAGACGATGGCGCCCACAACGACGACCATGCAATGCTTTGCCGCCGAATTCCAGAGAACCACCAGGAATTCTCTGCTCGGATCGTCCAAATTGTAGAAGACAATTTTCCCATGGGCTGGGATTCGTGGGAAGTTCAGGACTTATCCTACGCGGATCTATTTGGGGAATAAATATCATCAAAGACGGAAGCCAAGTGAAGATTTGCAGTCCTAACGTATGAGCTAGCAATAGCATTTTCTCCGGCTACCCCTCGCTATCCGAAAAGAAGTTTCGTTTGATCAAACGGAAACTACTGGAATGGCGCTTAGGACGAGCGCTCCTACATACGCCTCACGGTGTTATGGAAAAAATCCATTAAAAATCTTACGGAAGATTCATAGACACGGTTAAGCTACTGAAACCAAGGCTGACCTCGAGAGATGTGGCATCCAACTCCATAACGCAAAAAAGAAGCTCTGTGTCTCCAGTAAGCTACCGTAGCTGTAAAACACCGCGCCGCGAACCATCAGTATCCAATGTAACTCCCGCAGCAAACGAAGCACTTCGCTCGTTCTCCTAGAAAAGATGATGGAATTTCTGTCCAAACAGACTCAGGCAATCGCAAACATTGCAACCCAGGTTTCAACTTTTGGATCCAAAAGTGACACCACTGTGGCAGAATTGTACGAATCTTTTGAATCGGTGCCAGACAGTACTGGACCTGACGACGAGTTTGGAGTCCCTACTTTCGATTCAGGACTTCAAGAAAACACTACAGCATTAAGTGTTTCGCCGCCGCCGAATCCGAGGAAGCCGCGCTAACCGCACAAATTGCCGAGGCCCAAAAGAAACTGGCAGCACTCAAAACAACTACCTCTTCGGAGACTCCCGATTGTGATTTCTTACCACACACCATGGAAGCTGAAACGAAGCTAGCAAAGGCTGATCCAAATCTGGTTGATCAAGGCCAAAGGTGCCAACGTCTAAACGAAGAGGACTGGAAAAATATCCGTTATGCCGAAGTGCAAAAATCATTCCATGCCACTGCCGTTTTCGCCGCACTTAAGGTTAATAATCACGTGGCAGCAATAACGCCGAATTCGAGTTCAATGTCTCAACTCGAAAAGACAGATATGACCTTAGGCGCTGTAACATACGGATTGCTCCTTCAAAGAAAAGCCTTTCTGGAAGCCTGTCAAAACATGGATCCCAAGACTCGCACGGAACTTCAGAAACACCTGCTCACTCCGGACAGTACCTTTTAGAAGATTTCAGATGGACTACTGCAATACACATGTGGCAGGAGAGCTGAAATTATTCAAACCCGAAGGGAGACTTATAAACCGACGAACAAAGTTTTGAGCGACATCCTACATGATGATACCACCCTCCGATACATACCTCTTCTCCGAAGAAAAATTATCGGAAGCAGTTAAAGACCAGAAGGGGCACACAAGATTTTTCCGAAGAAAACCAGCCATTATAATACCAATACTGGGAGGAAAAACTCAGCACAAAAAGGGCCTAAAGTTCATAGAGACTATGCCAACAAAAACAAAAAACGTTACGAGGGGAAGAAGGGGAAACAATAATTGACACGAAAAGGAAAATAAGACATGGGGAAGACAACATTTAGATTCTACTCCCATCTATAGAGTGCATAACGGCGCGCTCGCACCGCGGCGCATGTTTACGCACACGGACCGCGTAAAGCGGCGGTAGTTTAGAACGCCGAGATTTTAAACTGACCGCAAAATGAACATTTTACAAAGATCGATACTCTATATATTCTCGCGGGGCGCGTGGACAAATAAGCATACGAACAATGAACCCGGACGATATGAGACGCACACAACCCCGGAAATTCGAGGTCAGGGGCCAACAAGTGGTGGAAATTGAATTCCACCAGCGAACCTGGCGACCGACCCAACGACGGTGGCAACCGCCACTAACCGAGGAGGAAGCCATCAGCGCGATTGCTCAGTCGCTGATGGACACCACAGGGGCCACCACCAACGACGAGTTGCCGGTAATAGACCTCACGGAAGGAGAACTGGAACTGGTGGCCAGCGTGGAGGAGTATGGTGGGTTCCTGACCGAACAGGGACTTACTCAGTCCCCCGCAGACACGCAGCCAGCCGCCGAAAGCCCCACTCCTGGCCCATCAAACGCCGCGACTTCCCAACCCCCGGCCGCCACAGGAGCCGCGGTACGGAAGACAAGGGGGATACACAGGAGGCGGCACAGGGCAGGCAGGAAGAAGAATAGGGGAACCCTGAAGGGCACGGTCCGCCTTCCCCGGTACATAAGGCCCACCAAGCCCTAGAAGAGGGCGAATATTACTTGTTTTTTTTTATTTCTTGTTTTTTTAAATATATTTTTTATTACCGTTGTTTTTGTTATTTAACTAACTACTAGTACTACCTACCTTGTTTAACTATTGTTACTGTGTTGATAACGGCGTACTACGATAGTAGGTATACTTACATATTTTTTTTATTACGCATGTGTGTTTTAGTTTATTTATCTCCATATACAATTACATTATAAAACAGTGAACAGTGAACACATAAATGGACCATTTAAAATACAAGACTTGTTAAACCGGCGGTTGTTGTTATTATACAAACCCTACAGTGGGCTAACAACCAACATAGCCACATAGGTACCAAAATCAGCAAGGAAATAGCGCCTCGCATAAATAGCATGTAGATATACATATACGGTGATTTTTTTCCCATAGGTAAAAAAATCTCCACACGACCCGGGGGACTGTGACGTAGCCGCAGCTACACCGGCGCACGCTACGTCACAAGCACCGGAGGCGGCGCGCGGGGAGAGAGCGGTACGACACAGCGGCCATCCCCACCACGCTCGCCGACCGGCTCCGACGCGCAGCGAGCATAAAACCCGATGCGCAGGGTAGAGCGGCGGCAGTGTGAGCCACGGCTCGCTGTGGTGAACACTGCCCTCCCCTCCTCTCCGAGGCAGTGCTGGCAAGCCCTCACTTTGCCCGAGTATCCCGACCTCTCCGAGGCTGCGCTGGCAAGTCCTCACACCGCCCGAGTCACTCCCGACCTCTCCGAGGCACTGGGGTTCGCCTCGTTGCCCGAGACGCCTAGTATTTGAGGCAGAGTGGTTCCGCCGCACTAGCCACGATTCTAGGATCCTTGAAATAACATTCCGCTCCAGTCCTACTTTAACAACCGCCCGCCCTTAGATATAAGTGCGTATTAATACTTCCGTACCGGAGATTCGTGATAACCCCGTCGTACCATTCCGCGCCGTAGTTTACTAGGGTTTCATTATATCAATAAAGGGGCGTAAGACCCATCTTTGTTATAGATTTAAACCTGTGTTTGACTCTCGATCCCTGATATCACCTCTGAGCTAGTCTGGAAACCCTCGCGAGGCCCTAAACGGTCGAGGGATATGGGTGTGCGCTAAACCCGCACATCACAACAATATTTGCAAATTGTAATAGCAAACTATATTAACCTAGACATTCAGAAATGATGACAACAAATCGAGAACCTATTAGATATCAACGCAATCTCGATTAACTGTTTCAACAGCGGTTACTTGTCGCCAATTTTCTTCAGACAAAGGCCTAACGGTTCCCATAGATTGATATTTAACTTAAGTTCACTGAACTTCTACGTTTACCTCCCAAGATTTAGGCTCGTAAGTCTATTAAGTGTCTCAAACTCCACAACAGGGAGATCACTTAGTAAAAATTGATATTTCTAATGCATACTATCATATTCCTGTCCAACATTCACATACGAGATACCTATCTCTGGCATTTAATGGGAAAATATATAATATAAACTGCCCGCCCTTTGGCCTGTCAAGCGCTCCGTCAATTTTTAGTAAAACAACTAATTGGGTAGCGTCACTACTACGAGAGAAAGAGATCCGAGTCATCGTTTATTTAGATGAGTAAGGACTCGTGAATCAGGAGGCCGACAAACTAGCTGAACAGGCAGTCTGGACTTTGAACTTTCTCAAAGACTTAGGTTGGCAGATTATTAATAAAACCAATCTCACTCCAAAATCGCGGGTCGAATACCTAGGCCTAATATGGGACACAGAAGCAAATATAAAAATATTACCTGCTTCAAAAATTTCCAATACTAAAAGTTCAATCTCTTATACCCTCTCTAAGGGTAACTGGAGCTGGATGGAGGCTAAACAATTACTGGGCAAATTAAACTTTGCGGCCAATGTTACACCTCTAGGCTTCCTTCATTGCTGGCGCATCCAGACCGCAGCAAAGACACTCCCGGAAGTACAAAGATACAAGACTTTCCAGTTACCAATCCAGGTCAAAGAAGAACTACACTGGTGGCTTCAAAATCTTTCAAAAACATCAGTCATACAAATTGCCCCAGCATCAGTCTTCATAACTACCGATGCCTCAGACATAGGATGGGGCACCGTGATAAACGACGAGAAACTGGTTGGTCACTGGAACACCTCACAAAGTCATTGGCACTGCAACCAAAAGAAATTATGGACCTTATTCGAAGCACTTCGAAGGATGTTAGAATTAGTTTTTTTTATGTAATAGGGGGCAAACGAGCAGACGGATCGCCTGATGGTAAGCAATTACCGTTGCCCATAAACACCTGCAACACCAGAGGAGTCGCAAGTTAGGCAAGGAATACACTCATTTCTTGAAGGTTTGAAAGTCATATCGGTCCGGAAATACCGCAGGTGACAGTTCATTCCATAGTTTGGTTGTGCGAGGCAGGAAATTTCTTGAGAAACGCACAGTTTTGGACTGCCAACCATCTAAATGGTGAGGATGGAAATGCTGACGCGTAGGACGATGACGAAAAGATGCGGCAGGGATCATTCCGAACAATTCCTCCGAGCACTCCCCGTGATACAAGCGATAGAAAATGCAGAGTTGCGGGCAAGACGGTGTTATGTCAAACAGACAACAGAACAGCATCTTCATATATAAGGAAGCAAGGCGGCATGAAGACTTCTGTCGAAAGTATTTATGCCATTACAATATTTAATGTCATTGCTTAAGTGATTATAAACTTTAATTGCGTTGTTATTACAATGTCTAAATTGCGGTCTGCATAACGTTAAATCATTTATTTTTCTTAAACTGCGATTAGAACAATAGGAAACCTTTAACATTTTTATAAACATACAAGCAAGTTCGATTTAGATAGATGGACACAACAGTAAAGATTTTAATTGCAAGTACTTGCATGTTATTTTGATTACATTACCGGCTGCGGGCTACCGAGGTCGATTAAACCCTGAAATGTAGTGAAAATTACCTTCAAAGTCTTGCACCTTGTAAATCGGCCTTTATCGTAAATTGTGTTCGTTAAAATCTGATTGTACGCCAAGTTTGATTCTATGCGTAATATAACGGTGGTCATGTAATGGCAAGTTGGTGCAACCCATCCTTAGTCTTTTTTGAACCTAATAATAATAATATTCTTTATTGCACCACTAATACAGGAGTACATTTATAGATTCGGTAACATTAATAATGGTAACAATAGGCGGTCTTATCGCTTTAAAGCGATCTCTTCCAGACAACCTTTGGGTAGCAGGAAATATTTTTACAAGAATTATAACAGGCAGTGCAGGAATACAGCTAGAAGATCGAAAATAACACATACATCTAAATTAAAGATAATTACAGTATACAATAAAAACACGTAAACACATATGTAAGTAGATAAAATATATATATAACTGTGGCTTTATAGGTCGGCCCGATAAAGCGATGAGTGCGCGTGCTTGAAGCGCTACCTTCCGAACGGTTACCTTGCAGATGACGCAGGGGTAGGGTTTTTTTTGAACCTGAGGGCCTACACCGAACTTCGTATCGTGCCGTCCCTTTCACTCTCGTGTTATACACTATATGGGTAAAAGGGACGGCACGAAACGAAGTTCGGATTTCGAAGTTCGTAGTAGCTTCTCTGACTGGGGCTTTAAAGGTCGGGCCCAAAAAAGCGATGGGTGCGTGTGCGTAGAGCGCTGCCCTCCGGATGGTTACCTTGCAGATGACGCAGGGGTAGGATTTTTTTGAACCTTACGATGGCTTTATAGGCCGGGCCCGCTAAAGCGATGAGTGCGCGTGTGTGAAGCGCTTACCCTCCGGACGGTTACCTTGCAGATGACGCAGGGGTAGGGTTTTTAGAACCTGACTGTGGCTTTATAGGCCGGGCCCGATAAAGCGATAGGAGAGCGCGGTTGGAGAGTGGCCTGGGGATAATTCAGGGGAAGCCTGCGACACGACCACGCCGCGGTTTAAACACTGGAATACTCTCAGTTTGCGCTTCAGTGAGATTGGTTGAGCGACTTCAGCGCCTCGAGCTACTTACCGCTAGTTACTTTAGGACCAAATTATTGATATGTAGTTAAGGCATTTGGAGCGCTCGTGTCCCAGCGGCGCCCGCGTATCGTATGCGAGGTTAAGCAACGTCGCCCGAGATCAGTTCTTGGATGGGTGGCCATGTTATTATGGCTGTGGTCCTCTGCAAGGCGGAGGTACTTCCCCAGTTGGTACATTTTGCTGTGCCCTACCTTTCTTAAGACTCAGCTAGGCCCGTCCTGGGTCGGACTTTTATCGCTGGTTCACTAAACCTAAGCCTAGCCGAGTAATTCAGCAAGAAACTCGGCTAGGCCCGACCTGGGTCGGAGTTTTATCGCTGGTTCACTAAACCTAGCCTAGCCGAGTCGAGTCTAGCAAGAAACTCGTCTAGGCTCGACCTGGGTCGGAGTTTTATCGCTGGTTCTCTAAACCTAGCCTAGCCGAGTAGAGTCCAGCAAGAAACTCGGCTAGGCCCGACCTGGGTCGGAGTTTTATCGCTGGTTCACTAAACCTAAGCCTAGCCGAGTAGTTCAGCAAGAAACTCGGCTAGGCCCGACCTGGGTCGGAGTTTTATCGCTGGTTCACTAAACCTAGCCTAGCCGAGTCGAGTCCAGCAAGAAACTCGGCTAGGCCCGAACTGGGTGGGAGTTTAGGGTGGATTGCACCAAACCGTCTGTAATCGTAAGCGGTGTTCGTTAAAATCGATTGGTTCTGTCGGAAGATCAGCGCTGGTGATCGCGCCAGCACTACGCCGAGACTATTTCGTGCAATACCTTCATCATTTCAGCCGAAAGACGTCCACTGCTGAACATAGGCCTCCCCCAAGGCTCGCCATTTAGACCGGTCCTGTGCCGTTCGTTTCCACCGGATTCCCGCGACCTTCACCAGGTCATCACTCCACCTCGTCGGAGGCCTACCGACAGCTCGTCTCCCGGTGCGTGGACGCCACTCAAGCAGTTTCTGGCCCCATCGACCGTCAGTCCTGCGAGCAATGTGCCCTGCCCACTGCCACTTAAGTCTCGCAATTTTGAAGGCTATGTCGGTGACCCCAGTTCTGCTACGTTAGGAATGAAGCTATCCGTAGCAGAACTGGGGTCACCGTAGCAATACCTTGTTCTTCTGTTTTTATTTATTTTCTTGTTCTTTTTGTTTTGCACGAATAAATATTTCTGATTTCTGATTGTATGGAAAGTTTGACAAGTTTCTATGGGATGTCAGCTGCCGGCGCCATATTTGACGATGACCGGCCTGTGATCGTATGTTGGTGCAACCGACCCTTAGGATGGGTTGCACCAAACCGTCTGTAATCGTAAGCGATGTTCGTTAAAATCTGATTGTATGTAAAGTTTGCCAAGTTTCTATGGGATGACAGCTGCCGGCGCCATATTTGACGATGACCGGCCTGTGATCGTATGTTGGTGCAACCGACCCTTAGGATGGGTTGCACCAAACCGTCTGTAATCGTAAGCGGTGTTCGTTAAAATCTGATTGTATGTAAAGTTTGACAAGTTTCTATGGGATGACAGCTGCCGGCGCCATATTTGACGATGACCGGCCTGTGATCGTATGTTGGTGCAACCGACCCTTAGGATGGGTTGCACCAAACCGTCTGTAATCGTAAGCGATGTTCGTTAAAATCTGATTGTATGTAAAGTTTGCCAAGTTTCTATGGGATGACAGCTGCCGGCGCCATATTTGACGATGACCGGCCTGTGATCGTGTGTTGGTGCAACCGACCCTTAGGATGGGTTGCACCAAACCGTCTGTAATCGTAAGCGATGTTCGTTAAAATCTGATTGTATGTAAAGTTTGACAAGTTTCTATGGGATGTCAGCTGCCGGCGCCATATTTGACGATGACCGGCCTGTGATCGTATGTTGGTGCGACCGACCGTTAGTCGCCGGAGAGGTCGCGCATGTACAGATTCTGGTAGTGCAGCTGCGACTGCAGCATGTCGTTCTCGTTGGGCTCCACCGACAGCGGCGGGATCAGCGCCGCCGCCACCGTCCTGCAGCCGCGTCACCGCCCACCATTGAAATGAAATGAAATGAAATCATTTATTCTTCAATTAAGGCAGGCATGTTACATGCACTTATGAATGTCAAAAAAACTACCACCGGTTCATAAAATAAACCTCTGCCTCGAGAAGAACCGGCGTAAGAAACTCAGCGAGGTGTCATTTTTTCAAAACAATATATGTATATAGGGTGTCCAGTAAATAATGGACATGCTTCTAACCACCGATAGAGCACCTAAGGTTGGTCCAGAAAATGGACTTTCAGGTTTAGTAAAAGTCCCTTGGTTTTCGAGATAATCGAACTTTTCCATTTTCTTAATAATTGGTACCTTCTTTGACTTTAATGACCGTCGAAGCCATAAATGAAGAGATATTCTCGTTCTTTTTATTGCTAAATATTCTCTAATAGTGTTGCTAACAGACCGGTATTAGAGCTATAGGGTAGCTAGGACTCATTATTAAAAATTAGCCTATGGACGCTTGCTATTCCAGAAGATTCCCAAGCCAGTTGCTGCTGCTGTTGTGCTGACAGCTAGTAGAGACGAGGTCCTACATAAAGTTATCTCTGTTTTTCTTTAACAACTTCTTTCGTTGACTCGGGTGGTAGCCAATTATTAAGAAAATGGAAAAGTTCGATTATCTCGAAAACCAAGGGGCTTTTACTAAACCTGAAAGTCATTTTTATGGACCAGCCTCAGGTGCTCTATCGGTGATTAGAAGCTTGTCCATTATTTACTGGACAACCTGTATAAAATAAGAGTATCATAATACTACAGAATTCAAATGCTACAATATAAACATACATACATATTTTTTAATATTAAGGACAAAATATTTCTGTGTTAGATTACTATTGGGGTGTCTCATAAATAATCTCGGTTCGACAACTTTTATAGGTCGTATCTAATGATTTTAAGTGGCGATGTATAGCGTCTTTAGAAGGTTCAAGTGAGACCGATAACCGACGAGTGCTGGTACTGGGTTGGTTTTTAACGGCTTCCTTTGTAGCCTCGATATCGATCGAGAGGACGGTCGATCTTCAAGGGTCAAATCTCCACTATTAAAACGATTAAACCAACGCTGTGCCATCCGTTCATTTGACACGTCTCCTTCAACTTCACATGATTATCTTGCTGCCGCGGCTACTTTAAATTTTTGTTTCCAATAATGTCTCAACTCAACAATACACGAATTTCGTATTTGTCGCCCTCCATACATTTTATTATCAAAACGTGTTACGCCTTCAATTAACAAAGACAGTATGACTAAAATAAAATACAACAATTGCATTATTTATAGAACTAGAGAATTGTCTAACAGGTTACGACATGCAAATAGTGGTGTAGTAATTTTTTAATTACGAAACCCAACATCACTTTTTTTTTAACCTGATTGTGACCTTATAGGCCGCCCAATAAAGCGATAGGAGTGCGCGGTTGGAGAGTAGCCTGGGGAAAATCCAGGGGAAAACCTTCGACACGACCACGCGTGTGGTTTGGAACACTGGTTTACTCTAAGAGTTTGAGCTCCAGTGAGATTAGTTGAGCGGCTTCAACCGAATCTGAGCTACTGGGAGTTTTGTCGCTGGTTCACTAAACCTAGCCTAGCCGAGAAGAGTCCAGCAAGAAACTCGGCTAGGCCCGATCTGGGTCGGACTGGCTCTACCCGGTGTGCGGCGGTACCGGGACGAATAGGGACTATATGTCAGTGTTGTCGGGATACCGCGAATTAAAATCGCCTCACATGAATGATGGACGCTCCCGATCCTTTGAAAATAGGAACTTGAAATGAGTCTAGTTCTTTTAATTTATTTATATTCCTGTTTTCTGTTATTTTTTACGCTTGTTTTTCTCTGTTCTTTTAATTGTAGTTATAGCTTCTTGTCATTTTTAGTTTATTTTTATAATGTGGTACCTTCTGGGAAATCACTTAATGGTTCTGTCGGAAGATCAGCGCTGGTAATCGCGCCAGCACTACGCTGAGACAGAACCATTTCGTGCAATACCTTGTTCTTCTGTTTTTATTTATTTTCTTGTACTTTTTGTTTTGCACGAATAAATATTTCTGATTTCTGAAATGTCTTACCGTCCCTCCGCGTTGAGAAAGTTGAAGGTCGCGCACGCGTGCTCCACTGGGAGTATTTCTGCGTTTAGGCCCGCTTGCTTCGCCGCCATGAACACCCTGTTCATAGTGTTGCGCTCTTTACTCTCGATGCCGATTATCTGTGGAGCGAGCGAGATAACACTGATTAAATCCGGGTACGGACGTAGTAAAATGTTAGATTAGGGTTTTTGATAGGTATATTTAGGTTAGTTTTATTTTAATTTCTTCCATCGTCTCAGTGGGTCCAAGATACAGGCTCACCCTAGTTTGGGTCTCAACAGATATTCGCATAATTTGTATTACTGTGTTTTGGTATAATAAAAAATATTTATTTATTATTTGTTTGTTTGCAATTACTGTTATATTAAAAATTAAAAAATGTGTTAATTAAAAAGCTGATTTATCAATACTTTAGTATTTGTTGGTAAAATATAGGTAATAATTATTGCAAAAAAGGGCTATACGAGCAATTTATAACTTGGGGTCGCGTGAGTCATTGAGAGAAATCTTTAAGGAAATAGATATCCTAACACTGCCGTCGCTGTACATATTTGAAATAATCATTTATGTTAGGAAGAATTTATACAATTTCCCAACGAACACTGATAAGTTAATAACTACAAGAAACACTGGGAAACTCAAAATAAGTTTTTACAGACTAGTGAAGGCGAAAAAGTCGTACTTGGGAAATTGTATAAAATTCTACAATAAAATTCCAAGACACGTTACTGAATTTACGGATTCTAAATTTAAATCTGTCGTGAAACTTTTGACTTTTGACTTTGGATATTTGGCAGTGATAGCGTCCCGCACAAGTAATCTAACCGGTGGTAGTTTTTTGACATTATCTATTTATTTATATAAGTATGTATATCGTCACTTGGTACCCATAGTACAAGCTTTGCTTAGTTTGGGGCTAGGTTGATTTGTGTAAGATTGTCCAAAGATATTTATTTTATTTATTTTTTATTTATTCATAAGTGCATGTAATATGCCTAAATAGAAGAATAAATTATTTCATTTCATTTTATTTCTACTTGTAATACTTACAATAAGGTCCATCCTAGGGTCCAGTATCTTGAAGAGCGTGAGAGAGTCCGCGGTGATGGCGTCGGAGTGCGGCACCTGCCAGGACAGCACGGTGCGCGGGAAGATGGCCAGCGGGCCCAGCATGGTGATGCCGTTGTTCAGCCGGAACCCGAACTGTTAAAAGGCCTTATAAGTTATAATTTTATTGTAAATCACGATTTTTGTTTTATGTGAAATGTATGACAATGTATGCTTATTACTGAATAAAGATATGATATGATATGATAAAATGTATTGTGACAAATTATGACAAAAGTATTGATAATACCAATAAAGTGATTAAAGGCTACGATGATTTTATGAAAGTTTTAGATAGTAGAATTTAAAAGTAGAAAAAACAAGTTTTTAGCTTGAAAATCGTCGATTTGTAGTGATGTTTGAAACAATATTTCTTAATGAAAAATCCAAAAAATACATTTAAAGTTTATGTCATAAGGTCGAAATAGTCATGTTCTAGATTTTCAAACAGAAAATGGTCTAAATAGATGAGCGTTATTAACTGATAAGGACTCTTAATGAATATACATAATTAATAATAATAATATAATATTTGTGGACAATCTTACACAAGTCGACCTAGTCCCAAACTAAGCAAAGCTTGTACTATGGGTACTAGGCAACGATATACATACTTATATAGAGAAATATATACTTAAATACATAGAAAACATCCAAGACTCAGGAACAAATATTCATGCTCATCACACAAATAAATGCCCTGACCAGGATTCGAGCCCGGGACCTCCAGCTTCGTAGGCATCGTCATTACCAACTAGGCTAAAGCGGCCGTCAAAAGTATTGATAACACCAATATTGATAAAGGCTACAATGATTTTATTAAAGTTTTAAATAGTAACAGCCATTTTATTGTGTATAGTAGAGTTTAAGCAGAAAAAAAAAGTTTTTAGTTTGAAAATGGTCGATTTGGAGTGATGTTTAAAACAATATTTGTTAATGAGAAATCCAAATAATACATTTAAAGTTTATGTCATAAGGTCGAAATAGTCATGTTCTAGATAGTAGCACTGAGAAAATGTCAAGACGTGCCAATTCAAACAGAAAATGGCCTAAATAGATGAGCGTGATTAACTGATAAGGACTCTTAATGAATACATAATTATTTGAAGGGCCCTGGGAATGTACAGACAGGATAACGCACGACCCAGGAATGTACGACCCGGGAGTACACGTCCCATGTACCTACAGTCAAAGGCATAAATACGATTCCAAAACGACAATAATATCTGTATGCTCTTACGCCCGTAAGGTCCCTGTAAGGTCAGGCTTATGGTACGTGGTAAGTGGTGGCAGAGACGGTGGGTGCAAGAGGACCAGAAGATTGTACAATTAGCGATTCAGCTATTGTGACCACAAAGAAAGACCAAAACTACAAAAGACCCAGGTCAAGTGAAAGTCCACCGGCAGCAGCTACAGCGAACGGGATTCGAAGTATTCCCTCTCTGTCGCACTTATGTGCAAACTTGCAAGTGCGACAGAGAGGGAAAATTTCGAATGTCGGTCGCGGTAGCAACCCAGTTTCATATAGGAAGAGAATCTCTCTGTCAGATCTAGTGCATAAAGAAAATGAAGACTGTAGTCAGGATGAAGATAGCCCTCCGGTCGATTTTGGCCACTTTCTAATTTGCTACAGTGATGAGTGCAGGTGATATGTTAAATAATTAATAAAATAAATAGACCAACAAATAATTTGGTTAAAGACTTAGATCATGTAGCGATAAAAACTGAAATGTGCATGTGTAATGTGTAGTGATAAAAACTCATGTGAAGTGGACTATATGGAAACATGGGGGAAAGAATACTGAAGGAATCCCTGAAGATCTTCGGGTACCTACAGTTTCGGTTTCCATCAAGGCTGCTTGCACACGTACAAAACATCAACCTTTAGGCAAAGCCGAAGGATTTTATTTTTATTTTTTTTTTATTAAAAATGGGATCGCTCTTGGCCAGCATCTAGTCAGGGGGCAAAGATGAGGCCGACGATGAAGCGAGCTCACCCAGAAGGTGCCTATTCACTCGTGCCTTAAAAAGCACACACATTTAGCTTGTAAATACAAACCGTAGCGTATGCATCAATCATGAGCCCTAGTTCCTGCTCCTGGTTCAACACGCGTACTGTGGTCTTCCCCTCACCCTCGTATGCTGCTTTGTGGGTCCGGACGAAACTGTAATGAAAACATATTTATTATATGGTTTCTTGATACACCTCTGCCTGGATAGGATTTCTGACATGAGGGGCTCGTACAACTTGCTATGGAAGAAACCTGCTTTCCCCTTTCTAATTCAGACAGTTCGAGCGAGATAAGACTTTACAGCAAGTTGTGCTAGCCCACATGTTAACTATGTTCATAAGGCCTACTGCAAACCGCAAACGTGTGACGGAGAGGGAAAGGAATTTTTTTTACACTTTTGTTTTTTTTCATCTAAAATTGCTGCTAACTTGATTGTTATCTAACATACGCGGCCGGCGGTTTCATCTCAATCTACCCGTCGAAACGAAACAGTAACATGACAATAAACGGTTGTAAAACATCAAGAGGAAAAGAGACCACACTATTCTCATTACGGCCGCGTCGCGGGTATCTACCCGAGTATAATAGAGACCTGGTACTTTCTGTGTGTGGATGTATGTGGGTGAAAATACGTACGTACACATGTGTAGCTATCACATACTTTTTTACTACAAAAATACCGAATGCGTGCTAATGAGAACGTACTAACGACTCCGTACAGCAGAAATGATAGCCACGGTTAAGTCCTTTTGAATAGACGACCAAGAAAAGAGAATAATAGTGAAAAATGTTATAACTAACCTCAATAACGGCGGTGCTCGCTTAGATGCCGCTCTAACGCGGCCTGCTATGCTCGGAAACATCTTCCTTATAATCTCGTTCAATTAGCTATTATAATCTCTTTAAAATCAAAATACATATGAAATTTTAATGATTTGCGAAGAATTCGAAGGATTTGCGTTTGTTTTGCCCGTTTGACATTAGCTTTTGAGGTTATAACGTTATGTTTCGACATTGATTTGTACTGTCATTTGTCAAGCAATTTATTTGGATGTACATACAAATACCTTGATGATATACGAATTTTATTTCTTTAATCCGGTCTTAAAATAAATGATTTATAATTTAAAATTCGTTAGTCTTATATAGTACGCATATGTATCAGAAATGTGTAAACAATAGTAGTAACGAAACGCCTTATCTTTCCTGTCAACAGTGTCAATACTTATGACGTCACATGCGGCAATGCAGATGCGCGGAATTTTGAAAACATGGCCTCTTTTCAATTGATTTTCTTCACAATAAGCTTAAAAATGCTAACCGACCGCCGGCAGTCTCCCTACAGCTCATACCTTATTCACGAACCTCAGATAAACAGGCTATCTCTTCCGTAAAACTAGTGTCAGTGTGTTCGAAACCGTCTACCGAAAAGCTGCTTCAAATACGTGCATGAAACCGCGTTTTTAACAATAATGGGGAGTGTAATAGTGTCTACCGGGCTTCTTTATGCTCAAGAGAAGCGGTTTAGAGCATCAGATAGTCCGTATAATATAGATTTATGGAAAGAAGTGCGGAAACGTTGGCTGGTGTTCGGTGTGCTGGGGGCGATCACTTTGGCTGTGATTTCGCCGCGCGTCGGCGCTCCTGGAGGCAAAAACATGCATGCTCACTCTTAGATCATTCTAGAACGCATTGCACCCATCCGGCCACGTAATTGATCAGTTTTCTTGGTAATTTCGCTTTAGAATTAGGTTATGGAGTAGTAGGACTTTCCTAACCGACAAAAGTTTTTAAAGATATGCTAGTCACTTGCTTCCCATTTTGTCTTACAATCTTCTCTGTAATAAAATTCATTCATTTTACATTTTATTTGGAAAGTTGTTCTACTGATAAGATTAGATACCAAATAAATATTTGGTTAGAATATTTTGATAACATGATCTCTGAACAAGATAATTATTTCTGCAAGCGTTGGCATGTTTTCTATCACATACCATCACAAATGGACTACTGGAATCAATCTAATTTGACAGAAAGAAAATCCATTTATTACATAAAGCACACACAACCGGTCTGAATTAATAGATGCACCTAAGATAGCAGGAAACTTATTCGGTGAAGACACACACAGGTGTGCACAAAGAGTCCAGCATTGGGTGTGATAAAGAAAAGGCTGAGACTCAGCAATTTACGGAATAAATGTCAGAGGGCGGGGAGAATCTCACACAAATTCATAAATCTAATATTATGGGTACTAGTCAGTGATACACATACATACATTTGAAAAAAAAAACACATGACACATATACATTTGAAAACATGCATTTGTAGATATGCAGAAGATACCTAAAACATGGGAACAAGCATTTGTCTTCATCATACAAATCATTAAATAATTTGAACCCAGGACTTTCTCATTTAATAAGCTAAGTTTAGTTCACTGTCAAGAAAGCTAAAGTTGTCATCAGTATAGTGGTCAGTGTACTCAGATACTTTCAGTTGGATTTTGCGGTATGGTACATACATTCCTCACTACAACCTTGCTAATGTGCTAACAACATACAAATGTAATTTCCATGTTTAATCTGCATTTTAACATTAGTATTTTTTATATTTAACACCTGGTGAATACTCTGTACGAAACATTGCTGTAACAAATTTGAGATTTGCGCCTATACAGGTTGTAACAAAACTAGTAAGGATCCGTGTAATCCGTTTCCGTGTTCTGATTAGGAAAATGTAGAAGAATCTTTTTTGATGCAATAAATTTTTGGCCTTTGTATTGACAGTTGGCTGACTTGGACGACCTGCCCCATAGAAAAAAAAAATTATACTCGTCAAAAAAAATATACCGAATATGCCCTTAAACAGATCCTCACTAGTTTTGTTACACCCTGTATTATAGAAAATACGTATTCTGAAATTGACAGTGTCCATTTGGGATATTATGTTTTAATAAATAAATTTTAAAATAAACACTTTATTCTAACCAGTAATCATGCCTACAATTTATAGTTACAGGTACATTTGCAATTAAATTATTTAGATATTAACTAAGACTAGCTGCAGTTATTACTTAGTGCTTAGTATTTAAGTTACTGGTTGCTGATTCAATAACTAAATGATAAGGCATCCACATTATGGGACATTTTATACACTTAAAAAAACTGGCTCGGTTTTCTTTTATTTAATTAATATTTATGAATCAGCATCCAATTTAAAAATATTTAACTAAAATAAACAATTTAGAGTATGCATAAAGCACTTTGGTTATTATTTTGAAGTTAAATCTATTAAATTATAATTGCATATATTTGTAATCAATTATTAAAATATAGAACAAATACAAAACAAGATCTTACTAACTACCTAAAGCTAACCTAAACTAAAGGCCTAAACTGTATGGGCATGGGTCGCCCAAGTCGCTGCCACTGGGCAGAGTTCCCGTAAGGCTATCCAGTAGAATGAAATTAGAAATTATAGTCACTGTATTCATTTCAGTATAACAATTTTATTATGTTGGCAATTGATATAATTACAGTCAGCTACAAAAAGATGTGTCTTCATTGCTTAGTAAAAAATATATTGTGAATTTTACTGAGAATATGTTAGGGGGTGTAATGTAAGTAGGCTGGAAACTCCTTTGAAACTAAAACTCTTGCACAGGCCACTCTTATTAGCTTATTACAAGGTGTTGGCTTCGCGGAATTATCTACATCGATATACTTTTGCATATAAGTTTCCCAGTTTAGGCCATGTGTTTACGCTACTAAACACTTAAACAAGCTTGACTTTCAGGTCCTCTCCCTGCATCATTTGGGTATCCATATCCTGTGATTTATTCTTAAAATTATTTTAAGTCGCCCGAGTTGAACAAAAACGTTCCGTTCAAAAAGTAGCGTTGCCTTTGAAGCGAAATCTATGCCAGTAAAATAAACCGGCCGAGTGCGAGTCGGACTCGCGCCCGAAGGGCTTCGTACCATTATCTATGATAACGGCAAAAAAATCACGTTTGTTGTATGGGAGCCCCCTTAAATATTTATTTTATTCTGGTTTTTAGTATTTGCTATAGAGGCAACGGAAATACATAATCTGTGAAAATATCAACTGTGTAATTATTAACGGTTCATGAGATATAGCCTGGTGACAGACGGACAGACAGATGGACAGCGAAGTCTTAGTAATAGGGTCCCGTTTTACCCCTTGGGTGTGGAACCCTAAAAATGAACTATACCTCGGCCTCGGCATAAGTTTTCTTTTCCATGAACCGTTTACTTAAAAAAGCGTTGACTTCGTAGGACCACTTCACGCCGAATACCTCTGCTGGGTGCCGTCGTCCGTGATCTACTTCGGCGCGGGCGCGCGGCTGCGGCGGCCGCGGGCGCCGGCGCGCGCGCTGCGGCTGGCCGCGGCGGCCGCGCTGCACGCGCACGTGGCGGCGCCCGCGCTGGCCGTCTGCGCGGTCTCGGTGTTCGGTGCGGCGCTGCACGCGCCTGTTATTAGCGGGTGACTGCCGATTAATATCATCGAATTCAGGAACGCAGACAGACAGACTGTGGTCATAATCATCATATGAGGACGACCGGTTTAGCCTAGTGGGTAGTGCACCTGCCTGTGAAGCTGACGGTCCTGGGTTCGAATCCCGGTCAGGGCAAATATTTGTGTGATGAGCATGAATATTTGTTCCTGAGTCTTGGATGTTTTCTATGTATTTAAGTATTTATATCTATTAAATATATCGTCGTCTAGTACTCATAACACAAGCCTTCTTGAGCTTAGTGTGGGGGCTAGTTCGATTTGTTTAAGATTGTCCACTAATATTTATTTATTTATTTATCATGTTTTTTTTTACGAATGACTGAACAGCGATTGGTCTTAGTCTCACCTGATGGAAAGTGATTGCAAGGCCTATAATGTAGTTTAGTAATGCTGGTTCAGTAATAGCCTATTCACTCTTCCCTTGATGAGACTCTTGCCTTGATGTTTATGATCATATTGATACCATCTTCATCATGAATGTTATTTTCATCATTTAAAACGAGGCGGTGGGCAAGCGCGCTCCATACAAACTTTGTGCAAGTTTTTCTTCGTTTGTGTTTGCACTACAGTTTAGATTTTTGGTCAGTATGATTATTTTTCTGTTAGCCATAACCTAAAGAAAAAAAATTGAATTTGTTACCTTCTTTTTTTTTGTTTTTTTTTTCTTGAGGTTTTACATATATCTAATATTTACACGCAAAAAAATAATAATATTTGGGAGTGTCAACGGCGACGAATAAAACTTGCACAGAGCTTGTATGGAGAAGGCCTTGCCCTACCCTGCGCTTTAATGGCAATGTTACCTTATTGGTTATACGACGCCGATAGTTATTTAAGAAAGGCAATATCCATATATATATATATTTATGTTATGTTTTACTCATATACAATAAATAATTTTACATACATACATACAATACCTCACATGGTCATTTACATTAGAATTACGATTTGAAACGGGATATTTACCATGTATATTTGTATTTTTGAGTTCCTGATATTTCGGCATTGTGGCATGCGCCATTATCAAGGATTAACTGACGTGCTGCGAGTTTTAGTTGTGGTCTACCCACACACCATAGCGATCTACCCTCTTCCTGGTTCGCTTTTTTCGCACAGTGTCACCGTCACTACCACCGTCCGCTTTGTCACTTGAAACTCGATTACGGTCACGACACACCACGCTCACAGTATCAATACGCGAGTTCTTTCCGGAAACAAAAATACAAATATACATGGTAAATATCCCGTTTCAAATCGTAATTCTAAGGCAATACCTCCCCCAGGGCGCTCCTGTCGTCAGTAGGGTCGGGCTGCGGCTGGCTGTCGCTGGCGCTGGCGCCGCGCGCGGCGCTGCCGGCCGCGGCCAGCTACGCCGCGTCGCTGCTCGCCACGCCGCTAAGCGCGCTGTTGCTGGTGAGTAGTCTTCATAATCGCGATCCATCGTCATCAGCATCGTCCAATGAGGGCTATCGTTTTTGTGCTCACCAGTTGGCGCCACTGTCGAGTAAGGTCCAGCTGTCAAAAATTGTTATTGGTTATTATGGACATAAGAACGAAGTTTACATTTAAATCATATTCAATACCTTAAAACCGTACCGTAAAAATATCGAAAATACCGCATTGTAGCGTGGTCCCGTTTTGTTCGGAAAAAAGGAGGAAATAATTTTCCGAAAGACAAATCTGTCTCAAAGCCCTGACAGTCATTGACCCTTAATTCATATTTGCCATAATCAAGCTCAGGTATTGCAAAATAGTGACCATATTGTTCCAATTAGATATTAACCCGCGTAGCGCAACCAAAAAGAGTGACATTTGACGTTTCGGAGGACCCCACGCTACACTAGCGCCTCTAGCGGCGAATTCATACGCGATAGCCCCCATTCAATTCAATTCAATTCAATAGTTTATTTGTCCAAAAAGTAGGTAATGTTATACAACAGGTGTTATGTCACAATTTAAAAGATCTCCACTTTCTGCCGATTAAACGGCGTACAAATTTTATATCACGAGATTTCATCTCTTTACGTGCCTGCCTAATTATTACTATATTATTGTTATTTATTATTCCTTATAATTAAGTTATCAAATTTCATTCGTCAAGTCAGACTAGATACTAAAACAAACAGAAGTATAACACAATAAATAAACCAACATAACACAATAAAATAATCCTACATTTCATGCATTATTCAATTCAATGTCATTTAAATATCCATCAATCTTCCTCTGCTGTCATCAGTGGGATCTGATTACGCCTGGTTGTCTCTAGTGTTAGGGCTGCGCATCACGCTGCAGCCGTCGCGATATACACGGAGAGAAAACAAATTGTTCGAAGACGGGAATACCAAGAAAATAGCTTTATCTAGATTTTCTTTTTTTTTATCTTCAAAAACATTCTATTAATATGTTTGTAATTTAATCATCTTTGCATGTATTTTTGTTTTATACATTCCTACGCTGAAAACGCTAAAATAAAGGAAAAGAAATGAAATCGGTTTGCGTGATAAGGAATTATCGTTGAAAAAACATACATACTAAGTTATTCAATTCAGTCGCTCAAATTCGTAACGGAATTCGGATATAGATGGCGCTGTACCGATGGCGTTCAATTTCTACACCATATTGTTGAGATTTTCCTGAATTAATTGGGTCGGGACCGGTAAACATCTGTGTACGGAACCCTCGGTGCACGAGTCGGACTCACACTTGACCGGTTTTTTTTATTCTGCTACTTCATCAAGCCATTAAAAATAAATAAAAATAAATAAAATAAATATTAGAGGACAATCTTACACAAATCGAACTAGCCCCACAGTAAGCTCAAGAAGGCTTGTGTTATGGGTACTAGACAACGATATATTTAATAAATATAAATACTTAAATACATAGAAAACATCCAAGACTCAGAAACAAATATTCATGCTCATCACACAAATATTTGCCCTGACCGGTATTCGAACCCAGGACCGTCAGCTTCACAGGCAGGTGCACTATCCACTAGGCTAAACCGGTAAACCATTCCATACATATTTTGGCATATTGGCCATTTCTTATTGTACTCAAGTAACATAGCATCTCTTAATGCCCAGTGCGGTCGCACCAGCATCCCCCCGCTAAGCGAACTCGTCTCCACCACGCTCCGCACCCTCGTCCCGTTCACGTGCGGCTGCGCTGCGTTCCCGCTGCGTCAGTCCGCCGACGGTCGGGCTGCGTTTCCGCTGCGGCAGTCCGCCGCCGACAGGGTTGCTGCGCTGGCACTCGTGTACACGGAGTGCTGCGCGCGGCTCAGTGCGGCCGAGGGAGGGTTGTTGGCGGGTGATGTGCTGGCCACGTTGCTAGTGGGTAAGAATAAATAAATAAATAATAAATATTTGTGGACAATCTTACACAAATCGACCTAGTCCCAAACTAAGCAAAGCTTGTACTATGGCTACTAGGTGGCGATATACATATTTATATAGAAAAATACATAGAAAACATCCTTGGATGTTTATAATAATAATGTTTATAATACATAGAAAATATCCTTGGATGTAATATTTGTACTCCAATCTTGATTCGAGTACAAATATTAGTGTTTATCAGACAAATACATGTCCTGACCGGGATTCGAACCCGAGAACTCCAGCTTCGTAGGCAGAGTCACTGGGCGTCAAATTCTAGGCAAAGTTGGGGAAACCGGGGAGATATGATCCCTTGACAATTCAATCGAATATCCCCAGTCTCCCCTGTGGTATATTGGAGCGTTTGAAAAGCTAATAAAGAATTTCGGCTGTTTAACCCACGGGTCGGCAAACCTCGGCTCGCGATCAAAATCTCAATCAAATGGCGAGAAAGTAATTAAAAACAATAAATAATTATGTAACTTTGTCTTCAAGGTTTTAAGAGGGGGCATATTCTGTTCCTTTCCCGCAAAACGCCCCTTTGTATTGGAACGATTGTCATTTACTATGGCGCTCGAGACCAGTGACGTCACAGACCTCGAGTGATTTCTTTCTCTAACCAGCAACATTAAAACGGTTGCAGCTTCGTCAGTTTCTGAGATATTTCAATAGGATTTTCACTATTTGACATAATTTTTAGCTTCTTTTATTTTGGAGTACTTAATAATACATTTTGAGTGAACAAACATATTTGGCTCTTTGGTTAAAAGGTGGGCTTGCCTTTTGATACGGGTTTCTGTACATACTCTAGGACTCTGTACATCTAGAGTACGTACAGTAACCTCCTGAGTCCTCTTGCCGCGGCAGAGGTGTGCTGGCTGGCGCTGAGCGCGGGCGCGTGCGCGGCCTACGCGCGCTGGTGCGGCGCCGCGGCCGCGCGCCTCATCGCGCTCGTGGCCGTGCCCAAGGCTCTCGACCAAGGTAAATCAATGCAGCTTCCAGGCGCGGATCCAGGATTTTGTTGAGGGGGGAGCACTTTCGAACTTTCCGAAAATAAAACTGACTTTTGATAACTGTTTTTATTGTCAGAACATATTTCCTTCGTCAGGACATAGGCAATTGCCCTCCCCTGACACGCTTCAGGGAGGGGCAATTGCCCCTGTTGCCCCCCCCCCCCTGTATCCAAGTCTGGCAGCTTCTGCCAACACTCGGAGGAGACTGCCATCCGTATCCTCTGCTCCTGTGGACCACTTATGTTCAAAAGAAGCATCTACCTAGGGAGGCACATCATGCACTCAGAGGAGATACAACAGATTGCGACCCAAAGAATCTGGAAGTTGCTGGTAGTAAGGGGTATAAGCAAAGAACTTTAAGGGCTCCCACAATGGATCAATACTGGTCGAGGCGGCAAAGAAGGCCCACAACAGGCTCTTAGAGTATTCCAGTGTATAAACCGCCCGCATGCTAAAAATTTTTGCGTACAATCCCACCAGATACATGCTAGTAACCTTAGGCTATAATTCGCTAGAGGTGAGGCGTAACTACAATCTGTCGGTTACTGCGGATCATACGTGGAGAATCAGACTGTCCGGAGCTGATGAGACACATCGTGCGACTGTGTAATCCGGATGTCCCCAGGATAACGCTCAGGGTACGGCGACGCGATTTGTTGGTGGGACCGGCAGCGCGCAGTGTCAATAATTCGCCACTGCTTCACGCTTTCTCACAACTGAATGCGCTTTTGGCATTAGCACCGGAGTGTGACTTATTTGCGTGGCGATGGATGGATGTGTGCTATGGATGCCTGAGATTCTGTGAGGAGATGGATGCTCGGCAATCTACTAATGTAACTTATATGTATCTAGTTTGTAGTATTCTGTTTTCATTCATGACGCATTTGGTTTGTTTTTTACTGGAATGTCATGTTAACATTGTTTCTTAAATAAATAAATATAATAAAACTGGAGCTAAGGGAGGTTATTCCTATCATCAGAAACAAAATAAAGCATTTCTAAGATTTTCATCCATTCCCGATTGTGTCCAATGCGCGATGAAAAATAAACTTAATTTATGGAGGATATGAATTCCAACCTGTGGCCGGGTGCAGGCTGGGGCGCGGCGGCGGCCTGCCGGCTGCCGGCGCTGGCGCAGCTGCCCGCGGTGTTCGCGGCGCCGGCGCAGGCGCTGCTGCTGGCGGCGCTGCACGCGCACGGCGACG
Source organism: Epiblema foenella (assembly GCA_963556455.1). Classification (NCBI taxonomy): domain Eukaryota; kingdom Metazoa; phylum Arthropoda; class Insecta; order Lepidoptera; family Tortricidae; genus Epiblema; species Epiblema foenella. The sequence goes on along the minus strand of OY747122.1, from coordinate 10,527,543 downwards.
ACGACCATGACGAAGACGACGAGCTGCCGTTTTGATGGCGGTTACGCAGAAATCAGAAACTTGTGTCCGACTTGTGCCTATTCCAGATGGTCCATATTTATAACTTATAAATCCACTAACTTTTGCCCGCGACTGCGTCTGCTTGACCTAGTCATCGCTCTTCCATACAAACTTCCACCCCCTTTAGGATTTGAAAAAGTATAGCCTATGTTCTTTCCCGGGACTCAAACCAGATTTAATCAGGGATCGGATACCGGTATTTTCTCCATAGAAAAATACCGGTATTATTACGGTCACCGGATCATTATTTCGTTTTTAATGGGACAATCTAATAATATGACGTTGTTACCTAAATATATGATTCAGCCCTACGTAAAGAGCAAAAAATAATCCACAATAGTGCGCTAATTCAGGGTTTGTTAAAAACACCGGTATCGGTCCCTGGATTTAATCTAAATTGGTTCAGCGGTTTAAGCGTGAAGAGGTAACAGACAGCCAGACAGACAGACAGACAGACACACTTTCGCATTTATAATATTATATATGTGTTAAGTATGGATAACTCGTCACCTACAACTATTGCAACTCGTAATTTTTCCAACTTCCCCCTGTTCTCAAATACTCCCTACGCCCAACTCGTTCATAATTCCAATTGGTAAATAGTTTTAACTCCAAATCATGCACATTTTAAACCTCAAAATTTCAACTTCAATTCGTCCGCATTTTCGACTTCAATTTGTTCACATTTTCAAATTCAATTCGTTCACATTTTCAACTTCAATTGGTTCATATTTTTAACTTAAATTCGTTCATATTTTCAACTTAAATTCGTTCATATTTTCAACTTCAATTCGTTCACATTTTTAACTTCAATTCGTTCACATTTTCAACTTCAATTCGTTCACATTTTCAACTTCAATTGGTTCATATTTTTAACTTCATTTCGTTCACATTTTCAACTTCAATTGGTTCATATTTTCAACTTCAATTGGTTTACATTTTCAACTTCAATTCGTCCATATTTTCAACTCCAATTCGTCTACATTCCCGACTCGTAGCTGAAAAGTCTGTAGAATTTGTTTATAGTTTTAATGATGGCTCTAATGTGACCAACTGACTGTCGGTTGTGACCATTGTTAAGGCTATGTTAAAATGCACAAGCTAAGAACGACCTTATACTCACAGTATATAGTCGTTTATTGCCTGCGTTTATTCTACAAAATACCCTATCCTTGTGCCGCCCGATGCAACGACAGAATCTACACTCGATATCAATGTTATATTACCCTTCATACCACACTACAGTCTTTTTTTAGAACAAGATGATTTTAACTCTATTTCCTAGGTATCAAGTATCATCTTTGAATAACGTATTGTGGATGGCACCAGGATAGAGATATGTTATTGTTATTACTATATATTATCTAATATTTAAACATGTATACTACTCTTTCTAGCCATTTTAGGACCAAGTTTTAGCAATTTTGGGGCCTTAGCTGTAGCCTTTAGTAGACTAGGATTTTCAACTCAATTCTTTAGTTAGTACGATTGAAAATCACTTGTAGTTATTGTAGAACTAATTTTAATTTCAATATTGTAATGAGTAAAATGCTCATTATAGATTTTTATTCATTACGCCGATTTAATATTTATGTCGATGATTCAAACTTTAAGTAAATATATTTGTTAAAATTTCGAGCGTTCATTGCCCAGCGCACGCGTACCGCGTACGGTATGCGTTTAAGCAACGTCAGCCGAGGTTAACTCTTGGATGGGTGCCCATTTTGATTGGTTACTGAGTTTTCCTTGTTTTGGAAGGGACTTTAAGCCGTTGATTCCGGCTGCTGTCTATACATTCTAAGACAGCTAAAAACATTGACGATAGTTTATACATGGTTATACTGGCAACCTTAACAACCTAACCTAACTTTACTGTGCCGTCAAATTTGAAGTTTTGAATTTGTTGTTTGTGGCACAGTAGAATGAGAACAGTACGTACTACGTATGACGTAATAATATTTCTAGTATTCTAATTTTTTTTGGTAGCTTTTTAAATTCTAGGAGATCAAATCTCCCAGGTTTCCCCAACTTAAGAATATTTCAGGAAGTATACAATTTTGGGTAATATGTATTACATTTCTTGCGTTTACGTCCGACGTATAGCATTCATCCCTTTCGCACTTATATGCTTGCTAGTGAAGGACAAATGCTGCACGTCCGACTGCAAAATTAATAAGAATGTGAAAATAACGGATTTAGATTAAGAGAAATCGATTTCTCAAAATAAATGTCGATTTCAGTCCAATTTATATTAGCTTAGGAGGCTCGAAATAAAAGCAAATTATGAATAAAATAGTTTTTTATTATATAGATCACAATTCATTCATTTACCAAACATCTCTGTCTTTTTTCATTGAGTACCAGTTTTTTCAATATATCCGAAGGCCCTGTCACACGGTTGCAAGCAGCAAGGTACCTTTGAGGTAAAGGCGTGTTGTCATCCGTGTAGCAGGGTCTTTATGATGTCAATAAAGTTCACATTCATGTGAGAAATTGACGAAGATTGGTCGGGAATTTCAACATTTTTAATTTAACGCTTTTACTAGTATTGGCCACTGTTAGGGTGGGTTGCACGAAACCGTCTGTAATTGTAAGCGGTATTCGTTAAATTCTGATTGTACGGAAAGTTTGACAGGTTTCTATGGGGTGACAGCTGCCGGCGCCATATTTGACGATGACCGGCCTGTGACCGTATATTGGTGCAACCGACCCTTAGTGTTTAATTTAATCCCTATCGTGCATTACGTTAAATTTTGTGGTCATAAGTAATGATGAACCAAAATGATCTAGAAATATACAAATATTGCGACCTTTAAATCTAGAATTTCTAGAAGTTACATTTGAATTAAATGTAATGTGCTCAGGTTACCATTTTTGGGAATGCAGCCGCGAGTTTAACTAAATAGGTATGTATATATCACTAATTTAATTATATAACAGCGGATGAGATTCCCTGTATCCTAAAACTTAAAGCTAATCACAGGCATAAATTAATAACACTAATTTCCTAAACTACACATTTTAGGTCACAGTCTAGGAATCCTGTCCCAACTCCCAAGACTACTACAAGACAGTCAATGTAATAACACCCCCGAGGTGACCAATTGCTATCGTTAATGAGGGTTATCGTTTTTGTGCTCACCAGTTGGCGCCACTGTCGAGTAAGGTCCAGTTGTCAAAAATTTTTATTGGATATTATGGGCATGGGAACGAAGTTTACATTTAAATCATATTTAATAATTTAAAATCATACCGTAAAAATATCTAACATCCCGCATTGTAGCGCAGTCCCGTTTTGTTCGGAAAAAAAGGAGGACATTAAGTATCCGAAAAACAAAACTGTCTCAAAGCACCGACAGTCATTGACCCGTAACTCATATTTGCCAAAATCAAGCTCAGGTATTGCAAAATAGTCACCATATTGTTACAATTAGATATTAACCTGCCGCAACCACAACATTTGACATTTCGGAGACCTCACGCTACACTAGCGCCTCTAGCGGCGAATTCATACGCGGTAGCCCTCATTGCAATTGATCATCTCGATTGCGACTGAAGTTACGGCCAATCGTATTAACATGATTGATGGAGTTAAGGTACTGTTACACATGCTCAAAATTAGCACATAAAAAGCATGCTCATTAGTATGCTTAATATGAGCATACTTTTGAGTTGTATACATTTGCTTGGGATAAGCATATGCTACTCACATACTAACTACTAGCATGCTCATTAAGCAAGAGCGTCCACACTTGCTAATACACACGCCCCCCTCCACCCGCGCTGCAGGTAGCATGCGCAAAAATCGAACGACCGTTGATTTTTGAGCAAACTCAAAATCAGCATGCTCATTATTAGCAATGTTTTGACACACATGCTACTAAGTAGCAATTGCTCAATAGTGGCATGCTTTCGTGCTAGAAATCAGCATGTGTAACAGTACCTATAGACGGATTCGAGTGACGTACCGATCGTTCGTCCATCTAGCTATCATTGACAATTGATGCTCTCGAGTCTGCCAAGTTTTAAGTATGCATTGATTCTTTAATTTTATCTTAAAATTAGGTGCAAAATGCATAACTCCATGTTTGGTTTTCTACGAAAAGGCACTAAAATCACAATTAATAATAATTAATAATACTTATAATACTTACTATTCGTTCATCTATTATTATGGGTATAATACTTATGTTTTGAGCACAAATTTAAAACCCGACCAGAAATATAGTTTTATGGATATGTTTTACGGCCCGAGTGACCCAAAACGTCACCATAAAAATATCATGCATACTGTTTTGGTACAGCTTGGTTGTACTTACGTATAAGTAGCTTAAAGTTAGACATCTCTCATGTCTTGAACACATAGGTCATAGCAGCAGTTCGAAACTAGATTTACACTATTTGAAATATTCTAATTTCGTACATTTTTGATATAAAAATACACGTTAAAATTTAATTTATCTACTTAAGGGCGTTTTTACTCAATAGTGTATTTTTTTTTCCCAGAATGTGGAAAGTACAGAGGGGCTACCGCGAACCACATACGAAGTTTTCCCTCTCTGTCTCACTTATATGCAAACTTGCAAGTGTTCGTTTGTGGTTCGCGGTAGCCCCACAGGATTTTCTTATCCCAAACAATGAGCACAACACAATGATAGTTTTAAAGAAAAAAGTGAGTTATCTAGTTTCGAACTGCTTTCCCTAAAGCTACATTTTAAATAATAAACTACTTAAACTATCTATACTTAAAGATACTTGAATTTAATCTTTCTTGCGTCAAGAGTCAAAGTTTACAATTATACCACTAAAACGTTTAAAACTAACGTGGGCCGGCAGTGTGCGGTGCAATTTTACCACGAAACCACTCATCCTGAAGAACTTCCGAAGAATTTGAAACATTTTCGTTTTAGTGGTATAGTGATATAGTATTTTATGCAACAGTTGTATAACAGAGGTCAAAAAAGACGAGTGGCGTGGGTTACGATGTGAGCCGAAGGCGGAACTCGTAAATAAAGACGCCACGAGAGTTTTTTGACTTAGTTATACAACGTTGTATATAATACTTTATCTACATCGATATATTAAATACTCTTTCATGTATCCAGGCACCATTGCGTTGAAAGTGCAGGAGCTCCAGTTTCTGAGCTCGTTGAAGTCTTTTTGAGTACGAGTCTGGACCTATACTCCGAACTACGAAATCCAAACTTCGTATCGCGCCGTCCCTTTCACTCTCGTGTTATACAGTATATGACTGAAAGGGACGGCACGATACGAAGTCTGGATTTCGAATTCCGGAGTAGCCTCTCGTAATGGATGGAGATGGCGATTACGATACCGTTTTTGATGCTGTAATGGCCATCTCCGCCCCGGACCGGCGCGATACTGTAAACCTGGTCCTTACCTTCACTTTTTGAGCACATAAAAGAAGAATTTACTATATGGGTGTAGATAAAATAGATAATACATCAATCTCTCTCAAGGCTGAGCTAGAGGGATAGATGTCTTTACCTATGAAAGGTCAACCGGGACAAAGGCGTCGATGTGCAGGAATGAGTCCTTTTTTTATTATTTGAACTGGACTGTAGCTTTATAGGCCGGGCCTAATAAAGCGATAGGAGTGCGCGGTTGGAGAGTAGCCTGGGGACAATCCAAGGGAAACCTCCGACACGAGCACGCGGGCGGTTTAAACACTGGAATACTCTAAGAGTTTCCGCTCCAGTGAGATTGGTTGAGCGGTTTCAACCGAATCTGAGGTGTGAGTGGAATTGCTCAATTCCACTAATCCACGCTAAGTACTGGGAGTTTTGTTCCTGGATCATTAAAACTAACCTAGTTGAGAAGAGTCCAGTAAGAAACTCAGCTAGGCCCGACCTGGGTCGGACTGACTCTATCCGGTGCGCGGTGGACGTCTCCGCCGACGGGAATGCCTAAGTGTACTCGTCGTGTCTGAGTTGGACGCCGTAAGCGCGGCGTTCCATCTTTCGATGGACGCTGTGATTACGTCGTCCGGGTCCGTGTGTGCTTAGGACGCCGGACCGTGCGGCCCCTAATCAGTGATCGCCGAGCTACAACAGAGGGGGAAGGGATCGGAACGTAGAAAAGCGTCTTTTATAGATTTAACACAAACACGGTACTTTAGAACTACTTTACTAAGATCTTCTAAAAGTTTGGAACTACGGTTTTTAAAATATAGGTTAAAGTAGTACTGTTTATGTGTTAAATATTTAAAAGACGCATTTCACCGCTTTGACGCCTTTAGCCCGGTTGACCTCAAATACAATACAATACAAATACTCTTACACTCTTTTATATACATTGGGCCATTTCTATTCGCCCAGTCGCTTATTTTACAAGTCTGAACCGGCACCGCTGAACGGCTAGTTTTCCAGTTTTTTCTTAATTTAAATTGTCTATTGTGTAACGGAACAAGATGGCGGCTCAGCACGGGCCCTGCTGCTGCAGCAGGTCCCAGTAGAGCCCGCGCTTGCGCACCAGCTCCTCGTGGCTGCCCATCTCTGCTATCACACCTGTTAACAAACAAGGTTGAAATATATTTAATCCAGTATCATTTAATGTTTTTTTTAATGGAAGCGCCTTGGGGTATCCATTTGTTGTGTACCAACACATTTTACAGAATGTAACAAATACTTTTCTGAAAACCGTATCAAAATCGGTTCAGACAAAAGCGAAATAATCGCGGACAAACATGTATATATACATACAAACTGGTCAAACTGAATCTCCTTTCTTTAACTCCCCAAGTTTCGCCTACGTAAGTAAGGACTAGAATCGGTTAAGACAAACCCGAGATAATCGCTGACAAACATATATACATACATACAAACTGGTCAAACTGAGAACCTCCTTTTTTTAAGTCGCCAAGTTTCGGCTGCGTTGAATTTGTATGCTTTCTCACAACTCGTGAGGTTAATTTGAAAGCAAATTCCACATTTGCAAATGCGACTCAACCTAAGAGTAATCTTCCGTTAACTTCTGTTTTAATGGAGACCGTTAGAATATATGGACGAAAATTTTTACCAGTTCCTTTTTGACAGTTATGAATTGGCGTTTGTAATTGCTATTCTGTTTAATTAACTATACAGGGCGTCCCACGGCTATGCCACATGGAGGGAAAGTACCTTGAATATTGTAGATGGAACATTTTACTGAAAGAAGACATTATTTGAATTTCAAAAACAATTGAAACTGCATTCACAGATATTTAAATAATTTTATGGTTGAACCGGGAAGCGAACCCTTTACACGTGATCAATTGATTACTTAATTTTGTATTAAATATGTTAAAATTCATGGTGTTCCTTTTATTTCTGACACCATGTTATTTAGCAAAAAATAATCCTTATGATGAAGCCTTTCGATCGTTATGGTAAAGCTACAGGGTAATTATTTTTCTCGTGTAACGGGTTCGATTCCCGGTTCAACCATAAAATTATTTAAATATCTGTGAATGCAGTTTCAATTGCTTTTTAAATTCAAATAATGTCTTATTTCAGTAAAATGTTCCATCTACAATATTCAAGGTACTTTCCCTCCATGTGGCATAGCCGTGGGACGCCCTGTATTGCAAGATTCACCATGAAGTTAGTTGTAACCATAGAAGAATGAAATGTTACTTAAATTAACATAACTTTAGATTTAATTTAGTTAAACACTAGCATAATACTTTTTATAACCTTTAGGAAGAGCGGCGCCATCCAACACAGGCTTTTTTTGCTTACCGGATGGCTCCATCGCCTTATATTATAACAAATTGTACTTTACCAAATAAAGAATTTTTGATTTTTTTTGTATATACTCTATCTATTGCACTCATATTGTCAACGTCAATCAAATCGACTGAGAGCAAATAACCTGGCGAGGTTGGCAGCGAGTGTTGTTATTTTTGTTTGCATACCTTTGTCGACGACTGCGATGAGGTCGTAGTTGCGGACGGTGGCGAGCCTGTGCGCGATGGTGATGGTGGTCCGGCCCGCCGACGCCGCCTCCAGCGCTGCTTGGACCGCCTGTGGACATTTCAATTCATCAAAACTAGTACAATATCTTTATGGACAAGTTCATCAGAAGTAGCACAACGATTTATAATAATACTAGCGACCCGCCCCGGCTTCGCACGGGTGGGGGTGGGGTGGGGGTAATGGATGTTGTTATACATATAAACCTTCCTCTTCAAACACTCTATCTATTAAAAAAAACCGCATCAAAATCCGTTGCGTAGTTTTAAAGATTTAAGCATACATAGGGATATAGGGACAGAGAAAGCGACTTTGTTTTATACTATGTAGTGATTTATTACATTGCCAGAAACATCCTATCAGAGTACCATGATAGATTGTCAATTGTATGGCGTTTACTTTTCTCCTGAGAACTGACGTTTACTCTCACTACTATTTTTTTCTTTTAGATGCATCGCAAGGTCACATCAATATTTAAGGGTCGTGGCCTAAGAAAACAGGGTCTGAAAATCCGGATTCGTGACTTCACTGTCGACGACACACACACGTCCGCATGCCGTCGATAGACTGATGCCGTAGCTCGTGTCACCCACACTACTAACCGATGTACCGGATTGCCATATGTTTAGGACGATATCGTGTTTGTGGACCACTAGATGGCGCTGTACCTAATAGAAACTAGATAACGGTTGTTCGATTCGAATTCCTTAAGAAAGAGCCGTCTAGTCGTCATCTTTGATTGGTAACCAAGTGAGTGCATAGTAACGGTGTAAACACCATACCTGTAGTATGTTATGGAATCATGATAAGGGGGTATAATAAGTTTAGTTATCGAGGATAGGTACTTCTTCTTGAAACATCGTTATGCAAAGTTTTTAAAAGGCTCAGCTACATTTTTGAATATATAGTAACAAATAGTACAGAACATTACTTGACTAATAAGATCCCCAATGGAATGGCTCACCAGGGGCGGCTTTATCTGTAGTGGAGGGTGTGCGTTGCGCGCGGGCGCAGCAGTCCTAGGGGGCGCCGAGCAGCGTCGAGCGCCACTCGCTCCTTACTAGAGGGCGCTAGGGTAATGATTCGCACAAGGGCGCTACATGAGCTAGAGACGGCTCTGTGGCTCACCTTTTCGCTATTAGCGTCTAGTGCAGAGGTGGCCTCGTCCAGCAGGAGCACCCTCGGCCGGCGCACCAGCGCGCGCGCGATGGCGATGCGCTGCTTCTGTCCGCCCGACAGCGACGCGCCGCCGGGGCCCAGCCGCGTCTCGTAGCCCTGACAAACAACAACAACCGGTATCAATATAATGCTCAGAGCTCTTGAGTGAGAGAGTTCGGCCTGATCGTGTATCGAAACCTTGATAAAGACCGAGATCAATATAATCCTCAGAGATCTATTTATTTTATTTATTTCATTGCAAGAATGTAGTTTACAAAACAAGGTGTTACAGATATTAAATGTCCAATACATTCTGCTTTACTAAGCATGCAAGAATTTACATTTTGTATATTACAAGTCGTCAAAATTAAATACATTGATAAACAATTAAATTAACTAATGAGAATGTCAACAGGGTCAAAATAAAAAATAAAAATAGAATTCGATAAAAAGTCAAGGTAAGAATAAAAATAGAATTAACATTAATTAAACATAGCTAGTTATCAATACAAGTCAACCTTATAATTAAATAAAATATTCATTAATATTATAAAAACAATTTTGTAATAGCCACTTTGTGACATGATTTTTGAACATAGTAATGGGCAATTCCTTTAACTCAGTTGGCAGTTGGTTATATATCCGTATACTCATGGAATGTACATTTTTTTTGTAGCATTGCAAGCGATATGGTTGAATAGCAAGCTTATGTGTATGCCTTTGTGGTCGCCTTGAGACTTGTGACTGTAATCTAAAGTATTGGTGATTTTGTTTGACAAATACACAAATCTCCCTGATGTAATCTAGTGAGTGACAGAGTTCGATCTCGAGCCTGATCGTGTATTGAAACCTTCACAAACTTTTATATAATAATATTTAAATTGTATAAAGTAAAAACTCAGTCCATCTTAGGTAGATATATATTCCGAATAACAAGATTGACATTTTCACACAGAGAAGACAATAGCACGTGTGATGTTGGCAACATTGAATTAGTCTTCTATTCTATAGAAAAAGGGTTGGCCAACATCAGTGCCTAAACTAATATTATAACACTCCTCCTCGATTATGAATGTAATGACTGTGATCAGGGACATACATAATCGCAACATAAGATAACACAGTAATAATATTGCAACACAAGATAAACATTAAGAAACTAACAGTGTTAATCATAAACACATGATGAAATTAACTCCTCCTGAATTCTAAGACACATATTGAAATTAATATGAAACTAAATACTAATATTATATTAATAGACATTTAACAAGTCTCTATTATGAGTAAACTTGTCTACAGACAATATTTTAGTAAACATGTCCGCTGCATTGTTGTAAGAGTCAACATGGTGCAGCGATATAGTCTTTTTCCTAACTAAATCTTTCACAAAGTGATATTTAATGTCTATGTGTTTTGCACGTTTGCTATTTTCATAGCTATTTGACATGGCAATAGCGCCCATATTGTCCACATAAATAATTGGAATTAAACACTCACTGAAGTCATTTGCAAGTCCTTTAATGTTGATTACCTCGCTACATGTAGTTGCAAGCGCTATGTACTCCGACTCCGCTGTACTGAGTGCGACACAGTTCTGCTTCCTGGAGAACCACCCAATGACATTTCCATTGTACATTATAACACTTCCACTCATACTTTTTCTGTCGATCTTCTGGCCTGCCCAGTCGGCATCGGAGAAAGCCTCTATTGCACATCTTCCATTTTCTTTCTTATAGTTCAGTCCGAAATCTTTGGTTTCTTTTATATATCTCACTATTCTTTTTGCTTGTTTCCAACATTGTAGATCAGGTTTATCTAAAAACTGGCTCAAGTATGATACTGCAAAGCTCACATCTGGCCTTGATACAGTTGCCAAAAACATCAAACTTCCAATTATTTCTCTATACGGTACATCTATGACATCATTTGTAGTTTTTATCTGTAAATCTTTGTCCATTGGTGTCTTTACTCCATTGCATTCTCGCATATTAAATTGTATTCCTTTATTAGTACAGTAGTTTTTGAATCGGTTAGAGCTGAATTCACCACCATTGTCGAGTCTTAATCTTTTTGTTTTTAGACCAAATTGTGTTTTTATATATTTTATGAAGTTAATTATATTGATTTCAGCTTCATCTTTGGTTTTTAGTAATCGTATCACAAGATAATGTGAATAATCATCAATAAGAACCTGGAAATATTTAAAGCCATAAATACTTGTCGGCTCTATTGGTCCACATAGATCTGAGTGTATTAAGTCTCCAATTTGTTTACTGTTACTTTTTTGATAATAGAAGCTTCTTCTTGTGCTTTTACCTTGAATGCAGGTTTCACAGATCTTGTCAGGAACAGGTAAGTTTAGTACTTTCAAATCATTGTAGTTAATATGACCAAGTCTTTTATGCCATAAATCGTTACTATCTTTTGCAACATGAGCTTCTTCCATGTTTAAGTCTAGTTTTAATACATAAAGGTTTCTGTATTTGTCACCTGTGATATATAATTTGTCCTTTTGAATTATAACATGTTCTTGGTTGAATGTGACATTAAATCCTTTTTCTGTCAATTTATTTATGGAGAGTAAGTTGTGTCTCAATCCTTCTACCATTAGGACTTCCATATCTAGGTCCAAGGGACGTGACCCTGGTCTGTTATAGTCAGCTGTCAAGATTCCTTTGTTTCGAGCTGTCAAAACTTCTCCATTAGCTATTTGAATTTTAATTGGAATTGGTAGTTGTGTCACATTTGTCACATATTGCTCACATTCCTTTTTTATCATATGATTAGTCGCTCCCGAATCGAGAATAAAGTGATTTGTATATTCTATAGCGGCCATTGCTATGAATGATGACTTGTCCTTTGAATAATATTGGTCTTGGCTTTGACTTTGACCTCGATATGTTCCTCTGGATGCGCTTCTAAATGGTCTTCCTCTATTTATACTCTGTCCTCTATATGAATTCTGACCTCTATATGCGTTCTGAGTCTGACCTCTATATGAGCTATGACCTCTATAAGAGCTAGGACCTCGTTGTGGGGCTCTGCCTCTTTGTTGATAAAAATCGTTGTTATAATAACAATCTGTTGCCTTATGGCCTTTTTTTCCACACTTAAAACAGGCTAAAAATGTTACCTCTGACATTGATTCATTTCCTTTGTCGCTGTTTTTAATTTCGGCGTCTAATAACCGGGCTTTGACAAAATCTTCACTTAACTCTTTATCCACACTCATAGTTTCTAGTGTAGTTATAACTGTTTCATAAGAATCTGGTAGCGTCAGTAGTAAATGGGCCACTTTGTCGCTTTCATCTAGTTTGCACCCTGCAGCTTCCATTTCACATATGATTGAATTAAATTTCAAGAAATGATCTTGTAAATTTCCTGTACATTTGAGTGACAGCAGTTTCTTTTTCAGATATAACTTGTTGAATACACTTTTTCTTTCGAATATTTCCTCTAGTTTTGTTATCATTTCTCTGCTCGTTTCAGCCTTTTTAATTATATCTATATACTTATCCGAGGTGTATTGCACTATAACTGACTTTGCTTTAGCGTCTTTTTGTTTAAATGAACTAAATAGCTTTGAGTCCTCTGGGGGATCCACAACCAATGATTCTGCGACTCCTTTCTCTTCTAGTAATATCTTTATTCTGAATTTCCAATTGGAAAAATTCTGTTTTTCATCAAGTTGGGGCATAACAACGGAAGCCATTTTTTCGTTTTACTAGATCGTCAATTTTTGCTGAAAAAGATACTAAATAATTTGGAGTTTACATTATTCAATTATGCCATCTGGCTGACTGCTTTTAATATAAACTTATCCCCATCCCTGTATAATTAATTCATTGGCCCATAACCTTTTATATAATAATATTTAAATTGTATAAAGTAAAAACTCAGTCCATCTTAGGTAGATATATATTCCGAATAACAAGATTGACATTTTCACACAGAGAAGACAATAGCACGTGTGATGTTGGCAACATTGAATTAGTCTTCTATTCTATAGAAAAAGGGTTGGCCAACATCAGTGCCTAAACTAATATTATAACACAAACAACTGCCAAACTCTACGCATCCAGTAGAGATGCGCTAAACTATTAATTAAGTCTGGTTCTAGACCACTCTGAAAACCAGCGCTAGTCATTTCTGGTCAGCACATGCTGAGATTGGGACCCATTGCCTTTATAATTTTATTTGTATTAGTTTTCTTTTTCGTACTTTTTAGTGAAATATGGTAATAAAGTTTGTGTTTGTTCTTCTTTCTTTCTCTCTTCAAAACTGTGTTTCTAATGTTCACATTTCAGACAGGGTACGGACAACCAATTTGATTTTCGGACCACTACGTACCTTGTCACAGTGATATGTGAGATCTCTAGCGGCTTTCATAATAATTTTCACTGTGACAAGGTACGTAGTAAGGACAAGGTATGTATTTTAATTTCTGTTGTTCTTTGAATGTACTTCGTTTGGTGAGCAATAAAGAATATTTGTATTGTATTGTATTGTAGTGGTCCGGAAAGCAAATTGGTTGCATGTGCATCGGAATGACATCTAGCTCCCAATGATCGATCTGTAACTCTCCGTTTTCTCGTATTTTTTATAGTTTATCGTATTAAGAATAGTCATCATTCATTTTCAGTCTGTTATCGCGCACTGTTGAGCACAGGCCTCTCTTTGAGTACGCCACCCGTCCCGGTTCTGAGCTAGTCTCATCCAGGGGTTAGCGAGGAGTGAGTGAGTGCTCATAATCTTACCTGCGGTAAACTCGCAATGAAGCTGTGCACGTTGGCCTGTTCAGCGGCGTGTATAATCTCGTCCATGGACACCTTCCTGCTGACGTCTCCGTAGGCGATGTTCTCGCGGATGCTGCGCTCGAACAGCGCCGGCTCCTGCTGCACGAGCCCGAGCTGCGCGCGCAGCTGGCGCAGCGTCAGCGTGCGACGGATGTCCGCGTCATCCAGTAACTGCAAACAACAGTTGCCATTGAAAATTTACGAACGCATTATTCACAATAACCTGAAAATACATGGAGCTACTCGAGATGTTGAGCTTCAGAAATATTTTATTTTGAAAGGAAGACTAATACTTTTAATCCAATAAAGGAAATAGGCATCGAGGTGAAACTAGAGTAGACTACCTACTTCTTTAAAGAAAGAAACTTTTGTAAATAGTTTGTTCCCACTGTCATCATCATACGTTCTTAATAACTGACACCAGTGTGGTATTCCCAGAAACAGAAGCATCGACGAAACCAAGCGCTTTCCAGCCGGTAACTTAAAAGATCTACTAGGTATCTGGGAGTCTGTAACGAACCATATTCCTGCAATCAGCGTCATAACTTCTCAACACCAGTGTGCTCTTTTCAAAGTTACAAGCATTGACACAATAATCTTCCCAGCAGGTAACTTAAAATACCTACTAGGTATCTGGGGACGACTGTAACGTACTATATTCCTGCTGTCAGCGTCCGAACTCTCAGCAACGACGATACGAGCGTGCTCTTCACAGAACCAGAAGTACCGACGAATGCAAACCGCTTCCCAGCCGGTAGCTTAACACACTTACTAGGTATGAGGGGGTGACTGTAACGTACCATATTCCCGCTGTCAGCGTCATAACTTCTCAACTACACCAGTTTTCTCTTTTCAAAGTTACAAGTATTGACACAATACTCTTCCCAGCAGGTAACTTATCATACTGGGTGTCTGGGAGAGACTGTAACGTACTATATTCCTGCTGTCAGCGTCCGAACTCTCAACAACGACGACACGAGCGTGCTCTTCACAGAACCAGAAGTACCGACGAATGCAAACCGCTTCCCAGCCTGTAGCTTATAACGTGTCATTAGCCTAATTGGCAGTGAAGTGACTCTACCTACGAAGCTCGAGGTCCCAGGTCCGAATCACGTTCATGGCATTTATTTGTGTGAAGAGCAAGAATATTTGTTCCCGGGTCTCGGATTTTTTCTATAGATTTTAGATTTTTTATTTCATAATATACAATTATAATACAAATTAAAGCTACTACCCGTCGCCTACCGGTCTCTGGGATCCCCGGGATCATAACAAAAGAATGCTATTTATTTATTTTTTCGCCGGAAGACGACGGCTTAGGATGATATTTCAGGCAAGAAGCCGTCAGGGGACATTATTAACGTGATAACACACTTACTAGGTATCGGGGACGACTGTAACGTACTATATTCCAGCTGTCAGCGTCCGAACTCTCAACAACGACGACACGAGCGTGCTCTTCACAGAACCAGAAGTACCGACGAATGCAAACCGCTTCGCAGCCGGTAGCTTAACACACTTACTAGGTATCGGGGGACGACTGTAACGTACTATATTCCAGCTGTCAGCGTCCGAACTCTCAGCAACTACGACACGAGCGTGCTTTTCACAGAACCAGAAGTACCGACGAATGCAAACCGCTTCCCAGCCGGTAGCTTAACACACTTACTAGGTATCGGGGGACGACTGTAACGTACTATATTCCAGCTGTCAGCGTCCGAACTCTCAACAACGACGACACGAGCGTGCTCTTCACAGAACCAGAAGTACCGACGAATGCAAACCGCTTCGCAGCCGGTAGCTTAACACACTTACTAGGTATCGGGGGACGACTGTAACGTACTATATTCCAGCTGTCAGCGTCCGAACTCTCAGCAACTACGACACGAGCGTGCTTTTCACAGAACCAGAAGTACCGACGAATGCAAACCGCTTCCCAGCCGGTAGCTTAACACACTTACAAGGTATCGGGGGCGACTGTAACGTACCATAGTCCCGCTGTCAGCGTCCGAACTCTCAACAACGACGACACGAGCGTGCTCTTCACAGAACCAGAAGTACCGACGAATGCAAACCGCTTCCCAGCCGGTAGCTTATAACGTGTCATTAGCCTAATTGGCAGTGAAGTGACTCTACCTACGAAGCTCGAGGTCCCAGGTCCTAATCACGTTCATGGCATTTATTTATGTGAAGAGCAAGAATATTTGTTCCCGGGTCTTCATAATATACAATTACAATACAAATTAAAGCTACTACCCGTCGCCTACCGGTCTCTGGGATCCCCGGGATCATAACAAAAGAATGCTATTTTTATTTTTTTTCGCCGGGAGACGACGGCTTAAGGATGATATTTCAGGTAAGAAGCCGTCAGGGGACATTAACGTGATAACACACTTACTAGTTATCGGGGGACGACTGTAACGTACCATAGTCCCGCTGTCAGCGTCATAACTCCTCAACAACAAGGACACTAGCGTGCTCTTGCCCGAGCCGGAGGCGCCGACCAGCGCCAGCCGCTTGCCGGCCGCGAGCCGCAGCGACAGCCCGCGCAGCACGGGGACTCCGCGGCGCGTCGGGTATGTGAAGTGCACGGCGTCCAGTGTGATGTCTCCGGCGGCCGTCTGAAACAATGTTCATTTTTTTAATACCACGTCGGTGGCAAACAAGCGTACGGCCCGCCTGATGGTAAGCGGTCACCGTAGCCTATGGACGGATAGCCGCGGAATTTCCTTAATTTCATGTGTTTTCAATTTTTACTATGCCCATTGCCACTTCCCTTATTTTTGACAGATTTGAATGATAATTATTAGGTAAGTAGTAGCAATGCAACCACTTCAAATGTAACTAGTTTTAAATATTTGGGTAGTGTAATCACTGACTCAAGATGCACCCCAGATATAACGAGCAGGCCTTAGCAAAACAGGCTGTCCACAATAAAAAAACATCTACTGGCCACAAATATATCCCAGAAAACCAAGAGGAAACTCATCTAAACTTTTGTATGGAGCATAGCGTTGTATGGGTGTCAAGCGTGGACCATGACTCAAAGAGATAGAGAATATTTAGAAGCCTTCGAAATGTGGTGTTGGCGAAGAATTGAGAAAATTAGCTGGTCGGAAATAAATATAAAAATCAGAAGAAGGCAAAATTGAAGGAAAGTGAGGAAGGGGAAGACCGAGGATAAACTACATGAAACAAATAAAAGGAAAGCTAGCAGTCGTGTCGTATAAGGAGGTCAAGGAGGCGGCCCTGGATAGAGTCAGATGGAGAGAGCTACACCGACAAGAGTCTAACTCTTAAACTTATGATTAGTAGGGGCTTAGAAGCAAAGGGAGGAAACCAGCTCTCAAACCCATTTGTAACAGTATTCGTTGGAAGTAAACTCTCCCTTACCCAATCAGGAATCTCAGCAGCGGTCCCCTCAGTGATGACCTTGGGCGTGCGCTGCAAAGCCTTGAGGATGCGCGCGCCGGAGCGACGCGCCGCCGCGAAGTTCGGCGCGAACGAGAGCGCCTCCGCCAGCATCCACGCGCCGTAGATCAGCGCTTCTGACACCCTGGGGAAAATCAAATCTAAATCAAACATTGTTCGTATCTGGTGCAACAGGTATCCATAGCGGTGCAGAGAGGAAATGCCGCGAGCATTATGGGTACCTTTGCGCCAGGTACGATGCGGGGTGGGTTCTAGATAATGTACATTTATATCTTGTATTTTAATTTAGATTATTGAAATCAAACATTTATTCTGCAAATAGGCCACAACGGCACTTTTACATGTCAAAATATTACAATTTAAGAAAGTCTGACTATAATAATACATTTTTCATGTCAAAATATTAAATTGCAGTTCAAGAAAGAATAATAATTTCGAGTTTATATTATAACAAAATTAATGTCATACAGTGAAGATAAACTTGCAGAGTTATCTATTATAAATATAACAACATCAGTAAAGTTAGAGATGTATAAGGTCTCAAGATTAAACAAGGAGTATAATGAAATGAATATAATATATAAGCTGATACCATTTTAGTAAATGTGTATGTTTCGTTACCCACTACACTACTGAAAGGTGGCACTACCGCTTTTGGCAAACCACCTTCTATATCTCCTATCAAAACTATGGGTTCCTCACCCGCAGTCTGTACAAGAAAGTAAGCTATCGCCATATCTATAGTTATAACTACCGCATTACGTGATAATGAATTAAACCATCGCAATTGTTTTAAAAAGCTGTCCTGTCGACTGCATTTATTTCTAACTCATTTCAAACTAAGAGTACCCTACATAGTATATTTTCTATTATATAATATCCCTATATAATAGAAAAAGATTAGTGTTATGAAACAGATAAAAGATCTATTGATAAGGCTGACGGTCATTGTAGGGGCTGATCAACTGGCTTGTAGGAGGCTCAATAAACCACGGAAGCCTAGCCCATCATCAGCAGTAAACCAGATTCCTAACGGTCTTCCTGTCAAATCTTTCAAGGGTATGTATATTATTGTGTATCTGCTTCGCTGTGGCCTTCCACTTCTATCGTAGACTCATTCCCAATGTAATGGAAACGTTTCTCGCGCTATCTATTACTTGACGATACTGAATGTGTGTGTGTTTTTATCTGACTGACTTTATAGGTCAAAATCAAATCAAAATCAAAATCAAAACATTTATTCTGTAAATTGGCTTCAAGGGCACTTTTACAAGTCAAAATCTATCTAGGTACATCAAATAAAAATAATACAATAATCAAAGTATCATTCATTAAATGTAGTGTTACATGTCAAAAATAAGACTAAGAAACTAATAACAATCGAGATTTGTTAGAGATGTATAAGGTCTCTAAGCGTCAAGATAAAAGGTAATAAAGTAAATACACTAATCATAATAAAATATTTTGAGCTATATCTATAACACGTCAACATGAAAATAATAAAATCTAATAAATAAATATCCTCAGAGATGTATAAGGTCTCTGAGCGTCAGTCTAAAAAATAAAATCAAATGAGAACAGTGAAGTCTCTCATCATGTCAATTCCACTGAACACTAGTACGAACTTACTAGTCCTTGCAAACATGAACAGACCGGACCCCACAAACAGCACCCGTTCATGAGTATGACGCGTATCTCAGCCAGGTCGGACCTCATAAAGCGATAAGAGTGCGAGTGAATGTGTAAAGTGAATCTTTGCCTACTGATCAGATCCTAAATATGACAATGTAAATGGTGTGAGACAAGGCCATGATAAACAACAATCACGTCGGGGTCACCATGTGTTCCTTCGTGGGCCAGACTGGGGTGTCGAAATGGGTTTTAGGTAATAATAAGATGCTTGTTGATTCTATCGTGTCTATTTGGAAAAGGGACTCTGTTTAGAGCTACATTCGTTTATATACTAAAATTCTACATTAATAACAGCGCCCACTATCGGTGGAGCTGTGACCTATGCGGTAAGTTAGATAGCCTTATGATCTAAACATCGATAATAACCAAGCCATCGAGGTCCCGGGTTCAATTGCCGTTACCTAGATGGCGCTTGTTCCACATTTGGACACGTAAGAAGTCGGTACTCACAGTATAGCATAAGCATAGGGCAAGTCCTCCCTAGCGATGAGGTATCCTCCGTAGGACAGCGAGACCGCGTACCCGAGCGTGGGCGCGCACAGACACAGCCCGTACACGGGCCCGCGCAGCAGCGACGCGGCGCCGGCGCGCGCGTGCGCCTCCTCCAGGTTCAGGCGGTACCGGCTCAGCATTGTGGACTCTACGCCTGTCGGAATTAGGGACAGTTGGTGCATGTTGTGTTAAAGTGTCTTAAGGAGTTAAGCTGAGTAAGAGGCCTTCGATTATTTTTTTATTTTTTTATACAACGTCACCTGATAGTAAGCGGCCACCGCAGCCTATAGACCCTCGCAACTCCAAAGGAGTCACGTACGTGTTGCCGACCCTTTATAAAATTTGAGGATGCACTGTGTTGACAACAGAAGGGACAAATTTAGGTCTCTCGCTCTCAACACAGTGCATCCTCGGGAGCTCTGGCAACCTTGCTCACCGCCAGGAACACAACAATACATACTTGTATAGTAGATAATGTTATTATGGCTGTGGTGGAAGTACCTCCGCCTTGCAGAAGCAAGGCGGAGGTACTTCCTCAGTTGGGCTGCTCTAAATTCGAGCAAGATGACATTTTGCTGTGCCCTACCTCTCTTACACCACAGCCACAACCAGTAGATCCCCTCAACAAAACGTTACAGATTAATCCCCTTATTCATAATCGTGCATTAAAACTATTTTAGTTCAATCGACGCTAAATTTAGTTTGTCCTTATCTGTCACATTGACATTTTATAGTTATGAGAAAGGAACAAAACACATTTTAGTTAGCAGAGGTTTATTAAGTTGCGGGTTAGTGTCTACTATCAATGAGAGAATTCTTGGCCACGAAAATCTCTCTACAAAACGTTACATGTTTAGGTTTCCTCACTACATTCTGAAATGGAAATCGCTTCCCAAAAAAACTAGTAATTCCTTCCCCCTATTCCTCCAAGTTTCAGGCCAGGAAGAAATCAACTCAAAAGATTCAATCAAGTCACAAGAAGAAATCAAACTTCTTAAAGACGAAGAAAATTTCTGGTATCTGGTTGTGTTTCTAGTGGTTGGTTAAGCCGCCAGAGTTCCCGAGGATTTCAAGCAAAGAGCGAACTTCCACTGAAAGATCGGCAACGCACTTGACTCTGGTATTGAAGATGTCATTATGTTATCAGTACCTCTATTATAAGTTTTTTCGAAACAAAACACGAACGAAAAATAGTTACCATCTAAGGCCACCAGAGGCGCTGGTCGTTGCCATGTAAATGAGACTAAATGCAAACGTGTTAGTTTGTGTTTTAAGTACCAAATTTTATTTTTTCTATTGTTTATTTGTGTTCTACACGTCTCGTAGTGTCACTGTCATTTCTCTTGAACATGTGTATCACATATATATAGGATTATATACTGTTTGAGTGGTTGTATGTCCCACAAGGATTGGGCTGAAAATCAGCGCTGCAGCCACCAGGCTGTAGCATCATGCTGAGCTTGATCCTTTTTGCGGGCACACGACTTAGGTATATATTTTTGTTTCTGTTTGTTTGTTTTTAATTTTGAATTGTGTGCCTATGCAGATAAATGTTCTTCTTTCTAAAGTTACAGGATGAGCGACCAAGACCACCTGGCGATCCGTCTGATCGTTTGCCCCCTATATCCCTTACCCTCTGCTCCCGTGGACAACTTATGCGCAAAAGAAGTATCTATCTAGGGAGGCACATCATGCCCACAGAGGAGATACAACAGATTGCGACCCAAAGAATCTGGAAATTCCTGGAGGCAAAGGGTATAAGCAAAGAACTTTAAGGGCTGCCACAATGAATCAATACTGGTCGAGGCGGCAAAGAAGGCCCACAACTAACAATAATATATATATATATATATATATATATATTTTCTTAATTTCTTCTCATAAGAAAACTGGTGCAAATAAAATGTTGGCTGGCAGAAATGTCATGATGCGAGTTTTTGTTTTTTGTTTGTTGTTTTTTCGTTCTGGCACGTCTTTTGTATACCCTTTTAAGTTTTATTTTATAACATGTTATTTTTTATTTATGGCTCAATTATTATTTTTACTTTTTTATGTAAAATATATCTGTCGTTGACGTCTGTGTCGCCACTTATCTTAGTTTTAAGTTAGGTCCCCACTGAAAATCAGTGCCTCGGCTTGCTGTGTCTCGCCGTGGCTTAATGCTGAGTGGGGATCCTTTTTTAACATCTTCTATTTTTAAATTAGCCATACACATATGGCTGAATTGTGATGTTAAATAAACGTATTTTCTTTCTTTCTTCTTTCTTTCTTCTAATAATAATCCCTTACCCAGACTCTGCACGGTGCGCACGTTGGCGACGGCCTCGGTGGCGATGCGGGAGGCCTGCTCCAGCGCCTTCTTCTCCTTAACTTCTGCCTTCTTCATCACGTAGGCCTCCAGGTAGATCCCGCCAATCACCTGAAGGTTGACAAGAACTGTAGGTAACGTAATTATGGTCGCAGTTACCGCGTGATAAACAATATAAATCATCTGTCACTTTCTATCGAGTGGTATCAGAAAGTTACAGATATGCTTTATCATGTCTAGGGAATGACCATTATGCCACGTACGACTTATAAATGAAACTCAAACGATGTTTGGTACTTATCTATTTCTTTTATCAACAAAAAAAAAATACCTAATAATTTTCGCGCGCTGTGATTCCCACAAATACTACAATTAGAAATAGAAGAGGCAGGATGATGGGACACCTGATACGGCACGACAGCTTCTTCTTAAACATCTTAGAGGACAAAATTGAAGGCAGGAGAGGAAGAGGAAGACCTAGACTGACTTACTTTAACCAAGTGAGGGAGGAAGTTGCCGATTCGTATGGGAAAGTCAAGAAACTGGCAATGAATAGAGAGGAGTGGCGGTTACTCCACCGACAAGAGCGAAGCTCTTAAGTTTTGATGATGATGATGTGATTCCCACGCTGTACTTTATTTGTATGAAGCAACCGCGCGGTTATACTTGGACCGTTTGGAACACTATATAAAGAACCATACGGGCTGGAACTGGATTGGACACACACTCCGGAGAGGGCCCGACCATATACCTAATCAGGCCTTAGAGTGGAACCCCCAAGGAAAGAGAAAGCTAGGCCGTCCCCAACAAACCTGGCGACGTACGGTGCTGGAGGCGAAAATCGGAAAGTCTTGGAGCGAAATGAAGCTTGAAGCTCAAGATTGATCTACATGGAGAGTCACTGTGGACGTCCTCTGCCCTCCAATATGATAAGTAAGGGTGTCGGAGAGTGGTCGGGCAGAGTGCTGGAGTAGGATTAATAATAGACGAGTCGTGTCTAAGGCACTGAGTTGAAGAACCTCTTTATTCAGGAATCTACTTATTTTATACATATGTGGTTATCGCTGATACAAGCAATATGCGTTTATGTAGTAGCAAACTATTGGTGCTATATGTTACCGTTAATACCATATTACATCCCCATCTAGGGGACATCGGATCTTAAGTAAGTCAAGACACGGGGACCGCATCGCGCCCTTCCTGTGCCATTCCCGCAAGTGAACCGAGCCTTGTTAAAACTTAAGCTGACTTACACAAGGCACGCTGAGCAGGGAGACGAGCGTCATCTTCCAGGAGTAGGCCATGGCCAGGCCCACGCCGATCACCATCGTGCTGATGCCCTGCAGCACCGTGCCCAGCCGGGTGCCTGTCAACAATAGGAAATAATCAGACTAATTCTACACACACGCATATTCCGTGAGCTAGAACCATATTGAGTTTGACTAACAAATATGAGCTTATCCAGAAACCACATACAGAAACCATTCATTCATTCATTCATTCATTCATTCATTCATTCATTCATTCACGCTAGGTTTTTGGCCCATTTTTAGACCCACCCTTGGTGATGATATTGTGTTTATTTTCGTGTGGGTATATAATTTCAAGAAACGTAAATAGACTCGCTGTTTTTGCGTGCGAATTGATGATTTATAAATCCTACATGAGTTGACCCCCCTCTCCCAACGTGATCAGTCGTGAGGTTTTCATGACCCCCCCCCCTCCCTTGGATCCTCGCGTGATTTCTCAACAAACCCAT
Source organism: Epiblema foenella (assembly GCA_963556455.1). Lineage (NCBI taxonomy): Eukaryota > Metazoa > Arthropoda > Insecta > Lepidoptera > Tortricidae > Epiblema > Epiblema foenella. Next base: position 10,503,870 of record OY747122.1, on the reverse strand, counting down.
AAAGTGGTATTGAGTGAATGAGGTGCGAGTGCAAGCGGTATGCAACGTCAGTCCAGGTCAACTTTTGAATGGGTGACCGCTCTGAGTGGTTATTAACTGAGTGCTCCTGTGCTTCGGGAGGCCCGTTAAGCCGTTGATCCCGGCTACTGTCCATGACAACAGTCGTTAAGCCAAGTTAGAGGCCTTCGGGCGGCTTGAGAACTTCAACAGTCAAGTTGCCCACTCACTTGACAAGCCTAATTTCAATAAGGTCTAGTTTCCCCTCGGGTTGGGAGGTCAGATGACAGTCGCTTCCGTAACTAGTGCCAATCCAAATCTTGGGATTAGGTAGCGGACCCCGGGCATCCTTTAGGATGCAATTGTACCGGGATAATGTTAGGAGGATGATGATTGAGTGAATGGGTTTCGTTACCTGTAGCGCCCTGCACGGCGGCCGCGTCGGAGGCGAGTCGAGCGCACAATGCTCCCACGGAGTTCTGAGCGCGGTCGAACCAGCCTTGTTCCTGTGACAATAATAGATAAATAGAAATAGTTTTTTCATTATTATTATTATTATTTATTAATTAAATCAGTTTACAAAAACTTATAAAGAAATACCTCGTCCCACAAAACTGTTTTCACAGTTTGTCTGTGGGATCCGTGAGTCTATTACATTATATAACTTAAAGGGCTAAAAATAAAAATAAAAATAAATTAAGTAAATGCTTGTGTGCATAATTGTTGTGGCAAGATATTTAAATACTATCGAGGTAGTGTCGGAGCAAAGTTCTTTTAAATTTATTTTTATTAGTCTCATTTCTGATAGCCGCAGGCAATGTAAAATCAATGTCATAATACAGTACACAACATGCGGAAAAACTGTAGCGACCAGTTTGTTGGAGCGTCGCGCTCAGTTTACTTTTTAACAAGTAATTGTTGTTTACAAATGTGAGTTACCTTATTCTATTTTATTAGGTACTAGTAAATTTACGACGGCATGCAAGTATTAATAAGACGTTGGGAACTTTAACTATTTTTGCTACTATATAATTCAAATAATGTATTTTTTAATCTCTTTTTGGGGCACTCAATAAATGTAACCGGTGGATAAAGTAAATAAAATGTGTGTCCAACTGGTTACGAGGTCGACTGTACAACGTCATTACTTTTGTAGTTTTTGGTAAAGTGACCTTCTAAGAAACTACCTGATGTAAGAAACTCCGGAGCGTGTTCTCTCTAAGCCGCGCCGGTGCTCGTGGTTCGTACCTGATGTAAGAAACTCCTGAGCGTGTTCTCTTAAGCCGCGCCGGTGCTCGTAGTTCGTACCTGATGTAAGAAACTCCTGAGCGTGTTCTCTCTAAGCCGCGCCGGTGCTCGTGGTTCGTACCTGATGTAAGAAACTCCTGAGCGTGTTCTCTCTAAGCCGCGCCGGTGCTCGTAGTTCGTACCTGATGTAAGAAACTCCTGAGCGTGTTCTCTCTAAGCCGCGCCGGTGCTCGTGGTTCGTACCTCATGTAAGAAACTCCTGAGCGTGTTCTCTCTAAGCCGCGCCGGTGCTCGTGGTTCGTACCTGATGTAAGAAACTCCTGAGCGTGTTCTCTCTAAGCCGCGCCGGTGCTCGTGGTTCGTACCTGATGTAAGAAACTCCTGAGCGTGTTCTCTCTAAGCCGCGCCGGTGCTCGTGGTTCGTACCTCATGTAAGAAACTCCTGAGCGTGTTCTCTCTAAGCCGCGCCGGTGCTCGTGGTTCGTACCTGATGTAAGAAACTCCTGAGCGTGTTCTCTCTAAGCCGCGCCGGTGCTCGTGGTTCGTACCTGATGTAAGAAACTCCTGAGCGTGTTCTCTCTAAGCCGCGCCGGTGCTCGTAGTTCGTACCTGATGTAAGAAACTCCTGAGCGTGTTCTCTCTAAGCCGCGCCGGTGCTCGTGGTTCGTACCTGATGTAAGAAACTCCTGAGCGTGTTCTCTCTAAGCCGCGCCGGTGCTCGTGGTTCGTACCTGATGTAAGAAACTCCTGAGCGTGTTCTCTCTAAGCCGCGCCGGTGCTCGTAGTTCGTACCTGATGTAAGAAACTCCTGAGCGTGTTCTCTCTAAGCCGCGCCGGTGCTCGTGGTTCGTACCTCATGTAAGAAACTCCTGAGCGTGTTCTCTCTAAGCCGCGCCGGTGCTCGTGGTTCGTACCTGATGTAAGAAACTCCTGAGCGTGTTCTCTCTAAGCCGCGCCGGTGCTCGTGGTTCGTACCTGATGTAAGAAACTCCTGAGCGTGTTCTCTCTAAGCCGCGCCGGTGCTCGTAGTTCGTACCTGATGTAAGAAACTCCTGAGCGTGTTCTCTCTAAGCCGCGCCGGTGCTCGTAGTTCGTACCTGATGTAAGAAACTCCTGAGCGTGTTCTCTCTAAGCCGCGCCGGTGCTCGTAGTTCGTACCTGATGTAAGAAACTCCTGAGCGTGTTCTCTCTAAGCCGCGCCGGTGCTCGTGGTTCGTACCTGATGTAAGAAACTCCTGAGCGTGTTCTCTCTAAGCCCCACCGGTGCTCGTAGTTCGTACCTGATGTAAGAAACTCCTGAGCGTGTTCTCTCTAAGCCGCGCCGGTGCTCGTAGTTCGTACCTGGTGTAAGAAACTCCTGAGCGTGTTCTCCCTGAGGCGCGCCGTGAGCGCGGTCCCGGCGCGGCCGAACAGCCACGCCTGCAGGAAGGTGACGGCGCCGCACGCCGCCGCCACGCCCGCGAACAGCCCCGCGTACAGCTGCGACTGCGCCAGGATCTTGTTCGGGTCGTTCTCCGCGAACATCTGTTCGACACAGACACAACGAGGGTTACAGACCAGGCGGGCTATTATACAGAGTGTAACAAAATAAATCTTACACAAATCGAACTAGCCCCACAGTAAGCTCAAGAAGGCTTGTGTTATGGGTACTAGACGGCGATATATTTAATAGATATAAATACTTAAATACATAGAAAACATCCAAGACTCAGAAACAAATATTCATGCTCATCACACAAATATTTGCCCTGACCGGGATTCGAACCCAGGACCGTCAGCTTCACAGGCAGGTGCACTACCCACTAGGCTAAACCGGTCGTCAAATGTAGTGAGGATCCGTTTAAGGGCATATTCGGTATCGTGTCCTGATTAGGGATCGTTACCGGTATTCTTACTATCGGTTTTAAATAAGGTATAACCGGTTATAATTACGTTTCGCTATTTATGTCGCTAAAGCTCTGATTAGCGGTGTAATCAAAACCGGTATTCACATATATCAGCGGTTTCGCCAATTGACAACAATACCTCTATTTGACACTTTACCCATAAAACCATTACCGGTAATAGCTGTCAGTGTCAATATACTCGATTATTTGTTTCTGCAAACTAACGTATTGTAAAAAGTAGGTATTTACACCTATTTGTTGCGTTTTAGTAGTAATGTTTAATTGCCATCTTACCTTTCAAGTGCGGTATTGAATACAGGTATTTAATATCGTAAATAGTAAATACATAGAGGTATAGATAAAAGCGGAATGACAACAATACCTCTAATTAGAATATAGGTATTCTTTTATTAGCGGTAATAGTTTATACAGGTATTAAATAAAACCGGTTTTACAATCCGTAGTTACAGTCAGGCGGGCTATTATACAGGGTGTAACAAAAGTAGTGAGGATGCGTTTAAGGGCATATTCGGTATCGTGTTCTGATTAGGAAAAAGTAGAAGAAAATTTTTTTTGACGAAATAAATTTTTGGCCTTTGTATGGACTGTTGGCTGACTTGGATGACCTGCCCCATAGAAAAAAAAAATTGTATCTCCTCTGGGTGCATGATGTGTCTCCATACGTAGATACTTCTTTTGCGCTTAAGTGGTCCACAGGAGCAGAGGATATGGATGGCAGTTTCCTCCGACTCTTGGTAGAACCTACATGCTGCACATTGTTTTATGTCCATTTGTGTTAGATGTTTGTTAAGTTTGCAGTGACCAGTGAGTATTCTTGTCACTGCGCAGATTTTGTGTCTTTTGAGTTGTAATAGCTCTTTATACATACATACCGCGACATAACACACCTAAGCACAAACTGGCAAAGTCCGCGAGATCTGTATACATAATGGGACCCTCGATCTATAACAGACTGCCCGCAACGGTTAGGGATGCAACTTCCACTGCTGCGTTTAAGAATGGGCCACGAAAATGGCTACTGGATTTAACACTGTACAGTGTAGAGGAGTTTTTAAAATTACCTTACACCTAAATGTTATCAATAAGTAATAATAATAATATGTTTTATAATTCATATTATTAATGTAAATATTTGACTTGTAACTTTGACGACCGGTTTAGCCTAGTGGGTAGTGCACCTGCCTGTGAAGCTAACGGTCCTGGGTTCGAATCCCGGTCAGGGCAAATATTTGTGTGATGAGCATGAATATTTGTTTCTGAGTCTTGGATGTTTTCTATGTATTTAAGTATTTATATCTATTAAATATATCGTCGTCTAGTACCCATAACACAAGCCTTCTTGAGCTTACTGTGGGGCTAGTTCGATTTGTGTAAGATTGTCCTCTAATATTTATTTATTTATTTATTTATTTATGGTGTTATCAATAAATTATTGTATTGTATTGTATAACGATACATACCGCGTATAGCTTGGAGAAGAGAAGTGCGAAGATGGGCATAGTGGTCCCGACGAGCAGCGAGGCGCAGCCGCCGCCCAGCAGCAGCGGCCACTCCGGCGCGTTCAGCTTGAGCAGCTGGAGGCTCGACGCCGGCGCCTCAGCCGCCTCCTCCTCCGTCTCTATCGGCTCCTCCTATCAGAACAACTTCAGGTAAAACACGTCGTAAACGATGGTATACATTGTTCAGTACCTATATAGCCTAGGTAACAGTGGCGGCGCGTCCATACAAGTCGATTCCCACCGGCTTACCTAATTTTCAGCCAGTCCAGTTCCCTTACTACGGCTCGTGAAGAATAAGAAAGGCAAATTATTTCCGGCTTCCCTATTAATATTTTTGACGCGCCGCCACTGCTAGGTAACCTCATTGGTAATGGAAGTCGGTACTGGCTGACCATTGAAGACCTAATAATAAAAAAGTAACATAGACATAAGTCAGTGTCATTATAGAAAAACCAGGAAACAGTTAATGAAATAATTATCAAGACAAAAAATAATACAAATACGGAAGTTAGAAGGAAATACAGCAAGAATAGCCATTGGAGCTGACGGGGGGCGCTCCCTCAACATCCACCACCAAATACCAGGTGAGTCGGCCCTTCCACTTCTAGTGCCGGTGAGGTTCTTCGGCGGAACACGGGGCAGGAACATACAGTCCACTATTTCCCGTGGCTTTACGCCACATACATACTTATATAGATAAATAGATACCGAAACAGTAAACGTCACACTCAACGCTTCGCGGCCTACACTTTTTACTGAGTCTGATAATGAATCACTAGTGAGTGGATCTCATGATAATACCAATAAGCTACACCGTTTTATTACGGGGTTTCGTTGTCTACCTTCCGGCTTCAATTACCAGATCAGGTTGATGTTGACATCAGGACCATTTAAATTGACTTCGTTATAATCGCTTCCGTATCTTGATCGAAATATCTTAATACCACCCATGAAACACTAGGAGTTTTGGACGGCCACTCGCGGTCTTCTTCATCAGTTCTCGTTAACCAAATGCTACTTTCTGAATGCAAATGCTTGATTTATTACCGAAAAAACTAAAATCGTTAAATGTTTCCCTTGAATTTTTGGGGAGTACCCTCAATTCTTCACGGTTCCCATCATCAGAAGTGATCCGTGATAACAACGGGACCAGTCAAGAAGCGTATGCTTTCAAACATTATCGCGTAACAAAGTCAGTCGTTCTGGCCAACTGCAACGGAGCTATCGGCACAATCATGCTCGGTCCCCAAATCCTTCATCCAGTTCCCTCTTACAACGCCTTATAGAGGCGTGCGACGTCTACCTTGAAGGTTCATAAGTTTCCTTAATGGCACAAATTTCTTAAATTGCATTGAGAAAACTAAGCAGGTAACGATGTACCATCTCAAAATATAACGTTTGTAAACAGTAACGTCTGGGTCATTGTCAGATTTAGGTTCGCGTCTTTTCGGTGGACATATCAAAAGTTAAGGGCTACAAAGCTTAATTTTGGTTTGTTCTAGTAACCCGCATAAACGGTGTCTCTGTTGCTATAAATCCATGTACTCGAAACATAGCTTACATGCACATAAACCGTTAAATATTGACCACAGAAGGGACAACTCTTGTTTTGCAACTGACAATGACCCGTCTGTTAACGTGAATTATATAAATTTCAAGTTAAAGGGTCAAAATTAGGTTCGGAACAGGATTGGGACAACAACAACATCCTGACATACGCGGCCAATCGTTCTAGCCAACTAAGCTACGTATCTGAACACTCATCAATCAGATGGAATCTAAGAACTGCCTTAAACGCAGACTAGTAAGTAAAGCTTATTATAAGATTAAAGATTATCTTAATGACAAAACGGCTTGGGACTGAATTGCTCTACATCTAAGTAGCTAATAATGTTATTAAATTTTTACCACCTGTATTGACTATTTTAGCTTTATTAATTGTTGCATTAGTTATAAGTTTTGTTCTCTGTTACTGTTAAGTATTCCTATTTTATGTGTATATTTGACATTTTGAAAGTGCTAATTATGGGCCTATTTAAAAGAAATAAATTACTTTGACTTTGGAATACATTGTACTCACAGTATGGTCCAGATCCGTCACAGCCACGTTGGGCACGTGCGCCCCCGCGATGGAGCCCAACCGCATGCTGCCGCGGAGAATGCGCTCCGGAGTTAGGGATTCTGGAACGGGTGGAACTCGGTTACAAGAGGTTATGTTTTAACGTTTACGCGGATGAGTCCAGCCAAAAGCACACACCGTGAAATCACTCGACGGTCCCATCGGAAGACCAGCGCTGGCGATTGCCCGCATTATGCTGAGGTGGTACCGTTTCGAGATAACACAACTTTTTAGTTTTTGTTTATTTTTAAATTCTATTTTGCTGTGTTAATTGTTGTTTTTCTCTCGAATAAATATTTTTTATTATTTCTTATTTCTTAAAAGGTATAAGCTTTATTTATACTCCTAATTTAATTATTTATTCCATGGATTTAAAAAAAAATCATTATACAATAAGTCTTTTATATTCTTCTGTTTTTTTATCATATAGACCCCGTTTGGGTAAAAGCCTCCTCCATCCCTTGTAATTTTTGCCGGTCGTTGGCTAATTGCATCCAGCTTGGTCCTGCAACCTCTGCTATGTCAACCAATCGTCTCCTTGGTCTTCCTTTTTTACTCTTTCCTCTTGTACCTGACCATTTTGTTGTTTCTAGTGCCCATACTTTTTTTTTATATCTTGCGATATGGCTGACCCATTTCCACTTGAGACATTTATTACCCCTAATATACTTAACTTTAACGATGTCCATTGGGAAAAACGATCGTAAATATTCACGGCGTTGAAATTCAAATTCATATACAAATAGTTTCTTTCCAAAAAATTAAAACATAGTTGCGTTTTCTGACCTCTACTAGGCATAGCTTGGCCAGCCCTATCTTTTTATACAACGCCGGTGGCAAACAAGCGTAAAGCCCCGCAAGGTTTTTTGGCCCACTTTTAGATCCCCTTGGTGATTTTTGGTGAGTTTCTAGGAGACCCCCCACGAAATCTCACGTGTATTTTGTCACTATTTATTTTTTTTACTGAAATGGTATTGTGTTAGTTGATATCATGTTTACTTTCGTATACGTGTTATGCAAACGCTCCAAAATTTGAAAAAACGTAAATAGACTCGCTGTTTTTGACGTCCGAAATGATGGTTTGTAATTTCCTAGTATCCCCCCCTCCTCCAACTTGATCAGTCCTAAGATTTTCATGACCTCCCCCTTGGAAGCTCGCGTGATATCTGGATAAACTGAAATGGGCTCACCTCGCCTCGAGGAGCGCACGCTGGGCACTCTCCTGAAGTGGCTCTCCTCCACAACGTCGTCGTCCTCAACGGATTCCACGTCTGAACAAGTCTTCTCTATGGTCCTGTAAACAAAACGGTTATGTTCATGAAGATGTTAATGTGACAAATTCTTGACTAAGACGAGGACTATTTGTAAATAAAAATAAAATAAAAAATGTTTTATTGCCACAACTTTAAGCACGTAAAGCAATAATACATAAATAAATATTTGGGCAATGGCTCGTCCCGGCGAAAAAATAAACAATAGCATTCTTTGGTTATGGATCTCTGGGATCCCAGGGATCGATAGACAGAGACGACGGCTTTTGAATAACGTTAGTAATTGAATTTGTATGTAATTCAAATTACTGAGTAATTCGTAATAGAAATTATTTTCATTAGTAATATTAGCGTTTTGGGGTCCATGCCGCAGGCAGAACTTTTAGATGGAGTGTTTTTTTTGTAATTGGTTTTATTTGTTTCTTTGTTGTAGTTGTAAGTATGTATCTTTGGTTTATTAGTAATTAAATTACTTTATATTACCTTTTTTTTTTGAAGACAAAGAGGAGTCGATTTACTTGGAGTGACAGGAAAAATATGCATGATACTAGTATAGGGTGAAAGAAATAGAATTATTAAGTTTTGAAAAGAAATTAATAAGTCACACATTAAAATTTAATTTCAAAAGCTCATTTATAACTTTAAGCTGATTTAGGTAATAAAAATGATCAAGTATTTTATGAAATAAAATTTACTTATAATTGAATGAAGTAATTAATTACAAAATTTAATTTGTAATTCAGTTACCAATTATTTTGTAATTTTAATTGAAATTACCTTTTATAATCCCAGGGATCGATAGACAGAGACGACGGCTTTTGAATAACGTTAGTATAATTGTTAATTTATAATTCAATTACTTTTGCCCAACACTGGCAGGGGCGCATTTGATTGGTCAACTTTGAACGTCTCCTCTCCGCATCAACGGATAATCAAATTTAGAATGAAGGAAAACTTGAAAAATTTAGGCACCGAGCAGGATTCGAACCTGCGACCTCCCGGCACTCGCGGCCAGTCGCTCTAGCCAACTGAGCTATAGGTGCAACCACTACCCAGTTCCAAATCACAGAATCAACACAGGACCAGTCAAACAAAGCAAGCATCACAGGATTAGTTCAGGTGGCGCATCGTAACTGAAGATTCTTAATATGATTTGAGAGGTTAGTGCCGTTAATGAAGCATGAGTCTTCTGGTAGATGTCGTTGTACGCCTCCCTCTCTTCTCTAATGGATACTCACTCTGTGCTCATATCCTCCTGCAGCAGCTTCCAGTACAGCCCCTTCTTCTCCAGCAGCTCGCGGTGCGAGCCGTGCTCCAGCACGGCGCCGTGCTCCACGTACGCGATGCGCGTCGCGTTCACGATCGTTGACAACCTGCAACACATACGGTCAAGAGTGGGGCTCATATTTTATAAAGGGTCGGCAACGCGTACGTGACTCCTTTGGAGTTGCGGGCGTCTCTTGGCTGCGGTGGCCGCTTACCATCAGGTGGACCGTAAGCTTGTTTGCCATCGACGTTGTATAAAAAAAAAGTTCTTTATTAAGTATAAGATTAAGTTTATAGTCATGTAATGGACCAGGAGAATCTATACATCTCTCGGCAAATGGGTGCCAAGATGTGTCTGTTGGTTTTACGTTGCTAACCCCCCGGTACAGGCAGGTCCCCCTGAGCTGTTCTCAATATTGAGAACAAACGTGGTAAGTAGTTTAATTACCTGTGTGACACGACTAGTGTCGTCCGCCCCTTGCTGGCCGCGTCCAGCGCTGCTTGCACCTGCAATACATAAGCCGGATTAAATCCTAATGAATTTAAATCTCTCAATGTTTTCAGGCTGAAGATCTCAGGGCCTACTCCGAACTTCGTATCGTGCCGTCCCCGTACTCTCGTATTAAACACTATATGAGTGAAAGGGACGGCACGAATGAAGTTCGGATTTCGACGTTCGGAGTAGACCCTCTGTGCTGACGTTGGTGTCTCTTAATATCGAAGTTGACAGCTACATAAATATGCATTCCTCACTCTAATAGCTATTTGACTTCTCCTTTCTGACCTCTTTCCTTTATGGTCTCTCTCGCACTCGCAACGATCTTTTCCGTGACCAACTTTATATATATACCTGTCGCTCTGCTACAGGATCGAGCGCGGATGTGGGCTCGTCCAGAAGCAAGATGGCGGGCTTTCTTAGAACCGCCCGCGCGATGGCCACTCGTTGCTTCTGCCCGCCGGAGAGCGACGCTCCGCGTTCGCCGATCACTGTGTCGTAGCCCTAAAGAAGAAGATTTAATGTAGAATTTTCGTGTAGAGCTACACATTGTAAATATCTATTGTTATTTTGTTCCTCGTTTCTTATATTCTTTTTCGTTGTTTACCACTCAGATTTACTTAAGTAGGTTAAGTAGTATCATTGTAATAAGCATATTTTGGGAGAAAATTACTGACTGTCGAGTTTCTTTCGGCGTATCTTCTCGGCAGTGGTCTCATGAGAAACGCTAGTAGTTTTTGACTTGTAAACCTGCCATTGCGGCCTACTTGCAGAATAAAGTTCATTTATTTTATTGCATTTATTAGGCGAAGAGGAATACGTAAGTTCGTTCAGTCAGGATATGTGGCCATACTTACTAGTCTAAAGCAGCAACACCAGCCAAAGATTATTACGAGTATTTATTGCCTCTGTAGGCTTGCTTTATGAAAGGTTATTAATGATGACGACATTAGCTTAGTAGACATTCCTACGAAGCTGGTGGTCCTGTGTTAGGATCCCGGTCAGTGCATTTATTTGTGTGGTGAGCACGAATATGTTTTACTGTCTTGAACGGTCTCTCGCACAGCTCACAGGAGTACTCAGTGACCCGGGGATGCCCGTTCGCATAAAGGGCAAGGTGTATAAAACCGCCTTGAGATCGACAATGTTATATAGTGCTTACTGGCCTCTCGAAAAGCAATAATCCGACCAACTTCACGTCGCTGGAATGCGAATGCTCAGGTGATCCGCCGGTCACACTTCTAGATAAAGTATCAAATCGCTACATCAGAGGACATTCAAAAAAAGACCTATATACAGCATAAATTAACGGAGACTCGACTCCGATGGTATGCTCATGTCATGAGAAGGCCGGAAGATCACATGACCTGGAAAGTATTAGAGCATACGACAGGGCTGAAAAAGCGTGGACGATCCCGACTTAGATGGATGTTGATCGTTAATAAGGACTTAAGAATAAGGATATAGACCCATCCACGAGCCATAACTGGAGACAATTGATTAGGAGAGACTCCAAATAGAAATGGGATAAGGGCAGAAGAAGTCTTGGATGGTCTCTATGTATTTAAGTATAGATAAATAGATATTTATCTATGTGGTACCCATAGTACAAGCTTTGTTTTTTTTGGAACTAGGTCGTTTTGTGTAAAATTAGGTTTGTAATAATAACATAGAATACCTATCTGAACAAACTTTGTACTGTTAATGTTATCCAAACGGTCACCACGATACTGTGCCTAGTGTGGGACCACGGGCTAATTTACGTTGTGTTCTCTTCTTTTTTATGTAATTTTTTTTAATTGTCAAAAAATGCGTACGTGTTTAAGTTTGGAGATGAACTGATGCGCATGTGCAATAGTAGCAGCCTCGATGATGTCCGCCTCGGAGACGTCGTCGAGCCCCAGCGCGATGTTGTCCCGGATGGTGCCGCCGAACAGCACCGGCTCCTGCCCCACCACGCCTGCAACAGTGACGATAGTTGGTCAGTCATTAACCGTGTAGTTGTTGATGGACCCCGTGTGGTTGCCGGGTAAGAATTGCGCCACCCCATCTCTTCCCGTGGGTTTCGTAGGAGGCGAATAAGGGAAAATCGGAGGGTGGGCAGCAGCATCCTTCGATCATTACCACCATCAAACTGCGGTCGCCAACCAGCTTGCCAAGCGTGGCGACTATGGCAAATCCCCCCCAAATTGGGGGAGGCCTATGTTCAGCAGTGGACGTCTTTCGGCTGAAATGATGATGATGATGTTGATGGTACTTTAGTGACCTCGCCCACCAGTTTGTAGCGCAACCTCTTATGATACTATACTTTTAGCAATAACCGGCCAAGTGCGTGTTGCACTACGCACATTTAGGGTTCCGAACCAACCGTAAAAATTTGGTAAAAATAAGAAAAATGAGAAAATTTCAAAGAAAATATCTAATTTATCAATATATTAGTATTTGTTGATAAAACCTACATAATAATAAACATTATCACCAAATTTATAGTTCATAGATCAATGGAAAGTTAAAAAAATCTTCGGAACAAAATTTTATAAAAAATTGTTCAGTTTGGTGGTTTCTCATTGTTTTGTTTTACATTTTTTAAACAAATAATACAGTATTTATTTACTCAACGAGCTCTAAATAATGATGGGGTATCGTTGTTATGAGCTTGTTGAGTAAATAGATGAGCTCGATGGGGTAGGTCAAAAAGGATTTTTTACAGAGTGATGATGCTGACGATACTATCAGTGTTAGTAACCTTTCCTTCTTTATCAGACGATTCAAGCAGCGATCAGTGATTATGTACAGAAACAAAACCACTATCGTTTCCGGTGCATTTGAACCTAAACTCAAATTACCTTATTACACAGTATAACCTAATGTCAGACACACATATTGTCATATAAACATAAATTCAATATAGCCTAACCTCAAAATACCTAAGCCCCAAAACACCCTAAAACCTTAAATCCAAAACGAACTTATCCCCTTTATGTACTACTAGCAGGCGCCCGCGACTTCGTCCGCGTAGATTTTAGATGGTAACAAAGATATAAATGAGGTTTATTTGTTTCTGTCAGTTGTCTGATGCTTTTTAATCTTTTGTGAAAATTACTCGAATGAAAAACTTAATGTCCGCCATTATGGATTTGAAAATGGATGTAATTTTCGGAATCGGCACCCCGAGGAACCACAAAGATGACCCCATATCGATTTTTAAGAAAAATAAATGTCCGCCATCTTGGATTTGAAAATGCATATCATTTTCGTAATCGGCACCCCGATTAACCTCGACGATGACACCCATATCGATTTTTAAGAAAACTAAATATCCGCCATCTTGGATTTGAAAATGCATATCATTTTCGTAATCGGCATCCCGAGGAACCTCGACGATGACACCCATATCGATTTTTAAGAAAAATAAATGTCCCACTCTGGGATTTGAAAATGGATGTCATTATCGTAATCATCACCCCGAGGACCCTCGAAGATGACACCCATGTCGATTTTTAAGAAAAATAATTGTCCGCCATCTTGGATTTGCAAATGCATGTCACTTTCGTAATCAGCACCCCGAGGAACCTCGAAGATTACACCTATATCGATTTTTACGAAAAGTAAAGATTTGCTCCCCGCACAAACTTGGAACCCCCTTTTACCCCATTAGGGGAACAATTTAGAAAAACGCTGGAACACGTTTTGTTGTATTTAAACAGTGAGTCTATATACGAAGTTGTAAATCCCGTACTTCAAAAAAGATTTGCTCCGCGTACGAACTTGTAAACTCCTTTTCACCCCTTTAGGGGAGCAATTTCAAAAAACGCTGATGTAATTTTTGTTGTATTTAAACAGAGAGTCTATTTACGAAGTTTAAATCTCTCACTTCAAAAAAGATTTGCTCCCCGTACAAACTTGGAACCCCATTTTATCCCTTTAGAGGAGCAATTTTGAATAACGCTGAAATATGTTTTGTTGTATTTAAATAGAGAGTCTATATTCAAAGTTTTAAATCTCTCACTTAAAAAAAGATTTGCTCCTTTACAAACTTGGAACACTCTTTTCACCCCTTTAGGGGAGCAATTTTGGAAAACGCTGAAATAAGTTTTGTTGTATTTAAACATAGAGTCTATTTACGAAGTTTGAAATCTCTAACTTCTAAAAAGAATTGCTCCCCGTACAAACTTGGAACCCCCTTTTCACCCCTTTAGAAGAGCAATTTCAAAAAACGCTGAAATACGTTTTATTTTATTTATACAGAGAGTCTATACACGAAGTTTTAAATCTTACACTTCAAAAAAGATTTGCTCCCCGTACAAACTTGGAACCCCCTTTTCACCCCTTTAGAGGAGCAATTTCAAAAAACGCTGAAATACGTTTTGTTCTATTTAAACAAAAAGTCTATATACGAAGTTTTAAATCTCTTACTTCAAAAAAGATTTGCTCCTTTACAAACTTGGAACCCTCTTTTCACCCCTTTATGGGAGCAATTTTGAAAAAAGCTGAAATACGTTTTGTTGTATTTAAACATAGAGTCTATTTACGAAGTTTCAAATCTCTAACTTCAAATAAGATTTGCTCCCCGTACAAATTTTGAACCCCCTTTTCACCCTTTTAGGAGATGAATTTAGAAAATCGCTGAATTTAGTTTTGTTATATTTAAACAGAGAGTCTATATACGAAGTTTTAAGTCTCTAACTCTAAAACAGAAGTTTCTCCCATACAAACTTTGTACCCCTATTTTACCCTCTTAGGGTTAAAATTTTGCAAAACGCGGAAAACACTTTCTTTGTATTTAAGTGCGTAACCTTTTCACAAATTTTTAAGTCTTCAGCTCAAAAAAAAATTTTTCTCCCATACAAACTTTGCACCCTTATTTGACCCCCTTAGGGTTGGAATTTCCAAAAATCCCGTCTTATCCCTTGCTTACGTAATAAAAGTAAGCTCTGGACCAAATTTGAAGTTTCTAGTTCCAGTAGTTTCGGCTGTGCGTTGATGGTAGATCAGGACTTCTTCTTTTATATATATAGATTACCGAGATCGCATACTGTCATAAAAGCAGAAGATCAAAACGAGCTATTTCCATAATATACTACTCTTGTAATACACGATTCTCAAAATACAATAGTTTTAAAGCACGCTAGTCCCAAAATACTCTAAGTTGTAGTGGTTATTCCTGACAAGTTGAAATAAGTGAAACAACAGATGATTGATTATTGCAATTCGAGACTTCCGTAGAAATTTTAGGTAAGTAGGTACATAATCAGAAATTATACTTTAGGAATCGAGGTATAATACGTTCAAATGCACGTTCAATACTATAAGGGTTCCATTTCTTGGCTTTTGAGGTACAGAACCATGAAAAAAAGTTATATAATGAAACACTATGTGGCTAAAAATAGGACGCAACTATAAAAGGCTTTCGTTTTAGTCTGCTTCGCTTCACTTGTAGTACTTTTTAGTACCTACCTTACTAACTATATTGTAGAGTTCTAGTTAGAAGTCAGGTTTAAATAATTTAGGGTGTTTTGATACTAGCGTGTTTTAAGGCTATTTTATTTTTGAGAATAGTGTATTTTAGAATTAGTGTATTAAGTGATTAGTTTAATTTGACCTTCAACCCTAATGATATCAGGTAATACGGGAGAAGTAAATAATCAAGATAAGTTCGTTTTGTTTTTAGGGTGTTTTGGGACTCGGGTATTTTGACGTTAGGCTATTTTGAATTTATGTTTATATCACAATATGTGTTTCTGACATTAGTTTGTTCCGTGTAATAGAGTAATTTGAGCTCAGGTTCTAATGAACCGGAAACACACTATCTTATGCTTTAAAGGCTTTGAGCACTAGGCCCAGGCCCTCATATTCGTACACAAATAATGATCAGGGGCAGTTATACTGCACACAGTGCGACCGAACATTTACATCCAAATTCGGTTTTGCAAGCCATATCCGTGCTCATCAGAGAAAGTTGTGAGACTTTAACTATGTAAACCTTTAAGAGAACGGCATCGGCATTTTCTTCCGCAGTGGCAAGTTAAAAAGCTTCAAGAAAGTGAAACCAGGTGTTGTCTCACCTATGCTTCGCCTGTAGTGCGTGATGTTGAGGTCGTGCAGCGGCCTGCCGTCCACGCGGAGCCGGCCGCCCGCCGGCTCGTACAGCCGCTGCAGCAGCTGCAGCGTCGTGGACTTGCCGCAGCCCGAGCCGCCCACCAGCGCCACCGTCTCGCCGGGGGACACCCGCAAGTTGAAGCCGCGGAGCACCTAAAATAAAATAAATAAATAAATATTAGAGGACAATCTTACACAAATCGAACTAGCCCCACAGTAAGCTCAAGAAGGCTTGTGTTATGGGTACTAGACGACGATATATTTAATAGATATAAATACTTAAATACATAGAAAACATCCAAGACTCAGAAACAAATATTCATGCTCATCACACAAATATTTGCCCTGACCGGGATTCGAACCCAGAACCGTCAGCTTTACAGGCAGGTGCACTACCCACTAGGCTAAACCGGTCGTCAAGTACCCGCACGTAAAAAGTGTACTATATTACCCCCTTATTCATAAAACTTAACAAACCTCTGCTAAATAAAATGTCTCTTGTCACTGTCTCACAAGCACAAGTGTCAAAATGACAGATAAGGACAAACGAACTTTAGCGGCTAGTTAACTAATATAGGTTTAATAGACGTTAATGAATAAGGGGGTTAATGTGTACGTGTATCCAAACGTAATAACTGTTAATGCGCGTCTCCGAGCGCTACCCCTGTGACCTATATAAGCACATCCAATATGGCCTTTCGCCCTCTTTTTCATACTAGAAGACAAGACTAAAAGACGAAGATTAACTAAGAAACAATGTAAATAAAATAAATGCGCGTATCCCTCACGTACATCTTTTATTTAAGAACATTACAAAAAGAGTTCCAGGAGATGTATCTGCCCAGTGAGCGAAATACGGACCAAATCTCATCCCCTCCACAAGCCGCCCGGATTAAAATCATCATCATCAGTAGAAATTGAAGAGTTAGACTTTTATCGGTAGCTCTCCCCATCTGGCTCGATTTAGGGACACTGTGACCTCCTTATACGATACGACTGCCAGGTACTTTATTGTAAGCGAATTATACTTTAAGTTACTAATTACTAAAGGATTTGGTTACTACAGTGTTATGACCCCTTTTTGGGTTTACAGATACTCTTTTCCACCTTTCTCCACTTGGATCCGCCTGAAACCGCCTTTTTTCTTCAGTTTACAGATTTCTATTATATTCCTCCGGTCACTAAAGCATCTCCAAACGGATAGGACCATAATACACCCCGTCCAGCTTCTATATGTACACACACAAAAAGTAATACACATACACATAGTTACAATAATTAGAGATTGCTACCTCACTTTCACACGTACACTTAGAATACACGTACACACACAACGCGGTCATTTTTTTAGCCTGTGTAAATAAAAATGCGTTGCACAAAATTTAAGGTCCTGGCAGAATACCAGCGATGTGGCCAGCCACATCATTATGCTGAGCCAGCGCCTATTCTGTACCACGACACATGGTTTTGTATTTAATTTGTTTTTAACGTTAGTTCTAAGCAGCATGCCTCTCTTTGATATTTTAACTTTTTTTTTCTTGTGTTTCAATTTTTACCATGTATGTTGTGGAAAAGAATTAAAGAATTTATCTATCTATCTATCTATATTTCTCCCCTCCATACAGCATAGGCTAAACCATACAAGATTGGCCCTCTCCCCCTGAAGATAATAGAGGAATTCGGCAGAGAATAATTCCAAATATGCCACAAATACTGACCTTAACATCAGGCCTTGAAGGGTAATTAAAGTACACGTCCTCAAACACGATCTCCCCCTTAAGCCTCTCTATCTTCTCCCCTCTGTCCAGCATGGCGTCGATCTTGGACCTCCTCTCCAGCAGGCGGTAGAGGGAGGCGGCGGCGCCGCGCGCGGCCGCGAACAGCTCCAGGTGCGGGTGGCACATCGAGATGTTCTGCGAGGCCATGAATGTGCAGAACAGGATCTGGGGGAATACATACATCAGGTAAATAATTTTACTATAATAATAATATAGTAGGCGTAGGGATGTGACGACCCCATCGCCCACTGGTTTTCCAGTGCAATCAGTCAACGTAAGGCGGCTTGTGGCGAGCTGTTAGGGAGTAGCGGCCCTACGTACCTGAGTCCTCCTGGGGGTGGCCTGTGTGGTTGGTGGGACAGGCCCCCCCGCCTCTGGCTTGCCTTAACCGGCCGTCCAGAGTGGAGTCGCCAGAACTGATGCTCGAGGGTGGATGTGGTCACCTAAGTGACTAGTTGGCTATATGTTTAAAGTCCAGTGCCACCTCTCCACCCCCCAGCTCTCTGACCGGTGTTGCCCTTAAGGCCATTTTATAATGTCGCTATTTTATGGGGGCCCATCTAGCAGAGAGCGAGTCACCGTCTGCCGGAAATAAATATCTGAGACAGTTTTATTAGGCAGGCGTCCGTTGTCTCACGCAATAGCCCAGCCATTAATTCATCATTTTGAAGCGCGAGCGAATGTGTGAAGTGAGAGCCCGCGGCAGCCTGTAGAACCCGACGGGAGGCTGATGTTCTCGTATGTAGGCAGCGTAGACTCACCGTAACCATGATGCCAGGGTGATACTCCTGCTCCTCAGGAGGCAGGGACATGTCCCGGACACACAGCGTGGTGCCGTAAGCGAAGACGACCGCGTTAAGGGAGTAGGTGAGCAGCCAGCCGAGCCCGGAGCCCGCGCCGGCCCACAGGCCCCGGCGAGAGGCCGCTGCGGTCGCGGGGGCTAGGAGACGCTTGTATCTGGAATGTGAGACATATATGTGATAATCTATATTGAAAGGGACCTTATGGCGGCCGGCACTTACGCCTTTATTGCCGCTGTTCCAATACAATAGTGAATAGGTGCAACGTAAGCGCCTGCCGGCATAAGGTCCCTTTCGATGTGGATTATCACATATTTTATGAGATGTACTTAAAGTCAGTAACTGACGGCGACTAGCCACAGGGCTGAGGGCTCAAGGCTCAAGGATCAGAGCCGATACAAAAATCTGATATCAGCGGGATCAAGCACACAAAAGGTGCCAAGCCATGTCAAGCCCCCCCAGTACCTAATGGCCACCAGCGCAACCAGGGAGGGCTAGGGGGCTCAAGTCACCTGCCCCCTCTCTCCTAAAGGATCCGATTCCATACAAAGTTCTAACCTCAGCGGTCGACCAGGTGCGGATCCAGATTTTAGTTCAATTGGCAATATCAGGCGAGCGGGGGAGGGGCACATTTGGAAAGAAACAAAGAATCTAGGGCTTCGGGAGGGTGCATGTGTTGGAAGGCAAATGCTCCTATTTCCCCCGCCCTGTATCCGAGCCTGGGTCAAGGCCTCCCAAGCTGCGCCTATATTTATTTTGTAACTAATTTAATTTACAATTTATTGAAATTTCTTGATGTCTTTCTCTGCATGCATATTTTAATATGTGGGTCATACACAGGTTTAGGTTCGTGTTTTTTCTGTGGACATACCAAAAAGTTAAACGCTACAAAGCTTAATTTTGGATTGGACCAGTAACCCGCATAAACAGTGTCTCCGTTTCTATAAATCCCTGTAATAAAAACATAGCTAACATGCACATAAGCCGTGAACTATTGACCACAGGAGGGACGGCTTTTGTTTTTTAAACTAAGTATGATCCATGTACCCTATTGTGTAAAGAGTAAATTTATTGATTCAAACATAAATGATACAACAGGTTACACGGGATTTCTGGTGCAGTCCAAACTAGGCGAGCCTGTATCTTGGAATGCACCATTTGTAGCAGTTACGAGTATAAAACATGAAAATTAATGTGCGTAAAGTTGAGCCTTACCGCTGAGCTTCGGCCTCCTCGGCCCCCAAGGCCCGCACAGTCCTGACGGCGGCCAGCGCCTCCTCCGCCGTCCTCCCCGCCGCGCCGTACGCGGTCACCTCCTCCGCGGAACACCGCGTTTGGTACTGCAATGTTAACCAACCACGTTAAATTCAAATTCAAATTTAAATAATTTTATTTCGGATAAAATCCATATATGGTTAGTAACATTATTGTACTTATATCTATGTTAGTGGGGTTACATAATAGATAGATTCAATAAAATTAAAAGGAATAACATAATAAAGGCTACTTAATATTCACAATCAGGGCTATTTAATATATTTCACAAGTGTCCTAATCTGTGCCACCCAGTGACAAAGAATGGGACAGTTGTACCTATCAGCTAACACCTTCAAAATGCTGTTTTGACTATTTCTGACACGGTCCATCAACGATGCAATTTTTTTCTCATGATCGCGTGAAATCCGTCCAGTATGTCAAGCGTCGTTAAGCGTACAGTATGTTTATGTCACTAACGCATGAGCCATGGTTGTGTGTTGAGGTAGACATGCAGAATGTCTAAGAATGGGTTGCGAATCGTCTAGGTAATCGTAAGCGGTGTTCGTCAAAATCTGATTGTATGGAATGTTTGACAAGTTTCTATGGGATGACAGCTGCCGGCGCCATATTTGATGATGACCGGCCTGTGATCGTGTGTTGGTGCAACCGACCCTAAGTGTGCACCAGCCTAGGAACTATGAGTTCACATTCTAACCTTAACACACTGTCAAAGTAGTCAATATGTGCGGGTGCAACCATGCTGGTAACGGTGTCTTTCTTAATACAATGCCGGTGGCAAACAAGCGTACGTACTTGTATAGTGAATAATACCGTAAATAATAATAAATAATACGTAAGTAAATGAATAATGTTATTTTTTGTTAATATTTCGCTTTGATAATGAACAAAAATTTGACCATTCAATTAGTCGTTTTACAACAATAGATGAAGGAATTACGTTCAACCGAATAGTTCGGCCGAATATTCGTATTCGGTCAAACCCATATTCGGCGCATCTCTAGTAATAAGTAGATTATATAATAAAAACAAACCGGTTTGAGGATCGATCAAACATCAATACATATACTGATAATTTTAGGAATAAGAAAACAATTGCTAGTTCTTAAAATCGATAAAAGTGTGTACTGCTAATAATTAGCCGCGTGCAGGCTTTATGACGAAAAATTTCAAACATTAGATATTTTCCATGAGACATTTTGTAGCTTCAAACGTTTATCTTTACAATGTATTCAACAACCATAACAATATTTTTTCATAATTGTAAGTTTTTGGCACTATTTATTTATTTATACTACTAACGATGTATATCAAAAGCTCTTAAATTTTATTGATTTTAATGTTTAGGTTTACATATTCGAATTAAGGAAACTGTAAGTCTATAACTTAATACCCTTTACTGTGTCAATTGTAAACATATGAGACTGTTTGTTTCTTAATAAATAAAATAAATAATTAATCGAATCGAATTTCTGTCGGTATCCGTCTTTTTATTAGCATTGGCATCACGCGCTGTGTACCTACTGCGGGTCCTCGGCCAGGTTTCTGCACTTAAATTTTTTTAATAAAAAAATAAAACCGACTCCAAAACATACTAAAAAGTAAAAAATAATTGCCCTACTTCTAACATGAGACTTTACGCTTCTTATTGAACAATGTAGACGTACCTATTGTAATTTTTGAAGCCGGTGCCATCTAAAGAAATTGTCTAAACTTGTGGAGATGGTACCGAACTTACAATACGCACAAAAATTACAATAGGCACTATTGACACGACCACGCGTTCTTGTGAAAAAGATTCTCCACAGACCACTTGACGACCTATCGTAATTACCTATAAATTGTGCAATTATTGTGCAATTATAATGAATATTGACATTTTATCGATAGTGATTATGGTCAACGATCTTTGGTATCAGTCATTAACTGCATTAGTATTTGTGTTGCACTTTATTAAGTAAAAACGTGCCTATTGGTACACTGGAATACTCTAAGAGTTTGCGCTCCACTGACATTGGTTGAGCGGTTTCAACCGAATTTGAGGTGTGAGTGGAATCGAGCTACTGATTGTTTTATTGCTGGTTCACTAAACCTAGCTGCGAAGAGTCCAGCAAGAAACTCAGCTAGGCCCGACCTGGGTCGGACTGAATCTACCCGGTGTGCGGCGGTATCGGGACGAATAGGAACTATATGTGTCTGTTTTGTCGCGATTGCGCGGTGGACGTCCCCGCCATAAAAACCTACATATCGAGATAACGATGTAACACGCCGTAACAGACACAGCCTTCATGTTCAGTGTTAATCGCAGAAGCCATACAAACGCCATCACGAGCTCGTCAGGTTGATACTCGTAATGGACTCTCTTCCTTCATTTTCAAGGTTCATGTTACCTTAGCAACCATAGCAGCCACGATGATCCGACAATGAGTTGCCAGCCGTAGTATAAAATATGCAGCGACCACAAATATAGTATAACTCACTAGGTATATTAGCAATAAACATTACTGTGTTGTGGGCAGGGCACATTGCTCGCAGGACTGTAGGTCGATGGAGTCAGAAACTGCTTGAGTGGCGTCCACGCACCGGAAGACGAGCTGTCGGTAGGCCTCCGACAAGGTGGAGTGATGACCTGGTGAAGGTCGCGGGAATCCGGTGGAAACGAACGGCACAGGACCGGTCTAAATGGCGAGCCTTGGGGGAGGCCTATCTTCAGCAGTGGACGTCTTTCGGCTGAAATGATGATGATGATGATTACTGCTTAAATCTGAAGGATCAAATTACCTTAGCCACAGTAGCCGCCACGATGATGCCTATAGGAACCACCGCCAAGCCGACCAGCGTGAGTTGCCAGCCGTAGTAGAGGGAGAGAGACGCAGCGGCGACCACGGAGCCCGCTAGGTACGCTGTCATGGCCACGTGCTCGCCCACGCCGCCTCGGAACTTGTCCATGTCCCTGGAAAAGTCAGTGTCAATCAGGGACTGCATAACCGGAAAATAAAGGTACCGTTTTAAAACGGTAAACTCAACTCAAACTCAAAATATTCTTTTCACTTCTCATGCTCGAAAAGTGTGTCATATTAGACTTGTCAAGCGGGGCTAAAGTAGTACATTTAACCCCTAGGGAAAATATGAATACATATTTATGATTTACAAAATATTTGAATTTGAACAATCAAAATACTTCACCTGTTAAATCCACCAATCACAGAACACTAATTTAACTCTTAAAAAAATATTTGGTATTGGGTATTAACCAACCAGAATACAGCTTTACTAAAATCGACCAATCAGGAAACATAATTAATTTTTCTAAAGAGTCTAAAGATTAAGTTTGTAGTAGTCCCTATTTCACAATAATTAAAAAAGTGGTTAAATCGTTCGAGCAACACTTTGAAGCGCTCAGTAGAAGGTCAGTTAGCTTTTTTCGCGCGTGAATGTTGCGCGCGAACCGCAGTGTCTTATGTTTTGTGTCAAAGGAGTATAGAAAAAAAAATCATGCTGCAAAAGTATATATCTTGGCCGTGGAATTTATTGTTAATTTTGGGTGGGTTAACCTTTGTTTATTTATTTTCTCGCAATCGAAGTGAAAAGTAGAGTGTATAACTCTGGTCTAAAAGCCATATTACCCCTCGAACTATTTTCCCTCACTTCGTTCGGGAAAATAACTATCTCGTGGTGATATGGCTCATTTTAGACCCTTGTCATACAATCGACTATTATTCAAATAGGCCTAGCAACAAGCACTTTTGAATCGTCAGTTATATGTTACATAAATTTAATCTAATTATTCAGAGCAATTTATTGATGCATATGAAATTTTTAAAAAGACATGAATTACTGTAATGTATGTCAAAAGAGAGTATAATAAATTCACAAAAAGATCGTCAATATGTAAAATAAAAACATAATAGTATAATCTAGACAGTTTCTAGAATAAAATCTGAATGTCAAGAGGAAAATTTAACGTCAACATCTAATGTCATAGTTATGAAAATAGTCATTAAGATGTAATGTCATAATTATTAAAATATAATTAGTATTTCAACCACAATTATACCCACGGTGTTTTATCATTCATGTAGTCTTTTGTGCTATATGACGTCATATCGTTTCATTTCGGTTAGGTTTCGATACCGCAAAAGATTTTTTTCGGTAGCGGAATATAACGCTACCGCTTTCATTAAGGTATCGTTTAGGCTTTATGAACTGTCACTATAATTTGGTTCACTCGTACTGTTTCATCTTCCTCGTTAAAATATTATAATTATTCGTTCACTTCCGAGCTATTCGGCTTTGGAATTCTTTATCTCCTTATTTGGGGCGTGTTGAATTTCTTGCTGTCTTCAAACAGCTTAAAAATGATTATTTGTCTCTCTCTTGACACATTTAAGACGCTCCTTTAGACTATGTGGCTACTAGGCATGTGAAAAAAATCATGGTAGTAGTATATACGATGAATTTAAAAGGAAAACTATCATAGCTAAGTAGATATTACAGTAAAGGGCAAAAATATGTATACAATACAACATCTCAAAAAAGTACATCATCAGTACTAAGATCAGTAAAAACCCTTCTACGGGTCCGTAATTCCGCATATGACCGGTGACGTGATGGACGGGCAACTACGGAACCCTACACTATGCGTGGCCCGACACGCACTTGGCCGGTTTTTACACGTAACTTTTGTGAAGATTACTTTAAAATAAAAAATTCTCTTGCGTTGTTAGAGACGTTAATAAGGAACAGTTACACGTACATTCCATATATATAAGTGCACAAACAACATACTAATATCAAAAACAGAGCTTTTTTGGACTATGTTTGAAAAAAATCATAAAAAATAAGTAGTCAGTTATTTCAAAATCTGGCTCTTGCAAATGTAGATAAAGGATTGAAGAACCGATAACCGTTTGTGCCATAAATATGTCTATAGTTTTGACGGCGCTATATCGACTCAAAACTCGCCAATAATCGATGAATACCGCGTGGAACCCTTATGTACCTGCCTACCTGGGTCAATCAACTTTTTCTTGTTGTTATTCTGTCCCGTCAGCGAGGAGACAACAGTAACCATGTTTCTTAGAAAAATGTTTATAATATGGAATTCAGTCATGCTCAGGATATGACCCATGTCCAAATGGATTTATAGTTATCGCTAAAACTCATGTTTGGTGTATTTAAACCCTATAATGTGACAGTTTTTAAGAGTGACTCAGGAGACGTAACCATGGTAACAAGCAACAAGGAATAAACACAAAAGTTTGTTAAAGTATATATTTATTAAAGAAAATAATCGGTATTTTTTCCAAATTTTCTGCACTCAGTCTATTTCTTTTTACATCAAAAATATACTTAAGTGCTGAACTCCGCTCGCAATCCACTAGAAAACTTCTTCGTCAGAAATAATAATCATATCAGGATATTTACCATTTAGTAGTTGTTGTGTATTATTTCTAGTGTAAATAATCGTGTCAGTTTAAAATCGTAACTTCTTTATTATATAAAAATATTTACGAAAACGATAACCACTTTAAATAACAATTTGCTAATAATTATATCTACCCACCTAACAGCGAAAGGGATGAAGATGTATTGTGTAGTGCGTAGGCTGGAAGTCTCTTCCGGACTATAGTTACAAATAATTAGGTTGTTCGACATCACTTATGATAATTGTCGGTATTATCCAACAGTTGGATATGAATGTATTCGACTTCCTATTTGAGCAACTGTAACAATGGGCTAGGCTAGTTAATACCTATTGCGTATCGACTGACAACGAATGTATAATTATGAATAAACAGCCGAGATTCTTCGACGAAAGAGGCCCGGATTTACATTGTAATAGTATTTCCATTTTTACAAACGACTTGTCACCACTGAACAGACGCTACAATAAAACTATTCGACCAATCGAAAAACATTATTTTGGAATGAAATGACATGAAATAATTTATTCTTCTCTGGCGGTTACGCAATAGAACTAAGAATCGGCATACTAAATCGTTTACGCAGTCGCTAGTGAGTACGGTCATGCAAACTTATGGTAAAGGATTTGGCAGGCCTGCCCCTCATTCTACTTTCAACATTTGTTCAAAACCATATGACGCGACACAATGGGTGTCAACTAGCACGATAACCATGGTTCTCTGGGGAGCCGAGCTCTCTGGGGTGAGACTTGCTTACGTCAAAATTCGGTGGCAAGTATTTCAGTACCTGTATAAGAGGGGAGCCATGGGGAGCCATGGGGAGCCATCGGGTACTGAGAGGCTAAATTGACAAAATGAAGGTGATAAGATAAGGCGAGGTGGGAGCTTAAGGTTTAAGGTGACAAAACTTACTCTGTGAGCGCAGAAGCGAAGTTGAGCGTGGAATTGGTGTCGAAGAACGCCATCTCTTGGCGAAGCACGGAGTGCAGCAGTCTGTAGCGGAGTCGCGACACCTACATATAGACGTATTTGTTAAAATCATCACCACCGGGTCACAACATCTTTAAATTGCCCTACTTTCGAAAAGCATATTTGGAATGGCGCCTAGAATTTTCAATAAATTGCCAACTGCCATCTTGAAACTCCATGACCCTCATTTATTTAAGAAATCGTTGTTTAAATTTCTAGCTACCAAAGCATACTATTCCATACAAGAATATTTAAACGATCCTAACATAACATAAGCGTATAATAGCATAATTAACGATTTTATATTTAGTGTGTGAATATGCATGCTGCATGATATTTTGTGGCTATTTGTATGCCTTAACAGGCAAGACATAGTGATACAATCCATAAACTGAAACACCGATGTACATACCTATGTTTAACAAATAAAATAATTTGTATTTTGTATTTGTATTCTTGTATTAAGCAGTACCGCTGCTATCGTAAACTACAAATTTAGAATAAAGGAAAAATTGAAAAATTTAGGCACCGAGCAGGATTCGAACCTGCGACTTCCTGGCACTCGCCACCCATCCCCGCCGCCGCCGCCGGGCCGCCGGGCCGCCGGGCGGCCGGGCGTGCCGGAAGGTCGCAGATTCAAATCCTGCTCTATTCTAAATTTATAACATCTTTAAAGCCTTTTTTTTATACTGAGACCGTGGAAAACAGACAAACAGCCCGCCTGATGTTAAGCAGACACTAGCCTTTGGACGTTTGCGAATACAGAGGAATCTTCGTCATTTGTAGCTTAGAGTGGTATCCTGGGTTTTTCATAGAAATTGGTACTAGGACGGCTGGCCCGCTAGGGTATGAAGACCGCTGTGTTATACCACACTTCTAACAGCCCTTGAAGAGACCACCTGTGGGTTTAAAACTCCGCGTAGGGGCGAGAAAACTGACATTTGGTGTCCATTTTCTACCTCTATGTAATAGTATTATAGAATTCTGTTATTACAATTTTTTTTTAACCTGAATGTGGCTTTGTATGCCGGGCCGATAAAGCGATAGGAATGCGCGGTTGGAGTTGGGGTAAATCCAGGGGAAACCTCCGACACGAGCATGCGGGCGGTTTAAACACTGGTTATACTTATGCTGACCATTCTCGCCGCTGCCCAGTTGACCAGCGTGACGGCGGCGGCCGCCGCCAGCAGCTGGCCGGCCATTATGGCCACGCTGGCCAGAGCGAAGGCCACAGAGTCCTCCACAAGAGCGTCCATATGAAGCGGCCGGTTGCCGTCCGGGCTGCAACATTACACTGGTTAGGGTTGTTGTTAATATATGCATCGTGGGTGTCAAGTCATTATCTCGAATCGACGATGGACAGTCGTTGTCGAATGAAATATAAGTCAATGTTACGAGTAGTACACATTGAATCTCAACGAGGCTTTTGATAATGTCAACCATGCTGTTTTATGTTACAATTTGAAATTGGTGGGCGTTTATAAAGCAATTCAGTAACTGTTTTCTCTGGTGTACCACAAGGTTCGCATCTGGGCCCTCTGCTAATTTTAACCCTTATTAGTTAGTAACACTAACAGTGGTACTGTAGGCCGCCGTGGAGCTGATGATAATGACATCTGGAGTACCGCAAGGTGCGCATCTAGGACCACTGCTATATTTAATCTTCATATGTTTGTACTCACATCTCTCGACCTCCATGGAACAGATGCAGCACGGCCGGCGGTTTCGCCCGCGTCGCCTTGTGCCTGGCCACCAGCAGCGCCGTCAGCTCGCCGTAGATAAGCACGGCTAGTACCAGCCCGCATGAGCACAGCCACGCCGACAGCACACCCAGCACCGTCGTGAAACGTTCTAAAGGTGTCGCGTAACGCCACTGTAACCAAAGAATAGGATTACTGACTTACATGATTACTTCAAAAAAAAATAAGACCGCAAAACCGGCCAAGTGCGTTGATCACGCACAATGAAGGGTTCCATACCAACACCTACTAGTCCACATTTAAAACCACTATCCAATACATTCAATCTAAAAAGGTCTTATCTTCATAGGGAACTCACTGTTGCGACCTTTTGTTTAGGCATGACAGTTTTTCAAAGAAAACTCAAAAGACGTAAAACCTATATCTCGGGAGGTCCGTAGCTACTCAGTAAGCCGGTGTCGGCAGGGAGCCGGTCTAATTCCTTGCCATCAGATATGTTGAAGCGTATAAAGCAATTCATATATGGTAAACAATTAATTGTCAAGAAAATAATTGTCTTGTTCAAACCAAAAATCGTTGAATGTATTTATTAATGCACACCTCCACAATTTTTTTCAGTATTTTAAATTTCATTATTTGGAAATTAGTGGGGGAGGACACTGTTTATGACTTTGATAGCTTATATCTCATAAACGTATGACTTAAATGAAAAAGTTTTTTAGAGACCTGAATGAAATCATTTTGGCGGGAACTGTTGAGTGACTAACAGTTTGTGGTCCATACACAAAACGCTGTTAAAGTCACTCAACATTTTGTTTAATTAAGAATGAATCGTACTTATGCTTGAATTACTGCCTTTGCCGAATCTAACTGCAATTCATCGTAATTTCTTTTTAAGCTTCCAGCACGCCATAGAGATGATAAGAAATGAAAAATATCAAATAATGTTTGGGACATAAAAACTCCAATATTACGGGCCGGGGTTCGAACCCATGCCCTTCAGACTGACTTTTCTTCTGAAATTTTGACCATGGAGACTTTTTACATATCCTTTTATTTTCTTTTGTAATCATATTTTAATTTGACACTCGAGACTCTTTACATCTCTTAGTTATAGGTTAAGTTTATACTATATAGAGTTATTATAGACCCTGAGACTCTATACATCTCTCTGCAAACGCGTGCCCAGGTTATTCGTCTGATGTATTGTTCACTTATTGCTGTGTGCTTTCACTATAGGTACTAACTATGTTTTTGACTTGTAAAAGAGCCCTTGAGTGAGGCCTACTTACAGAATAAATGTTTGATGTTTGAAGTTTCATGCCTTATCGTTCAGAGAGCTACAGTGGCATAGAATCCGACCACGCTAACTCTGCAAGGAATAATTTGGCAACACTGTGCCTTCGTCATATTTGTATGAAAATGTGACGTTTGAGGTAGTGTTGCCAAATTATTTCAATGCAGAGTTAGCGTGGTCGGACTCTATACAATACAAAATACAAACATTTATTCTGCAAATAGGCCACAAGGGCACTTTTACATGTCAAAATATTAATTTACAATTTAATAAAGTCTGACTATAATAAGTAATACATTTTTCATATCAAAATATTAATTTACAGTTCAAGAAGGAATAATAATTTCGAGTTTACAATTAGGTATAACAAAATTAATGTCATACAGTGAAGATAAATATATGTTGATGGGTAATACAATAAGTATTATACGCATACGCTATGGAAAGTGCTAAAAAAATACTCTACTTAAAATACTTAATAGAGTGTGACGAAGTGATTATGTTCACGCGGAGTTAATTCAAACAGATCGAATCAATTCGAAGATAGTTACACTTCTTGGTGACAAAAAATGTAAAGACTTTCAATTCGGTTTGATGTTTGAAACGGGGGCGAAATCGAGTAAGAATATACCTTGTTTTTTAAGATTACAAATTAGGTAAACAATGTAGCAGTGGTCGTAAACACACACATTGAATTCGCATTATTCGCACGAAAGATCAGAATAAGTGAGTTAGTGACTATGACAAATTAGTTTTTTAAAACCCGAATCGACTTCTTCGAATCTCTGCCTCTTTGGATTTATTCAACTTTTAGACTAATGAAACGAATAATAATTTAAAAAATAATTGATGCGTTATCACTCTAAAATAAGTATATGTATATTAAGACATGTTTTCTCATTTCCGAATAACAATATATCATGAAAATTATTTTAATATAATTAAATGTTAATTTTGTATTAAGCAGTACCGCTGCTAACGCAAACTACAAAATTAGAAATAAAAGAAACATTTAAAAATTTAGGCACCGAGCAGGATTTGAACCTGCGATCTCCCGGCACTCGAGGCGTCGCTCTAGCCAACTGAGCTACAGGTGCAACCCACCCGGCCCCATACTCTTCAACCGTGCCTTCAAGAATCGGCTTCTAGAGTTGCAGATGGGCCAACTCTGAACTTCGTATCGTACCGTCCCTTTCACTCATATGGTGTATAACACGAGAGTGAAAGGGATGGCACGATACGAAGTGCCCTTGTGGCCTATTTGCAGAATAAATGTTTATATTTGTATTTGTTCGGATTAGGCTCTCTAGCCTCCGTATTAGCCTACGGCTTACCATCAGGCGAGGCGGGCCGAGTATGATTCCAAACAACGCAGTATAAAAGTTAAACCGGCCAAGCTCCAGTCGGACTCGCGCACGAAGGGTTCTATACCATTATCTATAAAAACGGCAAAAAATCCCGTTTGTTCATAGGAGCCCCTTAAATATTCATTTTATTCTGTTTTTTAGTAAGTATTTCTTGTTACAGCGGCAACAGAACATCATTTTTGAAAATTTCAACTAACTATCACGGTTCATGAGATACAGCCTGGTGACAGACGGAGGGACAGCGAAGTCTTAGTAATAGGGGCCCGTTATAGACTTTGGGTACGGAACCCTAGAAAACAATGCTAACGCTCATGAATGTAATGAGTCGTCAACTCGTGACAAGTGAATCTTAGATTAACGATAAATTGGCAATGAAATATGTTATTATTTCGCAAACCAACAATGGTTCCCACGTCGCCATGTCGTCCTCAGTCAGGGTTCGCGAGCTCGTTGCGGAGGCCTTTCTCAGGATGACAGCCTGTCAGTGGCAAGGTTCTGTCACGCTCAAGGACAACACCGAAAATATACGCAATACATTGCAATAAGGGTAAATATACACACGCAAGCGCACACACACACATACACACATACACAAAGACCTTTACTCCGTGTGTAAATTTCCATACTTAGTTATAGCATTGCATGTTGTATGAACAGTTATAAAAAACTACATTAGTTTTTAAACGTATAATCAAGGACCGTATAATCTACTAATTTAAGAGCCGCATACTCGTAAAGCTGGTAATTCCCATTGCTGTAGATCTCCACGAGACAGGCTATGCCTAGTGTGGAGATCACTGCTATGTTTTTGATGTTATTGTGTACACTTATGATAAATAAATATTTTGATTTTGTTTTTTTTTTATTTTGAGGGCGTATGAATTCGCCGCTAGAGGCCCTAGTGTAGCGTGAGGTCTCCAAAATGTCAAATGTCACTTTGTGATCGCGGATTAATATCTAATTGGAACAATATGGTGAGTATTTTGCAATACCTGAGCTTGATTATGGCAAATGAGTTACGGGTCAATGTCTGTCAGTGCTTTGAGACAGTTTTAAACTTATTTCCTCCTTTTTTTCTGAACAAAACGGGGCTGCGCTACAATGCGGGATGTTCGATATTTTTACGGTACGGTTTTAAGGTATTAAATATGATTTAAATGTAAACTTTGTTCTCATGCCCATAATAACCAATAACAATTTTTGACTGCTGTATCTTACTCGACAGTGGCGCCAACTGGTGAGCACAAAAACGAGAGCCCTCATTGGGAATCTTAAGTTTTTTGTAGTGGTCCATATTATATATTTGTGATAATCCACATCGAAAGGGACCTTATGGCGGCAGGCGCTTACGTTGCACCTATTCACTATTGTATTGGAACAGCGGCAATAAAGGCGTAAGTGCCGGCCGCCATAAGGTCCCTTTCAATATGGATTATCACATTTTATTGATAGTAGACTTATTATAGAGTTCAAAACTGTTGCCGGTTTTTTTATTTATTAAGTATCGTTTTTAAGAAATAGTTTTTAGCAGTGGCTTATCGGTGACTGAAAACATTGTGAGGAAGTCAGTGTATTCTCAATAAGGGCTAGTTTTCTCTAGGTTGGAAGATCAGTGCCTTTACCATGAGGTTACATGACTACTCGCTAGCGACTCCGTAAAAATTTTTATGGGCAAAAGTACAGCGCTTGTGGCAGTTACGCAATAGAACTAAGGATCGGCATACTAAATCGTTTACGCACTCGCTAGCGAGTACGGTCATGCAAACTCATGGTTAAGGCACAGATGGCAGTTGCTTTTGTAAAACTAGTTCCTACGACAAATTTTGGGATTAGGTGTCAAAGACCCCGGCCACCTTAGGCCACAACCGGGTTAAAGCTAGGAGGAAGATGTCTCTAATTATCATTGACTGACTTTTTATATATACCATATATATATAAATAAATATTTGTGAACTTCTTACACAAATCGACCTAGTCCCAAACTAAGTAAAGCTTGTATGTACTTGATGATACGCAGACACCGTACCCTATGGACGCCTGCAACTCCAGAATTATTGGTTTCGTCGGCTAAAGGAATTAAGAGGTTTTGTGACTTACGTATCATCGGCTACAGTCGAAAAACTCTTTAACTCCAGGAATGGAGTTAAGAGTTTTGCGACTTTAGCCGATGATTTTTATGTGTGTGTGGAATGTAATAAATAACGCTATAAAAACGGTTTGAAAAGAAAACCTTGTCTCTTATCTCACTTAAATACAAAATGTTAAATATTTTAAGTGTTATACTTGAGATAAGAGTCGCTTAATGAACGTGTGAAATATACACGTATATTACGTATAATGTCTATATTTTAGCATTATTTTGTAGACAAGTAATGTTGTGCTCCTATATAAAGGATATTCACAAGAAATACATAATACAAGAACATAATACAATAAATACAAGAAAGGGAGTGTCTACAAATTATATACATATATACAATAGATTAGGGAGATCAGGGACAGAAGTCCAATGAGAGTTGGTTGGAAGTTATATATTTATGCAACTGACTTAAGAAACTTCGATAGCGCGATGCAGAATATGTCAGATTTGACAGTTGACAGGAGTGACGCCACAGTTTTAAACTTTTTGAGCCGCACTCTTTTTTTTTGCTGCGGCTGGGCCGATTTGCATGCCGTAAGAAACAGTCATAGAAAGAGGATTAGATAGATGGAGGATTAGCGAATCACCAAGGACGGACGGACTTATGATAGGCTGACTAAATTGAGATGTATCAAAAGACTGATGTGGATGTAGCACAATTCTCACATCTCATAATTAGTCGTGCTGTATATAGGTGTCCAGTAAATAATGGACAAGCTTCTAACCACCGATAGAGCACCTGAGGCTGGTTCAGAAAATGGACTTTCATGTTTAGTAAAAGTCCCTTGGTTTTCGAGATAATCCAACTTTTCCATTTTCTTAATAATTGGCTCTCTTACTTCATGAATACATTACTTAGTTTATTGATAGATCAGCAACTAATATGTGACGTCAAAAATGACGTTGATAGCATGTTTGGCCAGTGATCATCCCGCACAAGTAATCTAACACAGAAATATTTTGTCCTAATTATTTTTATGATACTGTTTTGAAAAAATGACACCTCGCCGAGTTTCTTACGCCGGTTCTTCTCGAGGCAGAGGTTTATTTTATGAACCGGTGGCATTTTTTTGACATTCATAAGTGCATGTAACATGCCTAAATTGAAGGATAAATAATTTCATTTCATTTCCACTGGTGACCAAAGGGCTGGCAGCTTCCTCGCTCAACGCATAAGCATTGCTATACAGCGAGGAAATGATGCCAGCATCTTTGGCACTATGCCGCGGGGGGACCCCTTATTTTAGATTATTTATTTTTAAGTTTTTATTTTAAGTTTAGTTTGTAGGCCTTTTATTATATTGTATATTATGTTATGATATGTTAGTTAGTTTTTATTTCATTTCATTTCATTTCGATATTAAGTTTGTATGGAAACAGTGATGACGTCACAGTTACGTGGTCGTTATTGTAAATCTTGTAACTGGCGTTCCTAAATTGTTATCGGAGTTATCTCGATGGGGGATCTCGGCGACCTTGAGAGGCGCCACGCGACACGCAAAGTCACGGACTCGAGCTAGCTTTCTTTATAGAGCTCCGACACGCATACCAATCACTCGCAGACCTTTTTTTAGGGTTCCGTAGCCAACAGGGCGAAATCGGAATTCTAAAAAAAGGTCTGTGCCTTTATCATGAGTTTGCATGACCGTACTCGCCAGCGACTGCGTAAATGATTTAGTATGCCGATCCTTAGTTCTATTGCGTAACCGCCAGAGGCGCTGTACTTTTGCCCATACAATTTTTTACGCAGTCGCTAGCGAGTACGGTCATGTAAACTCATGGTAAAGGCACTGTTGTTCGTCATGTCTGTACGTCCGGCCGTATGTCACTAACCGATTCACTCGGACACTATAAGCACTAGAATTAGAAAATTTGGTAGAAAGGTGCATTTTATGAACCGCTATACATAAAAATGTGATGTGAATTTGGGTGGATCAACTATTCTTTGTTGCTCGTTACCATGGTTACGTCTCCTGAGTCACTGTTTAAAACTATGATTTCATAGAGTTTAAATCTACCAAACATGAGTTTTAGCGATGAGCATCAATCCATTAGGACATGGGTCATCTCTTGAGCATGCTTGTAGTCTATATTATAAACATTTTTGTAAGAAACTAGGTTATTGTTGTCTCCTCGCTGACGGGACAGAATAACAACAAGAAAAAGTTTATTGACACATTTACAAAAAAATATTAATTTAAGGGGGGGGGGGTACTCCATTCATGTAACCGATGGATAAAAAAATTCAACGCACATAGCCGTGTGGAGTATTCATAGATAGAAGTGCTGGGTTTATACACTGGAATACTCTAAGAGTTTGCGCTCCAGTGAGTTTGAACGGGTTCTACCGAATGAGAGGTGTCAATGGAATCGACCTACGGGAGTTCTGTCGCTGGTTCACTAAACCTAGCCCGGCTAAGAAGAGTCCAGCAAGAAACTGATGACGTATAGCTCGTGTCACCCACACTACTAACCGATGTACCGGATTGATATACCTGGCGTATATTATTGTATCATTCAGTCAAAGCAACAAAAATATCTGTACGCTCTTATGCTGGTCATGATCGCATATTTTTGATATTGACTGCACATACAAATTTATCTTCTTGACTAACTAGTCATTATGGGCGAATTATCGAAATAACCTAATAACACAGGAAACTGAAGATATTCTTTGTATATTTTTTAGGAAAGCTTTTTAGGTTCAATTTGGGAGCCGGAAATAGTCAAGTAACCTCGAGTTTGTGGCTGTTAAGTTTATTATGGTTCTAATTAATTTTAGTAACAAAATTACGATTGGTTATGAGGCAATTACGTATTGTATTCAATTATTTTTCGTTACTTATACACATAAAACCTTCCTCATTGAGGAAGGATTTATTTCTAATTATAGATTAGATTAGTTTTATTTATTTCTTTCTGAAAATTTACATGGTATTTTATAAAAATGTCAATTGGTAAAATATCATGTATTCACAAAAAGATTGTCAGATTGTATATGAATTAACTAGCGGCCCGCCGCGGCTTCGCACGGGTGCAATGCTGATGCATGTATTATACATATAAACCTTCCCCTTGAGTCACTCTATCTATTAAAAAAAACCGCATCAAAATCCGTTGCGTAGTTTTAAAGATTTAAGCAGACATAGGGACAGAGAAAGCGACTTTGTTTTATACTATGTAGTGATAATAATAAAATAATAATACAGTCTCACTCAACACAAAAGAAGAATATTTTTTAAACAATACAAAATAATTCAATTATATAATAAGTAGGTAACATAGTGCATATTTTGCAATGCTTGACATTGATTATGGCAAATATAATATCAGCGAATTTCAGTGCTTTAAGACAATTTTATCGTTCGTAAACTTATGTCCCACCAACTTTTTTCCGAACATAATGTGACTGCGATATAATACGGGATGTTCGATATTTTTACGGTTTAATTTAAAGATTTCAACGTAAAGTTTAAGCCGGCAGTTAAGTATAACCAATAAACTTTGTCAGTGACAGACACTAGCGCAGTGGCGCCAACTAGCGAGCACGAAAAAGGTAGCCCTCATTTCTATCAAATCGCTGAACCCGTGCTAAAGTTTTGACAAGTTCAATTTGTGTAGATACCTATTCATAATATCATTATAGCACTGACATTATATTTTTAAAATAAATAAATAAATATTTATGGACAATCTTACACAAATCAACTTGGTCCCAAACTAAGCAAAGCTTGTACTATGGGTACTAGGCGACGATATAAATACTCATATAGATAAATAGATACTTAAATACTTAGAAAACATCCAAGTTTAGTTTAGTTTAGTTTAGTTTATTTATCTCCATATACAATTACATTATAAAACATGTTCGCTTATCTTGCTAATCGTTTATCGATCGTTATAACAATGGAATAATTAATAATTATAATATGAGGGTAGGTATATACTTAAATATATACCTACATTTAAACAATAATCAGGGAATAATATAATTAAAAATGTCATATAAAGTATGAATAGGAAAACAATACAATTGAAAATGTGATATAAAAATTAAATTGAAACTCTAAGATGAAATAAAAAATATTTAACAGTTGTACCAATGTAAAGGTACCAATCATAACAATGTCAATTTAATAAATAACGTCAGAAGTTCAAGACTCAGGAACAAATATTCGTGTTCATCACACAAATAAATGCCCTGACCGGGATTCGAACCCGGGACCTCCAGCTTCGAAGGCAGGGTCACTACCAACTAGGCTAAAGCGGTCGTCAAAGCTGTCGGCGGTTTTGTAATGAGAAACCCAATAAGTGCGATAAAAGCTTCAAGAAACCATTATACTTACAACGCAAGTGGAGATCTTTATAGCTCTAACGAAAAAACATAAGGTAAACGCCTCTGTGTTCGACACTGACCCAATCCATGGCACTTTTATTTTATGCCTGAGGTGATTAATAAGTGTCATCTATTTATTTATAATCGGACTCATGTGGACTTAACCCTTACCCAACGCGTCCACAAGATAATATTATACGGTTTCTTAGGCACTCCTAATTACTCTTCCAAAAAAAATGTTAAACGAAATTACGTCTGTCACATTTTTTTTGCTGCTCTTTGGGGGTGAAGTGCAGCTTTTCGGGGAGGTGTACGTTGGGTTACGCCCTGGGGCGCTACCGCGAACAGCGATCGAAGTTTTCCCTCTGTGTCGCACTTACGTCCAAACGTGCAAGTGTGACTCTAAGGTTGTCTGGAAGAAATCGCTCTTTAGCGATAAGACCGCCTGTTGTTTGCCTCTTCTCATTGTGTTTTTTGTACTGCACTGTATCCTTTGATTGAGGTGTGCAATAAAGAGTATTTGTATTGTATTGTATTGTGACAGAGAGGGAAAACTTCGTTTGCTGTTCGCGGTAGCGCCCCTGCAACATTTGATTTGACGCACGTATAATTGAGTACTAATATAGCAAGTAAGCAATAAATACCTATAAGTACCGTATGTTTAGATATACATTGTTCTAATCTTATACTTCTCAGAGAGTATAACATCTTCGGTGCTACTCTGACTGGTCTTTCATCCCTCGGCCAAATCTCAACATATGTCAGGCTTGTAAAGTTTGAGTTTTGCTCGTACGAGTATACGCGAATAAGGCTCGGTTGCACCAACATACTGACGCAGGACTGACGGTCGATGGGGCCAGAAACTGCTTGAGTGGCGTCCACGCACCGGAAGACGAGCTGTCGGTAGGCCTCCGACAAGGTGGAGTGATGACCTGGTGAAGGTCGCGGGAATCCGGTGGAAACGAACGGCACAGGACCGGTCTAAATGGCGAGCCTTGGGGGAGGCCTATGTTCAGCAGTGGACGTCTTTCGGCTGAAATGATGATGATGATGATGATGCACCAACATACGATCACAGGCCGGTCATCGGCAAATATGGCGCCGGCAGCTGTCATCCCATAGAAACTTGTCAAACGTTCTATACAGTTAGATTTTAACGGACACCGCTTACGATTACAGACGGTTTGGTGCAGCCCACCGTCCCGTACCCGGCTTCCCTTGTGACCCACCGCCTTTGTGAAATTGTCACAAATAAATTCAACTGGGCCAAGACAGCCGGGTTATCCTTGTGGCGTAAATAATAAATAATAATAATAATAAATATTTCAGACAATCTTACACAAATCAACTTAGCCCCAAACTAAGCAAAGCTACTACTATGGGTACCAAGTGACGATATACATACTTATATAGATAAATAGATACTTAAATACATAGAAAACATCCAAAACTCAAGAACAAATATTCGTGTTCATCACACAAATACATGCCCTGACCGGGATTCGAACCCGGGACCTCTAGCTTCGAAGGCAGGGTCACTACCAACTAGGCTAAAGCGGTCATGATCGCATATTTATTAATATTGACTGCACATACAAATTTATCTTCTTGACTAAGTAGTCATTATGGGCGAATTATCGAAATAACCTTATAACACAGGAAACTGAAGATATTGTTTGTATATTTTTTAGGAAAGCTTTTTAGGTTCAATTTGGGAGCCGGAAATAGTCGAGTAACCTCGAGTTTGTGGCTGTTGAGTTTATTATGGTTCTAATTAATTTTAGTAACAAAATTACGATTGGTTATGAGGCAATTACCTATTGTATTCAATTATTTTTCGTTACTTACACACATAAAGTCTTCCTCATTGAGGAAGGATTTATTTCTAATTATAGATTAGATTAGATTTATTTATTTCTTTCTGAAAATTTACATGGTATTTTATAAAAATTTCAATTGGTAAAATATCATGGATTCATAAAAAGATCGTCAGATTGTATATGAATTAACTAGCGACCGCCCCGGCTTCTCACGGGTGCAATGCTGATGCATGTATTATACATATAAACCTTCCCCTTGAGTCACTCTATCTATTAAAAAAAACCGCAGCAAAATCCGTTGACACGTCCAAACGTGCAAGTGTGACAGAGAGGGAAAACTTCGTTTGCTGTTCGCGGTAGCGCCCCCGCACGTATAATTGAGTACTAATATAGCAAGTAAGCAATAAATACCTATAAGTACCGTATGTTTAGATATACATTGTTCTAATCTTATACTTCTCCGAGAGTATAACATCTTCGGTGCTATTCTGACTGGTCTTTCATCCCTCGGCCAAATCTCAACATATCTCAGGCTTGTAAGTTTGAGTTTTGTTCGTATACGCGAATAAGGCTCGGTTGCACCAACATACGATCACAGGCCAGTCATCGGCAAATATGGCGCCGGCAGCTGTCATCCCATAGAAACTTGTCTAACGTTCTATACAATTAGATTTTAACGAACACCGCTTACGATTACAGACGGTTTGGTGCAGCCCACCGTCCCGTACCCGGCTTCCCTTGTGTAATCAGTAATCAGAAATCAGTCGTTTATTTGCTAAAACATGGTACAACAAATAGGTCATAATCTAAAATATAAGGAACTACATGTTTGGTCACAAGGACATGCAAATATTTACCCCACATGTGACCCACCGCCTTTGTGAAATTGTCACAAAATTCAACTGGGCCAAGACAGCCGGGTTATCCTTGTGGCGTAAATAATAAATAATAATAATAATAAATATTTTGGACAATCTTACACAAATCAACTTAGCCCCAAATTAAGCAAAGCTTGTACTATGGGTACCAAGTGACGATATACATACTTATATAGATAAATTGATACTTAAATACATAGAAAACATCCAAGACTCAAGAACAAATATTCGTGTTCATCACACAAATACATGCCCTGACCGGGATTCGAAGTATTCGAACCCGGGACCTCTAGCTTCGAAGGCAGGGTCACTACCAACTAGGCTAAAGCGGTCGTCAAATTGGGCAGTAACGTGTCAAGCACTGAGACGTTTACCTCCTCATGTTGCCGGTTTTTCAAAACCAAGTTTGTATTTGCAAGTCATTCTCGCGCATTCCTGCATACTTAAATTACATGTCATAATATAATCAATCTGTTATAGTTTCGGGACGAATATGTCTGGGATGACATCATAAAGGCAAAAAATTACCAGTGCCTTTACCATGAGTTTGCATAACCGTACTCGCTAGCGACTGCGTAAACGATTTCATATGCCGATTCTTAGTTCCATTGCGTAACCGCCAGAGGCGCTGTACTTTTGCCCATACAATTTTTTAATGAAATAAATGAAATAAATGAACTTTATTCTGCAAGTAGGCCGCAAAGGCACTTTTACAAGTCAAAAAACTACTAGCGTTTCTCAAGAGACCACTGCCGAGAAGAAACGCCGAAAGAAACTCGACAGTCAGTCATTTTCTCCAAAATATGCTTATTACAATGATACTACTTAACCTACTTAAGTAAATGTAAATGGTACACAACAAAAGAGAATTGAAAGAAAACGAGGAAAAAATAACAATAGGTATTTACAATGTGTAGTTACACAAGAAAACAAAACATGTCGAATCGTTTGATATGCTTTCCTGCAAGAAATGTGTCTTTTTTACGTAGTCGCTGGCTAGTACGGTCACAGGTGGGCTGTCAGTAGGGTTGCTAACTTACGTGCTCATATTTGAGGTACCTTTGTACCCCTAATAAACGCGGGACTCACGTAATCGACAAATGCCAACATTTCTTAACGTTTATGAAATTGTGATAGGATACATTATTTCGGCCCGCGACGTAGACAGTAGTGGAAGTACAGTCCTCCGGGAGACAAACTATTTTCAATCAGCGAAGTTGCGCGCTCTTTACTCCAATAAAACAAAATATTTACTCCAGCAGGCGAATCACGAACTTTATGTACTAACGGTAGATAGATTTTACTGTCAATTTTGAAGTATAAATGTATGAGCAGCGGGGTAATCACGTAGCTTTTGTACTACCGTTAGGTAGATTTTAATGTCAAATTTTAATTGTCAACTCATACATTTATACTTCAAAATTGTCAGTAAAATCTATCTACCGCTAGTACATAAAGTTACGTGATTCGCCTGCTGACAATTAGAATTTGACATTAAAATCTACCTAACGGTAGTACAAAAGTTACGTGATTACCCCGCAGTTCTTACAATTCTAAGAAGACCCAGTACGCATCCTTTGCGGGGCGCGCCCTCTTTAGCACTGGACACGAGACAGGTGGGACGGTTAGCAACCCTAGCTGTTAGAGATGGGTAAAAATGGGTAAATCCGGACTTGAAGGTTTAAATGATTCGAATCCGTAAGCGGTGCCGATGCGCCGAATAGAATAGAATAGAACTAAATTTATTGCACCCCAAAATAACAACACATTACAATTTAAAACTAACCTAACCTAACCTAACCTAACTTAACCTAAAAACTAGCTAAAAAGTACCTACATATATAAAGTGAGACTAAGTATAAAGAGTAGGGGTGCTGCTATAGTGGCCGCAATTGGACACCACTCAGCATGATGCTGTGACATTTTACAATGCCGCAGCGCCGGTTTTGGTCTTGGCTGAAAGATAGCTCAGAACAGCAGAAAGTGATGAACATGGGAAACATAACAAAAATACATTTTTATTAATAACAAGTAGTGGACTCAAATGTTTTGTTTCTTTCATTTATTCATTTATTCAACATTTATGTCAAATGCATTACAGGAGATGTTACAGGTAGTTGGTAGGTACATGACACCCAGATAGGGCACATAATGTTTACTAGTGTTAAAGCAGTTATTACACTATCCTGAATCAGCCGTCCTAACTAGGACGCGAGGGAGGGGATAGGAAGGAAGCTTTTAGGATCCTTGCTTCCTGAATGCGATTACACGTTCCTGAATCTGCTTCCTAGCTCAGTCAGGATTCTGAATTCAGGATGGTGTAATAAGCGCTTAAGAGAACACAATGCATACGAAAACTATTTAAATTCTAATCGCAATGTCAAATTCCTTAATGTATTTATGTTGTATTCTATTATTACCGCTTATAGAACTATTTGTGACCATTATAATTGTTTAAGTGATTCGCCTTTGCGCTGATTAATCACGGGACTCGTTAATTGGTGTCGAGTGTTGTCATCCGACGGGTCAACTATATACACCCGTCAAGGTTAACTCAAATGTACCTACTATGTTATGTGCTGTGCTGTTTCGATAATAAAAAGAACATAAAATACTGGCTCCATAAAAGATCTATAATATCCTGGCGATATTTGAATACTGTCTTGGAATTTGAATGTTAATCACTTTAAATTCTGTTTCCATCGTAATAGAGTTCAAAAGTTGAAAACCTTTAAATTTCTCGACTGTATCATGCCAGATTAACATGCAGACTTGTTTTAGTCATTAATCATTTATGATTTAACGCCAAAAATAAAGAAAAGCTAATATTCTAAAGTTTTTATCAGTTTCTTGTAGGTGGTAAGGAAATACATATGGGTAAACGTCTGCCATTCGAAGTGTTTTTAGTAATGTATGTTTCATTTAGAATCGTTTGAGGCGTTTTAAAGAACAAAATTTGCAAATAAACTCGATTCGTGATTCCCTATACAATATGGATTCCACACAACTGCAGTTTACTACATTCGTAATTCTACACAGTCTATATATTGACGCAATCGGGATTCCACCTATTCGCGATGCTATTTAAATGAATATACAATTATTGATCGTTTAGTAGTATTAATTTTTTCACAAGCGATCTAATATAATTGTTTATTAAACTATTATTACCGCTTGTAAATAAATAAATATTCCTACTCTTATTAAAAAAAAACCTCGAGTGAACATCAGTTTCTCACTATAATCCATATATTATCCTATACTACTAAATCGTACGTGACGACCAGTGTTGCCAGGGCCGTTGGGACGAAAGTTACATATCTTTTCTTGAAAAGTTACATTTCTAATGCAAAAGTTACATTTTATATATTTTTCATAATTACTTATCAAAACGTTCATAATTACTTATCAAATCATTCGATTCTAAGAAACGAGTCGCCATATACAGCTACAATTTGGCGAGTTCGGCGACAGAATTACGCCGAGCTGATGGGCGGTATCTCAAATGTCATACAAAGTTGCAAGAGACGGACAGACAGTCGTACTATGTAGGTTATTTTGTCACCTTTTCTGCATGGAAGCCTATAAATTGTGTCGCATGATCCCGGTTAGATAAAATTACCTTTCTTTTTAAATACAGTCTCATTATCCTCAAAAGTTACAAAAAAATCCTTTACAACAGATGTTACTTACATGTTACGCGAGCCGGTCAAAATTTACGAAAAATGTAAGAAATGTAACCATCTGGCAACACTGGTGACGACGGCAAGCGCCCCGACGCGACGGTATGACTCTCATTCCGTGGAAGCTGCAGGGGAGGACGCTTGTGTGGGACGCCACTTGCGTTGACACGTTCGCGGCGTCCCACCTACAGGCGACCTCTGTTAAGGCGGGAACTGCGGCCACAACGGCGGAACAGAACAAGCGGCGCAAATATGCTGCCCTGGGTGAGGGCTCAGGGCCGTCTTTCCCACTGGGCACTAAGGGCACTTGCCCAGGGCCCCGCGATCGATAGGGGCCCACTACTTACTGCCAGATCACCAAACGATAACCAATATTTAGTGATCTGTCAAGGGCATAGGGGCCCCATTACCCTAGTGTGCCCAGGGCTTCCAATTGGTTAAAGTCGGCCTTGTGAGAGCTACATGTTTGCGCTGTTTGGTGTTGAAACTCTGGGACCGTGGCGTGGGGGCCCAGCGCGAAACACGTTTTTAAAGAGATCTCCCAGCGCCTCATCGATACATCGGGTAACCAGAGGGCTGGCAGCTACTTCGGCCAGGGATTAAGTCTGGCCATCCAAAGAGGTAACTCTGCCAGTCTTCTGGGCACCATAAGTCACGAAGGCGACTTGGGGAGCATTTTTTATGTATAAGTATATTTTTAAGCTTATTTATAAGTTAATTTTAAGTTTGTCATTAGATTCTTTTTTTTCCTGGCACAGGTTTATTGTAGCCGATAAGCCTGTGCCAGGCAGTGCTCGTTGACATCACCATCCCCCATGACGAAAACCTCGTGAAGGCCGAGAAGGACAAAGTCAGCAAGTACCTGGACTTGGCACACGAGGTGACCGCTATGTGGGATGTTGATTCAACGATCATTGTCCCAATAGTCGTCTCTGCGAACGGTCTAATAGCGAAGAGTCTCGACTAACACCTCAAGAGACTCTCGCTAGATGGCTGGGTCAAGGGTCAGATACAGAAGGCGGTACTCCTGGACACGGCGCGGATAGTCAGGAGGTTCCTCTCTCTGTCGCCCGACACCACCGGTAGCTTAGGCCCCGCTGCCGGCGGCACACTAGGTTAGGTTTTTATAATGATTTTATGTTCTGTAAATATTGTTTTATATTTTACTTTTTACATAATTATTATAAAATCTAACCTAAGACCTAAAATAAATAAAGAAAATAACGATAAAATCTTAAGGCGATGAAGGAGTTCCAAGGGAACAAAGTCGCGGGCAAAAGCTAGTATCTTATATATTCAAATTTAATTACTCGTATGCCACTATACGACATTAAAGTTAGTTCCTGTGATATTTATTTTGTAAACAACTTAAAAAACAATTTCCTGAATAACAAAATATACTTCACACGGCTCTTCTTATTGTGCGTGCGTAGTATTTGTCTTATCTCGAATTGGAATAAATGTTATTATAATCTTTTTAATGTTTTAAAAAAGCTTCTATTTACCTAAAACTGATATGGATTACTTCCTTGTTATCTACTAGACACGAATATTCTTGATTTATGACGTCATGACGTCACAACTATGTGCTCCTCTCCATTTCTTAAAGCAGGTAGATTCGTGTCC
The DNA here is from genome assembly GCA_963556455.1 of Epiblema foenella. Taxonomy (NCBI): domain Eukaryota; kingdom Metazoa; phylum Arthropoda; class Insecta; order Lepidoptera; family Tortricidae; genus Epiblema; species Epiblema foenella. The sequence continues at coordinate 10,458,873 of OY747122.1, read as the reverse complement.
AGCAGGCGAATCACGTAACTTTATGTACTAACGGTAGATAGATTTTACTGTCAATTTTGAAGTATAAATGTATGAGCTGACAGTTAAAATTTGACATTAAAATCTACCTAACGGTAGTACAAAAGTTACGTGATTACCCCGCAGGAGACAACAAGGAACAAATCCATACCAATTTTAGGTACCTAAATATAGAAGTCGTAAACGAGACGACTTTTTGTAAATTGCGAACGGTCTCTATAACCTTGTATCGCACGCGGCGCGGCGCGGGCGCCGCTGGGCCATGAGTAGGGTTGCCAACCGTCCGTCTCGCCTGGAGGGACGTCCCGTTTCCAGCACCCTAGAGGATGCGTCCCGCAAAGGATGCGTGCGGGACGTCGGTTGTCCCGTCTTGAGGTGTGGGCAGAATTTTCAAGACTTTTTTCGTTCGTCGTAACGTAAATGTGTCTTCTTCTTAGAAAAGAATTTTTGACGTTGTATTTCTAAAAAACATGCGTATGCTAAGCTGTCACCGCAACCTATGGCCGCTTGCAACTCTTGAGCGCCGACCCTTTAAAAATTTGATAATTTGTGATAACCCATATTGACAGGGACCTTATGGCGGCTGGCACTTACGCCTTTATTGCCGCTGTTCCAATACAATAGTGAAATAGGTGTAACGTAAGCGCCTGCCGCCATAAGGTCCCTTTCGATGTGGATTATCACATTTGGATCTTGGTAAAGCCCGCTGCGTGCGTCCCGAAATTTACCACGTATGTACCGCAAATCTGCGCTCACAAGTTGGCAACCCTAGCCACAAGTGCTCCAGGGGCGCTACCGCGAACAGCACACGAAGTTTTTTCGCTCTGTCTCACTTATGTGCAAAGTTGCAAGTTTCGTGGCTTTTTTCTGTATTTTGGTGTTATGTTAATTTGTACTATGTCTGTGCCACGAATAAATGTTTTTTCTTTCTTTCTTTCTTTCAAGTGCAAGTGCGTGTGAAAAGTGGAAAATTTCGAATGCTATTCGCGGTAGCACTTCAGTGCCTTTACCATGAGTTTGCATGACCGTACTCGCTAGCGACTGCGTAAACGATTTAGTATGCCGATTCTTAGTTCTATTTCGTAACCGCCAGAGGCGCTGTACTTTTGCCCATACAAATTTTTACGCAGTCGCTAGCGAGTACGGTCATGTAAACTCATGGTAAAGGCACTAGGGGGCTACTCTGAACTTCGAAATCAGAACTTCGTGTCGTGCCGTCTCACTCATATAGTGAATAACATAATCAAGGGGCACTCCACGACATGATTCACGCTACTGGTCCGCGCGCGACCGTTACTAGTGACCTTCTTAAATCACTAAACACGTCAACGTGTTACACAGAATCGCCGGAAAACATGAGTAGTGACGTCACAGCGTTTCAAAACTTCATTCACCTTCCCACAGACCGGGGATTACCGAGATGAATGGGTCAACTAATATATCAATCGTGTTTATATCACGAGATATATAAGGCAAGGCCATTCTATTACAAATTACCCTCTCTAACTGTTTCGAACGCAACTCTTATTTAATTGCCTGTTTTAAGCCTGTTTTAAAAGCTGTAGGCTCACTTAAGGTTTTCAAAAGTAAACTAGCGGTTCATATTTATGAACAATACCCTCTTTAAGAATACCTTAAGCGAGAACACACAAAACAATTAACAAATGTCTACTTTTCTTGAAATGTTCCTAAATCCATGTTCTCATATAAGTGACTTCAATTGTCTTTTTTGAGAATAAATATCTTTAAACTGAAACTGAATTTTACACATATATAATAACTTAGTATGCAGTAGCAAAACGCGCCCGTCGGGCACGGTTAGTATAAGAGCGGCTTTTTTAAAGCCACTATAATAGCAACGCATCACATACGCTTTATCCCTACCATTGTAACATACGTTAACTCAAATTATCAAATCTTGCTCGTCATTACCTATTCTTTGTTCTCACATACAACCACTTCTGCACATACCTCTTTTGGCCAAGCTATTGTGTAAATCAGCACCTATTGAAATTATACAGTCAACTTTACATTGAAGTTTTATTTGAGTCGTCGAGTTCCATCATCACCGGCACCGGCGTCTACACCATTCATTCACTCTCGTGTTACACCCTATATGAGTGAAAGGGACGGCACGATACGGAGTTCGGAGTAGGCCCGCAGGGATCGGACAGATAAGGGTCATACTTAGGGTGGGTTGCACCAAACCGTCTGTAATCGTAAGCGGTGTTCGTTAAAATCTGATTGTATGAAAATTTTGACAAGTTTCTATGAGATGACAGCTGCCGGCGCCATATTTGACGATGACCGGCCTGTGATCGTATATTGGTGCAACCGACTCTTATTGGTGTATTCTTATAAATTACCTCCTCTAACACGCGTGAGTCTGCAGTTAACCATCCTGCTCTCTACGTAAGCTCTGTAATATATCAACTGCACTTATCCTTCCATTATACCTTTCAAGGGTCGGAAACGCGCATGTGACACCCCAGGAGTTGCAAGCGTCCATAGGCTACGGTGACCGCTTACCATCAGGCCGTACGCTTGTTTGCCACCGACGTGGTATTAAAAAAAGACTCAAAGAAGTCACCCATCCAATAACTGAACCAGCAGGCGAATCACGTAACTTTATGTACTAACGGTAGATCGATTATACTGTCAATTTTGAAGTATAATTGTATGAGCTGCGGGGTAATCACGTAACTTATTTACTACCGTTAGGCAGATTTTAATGTCAAATATTAATTGCCAAATCATGACCAAAATCTTTGTTTAATTCATTGTTATGACATGACAGACACGATGACTGACGATGACTTTGTCACGCAGTAATTGACATATTTATACCGTACAATTTAACCGTCAAAAAGTTACGTGTTTCCAATCATTTGATCAATTTCTCACTTTAGTATGGGATTTCCATTAAATCGTTCATTCAATTATGTACTAGCGTCGGGTACAAAGAACATGACATTAGCTCGGCACTTTATACTTCAAAATTGACATTAAAATCTATCTACCGTTAGTACATAAAGTTACGTGATTCGCCTGCAGCTCATACATTCATACTTCAAAATTGTCAGAAAAATCTATCTACCGTTAGTACATAAAGTTACGTGATTCGCCAGCTGACAATTAAAATTTGACATTATAATCTACCTAACGGTGGTAAAAAAGTTACGTGATTACCCCGCAGGCCTATATTGCTTATCCGCACGCGTCATGCGCGCGCGCCGCTCTGTCACGAGCGCTCCGTATGCTAATTGATTGACTAAAACAATCTACATATACGCAGCTATTTACGTGTGTGGTCCTTTATAGCTCACAATAATTTGCATACGGTCTTTATACAGAAAAACATGACTATAAGCTAAGGGAATTCCTACATACAAAATCGATTGTGGATCATTGTCGACCTTAACGTGACGTTTTAAGCCATGGTTTCGTAGAGCAGGGCACTAGGAAGCTGTGAGTATGTGATTCACGTAAGTATAACATACAAACGCACAGGAATACTGATTGATATGAATGTTTATATGATATTTATTCTAAATAGGTACGTGTGATTTCAATCTTTGCTTGGCGCAGACTGCATATACTGACATATTCAATTCGAAATGTTTGTCTCTTTAGTTCTGTTTCAAATTGTAATATACTAGCGACCCGCCCCGGCTTCGCACGGGTGCACTATTTAATGGATGTTAAATATAAAAAAAAAAAAATTTTTTTGGACAATCTTACACATATCAACCTAGTCCCAAACTAAGCAAAGCTTGTACTATGGGTACCAAGTGACGATATACATTCTTATATAGATAAATAGATACTTAAATACATGAAAACATCCCAGACTCAGGAACAAATATTCTTGTTCATCACACAAATACATGCCCTGACCGGGATTCGAACCCGGGACCTCCAGCTTCGAAGGCAGGGCCACTACCAACTAGGCTAAAGCGGTCGTGTTATTATACATATAAACCTTCCTATCTATTAAAAAACGCATCAAAATCCGTTGCGTAGTTTTAAAGATTTAAGCATACATAGGGAATATGGATATAGGGACAGATAAAGCGACTTTGTTTTATACTATGTAGTGATTTCACACTAAAGCGAGTATTTGGGGCGTAGAAAGAGTATTAGATAGAAGGAGGATTAGCGAATCACCAAGGAGGACAGACTTATCCTCCTGAGACCCACCATACAAATAAAAATACAATCGAATTTGAACCTAACAGTTCCGATTACAAATTTGAATTTTATTTTATGTCAAATCAATCAAACCAAAACAAATGCAACTCTATCACTTCAAAATTTAACTTATTTTCTGTTGACCATATTTTGTCCTTTATATAGGACGCGGGGTCTTAGGCTTAGGAGGCTATGATGGCTGACTAAATTGAGATGTATCAGAAGATTCTGACATGTCATAATTAGTCGTGCTGTATACATATATATGTTATTATTATCTTACTTATTTCATAATCTAAATAACGCATAATTGAATTTTTTTTTGAAATGAAATAAAAATAATTTATTCGTGACATAGAACCAGACAAGATAATACATATTGAACTATTAGCTAATAAAGTTGCTACGAAATGGTCCCGCCTCAGCATAATGACTCACAAGCCAGCGCTGGTCTTCCGGCGAGACCATTTTTTGTGGATCACGTTGCTCCGCTGTCCGACGCGGATTTTTGATATCGGAAACTTAAATTATACTCTTAATTATTGTGATACTGGCCTGGTATCCTAATTTAGGGTGGGTTGCACCAAACCGTCTGTAATCGTAAGCGGTGTTCGTTAAAATCCGATTGTATGGAGAGTTTGACAAGTTTCTATGGGATGACAGCTGCCGGCGCCATATTTGACGATGACCGGCCTGTGGCTGTATGTTGGTGCAACCCACCCTTAATGATATTGCACGCCTGTTATTGAACCACAAACGAAGATCTCCCTCTGTGACGCACTTATGTGTAAACTTCAAGTTCAACAGAGAGGGAAAATTTCGAATGCCGTTCGCGGTAGCAGCCCAGGACTTGTTTCATATAACTTTTTGTTATTCAAAATCAAAAATCAAAATCAAACATTTATTCTGCAAATAGGCCACAAGGGCACTTTTACATGTCAAAATATTAACTTACAATTTAAGAAAGTCTGACTATATTAAGTAATACATTTTTCATGTCAAAATATTAATTTACAGTTCAAGAAGGAATAATAATTTCGAGTTTACAATTATAACAAAATTAATGTCATACAGTGAAGATAACGTTATTATTAATGTATTAGCTTAGTATCTTGTCGGTGTGTCAAATAAATAAATTAATTAATTAAGTAATCTACTTTAGCTATTCTAGGCTATCGCCGCTGTTAACAGTAGAATTACTCATTACCTACATCACAATTGGGTCATTGTTAGATTTAGGCTCCCGTCTTTTCGGTGGACATGTCAAAAGTTAAGTCCACAAAGCTTAATTTTGGGTTGGTTTAGTAATCCGCACAAACGGTGTTTCCGTAACTATAAGTCCATGCAATAAAAACATAACTTACATGTACATAAGCCGTTAATTACTGACCAACGGGTGGACAACTTTTGTTTTTACAACTGACAATGATCCAATTACTAAGAATAGCAACGGATTTTAACCAGCAAAAACCTAGGAAGTGTGTTTAAGCGAGAATAACGCTCACTTTTACTTCGTATACCTACTCGATAATTAACGTTTTTATCGGCACGAAATAGAAACAGCTATTTAAATATTTATTTGTCTTTAACGGTATTGACGATAAATGTTGTCGGTGGAAAGATAACCTATAAATTTGGTGGCGTAGGTTACCTACTTATCACTACATAGTATAAAACAAAGTCGCTTTCTCTGTCCCTATATCCCTATGTATGCTTAAATCTTTAAAACTACGCAACGGATTTTGATGCGGTATTTTTTAATAGATAGAGTGATTGAAGAGGAAGGTTTATATGTATATAAATCTAAAACAGGTTTTTTTTTTAACCTGACTCTGGCTTTATTGGCCGGGCCCAATAAAGCGATAGGAGTGCGCGGTTGGAGAGTAGCCTGGGGAAAATCCAGGGAAAAACCTCCGCCACGACCACGCGTGTGGTTTGGAACACTGGAATACTCTAAGAGTTTGCGCTCCAGTGAGATTGGTTGAGCGGTTTCAACCGAATCTGAGGTGTGAGTGGAATCGAGCTACTGGGAGTTTTGCCGCTGGTTCACTAAACCTAGCTTAGCTGAGAAGAGGCCAGCAAGAAACTCAGCTAGGCCCGACCTGGGTCGGACTGACTCTACCCGGTGTGCGGCGGTACCGGGACGAAGAAGGACTATATGTGAAAACAGGCCTTTGGGGCATTGTACCAAGGAGGCTGGCGACATTTCCTCGCTGTATCGCAATACTGATACGTTGTGCGAGGAAGTCGCCAGCTCTTCAGTCCCCCACCGATACGTCAACTATATTATTATTTTTTACGTGCATATTGACGCATTTAGCTGTTTTTTTAATATATAACTTGTTCATAACTTTAGTGTTAAGTCAAAATGTCGTCGAGACGTTAATGATGGGAAACTTAGTCATTAATTATACGTCAAAAACAGCCTTCTGCGCTATTACCCTCATTAGTACGACAGTATTATCCAATTAGGTACGAAGAATGCCATTCAGTTAGTGCTCCTAGGTAACTTATTTACTAGGAATTCCTATTAATTGCATCTTTAAGGTCGAATCGTCGCCGATTCTTTTGAAGCTCAAATACAAATTACTCAGTTTTTGTATTACAATTTTGAACGACACAGAAACGACACGTTCCAAGCAACCTATTTACTAAATTTCTACAATTTGATACCACTCATTTTTAGGATTCCGTATCCGAAGGGTCCAAACGCAAACCTTATATATGTAGTTATCGTATGGTAATTATTTCGAACCATGAGATCTTCGGGAAGACAGCACGGTTCCCAGTTTTGTTCCACTTTTAGCACCGCACAGGTATAGGGTACCGTGTAGGGTAGCGGTGGATACTCCCTACGGACGTGAACCCTATTGCTGCAGCTCACGCGTCCCTCCGTCCGTCGTATATCACACAGGTTTTACGGCCTTCTAAACGGTTGGAGTCTTCAAAATTTCAGTGTTCATCTTGTCGACCCAAAGCCATTTTTTTATTTTTTTTAGGTGTTGTGGCTATTCCCGGGCTTTCCAGCCCTCGTATCACTGCGACCATTTCTGATCTATTGTGATCGCCACACACTACAATTCTCGGTCAAGTCCTGCAAACTCAAAGAATCGCAGGATTTTCTGTACACTTAATGTCATCCGGGCGCATGATGTGCTTGCCCAGTTTAGGCTAGGGCATTCGGTTAGGATGTGTGCAGGCGTCTCCTCCGCTTCGAAGCAGAGTCTGCACCGCCTTGTGTCACTCAAGCCTATCGTATGCATGTGCTTGTTTAGGCAACAATGCCCTGTAAGCACCCTTACCAGTATGCGCAGTTGGTTCCTACTGAGCAATAAGGCATCCGATGACGCCTTTTTGCTAAAGGCCTTGATTAGTGCCTTGGAATGGTTCAGACCTGGGATTGCTCTCCAAGCCTGAATGGTTTTATACAAACAGTAGGTCTTCAGGGTGAGCTTGGTCAGGCTTTTGGGGATGCCGCAGAACGGTTCTGGTCCGCAAAGCGCCCCCTTCGCCCCTGCTCGTGCAAGCTCGTCGACCCAAAGCCATACAAATTGTCAAAAACTTATTTTTAAATATTTGTAAGGGGGCTCCAATACAGCTAGAGGAGAGGCACAAAAAAAATTACGTACCCCATCGAGTGAGGTATCTTTATTTAGAGTTCGTTGAGTAGATAAATACTATATATTTTATTTAAAAAAATATTGCAAAACAAAGGAATGAGAAGCCAAAGTAAAAAAAGCTGACTTTCGTGGCTTCTCAATCCTTTGTTTTACATACAATATAAAAATAAAAAATATAGTATTTATCTAAGCAACGGTAAAAATATTTTCCGCTCCCCCCTTTAGTTGTATGAGAGCCCCCCTTAAAAATGACAAAAAATAAATTTTGACTATTTGTATCGCTTTGGGTCAACAAGATACTTATACTATCAAAATTTAAAGACTGTAGCTCCTAACCGTTTGGCTGTAAATAGTTCTCATGCCCATAATAACCAATAAAAAAAATTGACAGCTGGACCTTACTCGACAGTGGCGCCAACTGGTGAGCACAAAAACGATAGCCCTCATTGTAATAAGGTGTCCCACCCAGGCAAGTTTACCTCCAACTACTAAGGTAAATAGTTAGATGAAATGATGATAACTTGATAACTGATCCATATTCCTTATTGTCTCCAATAAAGGACTGTCATTGTTTCCGTCACGCCACGCCTTGTAGAGCAAGGCTGAAGATACCTTCGGACAGTCGGCAGCAGATATATCGGAATGGACGAAGTGTTCACTAATAACTGAGCAAAACTTCATTAATTTCCGATCTATAAAGTGATGTGTTAGGTGGCACTCGATACATGTAACCGGTGGATGAATAAAAGAATTTCAACGCAAATAGTCGTGGGTATCCATGGATAGGCCTACGAAAATGATATGGAGGTTTCTAAAAAACTTTTCCATTCAAGTCAACCGTAAGAGTAAATAAATATTCTTGGACAATCTTACACAAATCAACCTAGTCTCAAACTAAGCAAAGCTTGTACTATGGGTACCAAGTGACGATATACATACTTATAACTTAAATACATAGGAAACATCCAAGACTCAGGAACAAATATTCGTGTTCATCACACAAATACATGCCCTGACCGGGATTCGAACCCGGGACCTCCAGCTTCGAAGGCAGGGTCATTACCAACTAAGCTAAAGCGGTCGTCGTCAACTTAGCTGCTAAAGTCATAAAAAGTGTCCCTCCCCTCTAATTTTAAATAAAAAAATAGTAGGTAGTTTTACTATTTTTAAAGCTGGAGTACTGTCAAATGATGTCTATCTTCGCTCGGTGTGTTTGTGAGAAGGCGTTCAAAGGGTTATACCGAGCTCGATTCCACTCACACCTCAGATTTGGTTGAAGCCGCTCAACCAATCTCACTGGAGCGCAAACTCTTACCCCCGTATTCATAAACGTCTATCAAACCTATATTAGTTAACTAGCCGCTAAAGTTCGTTTGTCCTTATTTGTCACTTTGACACACGTGCCTGTGAGACAGTAACAACATTTTAGTTAGCAGAGGTTTGTTAAGTTTTATGAATAAGGGGGTTAGAGTATTCCAGCGATTAAACCACACGCGTGCTCGTGTCGGAGGTTTCCCCTGTATTTTCTCCAGGCCACTCTCCAACCGCGCACTCTTATCGCTTTATTGGGCTCGGCCTATGAAGCCACAGCCAGTTAAAAACAAGTGCGTGTCGGACTACGCACAATGAAGGGTTCCGTTCCAACACCTACTAGTCCACATTTAAAATTACTATCCAATACATTGAATCTGAAAAAATCGTATCTTCATAGGGAACTCACGGCACTTACGACCTTTTGTTTGGGAAAGACAGGTTTTAAGCGAAAACTCAAAACCGTAAAACCTATATTGTTCAAACCAAAAATCGTTGAAAGTATTTACTAATGCACGCCACCTCTATGACTTTGACAGCTAATATCTCACACTTTCTATGACTTTGACAGCTAATATCTCACAAACGGTTGACTTAAATGGACAAGTTTTCTAGAAACCTCCATATTATTTTTAAAGGCCTATCCATCGATTCCCCTGACTATGTGCGTTGATTTTTTTTCATCCACCGGTGCCCCCCCTAATTTAATTCTTTTTTTGTAATTTCACATCATTTTTATGTAGCGGTTCATAGAATACACCTTCCTACCAAATTTCATAATTGTAGTGCTTATAGTCTCCGAGTAAATCGGCTGTGACATACGGACGGACGGGCAGACATGACGAATCTATAAGGGTTCCGTTTTCGCCACTTTGGCTACGGAACCCTAAAAAGGGTTATTCGGTGTGGCAATCACCCTGACAACTGTACCATGGAACTGTCATTTAACGCCAAAAATGTTACGCTACTGTCTTTCCTGAACAAAGAGCCGTGGGAGCCTTGCATTAATTGCCCGATCTAGGTTGTGGAGATCAAAATGTCCTCAGCATTGTGTTCAGGGTTGACGCGGCATGCGAACTTGCTAAGGCTGTTTGTTTTATTTACAATTCCTTTGCAATCGCTTCTGGAAACATGTAATACTAAAAAGTAATAATTAAAAAAAGTAATTTATTTTATTTTATTAGAAGACCAACAGCTTTAACAAACAGAAATAGACTTAGAACTAGGATACAAATGTGAAGCCAATGACAGGTCTCCCTAATAGATACTTATCACATCTTCCGAATTTGCTTAGAAATTACTTTTTATAAAAAGAGGAGTGTGAGTGCGTGTGTGTGTATGAGTGTGCGTGTGTGTGTATGAGTGTGCGTGTGTGTGTATGTGTGTGTGTGTGTTGTGTCTGTTGATGTGGATGTAATTGTGTATGAGCATGTTCATTCATCTTCATTAATCTTATACATTTTATTTGCTATTGCACTTTTGAACGTTATTTTGTTATTATGCACAAATGGGTCAATATCACTAAACTGAATGTTGTAAGTTATTGTAAAAGTAATTTATTGTAATAATGTAAATACTAACATGCATAGGTTAAGAAATTACTAACAATATATGGATTGTAAGTCCGAAATAAAGATTAAATTAATTAATTAATGCTCGTATAGGATGGTTAACTGACCATTCGTGTCGTTCGTGAACCTGTAATATACTCAAAGTCAAAGTCAAATCATTTATTTGTGAACAATAGGTATACACCTAATAGAGTACACCGACATAGACTGTCGCACGGTACGTAAAATGCGATAAATGTGTGCATGTGCTAGCAAATGCTCTTAATCAATCTGGAGTGATTTGGACAAATGTTTGAAACGATATTTCTTAGTGAAGTAGGGTCGCTAGGCCAGTTACGCGGCTTGAGGGCCTACTCCGAACTTCGAAATCCGAACTTCGTATTGTGCTGTCCCTTTCGCTCTAGTGTTAAACACAATATGAGTAAAGGGACGATATATTTCGAAGTTCGGAGTAGGTCCTCTGGGTCAGTTTGCGGGCTCCTGAAGAACGAAGTTTTTTCAGTTAAGATATTTACATCTTTACATGCCCTGAAGACTTAGTGAGTCGTATACGTTTTAATTAGTAGCTATTGAATGAGAATATATTAAAAAAGCAAGAAAATATCCTTTCAGTTCATCAACTCATAAAGCGGCCGGAAATTGGCGAATCAAATTAACAAGCCGTAAACCCACCTACTGACCCTATCCAAATATACATGAAAATCTATTCAGAGAAATTGTCAAGGGTTTATCCAAAAATCCCGCGAGGCTCCGAAGGGGGAAGGGAGCTTACGAAACGGCTGATCACGTTGGGGAGGGGAGAGGGGGTGTACAAGGTGTATTTTACCTACAAAACCGTGAAATAATATTTGTGCATATTATTCCTAAAACCTCACCAATGATCCTCATTGTGTTTTTTGTACTGTACTGTATCCTTTGATTGAGGTGTGCAATAAAGAGTATTTGTATTGTATTGTATTGTATTGATCACCAAGGGGGAGAGAGGTCTAAAAGAGGCCCAGAAAATCGCGTGATTTCTGGATAGGCCTCAAGATACGTGTCAATTAACATCAAAATATTTTCAATATTGTCAATATATAGCGTTTCGACTCGCCGGTGGAAAATATCCAGTGACTCACGCTCTTGGTTTTTTACAGTGCGGTCGATCGATCACTCAAATGTACACCTAAAAGGGAAGTACGAGTACCTCCGACATAGCCTTCAAAATTGCGAGACTTAAGTGGCAGTGGGCAGGGCACATTGCTCGCAGGACTGACGGTCGATGGGGCCAGAAACTGCTTGAGTGGCGTCCACGCACCGGAAGACGAGCTGTCGGTAGGCCTCCGACAAGGTGGAGTGATGACCTGGTGAAGGTCGCGGGAATCCGGTGGAAACGAACGGCACAGGACCGGTCTAAATGGCGAGCCTTGGGGGAGGCCTATGTTCAGCAGTGGACGTCTTTCGGCTGAAATGATGATGATGATGATGAGTACCTCCGCCTTACAGAAGACCACAGCCATAAAAACATTATCTACTATACATGTATGTAGTTGTGTTCCTGGAGGTGAGCAAGGTCGCCAGAGTTCCCGAGGACGTACTGTGTTGAGAGCGAGGGACCTGAATGTGTTCCTTCTGTTGTCAACACAGTGCATCCTCAAATCTGATAAAGCCTCGGCAACGCGTTACTCCTATGGAGGTGCGGGCGTCTATAGCCTGCGGTGGCCGCTTACCATCAGGTGGACCGTACGCTTGTTTGCCACCGGCATTGTATAAAAAAAATTTTTTCTACTAAAGCACTCTTGTCTCCGCAGCGGCCTCAATTTGTCCCTTCTGCTGTAAGGTCGGCAACGCGTACGTGAGTCCTTTGGAGTTGCGAGCGTCTATAGGCTGCTGTGGCCGCTTACGTCAGGTGAACCGTACGCTTGTTTGCCACCAATGTATAAAGAAAATCGTCACTTAATACAGTGCGTAGTTGGAACTAAGTTGATTTGTTTGATGACCGTTTAGCCTAGTGGGTAGTGCACCTGCCTGTGAAGCTGACGGTCCTGGGTTCGAATCCCGGTCAGGGCAAATATTTGTGTGATGAGCATGAATATTTGTTTCTGAGTCTTGGATGTTTTCTATGTATTTAAGTATTTATATCTATTAAATATATCGTCGTCTAGTACCCATAACACAAGCCTTCTTGAGCTTACTGTGGGGCTAGTTCGATTTGTGTAAGATTGTCCTCTAATATTTATTTATTTATTTGTGTAAGATTGTCCACAAATAATTATTTATTTATTTATATCTATAGCTACCATGTATACAAACAAATGGCGACATGGATACGTTTTCCTGGTAGCGGCACGGTGGGGTTTACGCCTCGCGAACTCGCGAACCAGTTATTAACATGTAGAACGCTGTGAAGAGACAACTGACGTCAAACAGCTTTCGCCTTCGGCACTTTGCGATTTTATAATCATTTAACAGATTCGGTTGAAACCGCTCAACCAATCTCATTGGAGCGCAAACTCTTACCCCCTTATTCATAAACGTCTGTCAAACCTATATTAGTTAACTAGCCGCTAAAGTTCGTTTGTCCTTATCTGTCACTTTGACACTGACGTATGTGAGAATGGGACAAAGAACTTTTTAGTTAGCAGAGGTTTGTTAAGTTTTATGAATACGGGGGTTAGAGTATTCCAGTGTTCCAAACCACACGCGTGGTCGTGCCGGAGGTTTTCCCCTGGATTTTCCCCAGGCTACTCCAACCGCGCGCTCCTATCGCTTTATTGGGCGCGGCCTATAAAGCCACAGTCAGGTTAAAAAAATAAAAAATGAAATAAAAAAACTCATTTAAGTATCAAACCCAAGGTAAAAGCCCCAATGATTGACACCTTAGCCCCAAAACTCTATCATGATGTTCATGATTCATGAATCAAAATTGAAAGTGTCACGTATTGGACCAATGTCAAGCATAAGGCGTTTATCTTAAACTTAAAACCACAAGTGAACTACAGCATCAATTTTAACACTTCCGCAGAATACAAAATTAATAAAGAATATATTATATTATACGTTTTAGATTTAAGTTAGTTGTAATATTATTTAAGTTATTGGTCTTTAACTATTATTACCGTCTGTAAATCAATAAATGTAATGACATGTTTTTATACGACCTATATAAAATAAATTTTGTTAGGTTTAGTTAACTAGTGAGTACATTTTGTGACATTTTCTTTATCTATCTGAGTCATACGCGGATTTAGGTTCGCGTCTTATCTGTGGACATACCAAAAGTTAAGGCTACAAAGCTTAATTTTGGATTAGACCAGTAACCCGCATAAACAGTGTCTCCGTTTCTATAAATCCATGTAATAAAAACATAGCTAACATGCATATGAGCCGTTAACTATTGACCACAGGAGGGACGACTTTTGTTTTTTCAGCTAAGTATGACCCATCTATGGGTCCATATTGGCTCACATAACATTACTTGTCATATTATTTTTCATAATAACGCTTTTTGATCATAGTAATCATTTGTCATAATTTTTTTGCCTACAAATTTGTTGTATATACATTTGTATTACCAACATCATTACTCATAATTATATTTAGGCAGATTTTTTAACAACATAATGTCATTTCCAACTATTCATCACAACTCATAATGATTTTTAAAATAAACTTAATAATTATAAACTTATATTGTATAAGTATTTGAAAGCATAACATATAAAGTATGGGTGTATTGGATTATATCGGCTGTCAATGTATGCGCTGAATAACAACATGTAAATTTGATTGTCAATAAATCATCTATTATGTCGATTATCCCCGCAATTTTTTTATTTTTCATGTACCTAGCTTATTAAGTGATTTCGGCGCGCCAAGGAGTCGACGGAGCCCCGCTTCGCGGGGCTCCTTTTTCCGCTCTGAGGAACAAAAGACACCTAACACTCCTCCTCGCTTCGCTCGTCGTCGTACCTATCCCGACTCTGGGACTGTATTTCTATTTTGATAGCAAGTTGAATGTGGTGTGGAAGATACCTGACAGTTTATAAATAAAACCAGGTAAAGTTTAAAATAAATATTATATAAATTTTTATTAGTAATTTGTCGTTGTTAAAAAAAAAAAAGATTTAAAATTTTATTATTTAAAATCGTTTATTTTAAAAATAAATGAAAATTAACATTAGTATTACAGATATTTATTATGATTGACATTATTAACATGAATGATTCAGTGTTACGATAGTTATGCGCAAAGACAAGTTATAAGTAATGATCATTATGATATAAAATTATATAACAAACATTTTCGGACTTTCAATAATCGAAGTAGCAATTTTATGTGAACTTTGGCGCACCCCCCATCTATACCTACTCTTGTTTATCTAGTAAGTAAATAAAACTTAATTTTATAGTACACGAAGTTTAACTAAGATGCAAATTGTCTAGAGTCCGACCACGCTAACTCTGCATTAAATTAATTTGGCAACACTACCTCAAACGTCACATTTTCATACAAATATGACGTGTAATGGCAAGTGTTGCCAAATTATTAATTGCCGAGTTCGCGAAGTCGGACTCTATTGTATTACGGTCAGTATAAATAAATAAATATTAGAGGACAATCTTACACAAATCGAACTAGCCCCACAGCAAGCTCAAGAAGGCTTGTCTTATGGGTACTAGACGACGATATATTTAATAGATATAAATTCTTAAATACATAAAAAACATCCAAGACTCAGAAACAAATATTCATGCTCATCACACAAATATTTGCCCTGACCGGGATTCGAACCCAGGACCGTCAGCTTCACAGGCAGGTGCACTACCCACTAGGCTAAACCGGTCGTCAATACTACCTCAAAGCTCAGTGCCCAGTGTTGCCAAATTATTCCTTGCAGAGTTAGTGAAGTCTGACTCTATTGTATTACGGTATTATAGTATACTTAACATTATTTGAGTTGGCAGGTGCATGTCTCAAAGTAATCCGTACAAAAAGCGACTTAATTGTACACACTATAGGATTCAAAAACCAAGAACTTTAGTGTCCGACCGAAATTTCGGTTTCGGTTTCGGTTTCGGCCAGTTTCGGCCAAAAAATCAAGTTTCGGCCCGAGTTTCGGTTTCGGCCAAAAACGGCCGAACCTTTCGGCCGCGCCGAAACTTACAACATCGTACCTTCGGGTCGCGCTCGGCTACCGTCGGGCGCGCTCGGCACGGCTGGCAATATGGCGTCGCTCGCCTGACTCCGCCGGCCGACTTATTTTATATCACCATTAAAAAATCGCTAACTTTGTGTTACAAATAATGTATTTTTTTCACTTTATTTATAGGGTAGTTAAATTTTCAAACAGAACCTCTGTAACTGTGCTGAAATTTCATTGTGATAAATCTTTGAAAGTAGAAACCTGTAATTATAGGTCGGCGAGATATTAATTTTAGAAAAAAACTTACTAACATTTTTTCGAAATTTTAAGGACTTTTTTTTTATAAAAGGTTCGGTTTCGGTTTCGGCCGAAACTACAATGAAACCGAACCTTCGGTTTCGGTTTCGGTTTCGGCAAAATAACATGTTTCGGTCGGTCACTACGGCAAGAACAGTTTTTAAAATATCGGCCAGCATATTGTGATTACTATCGCTATACACCCCGGGTGTCAAAATTATCGTGGTTTTCTAAATTGTTTCTATTTTGCTTCAATATTCATCAATACCCACGTGATACGTATCGTGATATGAGTGCATCGCGTGATAATAATTACCGTGTAAACGGCCCCTACAGATCAGAGGGGCTACCGCGAACCACAAACGAAGTTTTCCCTCTCTGTCTCACTTATATGCAAACTTGCAAGTGCGACAGAGAGGGGAAACTTCGTTTGCTGTTCGCGGTAGCGCCACAGGGACCGATACCAGTATTTAAAAAAAACCCTGAATTAGCCCAATATTTTGGATTATTTTTTGCTCTTTACGTAGGGCTGAATCATGTATTTAGGTAACAACGTCGTATTATTAGATTGTCCCATTAAAAACGAAATAATGAACCGGTGACCGTAATAATACCGGTATTTTTGGAGAAAATACCGGTATCCGATCCCTGGTTTGTCCCCCCCCGAACCAAAAGTCTGGATACGTGCCTGCTCAAGTGTAACACGCATGCGTCGTGTAGTGAGTCACTCGCACGCACCACAGTGCAAGTTCAAGGCGAGCGCTCTTACACGGCGCGGACCCGACACGGGCACGGTACGACACGCATGAAGTTGATTGCCATATAATTTTCCAATTTGTATTTTTTTCTAAAACGACGCGGTGGCAAAGGCGTGGGCGGCTTGAGAACGTCTAACAGTCAACTGAGTCAAGGGGCGTCGAAGTTGCACCAAGTACCCACCGCTATCCTATACGTGACCCCTGGGTGGTGCTAAAAGTTCAACAAAACTGGCAACCGTACTGTCTTCTTGAAGATCTCACGGTTCGAAATAATTGCAATACGATAAAAATAGAGAATGTCATTTATTGGGCACTGAGGTGTCATCCATTTTGTAGCAATCGTCACTGGAAACAGCTCACCCGAAACAATAGATGACTGCAAGTCGTGACATATAAAACCCAACTGACTGTGTTGACCACAACATGTATCATGCAATATTGCGCCCGGTCGTATTTGCTGTAGGTTGCATTTCGCTTAGCACGCCAGAACTGGTTTAGCGACTTTGCAACCTAGGTATTGACCTGATGTTTATTATATATACATATATGTGGGATTGGTGCTTTTTGATAGCTGTGTAAGTGCTGCTAGATGGTGAATAATCGTACGGATTAGTTATTTAGAATTGTTTTTAGAAGAGATCATATATATATATAGAGTGTATATCACCTAGGAGTTGCCACCGACGTGGTATAAAAAAAAATAGATATTTGTTCAAAGGCGAACTATCCCTTTAAGGGATCTCTTCCGGCTAACCTTTGAGAAAATGAGAGGACATGTTATATGGCAGACATACTGAACAACATGTTCGAGTGGGAAAATTGTATGACTAAAAATACTAAAGTACTAATGTTGGGCAGTGGACCTCGGGCGTCCTCCAGGATGCAACTGTACTTGGAAAACTCTAGGATGAAGGTTACGATGTTATAAATTTTCGTAAAAGTCGCATCAGCATCAGGCAGAGAATCATATATATATATGTAAGCCCTGGAGAGGGTCCACGTTTAAAATAATAAAATCTTCTAAGGAAACTGCTTTATTTACATCGTACATATGTGTTACTGCTTTCAGGTCGACTTTCATACTCAATCATACGTCAACTCATTCGCCATTCCAAAACAATGCAATCTCCATTCGAACGTTCCTTATTCATAATCAAGCAGACAGCACCATACACAGCTATCAAAAAGTACCAATCCCACATATATGTCTATATATAATAAACATCAGGTCAATATCTAAGTTGCACGCAGACACAGACGGGTAGCTTATCTCGCACCGAGGTAGCTCGCGCGCCATCTTGTGCTAGCCGTGGACTGGGTCCATGCGAAAATAATATCTCTCTCTCTTCTATTTGGGTCATTGTCAGATTTAAGTTCGCATCTTTTCGGTGGACATATCAAAAGTTAAGGGCTACAAAGCTTAATTTTGGATTGGTCTAGTAACCCGCATAAACGGTGTTTCCTCAATTATAAATCCATGTAATAAAAACGTAACTTATATGTACATTGTAACATTATTGTTACATATATAACACTATTACTAATATAATTAGCAAGAAATAAATATATACAATACTTAAAACTAATGTCATAATCAAATATTTACAAATTATAAACTTAAAACTACACATAAACGTTAAAATTTAACATGAATTCATCAGCGCCGTCTTAGCGCTCACGCGAAGCGCAGTTTTAGCGCCCCTGGTAACTTGTTCTATTGTTCGTTATCTCGTCGAATGCATTTTTACGCATCGCCTTCGCGACACACCTGATCCACTATCGAGTTTGAACGCACGTCACATATATTCGGTCTCTGATACGTCTTCTTAATAATGTTTTAAAAAACGTAACCGAAATTAATAAGTGTTCGTCACTAAACGTTCCTCGAAGTTTAATTATAAAAAAGTCGTACTCAAAAGAGTACCTAAATGTTTTTCGTGAGTGCTTATCAACCCCAAATTGGGTAAGTGGTATATTATATTTTAACGCTTCGAGAATTGTAGTTAATAATTTTAAGACATTATTGTAACTAGGTGCTTTCTGTTTAATTCCATTCCACAATTGATTGTGCAACATCATGCCTCAATCGAGTCGTTGTTTAATTCCACCCTCATTTTGCTAACATTTATTTTTATAAAACGATTGCATCATCCACCAAAATTGTAATCTCCGCTTCTGATTGTGAACATCCACGGCATCACTGCTACCTTTAGGTACCGCTTTTACACGCGCGTTTGCTGGGATGTTCACAAATGGAGTCCGGGCCCATTTTTAATACGTTTTGGATGGCGCGTTCCAGGGTCCAAAGTTCGGGTTTCTGAATTGAGTGGAAGACGCTCGGCAGCTCCTTCCTACACCAACGTTACTTCGCCTCGGGCCAAGAACGACGCCTTTCTCCATTTCCGGGCCACCGCAGAAGTACAGTCGGCCGGAAATACGAGCGCCCGTGAACATCATCCACGTCATATCCCAGGCGAGAGTACCTAAGCCCGGAAAACTAAACCAGACTGTGTGAATTTATTCTTACTCCACGACCCCTAGTCTTAATAGTCGGACTCAGTTTTTTTTTGTTTTTTTTTTAATATACATTTTTTTGCACGGATCCTAGTTGCTTTATTTTCTAAGTATTACATTGAAACCCTATCTAGAGTAACTAGGACACCTATAAAACGTGACACTCCGGGTATTCCGCGGCCAATTTTACTATTTGCTTACGAAGTTCCTCAACTGAAGAAGCCGCAGTAGCACCTCGGATCCGAACCTCATATTCTAGTTCCGTTTTTTGGAGAGAAAGATATTTGACAGGTAGCATTGTGAATTTTAACTAGTGGGTAAGTGGTATCAAGCAGTAACAAGCAATTATTATTTTAATAAAATTCTCCGTTCTGTTACAAAATATTTGATGAATGATGAACGTCTGGTTTTGTCCCAAATTAGTAAAAATAAAATAAAACAGGTTAGCAGCAAATAAAAAATAAAAAGGGTGCTACTAATGTGTACTTTCTCAATTGTAAAACACTACACAATAAAACTTGCAGATATTGTCTAGTTATTAAATATCTTATCTCAGAATAACTATATTAAGGTCCCAGAATCAATTATTTATTTTATAAAATGAGGGTAGAAATAAATTTCAAATGAAAACTGCTACAAATTGCATATAACAAAGCTTAAAATTCGTACACTTTAGTAGCATAAAAACCAAAAAAGAAACAAAAAAACGTTTCACAAAAATAAGCCACAAACATACACCAACTACAAAACCAAGAAAAAAAATACAGGATCTGTGTGAATTTAACCACGTATAAGGGCGCCAGTGTCACGTTTTATAGGTGTCCTAGTTACTCTAGATAGGGTTTCAATGTAATACTTAGAAAATAGAGTAACTAGGACACCTATAAAACGTGACAACATAAGCCGTTAACTATTGACCACCGGGTGGACAACTTTTGTTTTTACAACTGACAATGACCCATTTAAGAGTTTACTACTCTTGTCGGTGGAGCAATCGCCAGCCGTTTCTGTCCTCTGCCATCTCCTTTACTCTCTAATATGACATGACCTTAACTTTCTCTTTTATTTGCTCGAAGTAGTTCCTTCTTGGCCTTCCTTTTCCTCTCTTTCCCTCAATCTTTCCTTCTATAATGGTCTTAAGGAAAAGTCATGTCTTAGCAGATGACCCATCGTTATTCCTCTCCTATTCTCTATGGTTGTACTTATTTGTCTCTTTTCTTTTATTCTTTGCAACACTTGTTCATTAGTTATTTTTCCATACATATATATATATATCATTTATTCTAAAAATAATTCTAAATAACTAATCCGAACGATTATTCACAATCTAGCAGCCATTACACAGCCATCAAAAAGTGCCAATCCCTCACAAATATTTGTCGTAAATCACTATATTCTTGGCATAAGGTGTACAAACATTCATTATAACATACATAGGTCAATAAGTTGTCAATGTCTTGTTATGTCAATAAATATCGTCAAATAAAATGTATACTAATTCTTATCCGAAGGTCTCACCACGAATATTATTGATTTTTATCTCAGCAGTACGGAAAGATCGCGGGTCACTGGGTGAGACTAGAGTCCGACCACGCTAACTGTGCAAGAAATAATTGCTTCCGGCTGATTTTACACTACACCCAAAATACTCTAGTTATTAATAGACCCTAATTTCAAAATCACCTTCTCTCAAAAACCTCTTTTTTCGAAGGACACTACTCTCGATACAACCCAAATTCAAATGGACTGCGTCCCATTACGAATGAATCTCAAAATACTCTATTCCCAAAATACCCTAAATTAGCTACACCTAAGAGTGTGGCGAAATAATCTAATGTAATAATCGCTTATTCACAAAACCCTCTAGTCCCAAAATACCCTAAAATTTCATTTTCTTGAATTTATTTCGATATTTATTGGCAACACTGTGCATTATACATCATATTTGTATGAAAATATGACGTTTGAGGTAGTGTTGCCAAATTATTTCAGTGCAGAGTTAGCGTGGTCGGACTCTAGCAAGGGATCGAGATGAGTGGCGTACTAGAAGGAGATCTATGCTCAACAGTGGGCGATTACAGGCTCAGAACCAGAGACCGATACCGGTATTTAAAAAACACCCTGAATTAGCCCAATATTTTGGATTATTTTTTGCTCTTTACGTAGGGCTGAATCATGTATTTAGGTAACAACGTCGTATTATTAGATTGTCCCATTAAAAACAAAATAATGAACCGGTGACCGTAATAATACCGGTATTTTTCTATGGAGAAAATACCGGTATCCGATCCCTGCTCAGAACGATTATGTCGAGCCTCACTGAGTCTGGAATTCGAGGGGAGAGATCGTTGCCCAGCACAACACACACACTATAGTCTTTAGTTTAGGGTGGGTTGCACCAAACCGTCTGTAATCATAAGCGGTATTAGTTAAAATCTGGTGGTATGAAAAGTTTGACTAGTTTCTATGGGATGACAGCTGCCGGCGCCATATTTAACGATGACCGGCCTGTGATCGTATGTTGGTGCAACCGACCCTTAGTCTATATCACTACATAGTATAAAACAAAGTCGCTTTCTCTGTCCCTATGCCCCTATATCCCTATGTATGCTTAAATCTTTAAAACTACGCAACGGATTTTGATACGGTTTTTTTTAATAGATAGAGTGACTCAAGGGGAAGGTTTATATGTATAGTACATGCATCAGCATTGCACCCGTGCGAAGCCGGGGCGGGTCGCTAGTTATGTTCGAAACCAGAAGTTCTTAACCTACGCGCCTCACCTAACGTCAAGCCAAAATTCGTCGCCCCCTTAGGGACTGAAATTGAGTTTATATAAGAAAATTAAACAATCGATGGAAATAAAAATGAGCAGTTAACTTAAACCGTTTCTATTCTATTATTTTATGACCATATATAGGTACTCGTAGCGTAAAAAAGGTATAGAACACAAATTAACTAATAGAGATTTGACGTTTTTTTTTAATAAGGGGAAATCTGGATCCGCTCGTTGGGCCCCTTTGAAATCGCTCGTAGCTCCCCACTGGTTGGGAAACCCTGTTCTAACCTCCTGAGACCCACCATACAAATAAAAATACAATCGAATTTGAACCTAACAGTTCCGATTACAAATTTGAATTTTATTTTATGTCAAATCAATCAAACCAAAACAAATGCAACTCTATCACTTCAAAACTTAACTTATTTTCCGTTGACCATATTTTGTCCTTTATGTAGGACGCGGGGTCTTAGGAGGCTAAACAATAACTAAATGAATCAAGCTGACTAAAACTTAATCTTATTTTTTTATACAAACGCCTTAAGGGAGGCGTACAGCGACATCTACGAGAAGACTCGTGCTTCATTAACGGCACTAACGTCTCAAATCATATTGAGAATCGTCAGTTATGATGCGCCATCCCATACCCAGAATGAAAAAATAGTCTACGTTAGCAGCGGTACTGCTTAATACGAAGGAACGGTTGATGAATTTGGAACTGAGTAGCGATTGCACCTATAGTTCAGTTGGCTAGAGCGACTGGCCGCGAGTGCCGGGAGGTCGCAGGTTCTAATCCTGTTCGGTGCCTAAATTTTTCAATTTTTCCTTCATTCTAAATTTTTAATGTTACTTTTATAACAATTAAGAGCCTCACAAAGTCTTACTTAAGGCGGGTTTTATAAAGGTCCGTTAGACCAAATGTCAGATCAAATTTCAGTAACTCAGTACATTTTTTGACATAACAAACCGACTAAGGTCTAACGGATCTTTATAAAACCGGGCCTTAGTCACCCCGGTCGACAGGTCGACACGCCCCCTCAAAATATGCGTCGTCTTCGATAAACGCATAAAATGTTAATTAACGTATCCTAAATTACCCTCAATAGTTCAAAACATCAATAATTTTCGAGAATTTATGGTTAATAATTAATGAAGCTATTATTTGTTTATATCGAAATTTGTAATCAACACCGTGTTTTTATTGATTCCAATAACTTAGGGAAGTATTTCGTAGCCGATTGATTATTTAAAAAAAAACTAAAAAATTTAAATCTTATTACCTCCGACCGGACGACCGGTTTAGCCTAGTGGGTAGTGCACCTGCCTGTGAAGCTGACGGTCCTGGGTTCGAATCCCGGTCAGGGCAAATATTTGTGTGATGAGCATGAATATTTGTTTCTGAGTCTTGGATGTTTTCTATGTATTTAAGTATTTATATCTATTAAATATATCGTCATCTAGTACCCATAACACAAGCCTTCTTGAGCTTAAAGTGGGGCTAGTTCGATTTGTGTAAGATTGTCCTCTAATATTTATTTATTTATTTTTTATTTATTGGGACCGTGCCTACGCCTGACATCTGAAGTTATAATAATGCGTTGTCAAAGTCATCTTCAGGTTTTAGACTAAAGTTCGTATTAAAGAATTGAAAAAATATATTATGAGGGTGCAAAAACGAGTTATGGTCCCTCTAAACGGACTGAGAGCTGGCGTGTTGGTGTCACTGCCGAGGAACATCACTGCGTGTTGTTTTTTTTTTTTAAATAGATTCTTTAAGATTGGCCTCCAGTGGGGCCAGTTTTTTTTCGGGAAGACCCGCTCGACTCGGCCTTTTGGGCCAAGTCGAGGTCAAGAAATAAAATAGAAAAGGAAAAGTAAAGAATAAAGTAGAAGAGGGAAGATGATAGAGAGGAAAGAGGAGAGAAGAGAAGTTTTTTTTTAAACTAGATGACACAACACGCAGTTTATCACCAACCCAAACTGCGTGTTGTGTCGATATATTGATGTGCGTCGATAGATTTCGCAAAACACAGGAAAATATACGTCTTATCATCTAATACTTCCTATACTTAATGGTGTTATACACGATTATAATGTTTCACGACGATTTTCCTCGTATTTGCGACACTGGTAATACTGGTCTGGTATTCGTAACAGATAACTTGTCCCATAAAATATACGTCTTATCATCTAATACTTCCTATACGTAATGGTGTTATATACGATTATAATTTATAATATTTTCACGACGATTTTCCTCGTATTTGCGACACTGGTAATACTGGTCTGGTATTCGTAACAGATAACTTGTCCCATAAAATATACGTCTTATCATCTAATACTTCCTATACGTAATGGTGTTATATACGATTATAATTTATAATATTTTCACGACGATTTTCCTCGTATTTGCGACACTGGTAATACTGGTCTGGTATTCGTAACAGATAACTTGTCCCATAAAATATACGTCTTATCATCTAATACTTCCTATACGTAATGGTGTTATATACGATTATAATTTATAATATTTTCACGACGATTTTCCTCGTATTTGCGACACTGGTAATACTGGTCTGGTATTCGTAACAGATAACTTGTCCCATAAAATATACGTCTTATCATCTAATACTTCCTATACGTAATGGTGTTATATACGATTATAATTTATAATATTTTCACGACGATTTTCCTCGTATTTGCGACACTGGTAATACTGGTCTGGTATTCGTAACAGATAACTTGTCCCATAAAATATACGTCTTATCATCTAATACTTCCTATACGTAATGGTGTTATATACGATTATAATTTATAATATTTTCACGACGATTTTCCTCGTATTTGCGACACTGGTAATACTGGTCTGGTATTCGTAACAGATAACTTGTCCCATAAAATATACGTCTTATCATCTAATACTTCCTATACGTAATGGTGTTATATACGATTATAATTTATAATATTTTCACGACGATTTTCCTCGTATTTGCGACACTGGTAATACTGGTCTGGTATTCGTAACAGATAACTTGTCCCATAAAATATACGTCTTATCATCTAATACTTCCTATACGTAATGGTGTTATATACGATTATAATTTATAATATTTTCACGACGATTTTCCTCGTATTTGCGACACTGGTAATACTGGTCTGGTATTCGTAACAGATAACTTGTCCCATAAAATATACGTCTTATCATCTAATACTTCCTATACGTAATGGTGTTATATACGATTATAATTTATAATATTTTCACGACGATTTTCCTCGTATTTGCGACACTGGTAATACTGGTCTGGTATTCGTAACAGATAACTTGTCCCATAAAATATACGTCTTATCATCTAATACTTCCTATACGTAATGGTGTTATATACGATTATAATTTATAATATTTTCACGACGATTTTCCTCGTATTTGCGACACTGGTAATACTGGTCTGGTATTCGTAACAGATAACTTGTCCCATAAAATATACGTCTTATCATCTAATACTTCCTATACGTAATGGTGTTATATACGATTATAATTTATAATATTTTCACGACGATTTTCCTCGTATTTGCGACACTGGTAATACTGGTCTGGTATTCGTAACAGATAACTTGTCCCATAAAATATACGTCTTATCATCTAATACTTCCTATACGTAATGGTGTTATATACGATTATAATTTATAATATTTTCACGACGATTTTCCTCGTATTTGCGACACTGGTAATACTGGTCTGGTATTCGTAACAGATAACTTGTCCCATAAAATATACGTCTTATCATCTAATACTTCCTATACGTAATGGTGTTATATACGATTATAATTTATAATATTTTCACGACGATTTTCCTCGTATTTGCGACACTGGTAATACTGGTCTGGTATTCGTAACAGATAACTTGTCCCATAAAATATACGTCTTATCATCTAATACTTCCTATACGTAATGGTGTTATATACGATTATAATTTATAATATTTTCACGACGATTTTCCTCGTATTTGCGACACTGGTAATACTGGTCTGGTATTCGTAACAGATAACTTGTCCCATAAAATATACGTCTTATCATCTAATACTTCCTATACGTAATGGTGTTATATACGATTATAATTTATAATATTTTCACGACGATTTTCCTCGTATTTGCGACACTGGTAATACTGGTCTGGTATTCGTAACAGATAACTTGTCCCATAAAATATACGTCTTATCATCTAATACTTCCTATACGTAATGGTGTTATATACGATTATAATTTATAATATTTTCACGACGATTTTCCTCGTATTTGCGACACTGGTAATACTGGTCTGGTATTCGTAACAGATAACTTGTCCCATAAAATATACGTCTTATCATCTAATACTTCCTATACGTAATGGTGTTATATACGATTATAATTTATAATATTTTCACGACGATTTTCCTCGTATTTGCGACACTGGTAATACTGGTCTGGTATTCGTAACAGATAACTTGTCCCATAAAATATACGTCTTATCATCTAATACTTCCTATACGTAATGGTGTTATATACGATTATAATTTATAATATTTTCACGACGATTTTCCTCGTATTTGCGACACTGGTAATACTGGTCTGGTATTCGTAACAGATAACTTGTCCCATAAAATATACGTCTTATCATCTAATACTTCCTATACGTAATGGTGTTATATACGATTATAATTTATAATATTTTCACGACGATTTTCCTCGTATTTGCGACACTGGTAATACTGGTCTGGTATTCGTAACAGATGACTTGTCCCATAAAAGTAACTAGATACGTGTGAGCACGCTATTTATATTCAAATACTTGTTGCGAAAATGGTTATTAGTTAGGTAAAGTTTAAATTAAATTCTAATACCTGGGTAAAACTGAAATTGTTGGGGAAAGAGACCGTTTCAATTCCGAAACGTAGACATAATATTATTATGGAAATATAGGTAACTCGGCCATTCTACTTTTTCATGTACATAATTTTCAGACACTTTTTTTCAGGTTTTGGAATTCATGGCATTCACTTCATATTTTTGTATTGTTATTTAGAAAGAGGTTTAATAGCAGTATCAAATCTTTCTGCTTCGCCTTAAGGTTGACTGGTAGAGAATGCCATACGGCATTAAATCCGCCTTTTGTACGATAAGGTTTCTTTTGTGCAATAAAGATTAAATAAATAAATAAATAAATCACTTCCGATAGTTTTGGTAATTAACGAACCACAGCTATCCATAAATCGAGTAACTCAGTGGTCCTTGATTGTCTCACCATTTGTACGAAAAAATGGTTTTTACCACCTTTTACAGGAATATGTTAATATTTATGTATTTTTTCCTATAAATTCCTTTTACTAGGTTGAGGTACTATTTCGAAATCCTGTTTTTGTACACTAATTCAAGAAATATCATAGTTTTTTTTTGTAATAGAAAACTGATCATGAAAAAGTAGAATGACCTAACTCTGTTTCCCTAAAAATGTAACGATTATTAGGGAAACAGAATTTATATGAAAAACGTCCAAAATAGCTACCTTTTTAGGGTTCCGTAGCCAAAATGGCAAAAACGGAACCCTTATAGATTCGTCATGTCTATCCGTCCGTCCGTCCATCCGTATGTCACAGCCGATTTACTCGGAGACTATAAGCTCTAAAATTATGAAATTTGGTAGGAAGGTGTATTCTATGAACCGCTACATAAAAGTAATGTGAAATTACAAAAAAATATTAAATTAGGGGGGGCAATACATACATGTAACCGGTGGACGAAAAAAATTCAGTGCACATAGTCGTGTGGGGTATTGATGGATAGGCCTTTAAAAATGATATGGAGGTTTTTAAAAATCTTGTCCATTTAAGTGAACCGTTGGTGAGATATTAACTGTCAAAGGCATAGAAAGTGTCCCCCCCCTCTAATTTCCAAACTATAAAGTTTAAAATTCTGAAAAAAATTGTGGTGGTGTGCATTAGTAAATACTTTCAACGATTTTTGATTTGAACAATATAGGTTTTACAGTTTTTACGACCGCGTGGTCGCTGCGCCGGGGTGGCCAGTGGCCAGTCACGCTTTGGGGAGTTTGTGTGCTGTACGAGTATACATTCTGTAGTGTGCGTACACTACAGAATGTATACTTGTACAGCACACAAACAAAAACCCCCGATACTCATTTTATTGATAAAATATAAAATTTTACACGTCAAACATTTTAAATTGAATAGGTATGTCAAAGATTTAATTAAATACATTTTAAGATGATTATAAATAAAGTAGAATAATAATTATCAACTAAGAAGTCAGAATTAAAATTTTAATGAATTAGAATACAATGTCAAAAGAAATTGAATAATTGATTTTATATTAAATTTACATAATTATTCGTCTTATAAAATTCTGACATGTTATAAAACGCCTGGGCGGTAAGCCATTTTTTCAATTTGTAACAAAAGGTTGTCATTTTCAATATTTTTTATGTCATTGGGTACTTTATTGTATACTTCAGGCCCTACAATAGACATAGTTTTAGAGGATTTAGCGAGTCGGTAACATGTGGTGGCCAATGTGTTTTTGTTCTTTTCCGCAATCCTTGTACTTTCCGCTCGCCTATCGGATCGGATAGTGTGAACACTAAGCGGATTTCCATACATTTTTATAGATGTCGGATCCTACGATATCGGATCGGATAGTCTGGACACGCCCTTAGCCTATGTTACCTAGACTGGTCAGGTCATTGCCCTAACCCTTCAAGGCTTCGCATCGGGGCAGTCCCTACAACAGCCCCGCATATGGACATGCAGTACTTATCTGCACACATTCAAATATATCATTACAATTTCCACTTTAATCACTTGTCATAAAGCGGAAAATGCGCAGTTTCATTTCATTACAGCTGTAAAATGAACGTGTACAATTTTGCACGTTAAACAGTTGTGATAAGCTGCAATATGCATCAGCGTGTCTTTGACGCAGATTATAAGGAAAGTTTTGTACGGGATTTAGGGTTTCCCCAGCAGAGCGTTTTATATTCGAAAGGTGTACATCGTTGAGGTAAATAAGAAATATTAATAGGTATATAATTGGCAGGTGCATGTTTTGCACTAAGTAGATTAGCGCGTATTATACTCTTCGTTTTTACTCTGTAAAAACTACCCTTTTCAAAGCGTTCTGTCAATCATTTTACGCCTGCTGCCTTCACTGTTTTCATTTGATTTTATTTTTAGACTGACGCTCAGAGACCTTATACATCTCTGAGGATATTTATTTATTAGATTTTATTATTTTCATGTTGACGTGTTATAGATATCTATAATCTAGCTCAAAATATTTTATTAGGATTAGTGTACCTACTTTATTACCTTTTATCTTGACGCTTAGATACCTTATACATCTCTAACAAATCTCGATAGTTATTAGTTTCTTAGTCTTATTTTTGACATGTAACACTACATTTAATTAATGATACTTTGATTATTGTATTATTTTTATTTGATGTACCTAGATAGATTTTGACTTGTAAAAGTGCGCTTGAGGCCTATTTGCAGAATAAATGTTTTGATTTTGATTTTGACACCCTGTATAGCTATTATTATGTTTACCTTTACAGCCAGTTTCCCACGTAATAACATAAAGTATAATATATATGACATATGACATAAGCAATATATGTCACTAATTACACCATTCAAACATTTTGGGGTCATTAACCTTGATCTAGTTATCGCGCATGGCCAACGCGATTCACAAATGTCACACGCAACACAAAAACTCTGGTTGTATAATAATTGTAAGCAAACGAAGGTCTAGCTATGTTGGTTTTTGAAGCGAGTTGTTGGGAAGTGAAATAAACTCTGTCATTATTGTAATTGTGCTTATATCCGCGTTTTAACGTATTTAGGTGTGATATAATATTGTATGAATTCGTAAACAAAGGCAATGGCGTCCAATTTAAGAGAAACTAGCGACCCGCCCCGGCTTCGCACGGGTGCAATGCTGATGCATGTATTATACATATAAACCTTCCCCTTGAGTCACTATATTTATTATAAAAAACCGCATCAAAATCCGTTGCGTAGTTTTAAAGATTTAAGCATAAATAGGGATATAGGGACATAGGGACAGAGAAAGCGACTTTGTTTTATACTATGTAGTGAAGAACACCGAGCGTTACCGAAATAGTGTACCATATTTACTTCATAACTCACTGTCTTCAAGATATATGGCATCAAATTTTTGTTTTTAGTTTTTGTTTTAAGGTTTATATGTATAATAACATCCATTAAATAGTGCATCCGTGCGAAGCCGGGGCGGGTCGCTAGTAATACGATAAACCGTAAAAAAACCCGAGAAAACGGAGTTATATACAGATCGAAAGTCATTTCATTGCATATGGGAGCTAGGAGCTCCTTACATTTTACATGCTACGGTCGTAATGAACAAATTTTCAAAAGAAAATTACGCATGTCTTAGAATCTTGAGAGGAGAAGACTTTATATATATACAGTAAGTGTGGTCTAAAATGACATCGTATCTTACGGACCCGGACGACGTAATCACAGCCTCTATCGAAAGATGGGACGCTGCGCTTGCGGCGTCCAACTCTGACACGACGCGTACACTTAGGCATTCCCGCCGGCGGGGACGTCCACCGCGCGATCGCGACAACACTGACACATATAGTCCCTATTCGTCCCGGTACCGCCGCACACCGGGTAGAGTCAGTCCGACCCAGGTCGGGCCTAGCT
The DNA here is from genome assembly GCA_963556455.1 of Epiblema foenella. Classification (NCBI taxonomy): domain Eukaryota; kingdom Metazoa; phylum Arthropoda; class Insecta; order Lepidoptera; family Tortricidae; genus Epiblema; species Epiblema foenella. The sequence continues at coordinate 10,427,943 of OY747122.1, read as the reverse complement.
GAGTTTCTTGCTGGACTCTTCTCAGCTAAGCTAGGTTTAGTGAACCAGCGACAAAAGTCCCAGTAGCTCGATTCCACTCACACCTCAGATTCGGTTGAAACCGCTCAACCAATCTCACTGGAGCGCAAACTCTTAGAGTATTCCAGTGTTCCAAACCACACGCGTGGTCGTGCCGGAGGTTTACCCCTGGATTTTCCCCAGGCTACTCTCCAACCGCGCACTCCTATCGCTTTATTGGGCCCGGCCTATAAAGCCACAGTCAGGTTCAAAAAAAAAAAAAAAAGATATCGTATCTCCTATCCTGTGTGTTCTACAATTTAAATGATTTTTAAAACGCTAAACTTGACATATATATATTAACTAGCGGCTCTGTGAGCTGTAGACCTCGTGAGTGAGTTTTTTTTTATCATTTACAAAATCTGACATTATAAAAAAAATCAATTATGAATATCGAACCTGCTAACAAAATTTCACGAGAATCGGTTGAGAAATGCAACTGTAGAGGAGAACAAACCGAAATTCGCCCGCAGAAACTTACAAAATCATTAATAAAAAAATTTTTGTTGGAAATTTCCAAAAACCGCCCCGACAAAAAAATTCTATATAACTATTGAACCTGCTCACGAAATTGCACGAGAATCGGTTGAGAATTGCGACCTGTAGACGAGAACAAACGGAAATCCGGACATACGAAAGCATTTTAGTCGAAGCTGAAGCAGAGACCTTCGTTTCACTCGGTCAATTAATAATGACTGATGATATAATAACACGCAATGAATGATATAACTGACATTTGTAATAATTAACAACAATACTCTGTTTGCACTGTAATCTATATTTGTACTCATAATTGAACTAAAATAATGTTACCTATTTATACAAATATATATACCTATACAAAATATCAATATGACATATAATTAAAAATATTATCAATAAAGATAATGAGAGTATGAGAGTATTACACATTATTAATTATTAAGTATAACATCATTAATCATATTAAGTAAAGCAGCATTTCTGATAGTGTCGGGCAAGCGGTTGTATATTAACGGCCCAACACTGTAAACCGACTTTCCCAGGTGGTGGTTGGTGGCTACTAGCTATGGATCCTTCAGTAAAAAACTTAAAATGAAACTGGCATCCAACGCCTACTACACACTCGATGCCTTTTTCGAGAGCTAACACCTGCGCTAAGTAGGTTTTAAATTTCAAAATGGAATCGGTTCGCTTGCCCAGCCTTGCACTATAACCTGTATTATGATGTTTATGATAATGTACCTAATGTAATCACATATTTATTTGACATGTAAAATGTAACATTTTATAAATAAATGATTGAATTGAATTGAATTGAATTGGTGTCGCTCGGCCACCAGCCTGTCTCCATGCTTGTTGCTCCGTAAGGGATATCTGGAGTTTGTGCGCCTGCATTTGAACTGACCAATGTTTTCATGAGTGAATGTTGCCGCTTGGTATATCAGTATGCATGGCAGGGGCAAAATTTGGAACTCCAGGAAGAGCTCCCGTGCCGGAGCATCAGCCGGTTTGCCGGCCATTCCGCGGACAGCTCTCTTTTGCATGGAGAACACGCGGTAAGCAAGTGGTATCGTATATTACGTGGCGTTTTGCGGTGTCATGTACGAGTATATATAGCGAATCATAGTCTGAGATCTCATAATGAATTAGAAGTTACAATAGTATAGTGTGTGTGTGTTCTGCGCGCAGAATCAGGTTCATAAACCTGACCGGACAGGTTTGGACGTAAGTGGATCGCGGTGGGTGACCGATGTTGCGAACTGGGGCCTTGACACTCAAACGTGTAGTTTTTTTTAATATAACGCCAGTGGTAAGCGGCCACGGCAGCCTATAGACGCCCGCAACTCCAAAGGAGTCACGTGCGCGTTGCCGACCCTTTATAAGATTTGAGGATGCACTGTGTACACAGCAGAAGGAACACTTTTTTTTTTTTGCGCTGGCTCAGCATAATGATGTGGCTAGCCACATCGCTGGTGTTCTGCCAGGACCTTAAATTTTGTGCAACGCATTTTTATTTACACAGGCTAAAAAAAAAAATGACCGCGTTGTGTGTGTACGTGTATTCTAAGTATACGTGTTAAAGTGAGGTAGCAATCTCTAATTATTGTAATTATGTGTATGTGTATTACTTTTTGTGTGTGTACATTTCTATAAATATAAATGAAACATTGGCTTGAGCTTCGAGTATTCAAAAACAGGAGGGAATTTCCGCTAAGTTTTGTTGGTTTGTTGGTTCAAAAGATATAATTTGTATTTAATTTTGAAACTGAATTTGTTTTTTAGTTTACGTATAGGCGGAGGGATGTTGTTCCAACATTTTGTTGCACAGTAGCGAAAACTCCCTCTGAAAGCGGTTAAGTCCCTCGCTCTCAACACAGTGCATCCTCGGGAGCTCTGGCAACCTTGCTCACCTCCAGGAACACAACACTACATACTTATATAGTAAATAATGTTATTATGGCTGTGGTCTTCTGCAAGGCGGAGGTACTTCCCTAGATGGGCTGCTCCAAATTCGAGCAAGATGACATTTTGCTGTGAGGTGTGGTGTTCAAAATATTCAAATCGTGATAGGTATATGATATTAAACAAGATCTGCATATGACAGTTCGGTGACAGTCTCGTAGCCGAGTTCGCAAGGTAAAATGGCGACACAAACACACCGGCCGTGACATCATATTTGCTTTTCTACATCGAGGGTGGCAAACAAACGTCTATCTATCTGGGGCGCTACCGCGAACAGCAAACGAGGTTTTCCCTCTCTGTCGGACTTGCAAGTTTGCATATAAGTGAGACAGGGAAAACTTCGTTTGCTGTTCGCGGCAGGGCCCCAGAGGGGCTACCGCGAACTGAAAACGAACGAAGTTCCAATATCACCCTCTCTGACGCACTTGCTAATTCGTGGGACAGAGAGGGAGATATTCGAGGACTTCGTAGAGGGGCTACTACGAACTTCGGAATCCGAAGTTCGTATCGTACCGTATATGAGTGAAAGGAACAGCACGATAAAAAAGTTCGGAATTCTAATGTCGAAGTAGCCCGTCTGGGGCGCTACCGCGAACAGCAAACGAAGTTTTCCCTCTCTGTCTCACTTAAATAAATAAATAGTAGAGGACAATCTTAAACAAATTGAACTAGCCCCACAGTAAGCTCAAGAAGGCTTGTGTTGTGGGTACTAGACGACGATATATTTAATAGATATAAATACTTAAATACATAGAAAACATCCAAGACTCAGAAACAAATATTCGTGTTCATCACACAAATATTTGCCCTGACCGGGATTCGAACCCAGGACCGTCAGCTTCACAGGCAGGTGCACTACCCACTAGGCTAAACCGGTCGTCAAACTTATGTGCAAACTTGCAAGTGCGACAGAGAGGGAAAACTTCGTTTGCTGTTCGCGGTAGCGCCCCTGGACGCCAGCGGAGCGGCGAGCGATCGTTCGTAGGGATCTTACGATTATTCGCATTCGGCACGTTACAAAGTTCGGATTTCGAAATTCAATGTACAGGCCCTGTCTGATGGTAAAAGTCTTAGCCTGCTTTTCCACAGAGGCGCAGCAAGCGGAGACGTACAGAGGAAGTTATGTTATTATGGCTGTGGTCTTCTGCAAGGCGGAGGTACTTCCCCACAGCGAACGGAGACGTACAGAATTGTCCAATCAAATCAGTTCGACTTATCAAATATTCGTGCTGATCAACAAGTAAGGGTGCGTTTCAATGGAGGAGGCGGAGCGGAATGGCCTCCTCCGTGGAAACGCACCCTTACTCTAGGAATATATAGGTGGGTCGTGGTCAGCTGTCAGGGAACGCCATCTTCGGGACTTCCTGATTCATCATCAGTGCAAGAACAACCTGTCATCTGCGTCGGTAGGTAAGGTATAATTATTTAAATTGGCAGAGATGTATCGAATTACTCCGTTTAAAAAGCGACTTTACCGCCCAAGCGATAACATTCAAATTTTAGTCAATTTTGTATAATGACTGACATAATGAATAATTGCATCGTAACATAATGATCGTAATTTAATGTCTGACGTTTAAACAGTGTAAAAAGATGTTGCATATCTTTAAGGAAGTCGAATACTCAGTCGTCTGAAGACAATTTGTTTTTTTTGGACCCGACTGTGGCTTTACGGGCCGGGCACAATAAAGCGATAGGAGTGCGCGGTTGGAGAGTAGCCTGGGGAAAATCCAGGGGGAAACCTCCGACACGACCACGCGTGTGGTTTGGAACACTGGAATACTCTAAGAGTTTGCGCTCCAGTGAGATTGGTTGAGCGGTTTCAACCGAATCTGAGGTGTGAGTGGAATCGAGCTACTTAGAGTTTTGTCGCTGGTTCACTAAACCTAGCCTAGCTGAGAAGATTCCAGCAAGAAACTCAGCTAGGCCCGACCTGGGTCGGACTGACTCTACCCGGTATGCGGCGGTACCTCGTAGAGTAACTCTTAGAGTATTCCAGTGTTCCAAACCACACGCGTGGTCGTGGCGGAGGTTTTCCCCTGGATTTTCCCCAGGCTACTCTCCAACCGCGCACTCCTATCGTTTTATTGGGCCCGGGATATAAAGCCACAGTCAGGTTTATAAAAAAAAACTATACGAGTGAAAGAGACGGTACGATACGAAGTTTGGATTTCGAATATCGGAGTAGGCCCTCAGGTTCGTTAATTGTACAGATTTGTTTTGTCGAGTCAGTTTTTGGAAACTTACAGCTCGCAGAGTGACTAAGTAGTTTAAGGCCAGGTTTTTTAAAGATCCGTTAGATCAAATGTCAGATCAAATTTCAGTAACTCAGTACATTTTTTGACATAACAAACCGACATAAGGTCTAACGGTTCTTTACTTTGACGACCGCTTTAGCCTAATTGGTAGTGGCCCTGCCTTCGAAGCTGGAGGTCCCGGGTTCGAATCCCGGTCAGGGCATTTATTTGTGTGATGAACACGAAATTTGTTCCTGAGTCTTGGATGTTTTCTATGTATTTAAGTATCTATTTACCTATATAAGTATGTATATCGTCACTTGGTACCCATAGTACAAGCTTTGCTTAGTTTGGGACTAGGTTGATTTGTGTAGATTTGTCCACAAATATTTATTTATTTATTTTCGCAACTGTTTTTAGTTTTAAGTAATTTAATTGAATTCTAGTTCTTCTGTTGTCGAAATAAAGACTTTTCTATTCTATTCTATTCTATTTACGTGGGTTTTATACGTGAGGGCTGTAATGTGAGTCAGCTATGGCTCTTTCACAACAATATATTGTATTGGCTAAATTGTTTCCAGTGACGATTATAGGCATCAAAGAGTCATGCAGGGACGGCAAATGTTATTTCCTTTCTTTAACGGAAATCCTACCGTTTTTTTATCGGTTATACCTTAAAAAGCCCCGGGATCCGCTATCCTAATTCCAAGATGTTTTATTTATTTATTTTATAAAACCGAGCCTAATTCGTTGCACAATGGCACGGCAGGGCGGATATTCAGCATTTCAACGGCGGTTTTTTTCGTCATTGTCGTTTCATTAGGAGACGATGATCAGAGTAAACTTTTGTAAAAAGCGTAAATCAATATCGGGTCCGAGTCTTATTTGACCAATGTTTTTTCCGGTTTATTCTAACTTTGAATAGATAATCATGAGTCGACAATGACTTCGAATGATACGAGCGTTTCTAACTCTCGGAGAATCGCCCGGCAGCGGTATTCCAATATTCGTAATGTTTAAAGATAAAAGATAAAGATAAAAGAGAAGAAAGAGAGAGTAATTTAAAGAAATTGTGGCTCTCCAACGACTTGTGATTTGGTTGAATACTATATATATTTATTTATGTATATTAATTGAAATACGTATATATTTATAATATGTATTTATTATATGTTATAGTTGTTATATATTTATTTAGTTCTGGTTTTAGCTATAAGTTTCCTTATTGAAAAGTTTTAGTACACTGTGTAAGTTTGTCTATCTCATTCTCCCACTCTACACTCAATCCCTCAAAGGTTAGCTGGAAGAGATCCCTCATAGGGATAAGTTCGCCTTTGTACTCTAATCTTATGTGACATTGTATATTGTTTTAACCTGTTATTGTGTACAATAAAGTGCTTATATACATACATACATTACATAAAAACCATTTATTCAAGTAGGATTTTACAATCAATTTTGCATCGTCAGTTAAAACATACATACAATCATTACATTAAAATTAACAAAATTAAAATTAAAATTGTCAAAACAAAAAACAAAAACAGATAGCAGGTACATATTTGCCTTTTGGGGTCGAAACACTTGGGCCGTGGGGCCCGGGAGCCCATAAGATCTTCAAAGATCTATCTGGACGTCTGGTCGACGCAACACGTGACCAAACTGCTGGCCTTTATCTGGCACAAAGATTGAGCATTGCCATCCAACGTGGCAATGCGGCCAGCATTTTGGGAACATTACCTACTGGCATCGGTTTGTTTTGATAAGTATATTTAGGTTCATTTTAGGTTAGTTTTAGTTTTATTTTAATTTCTTTGTTAATTTTTAATTACTATTATGTAAGTCTTTACCATTAAACAATAAATAAATTAAAAAAAAAGTTCGCTTAAAAAAATACATTATTTACTTAGTCCTATGAGAGGCCAGGCATGCTTGTCATTTATATAGTTCTCAATAGTGTAATAAATGTTTTTATTCTAGGAAAGGGTAACTCTAGCGCTTCCTGGGGTAGTTTGTTATAATAGCGTATGCATTGACCCAAAAAGGATTTGTTGATCCTCCTAACGCGAAATTTGGCTACCGCAATTTTGTGCCTATGTCTCGCACTGTGCATTTTTTGGAACGTATCTATATTTTTCAGGGCATATAGAATGTTATCATAAATGTACTGCGACGCCATTGTTAAAATATTTATGTCTTTGAAATGCTCTCTGTGATACACGTGAGCTTATGTTATGTTATGTTATGTTGTGTTAACGACTTGTGATTTGGTTGAATACTATATATATTTATTTATGGGTGGATCAACTATTCTTTGTTGCTCGTTGCCATGGTTACGTCTCCTGCGTTACTCTTTAAAACTGTGATTTTATAGGGTTTAAATTTACCAAATATGAGTTTTAGCGATGAGCATAAATCCATTTGGACATGGATCATCCCTTGAGCATGCTTGAAGTCAATATTATAAACATTTTTCTAAGAAACTTGGTTACTGTTGTCTCGTCGCTGACGGGACAGAATAACAACAAGAAAAAGTTGATTGACCCTTATGTATATTAATTTAAATACGTATGTATTTATAATATGTATTTATTATACTTATGTTATAGTTCTTATATATTTATTTAGTTCTGGTTTTAGCTATAAGTTTCCTTATTGAAAAGTTCTAGTACACTGTGAAAGTTTGTCTATCTCATTCTCCCACTCTACACTCAATCCCTCAAAGGTTAGCTGGAAGAGATTCGCCTTTGTACTCTAATCTTATCATCATCATCATCATCATTACAGTCGAAAGACGTCCACTGCTGAACATAGGCCTCCCCCAATTTGGGGGAGATTTGCCATAGTCGCCACGCTTGGCAAGCGGGTTGGCGACCGCAGTTTGATGGTGGTAATGATCGAAGGATGCTGCTGCCCACCCTCCGATTTTCCCTTATTCGCCTCCTACGAAACCCACGGGAAGAGATGGGGTGGCGCAATTCTTACCCGGCAACCACACTAATCTTATGTGACATGTATATTGTTTTAACCTGTTATTGTGTAGGTACAATAAAGTGCTTACATACATACATATATAGACCGTATTGCTCGCTTTTGCAAAACGAAGCTGGTCTGAATCTCCGCAGCTATGTTTTGTTATGATGCGATGCGAAATCAAGTTTTTATCGTAAAAACTACTAATGGTACATAATGACACATTTTACGTGTTACTATAAAGTTTTAAACCCTGTTACTATCAAGTTATGATTTAATTTCGTTTGCACATTTATATCATGTAACTGCGGAGCGTTTTGCCATTGACACGGGCATATTAACTGAATTGTGTTAAAAAAAGATGATGGAATTACCGAACTAAGCGGTAAGCGGACACCGTAGACTGCGGACGCTTGCGACTCCAGAAGAATTACACGCGCGTTGCCGACCCTTTATTGGCTTGAGCATTCGTTGTGTTGACAGACAGAGACAAGTACAGGTCCGTCACTTTCATCTCAAATTTAATCACAGTGCGAGCCCGTGAGCAACCTCCAGCCGAACGAGTCCTAACAAAAGCATTATTTCAAACTTATTTATGAACTCAACTCAACTCAACTCAAAATATTCTTTATTCAAATAGGCCTAGCAACAAGCACTTTTGAATCGTCAGTTATATATTACATAAATTGAATCTAATTATTCAGAGCAATTTATTGATGCATATGATTTTTTTTTAAAAAGACATGAATTACTGTAATGTATGTCAAAAGAGAGTATAATAAATTCACAAAAAGATCGTCAATATGTAAAATAAAAACATAAAAAATTGTATAATCTAGACAGTTTCTAGAATAAAATCTGAATGTCAAGAGGAAAATTTAACGTCAACATCTAATGTCATAGTTATGAAGCTTCCAGCTGATTTTAAACTACACCCAAAACACTCCAGTCACTGGTAGACCCCAATTTCAAAATCACCCCCTCTCAAAAACCTCCCTTCTCGAAGGACACTACTCTCGATACAACCCAAATTCAAATGGACTGCGTCCCATTACGAATGAGTCCCAAAATACTCCACTCCCAAAATGAATGAATGAATAATATATATTTCAAATTAAAATTACATGGCAACTTTTTACTTAACAAATAAGCTGTCAGTTAAATAAGCACTGACAACCATACTGTCTTCTCGAAGATCTCACGGTTCGAAATCATTTCCATACGATAAATAAAGACATTACCTATCTCATTGCTATGCATTTCGTGTTACTAGGATGCGATTATTCTGTGCGCTACGACTCTGAGAGGCTATCGCGGATCGAAAACGAACGAAGTTCGAATATATCCCTCACTGTCGCACGAATTAGCAAGTGCGACAGAAAGGGAGATACTCGAACTTCGTTCGTTTTCAGTTCGCAGTAGCCCCTCTGGTCAGATTCCAATTTTATGTTACTTTTTTATTCACCCAAATCAAGAGGCGTGACGTCAGGACAGTATGGATGTCGACGAGAGCGTTTTTTAATTACTTCTTTCGTATCGTGTTACGCCATTAAAATGTAATAAAAACAATTTACTGCATTCTGGCATATTGGCCCCAATACGTTTTATTCTAGAAGATTTTGTCGAAAACAACGCATTTTATTTTAGCAGGTTATGTCCAAGCTGCCCATTTTATTCTAGAAGTTATGGTCCAAACTGAACCTCATAACGTCCTGGAATGTCATGATCTGGTGGTCAAGTTCTTGCATCATGCAGAAATAGGCCTTTTACTCGGCTATAGTTACTCGGGTTATTTTGGACAATATCAAATCAAAAAATCAAAATCAAACATTCATTCTGCAAATAGGCCACAAGGACACTGTTACATGTCAAAATATTAATTTACAAAAGAAAGTCTGACTATAAGAATACGGTTTCCATGTTAAAATATTAATTTACAGTTCAAGAAATAATAATAATTTCGAGTTAAAATTATAACAAAATTAATGTCATACAGTGAGGATAAACTTGCAAAGATTACAACATGAGTAAAATTAGAGATGTATATGGTCAGTCTCAGTCTGATTAAACAAAGTGTATAATGAAATTAATATCATATCCCAGAGATGTACATGGTTTCTGAGCGTCAAAATTAAGACTAACTTAATATTGTTAGAGATTTATATGGTCTGTAAGTCACTGATATTAAAAACGAATCTACAACAGGATAATGATGATAATGAAAACCTTCTAGAATAAAATGTGTACGTCCATGCCTAGAATGCAGTCGTCTTTAAAATTTTCCAAGCTGCTCGACAGCTTGGCCTGTTCGGAGGGCTATTATATATCCTTACTACGTAGGTAAGTATTATTAAAAAAACACTACTACATATAGAAATTAAGGTGAGACTGAAAGTGACAGAACTTAACTACCTAAGCAGTAACTCGGTAAAAGTAGCTATATTTAAAATACATCGCAAGGCATCATCAGCTAGGGAGTGCAAACCAGTTTTAATCGTAACCGAAATTTCGCCAAAATTTCATATCCGGTTATTGGAATAATTTGAAAAACCAGTTTCGGTTACGTTCGGTTATACTTCCTTATTAAAACTACTAAAAATGAATTAAATTTAGTGTATTATTTACTGTGATTTTTACTCATATGTCAAGTTTTAGTGTAGAATTAACGAATGATAAAAAGAAGGTAAATAGTGCGCTTATGTTCGTTAGTTGTCGTTTGATCCTAACGGTGCCTATGTGTATGTAAGTTAGTTGTCGTTTGATCCTAACGGTGCCTATGTGTATGTAAGTTAGTTGTCGTTTGATCCTAACGGTGCCTATGTGTATGTTCGTTAGTTATCGTTTGATCCTAACGGTGCCTATGTGTTGAACTCAAACATTAAGAGGCCTTATAAGTTTTAAAATGTTTTGAATTCAAATTATGACAAAAGTATTGATAATACCAATATAATAATTAAAGGATTTGATGATTTTATTAAAGTTTTAGATAGTAACATAGCCATTTTTTGATTTTATTGTGTGTATTAGAATTTAAGCGGAAACACACAGTTTTTAGCTTGAAACTGGATGTTTCAAACGATATTCCTTAATGAAAAATAAAAAAAATACATTTAAAATTTATGACATTAGGTCGCAATAGTCCTGTTCTAGATAGTAACTAGTAATTGAGAAAACGTCAAAATACGTGTCAATTCAATCAGAAAATCGCCTAAACAGACTCTTAATGTGTACACATAACATATTATGTGTAAGTGAGGGGGTGTACTTGGACTGCCACATAAAGTGGTCTCATTGTATTTCATTACATGGGGTTTAAATGTTATCTATTACGTATGTCTGTCTGTCTTTCCGACTGTCACCAAGCTGTATCTCATGAATCGTAATAGTTAGACATTTGAAACTTTCACAGATGGTGTATTTCTGTTGCCGCTATAACAAAAAATACTAAAAAAACAGAATAAAATCAATGTTTAAGGGGGCTCCAATACAACAAACGTGATTTTTTCGCCGTTTTTATAGGTGCACGGTGCGGTGGCACGGTGGCATCCTTAGTGCGCGAGTCCGACTCGCACTTAGCCGGTTTTTTTCAGAAATTCTAATAGATTTTGACTTGTAAAAGTTCCTTTATTTAATTTAATTGAAATATATTTTAATGACATTTTTTGACATAAGCTCATAAAGTTATACTTAAAAAATAACATTAAAATATAGGTACCTACGAGTACTGTTATAGTGTGCTGTTATTCAGAAAACAATATGGTAAATAAATAATTAAAGAAAATTAGTTCTAAATAATTGTTTCTTAATGCTTCTTGAAATTAACGTTAGTTGTGAAGAATAAATGAAATATTTAAGTTCATTTACTTAATTGAATTGAGTCAATTGATACAATTATTTCCTATTGAACTTTGTTAGCTTGCGTTTTCTTTGTCACTTTTTAGACGATAACAGAAAGGAATTTAATTACATTTTCCTTTACAAGGATAAGTTCGCCTATGTAGCGATGTAACTGAAATTTTCAATATTTTAGCAGTTTTTTTGTACAATAAAATACCAATTTAAACATTGGTTACCTACATACAGACATAGTGGCCTGCTTTTGCGGTGTTCGTCTTTGGATTCAATTTCAAATTAATGTATTATTTACTGTGATTTTAAACACCTATTACTTACATAATAATTTATGTGGTAAAACCTCTACGAAATATAACGACCGTAACTATTTTAACTCTTTTTTTTTTATACAACGCCGGTGGAAAACAAGCGTACGGTCCATCTGATGATAAGCGGCCACCGCAGCCTATAGACGCCCACAACTCCAAACTCAAAATGCACAAAATGCTCGGCTACAAAATGTTACAAAAATAGTGAGGATCCGTTTAATGGCATATTTGGTACAGTGTTCTGATTAGAAAAAAATAGAAAAAAAAATTAACAAAAAAAATTGGCATTTGTATGGAGAATTGCTGAGTTGGAAACCTGCCACATAGAAAAAAAATCTTTCACTTTTTCCTAACCAAGAGGCGATATATACCGAATATAAAAAACATGGATCCTCACTATTTCTGTAACATCTTGTATTTTTAAGGGGTCCTAAGCGGTTCGTAATATTTAGATTACTGTTATATTGTACAGTTATATTCCAGTCAGTATTTATATCCTGGTATAGAGCAAAAACAAAAGAGCACAACACTTAAAATGACATTTCAACTTAAAAACCTAAGACAGTCCAAAAATAGCTCTCTGGTTAGATTAAGGCCCGTGGCTCCACATCTAACATACAAATAGTTCAATTTCAATTTTATTCAATAATTGCAACCATGGTATTACAAGGTCTTATTTCTAATCATTGAGCAGGTACATCATGGACCCTGTTAGGGTGTAGCAATTTATATTAATCTAATCTAATGTATGGTAGTTAAGGTAGCTGCAGGTTAACAATAAAATGAGTTAAATAAGATAATATGATGAGAATAATTTAACGGTCGTTCATAACTCTTAAAAATAATACCAAGATTATCAGGTTCATTCCAAAAATAACTCACCAACTGCAGGAATCCCACTTCGTCTGTCTTCGTTTTCTCTTTTTGTTTCCCTTTCTTCATATCCACTTCATGAGCCTGTCCCTTGTGGTTCACAAACCTTTTTGCTTGTCCCTTCATTTTAATCACTAATCCAAGACTATTATTATAATTTTGCCGTTTTATTATAAAAAAACACCAAACAACAACGTATTATTCAACGGACTCGAAAAGCACGTAAAAACGTAACAAATAGTATCCAAGAGACTTTTTAATTGACTGCCACTTATAACTACTAAAGCTGGTACCGTTACAGCGAAAATTAGTTATTTTTTATTTAGTTATAGTTTTAATGGGCGCGTGCGATCCGCGGCGCGTCGGCCGGTCAACTAACGCGAACTTAAACTAAACTCGAATATAAGGTAAATAAGTTGTCAGACGTCAGGAAGCTCAGATACTGTCCATACAAAAATATTACTCAGAAGGAACTTTTCCGCGTAGCTAGTTCGAAGGGGCTATCCATAAAGAACGTGATGCGTTGGGGAGGGGGGTCAACGAAGTGTGACATTGTGTGACTGGGGGTAAATATTGTTGACGGCAAAACCACAGCACACCCATTATTCTCATTAACACACTCACTAACAAAATTCAAGCTTTTACACACCACACGGTTAATACACCTAAATATTTCATATTGTGTTGTCAACATTTATTGATTTACAAGCGGTAATAATCAGGCTCGTATCCAGACTTTTGGTTCGGGGGGGGACAAACATTGAAACAACCATGTGAACTGTGTAAAAATCGCTGTAATCACTGTAAACAGACGGCTAAAAACGTTTTCGGGGGGGGGGGGGGATAAATCCCAACAACAAGTGTTAAAATGCCAAATTGGAACTATTACCGAAAAGAATTTGAACTATAAACCTTAAATATATTTCCAACTGTATCTATAATACAGATACAGTTGGAAATATTTTAAAGTTTTACAGATTCTGTATAGGCATAAGATTTAGATTGTTTTGTTGTCTATAATTTATTGTTTTGTATTTTTTTTGATCAAATGTTTGATTTGATATCGGTTATTTATATTAAATAAATAAATAAATATTAGAGGACAATCTTACACAAATCCAACTAGCCCCACAGTAAGCTCAAGAAGGCTTGTGTTATGGGTACTAGACGACGATATATTTAATAGATACAAATACTTAAATACATAGAAAACATCCAAGACTCAGAAATAAATATTCATGCTCAACACACAAATATTTGCCCTGATCGGGATTCGAACCCAGGACCGTCAGCTTCACAGGCAGGTGTACTACCCACTAGGCTAAACCGGTCGTCAATATTAAAGAAAAAAATGTATAAAAACCTAAAATATGATAACTTTTAAGAACTTATTGACACCAAGGGGATAACTTTATTCATAAAATAAAAAAAAAATTATAACAATACCTAACTTAAAAGTAGAACTAATATTTATTTGCATGAATATGTCGCCCTAGGAAGTGGCTACATGTTTGCGGCGTTTGGCGTCGCAACTTTGGGGGCGTGGGGGTCAAGCGCGCGTCGACTATATAAAGATCTGTCGAAGCGCCTAATAGAAGCTTCTGGTGACCAGAGACCAGGCTGGCTTCTATTTCACTCAGCGAATAAGTATTGCAGCAAGGAAATACAGCCAGTCTTCTGGGCACCCTACCAATTGACAGCGATTTGGGCCAAATTTTTTATTTAGTAATTTTAATTAGAGTCCGACCACACTAACGCTGCATTGATATAATTTGTCGACACTACCTCAAACGTCACATTTTCATACAGTACAAGTAATCCCTCCTTACCACAACTTGTAACTCTTAAAGTACCGCTACCCAATATGAGAGGTACACTTCGTCCACGACAACGGCCACTATTTGTGGTTCCTAACACTACAGTAAGTCTCAACACCAGTCCTTTGTATAAGGCATTGAACCACATAAATAATACTCTCCTTTATGACCCTACCTTGGACATATTCTCGCAGTCGGAGCCGAAATTCCTGGCCACAGCCACTCGCTATCTGGAGTCAATTAACACTCCTACCTCAATACAGTACTGAATATTTATAGATCATAGAAGGTGATAATGTTAATTTTAATTTTGTAAACTTAATTGTGTTACTCGTACTATTATAATATTATAACCTATAACTTTCATGTTTGGCAATATGCTGTAAATGTATGTTGGTTGAAAATAAATAATAAAATAAAATACTTAAAAATAAAAATAGTATAACGCACAGTGTTGCCAAATTATTCCTTTCAGAGTTAGCGTGGTCGGACTCTAGGTTATTTGTTTTATTATGTACTTAAGTATTTTTTTTTTTATTATTAAAAATGGGATCGCTCTTGGCCAGCATCTAGCCAGGGGGCAAAGATGAGGCCGACGATGAAGCGAGCTCACCCAGAAGGTGCCTATTCATTCGTGCATACTTAAATAATAGTATAAATTGACTTAGGATAATTTATGCTGTATTTTTATATTATGTTATTTATATTAAAAAATAATTTAAATGGGAATCATACTAATTTGGGAACTGCTGTAAAATTGCAGAATATCCGATGTCACACTACGGAGAGGGGTGGCTTTCAGTCGCCATAAAAACAAAATGCATATTTTCAAGTACCATATCTCCGATTTTCATAACAAACGATTGTCATAATAACAAAATGCATATTTACAAATACAAATACAAACATTTATTCTGCAAAAAGGCCACAAGGGCACTTTTACATGTCAAAATATTAATTTACAATTTAAGAAAGTCTGACTATAATAAGTAATACATTTTTCATGTCAAAATATTAATTTACAGTTCAAGAAGGAATAATAATTTCGAGTTTAACAATTATAACAAAATTAATGTCATACAGTGAAGATAAACTTGCAAAGTTATCTATTACAAATATTACAACATCAGTAAAGTTAGAGATGTATAAGGTCTCAAGATTAAACAAGGAGTATAATGAAATTAATATAATATTCCAGAGATGTACATGGTCTCTGAGCGTCACAATTAAAATTAATTTAAAATTGTTAGAGATGTATATGGTCTCTAAGTCACTGATAATAAAAACGAATCCACAACAGGATGATGTCTCTCGTCAATACCCTATAAAAAGACACTAGTACATAGTTACATTGGATATAATATTTAAATACCATAACAGTCATTTATCACAACCACCTTTTCTATAACGTTAACGCGGAGGGTCACTCTAAGGCAGGTGTAGGTGGGATCCCTTCGTTTTGCAAAAATCCATCATAATCTTATTTGGCAAAAAAAAAGTCCAGAAAGACCTTTTGGGACAAAATCGACTTTAACACGGATAGGTTTAGGTTAGAAGATTAAGACGGGAGCTAAGGCTCGAGGTTATTTTTTTTATAAAAATGCCCAGAAAGACCTGTTAGGGCAAAATAAAGTCTAACGTGGATAGGATAGAAGATTAATACCGGAGCTTCAGCCTCCGTCTTAATCTTCGAGGTTATTTTTTTTAAAAGCCCCGAAAGACCTGTTAGGGCAAAATAAAGTCTAACGTGGATAGGATAGAAGATTAAGACCGGAGCTTCAGCTCCCGTCTTAATCTTCGAGGTTATTTTTTTTATAAAAGCCCAGAAAGACCTGTTAGGGCAAAATAGACTCTAACGCGGATAGGTTAAATGTATATTATGACTATTAAATATTATACACAATGATCATTATACCGTTTGGTAGTTATCAAATTGACAATTATGAACATTGATCATTATAATCGATGATATTATGCAAATTGTTTTAATGCATTTTATTTTTATAAAAATTAATCACTTCGTTCAATTAAACAGTTCGTTTGTATGCAACATGAACATATTCAATTGACCTTGAGATATTTATTTATTCATTGTTTGCTAATTTTAATTCAATTTATACGACAAAATACTTAAAATATGTAACTTGAAGAAATAAATTACACAAATTGTAATCTGAATAACATAGGATCTTACACTAGCTTTAATAAAACTAACTTAAAAATAAATATAATAAAGAGACATAAATTATAATTATAAAAAGAAAACAGCGTCCAGCTCTCCCTCCTGCGGCATGGACCCCAAGACGCTAGCTGCATTACCCCTTTGGATCGCAATGGCGATCCGTTGGCAAAGGTACCTGCCAGCCCTGGGATCTCCCGATGCGTGGATCAACCGAGACGACAATGCCTTTATAAAGCTTTTCATGTCGGCTGACCAGGGACCCATGGTTTCTACCGCAATATGCAATTTGTTTTTATATTAAACACAGTGTTGCCAGATGGTTACATTTCTTACATTTTTCGTAACTTTTGACCGGCTCGCGTAACATGTAAGTAACTTCTGTTGTAAAGGATTTTTTTGTAACTTTTGAGAATAATGAAACTCTATTTAAAAATAAAGGTCAATTGTATCTAATTGAGACCAAACCAAACAATTTATAGGCTTTCATACAGAAAAGGTGACAAAAGAACCTACATGGTACGCCTCAGTCTGTCCGTCTGTTGCAACTATGTATGACATTCGAGATACCGCCCATCAGACTGGCGCAATTCTGTCGCCGAACTCGCCGAATTATAGTTGTATGTGGCTACTCATTTCTTCAAATCGAAAGTTACGAAAATAATTATGAAAAATATAAAAAAATGTAACTTGTGACGACCGCTTTAGCCTAGTTGGTAGTGACCCTGCCTTCGAAGCTGGAGGTCCCGGGTTCGAATCCCGGTCAGGGCATGTATTTGTGTGATGAACACGAATATTTGTTCCTGAGTCTTGGATGTTTTCTATGTATTTAAGTATCTATTTATCTATATAAGTATGTATATCGTCACTTGGTACCCATAGTACAAGCTTTGCTTAGTTTGGGACTAGGTTGATTTGTGTAAGATTGTCCAAAAATATTTATTTATTTATTTTATTTTATTTATTTTTCCATCAAAAATGTAACTTTTCAAGAAAAGAAACGTAATTCTTCGTCCTAAGGGCCCTGGCAACACTGATTAAACATTACACACCGGGCTAAGAGGGGCGCCGGGCAGGACTCTTAACGGCTTGCGTGTACTTAATTCTCTAACCTTGCTCAATTTTGTCCTCAAACCGATCTCGTGATGATCTGTATACATTAATTAATATAACGCCGAGGAAATTAAGTGTCCGTCAGTTTTGGACCGTATTTCATTAGGAATAGGGTGCATCTCGACTGTATTGTGTATTTCCGACTACAGGGAACCGAGTAAGGTTGTTTATAAATGTAACAGCACCAGGGTTCGAAAGGATAATTGGTGATGGCTGAGATACGCGTCATACTCGTGATCGGGTGCTGTTTGTGGAGTCCGGTCTGTTCATGCTTGCTAGGACACAGTGACTACGTTAATACTAGTGTCTTTTATAGGGGATTGACGAGAGACATCATCCTGTTGTGGATTCGTTTTTATTATCAGTGACTTAGAGACCATATACATCTCTAACAATATTAAATTAATTTTAATTTTGACGCTCAGAGACCATGTACATCTCTGGGATATTATATTAATTTCATTATACTCCTTGTTTAATCTTGAGACCTTGTACATCTCTAACTTTACTGATGTTGTAATATTTGTAATAGTTAACTTTGCAAGTTTATCTTCACTGTATGACATTAATTTTGTTATAATTGTAAACTCGAAATTATTATTCCTTCTTGAACTGTAAATTAATATTTTGACATGAAAAATGTATTACTTATTATAGTCAGACTTTCTTAAATTGCAAATTAATATTTTGACATGTAAAAGTGCCCTTGTGGCCTATTTGCAGAATAAATGTTTGTATTTGTATTTGTAATTATCAAGATAATTATCGTGATTTTTATGCTTTGATAATTGTAAATTCGGCATGAGTGTTAAAAAAATACGTGCGTGAATTCGAACGTTAATAATTGCGCTCTGTATATGTGTTTTAATGATGTTGTAATATTAATTGATTATATTTTAATAGTTAATAAAAAACTAGTAAAATATTGTATAGAAACTATTTATTTTGCAGCCTAAAACACCATAATCTTTTATATATTAGTACAGAGTACAGAGTACAATCTTTATTGGCAAAAATACATTTTACAGGTCATATCATACATCGGAAAATAAATTTAATTAATGATGTATACTACCCTACCCATAAGAGGGATAATTATCCGATAATTATCGGATAATTATTGATAATTTCGAACCCTGAACAGCACAGAATAAGTAAGTAATAGTACTGTTAGATTCTACTCGGGCGCATAGAATATAATGTCTTGTAAATATGATGTTAGAACCATTTATTAGTATTTTACACTTCTATAACTCCCAAGTACAGACACGCATAATGGCCGCGATTTCAAGAGAGTACACACAGGTTAGATATATTAGACAGTGTTGCTATCTGAAAAGTACTACGTACAGAAGTTCGCAATGAGGGCTATCGCGTATGAATTCGCCGCTAGAGGCGCTAGTGTAGCGTGAGGTCTACGAAATGTCAAATGTCACTGTTTGTGGTTGCGCTACGCGGGTTAATATCTAATTGGAACAATATGGTGAGTATTTTGCAATACCTGAGCTTGATTATGGCAAATATGAGTTACAGGTCAGTGACTGTCAGTGCTTTGAGACAGTTTTGTCTTTCGGAAACTTATTTCCTCCTTTTTTTCCTAACAAAACGGGACTGCGCTACAATGCGGGATGTTCGCTTTTACGGTACGGTTTTAAGGTATTAAATATGCTTTAAAGGTAAATTTCGTTCTCCCGTAATAACCAATAACAATTTTTGACAGCTAGACCTTACTCGACAGTGGCGCCAACTGGTGAGAACAAAAACGATAGCCCTCATTAGGTGAAGCAAACTGATAGATAAGATGTTGCCGAATAGAAAAAAAAATGATGGAATATATCAACAAAAATATATCGATAAGTATAACAATTGTACAATACAAATACTCTTTATTGCACACCTCAATCAAAGGATACAGTACAGTACAAAAACACAATGAGAAGAGGCAAATAACAGGCGGTCTTATCGCTAAAGAGCGATTTCTTCCAGACAACCTTAGGGTAGCGGAAATCTAATCAGAACGATTCATAGCAGGTGGTGCAGAGTTAATACATATGAAGCCTACTAATAATTACAACAATAACATTTAATTAAGAATAAATAAACATACATAAATATAGTATAAAAATATACGTACACAAACATATACCAATATATAGTCAGCCACATAGTCTAAAGGAGCTAAGTCTTAAGTGTGTCTTAAGTATAACAATTGTACTACCAAATTTATTCCAATATTGTAATTTGTAACCTATGAGCTTTCAACTTTTTTGCCAACAAATGACTCATTAAGCGGGACGAAATAGTAGATTGTGTCTCAAGGGAGCAAAATTATATATTTACGGCGAGGTCGGTATATTGAATCCTGAGTGAAGCAAAAGATACTACAATAGAATCCTGAGCTTAGCGAGAGATTCTAAAGTAGAATCTAGAGCGTAGCGAGGGATTGAAGTGTTTACGCCCAAGACTGAAACAATTTTGCTACCGTGTGACACATATTGCTTTTCACACCGCCTTTGAGGCCCGCTGCTAGCGAAAGATAATATATAATAGAATCCTGAGCTTAGCGAGAGATTCTAAAGTGGAATCTAGAGCGTAGCGAGGGATTGAAGTTCTTACATTTTGACATTAGGAGACCTTTTACATCTCCATAATATTGGTATTTTATTGTTTGGTTAATTCTAGTTTTGTTTCTGATTATTTTTGTCATATTTAACATTTTTAGATAACACGAGACCTTTTACATCTCTAGTAAAATGGAAGCAGTTTTTTAAATATTTGTATATTGTGTATGTACTATTGTATGACATTCAAAAGCGCCCGACGGGCCCACTTGGAGAATAAATCATTTCATTTCATTTCATTTCATTATACCCAAGATGGAAACAATTTTGCTACCGTGACTATGTCTCACGCTTTTCACAACGCCCTTGAGCGAAAGATACAATACAATAGAACCATTTGTACAATGTGTGTATTTTGTGCAATAAAGTTTAAATAAATAAATAGAATTCTGAGCTTAGCGAGACATTCAAAAGTAGAATCTTGAGCGTAGCGAGGGAAGTGTTTACGCCCTAAATGGAAATGTTTTTTCACACAGTGCTATTCAGAAAAGAGTTATTGTTGCCTTCGAATGAGGGATCAAAGATGTACTTTTCTTCCCTCATTTGAGGGCAACAATGACTCTTTTCCTCATAGAAGGTGTGAAAAGCAGTATGTGACATTCTGTATTAAAATCATTTGTAAGATATTTCATGTTTTTAGCAGCGGGCCTCATAGACGGTGTGAAAAGCAGTATGTGTCACACAGTAGCAAAATTATTTCCGTCTTGGGCGTAAACACTTGAATCCCTCGCCACGCTCAAGATTCTACTTTAGAATCCCTCGCTACGCTCAGGATTCTATTGTAGAATCTTTCGCTTCACTCAGAATTCAAGATACCGCCCTCGCCGTAAATATATCATTTTGCTCCCTTGAGACACAATCTACTATTGCTACTGCGTGACACATACTATTGACAACTTCTATGACTCTTAGAGTATTCCAGTCACAGACCAGATAACCTAAAGACGTCGCTTTGCGCAATTATTTCATTAAAACCGATGCTGCCAAAAATACAGGGGTGCGGGGGACGCAGCGAACGCTTACCGTGCCGTGATTTGTCGAATGAAGGTCACTTGAGCGTCAGACGATAATGGCTGCCGGCCGCTAGAGATGTAACGCGTTAAATAAATATATTATCAATAGTATCGATGATTAGAAATATTAAAATTCTCTGCAAGTATGTGACGGTATAGCGCTATGACAACTCCTTATTCGCGATGTGCATTTTTACAAGCTTTTATTTAACTAGCAACATGTATGTAAGTTTCAAAATTATTAAACCATTTTTCAACTACTTCCTTGTATCCCATTGAGCTACAATTTGGCATAGTAATGTAAGTTTGGTGACAATGCAAGATTACAATACCAGCGAGCTGATCTGATTATGGAGCCGGAACTCAATCCAACCGAGTTT
This sequence comes from Epiblema foenella, assembly GCA_963556455.1. NCBI lineage: Eukaryota > Metazoa > Arthropoda > Insecta > Lepidoptera > Tortricidae > Epiblema > Epiblema foenella. The sequence continues at coordinate 10,406,072 of OY747122.1, read as the reverse complement.
GGGCTCTTTAGTATTGTTTCGATGAGTAGTTGATGGATGTTCAAAGAAAATTACAGTCAGAAATAAAAGCTTATCACAAAAATTAAATTTATTACAGAAGCTTTTTGCTTTATAATTGATACGAAGTAGCTTGTGATGGCCGCATATTATAAATGGATAAAGCGTCCGTCACTCTTGCACTTACCACCTACGTGTCAATGAGTAACAGATGCTTTATCCATCGATAAAAATGCAAATATCATACATATCTCTCCTTGTCAAATAAATAAAACAACTCTGAATTGCAAAGTTTTATTTAATAATAATAACAATTATCATTATCATCATCTTCTGTTAATTTCAGGCAGTACCCATATTAAAAACACACAATACAAATAATAGAACAACAAAAACGAGATGTTTACATTAAAATACATAATTTAAGTGATAATGTAAGTGAGTGCGTACTTACCACGCTGGCAATGAACAAACAACAAAAAAATACACCTAAATATACTCACGACAGTTGGCAGATGAAGCGTAGGAACGGCATTTGGATGAATTTTATACCCTAATATTAGACTTTGTTAATCTAAAATATTCAGATTTAAAGTGCCGAGAACATATGACACTGCTTGGAGAAGGAAACCAATCATGTGATCGATTTGTAGCATTGATCTACATTTCTTTTATGTTTGGACATTTAGGAAACCTAAAACAAAAGATGCACATTTTAGTAAACATGCTTAGAATGCTTTATAATGTAACACCAGTTTGAAAAGATCATAAAGGTTATTCATCCCGTGTTGCAACGGAAAATTCGATCATAGATAATTTGGTACGGCACACAAATACTTTGCCAACATAATAGGTATTATTTGTAAATTACTTGCGATGTATTGCATCTTCCGTGAATTATCTTATCGATAGTAAATGAACACATATTATGGACATCACTAGTTCGCACTAAGCAATGCAAGGGTGATAGACAAGGAAGGAGCGATTATTCCGCGCAGCATGGCAGAAAGAGACTTTCTTAAAAGACATCAACGATTCCTACAATGCTTTCGCTTTAATTAATTTGTAATTTTATTAAAATCTACTTACCTGTGAAATGAAATACTATTTTTTTGCACACCAGATGTTTTAGTGTTATTTCCACACAATTTAACACAAAAATAATGCATTTTGCATCACTAAAACCACGTCAAAACTTTATTTTAGTGATAGTCTTACTTGCACGGACGACGTCTGTAGACTGAAGTTAGCAAAGGGGGCGTGTCTCAAACATAGAGTGAATTCACCATATGAGTGGCAGAGGGGGTCGCCCGACTACGCGACGTCTTTAGGTTATCTGGTCTGTGATTCCAGTGTTCCAAACCACACGCGTGGTCGTGCCGGAGGTTTTCCCCTGGATTTTCCCCAGGCTACTCTCCAACCGCGCACTCCTATCGCTTTATTGGGCCCGCCCTATAAAGCCACAGTCAGGTTCAAAAAAAAACTTCTATAAGGAAAAGAGTCATAGTTGCCCTCAAATGAGGGAAAAGTATGACTTTGATCGCTCGTTCGAGGGCAACAATGACTCTTTTCAGACTAGCAGGTGTGACAAGTAATTTACCCTGCATACGAAAATACGTCACATACCTACACATTTCACATTAGAGGGCGTCCATAAATTACGTGAGGTGTTTTTTTAAATTTTCTGTCCCTCCCTCCCCCCCTGGTGAGATGTCGTGAGATTTTATTCAACCCCCTCCCCCATCCCCCAATCTCACGTGAGATTTTTTAAAATGTGGGTTTCTTACGTAAACGCGTTGGATTGTTATTGTAAAAAGAAAAAAAAAATGCTTCGTGCTTTTATTTACGACTAGTTAAGCCTAGTAATCAATATTGCTGTGAGTTAACGACGAAGTATGAATTAAATTATTCTTTTTCGAACGAATTAGTGAATAATATTAATCGTATTACGATTACGCTTAAGATTAAATCTTATAAGCGTGTACAATCTGGATTAAATGGACCAAAATAGTATAATTTTTTTTTGTTTCAATCAGAAAAAAAATTGCGTGATATTTGCCGAGAACCCCCCACTCTCCAACGTAAGATTAGATGAGATTTGACTCGACCCTCCCCCCTTTAAACATCTCACGTAATTTATGGACGCCCCCTTACAAATGACGAACCTGAATAAAAAAATGTATATCCCCTGTGATGACGTTAGTAACCAACTGTAAACTTGAACCGTTTCAATTTAATATAGTTACTAATTTAATTCACTTAGAGTCTATTTTTATGTGACATGACGGTATGAATAGTAATTCATCCAGCAACTTTGGCAAGCTCGTGTCGTGATAGCATTACCTACAATTTGAACTTTATTCATTGGTATTAAAGTTTTTGTTTCAGTGTAACATTAAATTTACGTGTAGGAATTGATAATTTGATTAATTTACTAAGAAATGTTATTTTGGGGGATATCATTTTCCTTAAGCGAAATCTGGAGTATTTTTCTACCAGTGGCAAACATGCATACGGATTGCGTACGGTATGCGTATATATTTATCCCCCCCGAAAACGTTTTCAGCCAGTAGTGATTACAGCTATTTTTACACAGTTCACATGGTTGTTTCAATGCTTGGCTGTCTGGATACGTGCCTGATTATTACCGCTTGTAAATCAATAAATGATGACAATATGAAATATAACTATACAATGTATATTTATTTATTTAATCTTTATTGCACAAAAGAAACCTTATCGTACAAAAGGCGGCCTTAATGCCGTATGTATATAGCCATAACCTATAACTATGTCGGAGGGGTGCTGACTTGCAGCGAATGTAACCGCACATTCGCTGCAAAGATTGGCTTTGTCAATCACCAGAGAGCCCATCAGCGTCGCTCTCAGCAATAAAAAAAAAACAGTCGCTGTGGCCGAATACGGCTAGGTGATGGTAATGGTGTGTAAAAGCTTGAATTTTGTTAGTGAGTGTGTTAATGAGAATAATGGGTGTGCTGTGGTTTTGCTATCAACATTATTTCCGGTGTCGGTCGTATTTCAAGTTATTTATTTAGCGAAACGGACACGTCGGCACGGATCACCTCGGAAACGGGCCGGAGGGGCTACCGCGAACCACAAACGAAGTTTTCTCTCTGTCGCACTTGAGTCCAAACGTGCAAGTGCGACAGAGAGCGACAACTTCGTTTGCTGTTCGCGGTAGCGCCCCGGGACTGAGGCTCGGTGGGCGTGTAAACGGCACGGACCGGCCCGTGCTCGGAACGGCCCGGACGCGGAACAGTGCCTTTACCATGAGTTTGCATGACCGTACTCAGGGCCGTCTCTAACCAATTTGAGGCCCTGGGCACATTAGGGTAAGGGGCCCCTATGCCCTTGACAGATCACTATTTTGTTAGAATAGACAAAGAAAGTAGCTAAACAAGATTCTAACATTTATTTTTATTGACCGAGAGACGAAGGTCTCTGCTTCAGCTTCGACAGAAATGCTTTATATGTCCCATTTTCCGGATTTCCGGTTCTCCTGTACGTATCGTATGATATGATCCACAAAAGTAACACTTTTAGTATTCACAGGTCAATGTTATGATTCTGTCGAAAATTTCATTTTTGTAGGTCATTATCGTTTGATTTTTTGAACTAAATATTTTTTCGATAATAAATATTGGTTACCGTTTGGTGATCTGGCAGGACCTAGGGGGCCCTATCGATCGCGGGGCCCTGGGCACTTGCCCAGAGAGCCCAATGGGAAAGATGGCCCTGACCGTACTCGCTAGCGACTGCGTAAACAATTTAGTATGCCGATTCTTAGTTCTATTGCGTAACCACCAGAGGCACTGTACTTTTGCCCATACAATTTTTTACGCAGTCGCTAGCGAATACGCTCATGTAAATTCATGGTAAAGGCACAGAGGGCCTTCGTATCGTGCCCGTCCCTTTCACTCATGTAGTGTGTAACACGAGAGCCTACTCCGAACATCGAAATACGAACTTTGCATCGTGCCGTCCCTTTCACTCTCGTGTCGTTTCCGGTGTCGGTATTTCAAGTTATTTATTTAGCGAAACGGACACATCGGCACGGATCACCTCGGAAACGGGCCGTTCCGGTGAGGCTCGGTAGGCGCGTAAACGGCACGGACCGGCCCGTGCTCGGAACGGGAGACACGAATGCACGACCAAATAATGCCCGGCCCGAGAATCCACGTCCACTTTTTTGTACGCGGATTACTGGGCCGAGCATTATCAGCCCGAACAAACGTGGATTCCGATTACTGCCCCGGACCAAGATTGCTCAGACATATTAATGCACGGCCGAGTAATGTCCAGCCCAGTAATCCATGTACATTGGACGCGGATTACTGGGCCGGACATTCTTGTGGCTGGGCATTTTCATGGTCGTACATTATAGGCCACCCTCGGAACGGCCCGGACGCGGAACAGAGGGCCTTCGTATCGTGCCCGTCCCTTTCGCTCATGTAGTGTGTAACACGAGAGCCTACTCCGAACATCGAAATACGAACTTTGCATCGTGCCGTCCCTTTCACTCTCGTGTCGTTTCCGGTGTCGGTATTTCAAGTTATTTATTTAGCGAAACGGACACATCGGCACGGATCACCTCGGAAACGGGCCGTTCCGGTGAGGCTCGGTAGGCGCGTAAACGGCACGGACCGGCCCGTGCTCGGAACGGGAGACACGAATGCACGACCAAATAATGCCCGGCCCGAGAATCCACGTCCACTTTTTTGTACGCGGATTACTGGGCCGAGCATTATCAGCCCGAACAAACGTGGATTCCGATTACTGCCCCGGACCAAGATTGCTCAGACATATTAATGCACGGCCGAGTAATGTCCAGCCCAGTAATCCATGTACATTGGACGCGGATTACTGGGCCGGACATTCTTGTGGCTGGGCATTTTCATGGTCGTACATTATAGGCCACCCTCGGAACGGCCCGGACGCGGAACAGAGGGCCTTCGTATCGTGCCGTCCCTTTCACTCATGTAGTGTATAACACGAGAGCCTACTCCGAACATCGAAATACGAACTTCGCATCGTGCCGTCTCTTTCACTCTCGTGTCGTTTCAGGTGTCGGTCGTATTTCAAGTTATTTATTTAGCGAAACGGACACATCGGCACGGATCACCTCGGAAACGGGCCGTTCCGGTGAGGCTCGGTAGGCGCGTAAACGGCACGGACCGGCCCGTGCTCGGAACGGGAGACACGAATGCACGACCAAATAATGCCCGGCCCGAGAATCCACGTCCACTTTTTTGTACGCGGATTACTGGGCCGAGCATTATCAGCCCGAACAAACGTGGATTCCGATTACTGCCCCGGACCAAGATTGCTCAGACATATTAATGCACGGCCGAGTAATGTCCAGCCCAGTAATCCATGTACATTGGACGCGGATTACTGGGCCGGACATTCTTGTGGCTATGGCTGGGCATTTTCATGGTCGTACATTATAGGCCACTCTCGGAACGGCCCGGACGCCGAACAGAGGGCATCCGTGTCGTGCCCGTCCCTTTCGCTCATGTAGTGTGTAACACGAGAGCCTACTCCGAACATCGAAATACGAACTTTGCATCGTGCCGTCCCTTTCACTCTCGTGTCGTTTCCGGTGTCGGTATTTCAAGTTATTTATTTAGCGAAACGGACACATCGGCACGGATCACCTCGGAAACGGGCCGTTCCGGTGAGGCTCGGTAGGCGCGTAAACGGCACGGACCGGCCCGTGCTCGGAACGGCCCGGACGCAGAACACAGGGCCTACTCCGAACTTCGTATCGTGCCGTCCCTTTCACTCTCGTGTTATACACAGGCACGTATCCAGACTTTTGGTTCGGGGGGGGGGGACACATTGAAACATCTATATTTTATTTAACTAATTATTGAAAGAACACGCAAGCGAATAAATAAACAGACGGCTAAAAACGTTTTCGGGGGGGATAAATCCCAATCCATCCCCCCCTCTGGATACGTGCCTGGTTATACACTATATGAGTGAAAGGGACGGCACGATACGAAGTTCGGAGTAGACGAGGGCGTACTCCACTCCTCCGCCGTCAAGGTTGTAACTGAGGAGTTAGCTCATCACACTACATTTAATTAATGATACTTTGATTATTGTATTATTTTTATTTGATGTACCTAGATAGATTTTGACTTGTAAAAGTACCCTTGAGGCCTATTTGCAGAATAAATGCTTTGATTTTGACACAAAAAAACTCGGAGACGGGCGGTCCGGAGACGGAACGGCCCGGATACGGAAGGGCCCGGACACGGAACGGCCCGGACACGGAGCGGTCTAATCATCCTTTATTTGTAGGCCGGTAAAATGAGTCATGACTAAATAATATTACAGTTTTCATTTATTTTCTTTTCAAAGACATCGAATATAATAAACACGTGCGCTTTCATATTCAGGCTGCTTTCGGCGCCTCTGTTGTGGCTTCGGAGCTCGCTTCTCCCGCCTGCAAACAAATTATTCATAACAATTAAATATTAAAAAAGAGACTTTTGGAAACAACACGTGACAACAACAATAGGCATCGCCATTCAACGGGGGAATGCAGCCAGCCTTATGGGCACCGTTCCGCAGGGATCAGACTTGGGGGACCTAACGTAGCCTTACCTAGGTTAGGTCTTAATTTAATTTAATTCAATTTATTTTTATTAGTTCTATGTTAATATATATCTTGTATTTTCTATTAAATGTTATGTTAATAGAATACATTTTTAATATTAAATAAATATCCTGAAATTTCCATCACTCTACCTATATTTTTGAAATAGCAATGTATGTTAAACACAACAGTACCTAACCAGTTCTCGAGCTTTAATAGTGTTTGTATGCAGGGTAAGATAAACTATGGACCATACAAAACTGCCCTACTTTCGAAAAACATATTTGGAATGGCGCCTAGAATTTTTAATAAATTGCCAACTGCCATCTTGAAACTCCATGACCCTCATTTATATAAAAAAATCATTGTTTAAATTTCTAGCTACCAAAGCATACTATTCCATACAAGAATATTTAAACGATCCTAACATAACATAAGCGTATAATAGCATAATTAACGATTTTATATTTAGTGTGTAAGTATGCATGCTGCATGGTATTTTGTGGCTATTTGTATGCCTTAACAGGCAAGACATAGTGATACAATCCGTAAACTGAAACACCGATGTACATACCTATGTTTAACAAATAAAATATTTTGTATTTGTATTTGAATTAAAAACGGACATTAAAGAAATAAGTGCAGTGATACGCATCAGTCACCTCAGATTCTGTTGAAACCGCTCAACCAATCTCACTGGAGCGCAAACTCTTAGAGTATTCCAGTGTTCCAAACCACACGCGTTGTTGGAGGTTTTCCCCTGGATTGTCCCCAGGCTACTCTTCAACCGCGCTCTTATCGCTTTATTGGGCCCGGCCTATAAAGCCACAGTCAGGTTAAAACAAAAATCCATCAGCTTGTCAGCTAGTGTATAATTAATAATAATAATAATTGCACTGCTCACTGCGCACCGCATGCTACACCCACGCTCGTCTGTTATGAGACTGTACATCCCACGGAAGTGTGGAGGTCGCGGCTTTCTAAATGCCAAAGACCTCCACAACCGTGAGGTGTGCAGTCTCAGGGATTATTTCCTTGACAGCGAGTGCAGGATGCATCGGGACGTAGTAGCAGTAGACGCATCTTTCACCCCGCTTTCCATGGCAAAGGAGAACTGGCGCAGACTTAAAGTATGGAGCACCGAGGAACGCAAGGCGGAATGGAAGAGTAAGGAGCTACACGGACAGTTCTACACGTAGACTTGCTCGCGTCGGTGAACCAGCTACGTTTCGGGGATCTGTTCAGGGAAACCGAAGGTTTTGTCTGTGCGATTGTGGACGAAGTTATCATGACGAACAACTACCGGAAATATATCCTGAAGGACGGTACGGGTGACATTTGTCGGGCATGCCGCCGTCCCGGAGTCACTCAGGCATATATTTCTGGTTGTGGTCATCTTGCTAACGGCGAGTACTTGCACACACATAACTTAGCAAGGATCATTCACCAGCAACTTGCTCTTTTATTCGGTCTTGTGGACTTCGAAGTGCCATACTATATATTATTATTATGTGCAATATACCTAGTTTAAATAAATAACCATGATACGATACCGTGGTGGAGCCACTGGCGTCGGCTGCAAGAGTACCGTCGCTACCAGCCGCTGAACTGCCGCCCCCACTAGCTGTGCTGCCCCCAGCCGCCGTGCTGCCCCCCGCAGCCGTGCTGCCCCCCGCGGCCGTGCTGCCCCCCGCAGCTGTGCTGCCCCCCGCGGCTGTGCTGCCATCTGACGTTTTTCCTGAGCTCGTTGTGTTTTTCGATTTCCAGGAGCTGCAGGTATACAAATTATGATTGGGACTTGTGCGCGCGAGATTCATTGTTAACACGCTTTAAGCCTAGTCCACACTTTTACGAGTTCAGAAACTCCGAAATCCGAACTTCGTATCATACCGTCCCTTTCACACATATAGTGTATAATATTAGACTGAATGGGATGGCACTATACGGAGTATGGGGCCAGGCGTATCGTATCGAGCACGCGTAACCTAAGTGTGGACGCTCATTTTGGACATAACGTGTCATTACCATTGTCATGTAAAACAATACGTCCACACTTGTATCGTTTTATGCCGGGTTTTATAAAGATGCATTAGACCAAATGTCAGATCAAATTTCAGCAACTCAGAGGGGCTACCGCGAACCACAAACGAAGTTTTCCCTCTCTGTCTCACTTATGTGCAAACTTGCAAGTGCGACAGAGAACGAAAACTTCGTTTGCTGTTCGCGGTAGTGCCGCAGTACATTTTTTGACATAACGGACCGACATAAGGTCTAACGATCTTTATAAAACCGAGCCTCAGCGTATCGAGATGGCGTATCGTATCGTGACCTTGATGATCGGGGAAAAACCTACTTCAGTTGGATCGCGGCTTAGCATGTAATATTCGATTTATTTTGAATCACATAATCCTTGAACCAGAAGATTGTTTTTCTGACAATAGCCGAAACATAATTGTATAAATTTTTTTCGTTAGAAAAAGAATTTAAAGCAGAGTATTAATATTTTTCTTTTTTTACTCAGGCTATTAAACAACGCATTATTAAACGACACAATTATGTTAATATCACGGTGTTTTATCTCACTAAACTCTGTCAGTTCAGTTCAGTTCAGTTCAGTTCAGGTGACTTATCCAGCCAGCAGTTCTGCTGCAAGGACTCGGAAGAGCTGGCTGCGGTAGGGAGGAGGTGTTAGAGCAAAGTGATGGGGGAGGCTCGCCTGCTCCTCCTAGTGTAGCATATGTGGCATGAAGTTAGTGGGATATGTGAACCTCAATCGCGCACCAACTTAGCCGCACACACTAAAATATTTGGGGTATGCGAGCCGGCTCGACCTTTTGCGCCAGCTTCCACCGCCACACCGCAGACAACGGCCTCCTGCCCGAGAAACCAGTAAGCCATGTACATAGGGATAGGACTGTAGGTTTGCAGTCGGGATATTTGGAGAGACGGGAGGTGTAGCCGACCCGAATACTAGCATCGTGAAGTCAGCGTGGGGTAGATAGATACTATACTTGGTGTGTAATATATAATAGTAACTTGTGACTGCTTTATGCCCCCGTATTTTTAGAGAAAGCCCCAGGTTCTGGCAGTGAACCTCCTCATGCTAAACGTAGATGTTAGCTTCGGTCTTGTGAATGTGTGTTCACTGTCTCTTCATTGCTATCCGGCTCCGATTCTGTGTCCGTTTCTGGATGTTTGTAAATTTTTTCGGCTGTTTTCTTCATTCTGCTTCTGTCAGTGGCTATGCTTTTCCAATATGACCTAGACTAATTGGTGTAATATCGGGTATCATGGTTGAGTGAGTCTTCCCATGTGAATATAGGGCGTCCTGTTTTTCGCTTACGTTCTTCGTATCTGAGGGCTGCGTGTAATAGATGCGGTCTTTCGCGTCTAAGTATGTGCCCGTAATACGACAGTCGACGAACTTTGATTATTTTTGTGCTAGTTTTACCCTCGAATATTTCTCTAATTTGTTTTTGCCTTGGGGTATCTTTTGCTACTGATAACATTTCTTTTAAAATGTGCCTGTCGTATCTTCTAAGGAGTGATCTGTTTGCTTTGGTCAGTGCTGTGACATTAAGACCGTATGTCATGGCCGGAGCTAACCATCTTGTACATTAGCCTCGCTATCTTCCACTCTATTTTTTTTTGTCTTTTATAAATCTGGTAAGGATCTTAGAGTTCCTTGCTGCTTTATCACAGCGTGTCTTTATCGTAGCTCTCCTGTTATGAAATGACGTACGGTACTTCATCTCGTTCGTCGGTTTTATCAGTGCCCCGGCTAAAGATCTGGGTTGTCGATCGTTCATATTATCTTCGCTTGGGTCCTTTATAAGCAGCTTCGTCTTCGTTGTGATTATTTGCAGGCCTATGGTCACGAAATCCTATTGTAGAGCCGAAACTGTTGTCTGTTGGGCAATAAAGCCGTATGCCCGGGAATGCCAAGTAACGAAGTGACACTGATTGCATGCAGATGTTGGGGAAGACAATAGCGTCCTTCGGGTTTTGTTAGATAGTTTTATTTTGTCAACCAGACAGATTGCGTAGCAGAAAGTTTTATGGCGGGAAGTGGCGATACTAAATGGTTTCGGGGAGACGCGACGCTTTACACTATTTGTAAGCCGCACCATTAGTGTGTTGTTTTTTTATAAATACTTTTTTAGTTGGTTTTTTGTGCGTGGGGGTCGTTAACTAGGGAGATTCTGGCTAACTTTAACAAGGTTTTTTTTTGGTAAACTGTAGGTGTTACTGTTTTGGTTAGAGCTCGTAATGCACAGAAAGAGAGCTTATTAACTAAATTAATGTCACCAATTAATAGGGCTTCGTAGGTAATCGTACTTTAGGCGAAGTTCTTGTCCTGCTATTTTGAGAGTAATGTAGGATACCTATTACCAATTGTCAGGCAAACGTAATTACGTATATGTTTGTCGGTCTGCCCAAGGGGTATGTTGAGTAGGAATTATGATAAATTAGAAAATAGGTGCAAGAATAAAGTAAAAGCGAAATAAGGGGGTCAGACTCTCCAGTGATCTGTACTCGAATGGATAATATGTTATTCTATGTAGTAGTAAATAAAATAGCTTATTAATGCGCAAAACCAATATAGACCTTCGATGGTCCGGTTTGAGGCAGCTTTACCTTAGTGTTCGGAGGAGGGTGCCTTGTCTGGCTCTTAAGATCTTATGCGTAGCTGCCTGGGCGTGCTTAGCGCCTCGAGCCCCGTGGTAGTAAGGCAAGGTCAATAAGTAACAGCAATGGAGGCCCTCACCGGCTTCGGGTTGACGCACACGATGCTCCTGAGTAGGTAAAGGCCTGCGATGACCGGGTTAGTGCAGGCTCAGGCTAGGATCACTAAGTTTGCACTCACTATAAGACCTATGTTAGTTGAACGCACAAATTAATACATGCTGACACTTATTAACAAATAAATTACAAAAAAAAAACAAATAAATTAATGACACTTTTGACTGGATATAGCACCCGTAAGATTCTCGTGTTAGGCAAACTATCGTATCTCTGGCGGGAAGCACGGCTTGGACGCGATGCCTAGCGCGGCGCAATTATCTGTTGGACCTCCACGGTCGTGATACTCGTGGTTTATGACCTGGAGACTTTAGTGTCTTAATTCTGGGATAACAAATCGCGTGCAGCCGCCCGTGCATCTGTGGTGCGCCCGGTCACAAATTTAACTTACTGTTTGTGTCTTTACAAGCAATTTGCAAGTTTCGGGATAGGTTTGCCTTGTTGGTCCGTTCGCTATACCTAAATCTGTTTCGCTATGGGCTGTGTCTGGGGCTCAGGCCCAGTCTGGTCTGGTCCGCAAGGCATATAAGACAGAGGCCAGTAAGTGGCAGCAATGGATTGGGCTCACCGGGTTTGTGGTGTGTAGTTTTGCGTTTCGCCACCCCGCTCGATGCCCGCAAGGTATCCGCGACCGCAGGGCCAGCTTGACTCGGGTCACACGCACCACCGTTTCACTCACTATGGGACGTAAATTATTTGGACGCACTGCAACTAACTGAGCACTAAACGACACCTTAGACGAAAATAAATAGGCACAACAAATCGCGGATCGGCGCGTTGGCTCTGTTGCGTCGCTTTTCGCAGGACTTAGACGCGGCGCGGACGTTAGGGCGCGCATCTGGTGACCATCGGTGGCCTTTTGTTCTGGGAGCTTATTGTGTAGATTTTAAGACAATATTAAGGGTCGGATATGGCTCAAGGGTGCGACCGCTCTCGACCGTTGCCCGAACAAGACTCCTATCTCACTAAACTCTGTCAGTGAGGAAAAATTAAACTTCACACAGTCTGATATTTATCGACAGTTGTCTAAAAAACATTCCGAAGAGCGTTGCATGCGTTGTTATGATAAGATAAGATAAGAAAAGATAAGAAATCATTTATTCAAGTAGGATTCATTGAACCGCTTTTGCATCGTCATCTGCTACAACAATCTTGAAAAGGTACATTCAGGTGCAAATATCTTCAACTATAATTATTAATTACTTTCATATAAGGTGCAACTATTTTCACATATTTAGGTATACATTTTAAAATTTTACATTATAATGAAACAGATAAAATAGTCAATAATTCAGCTACGAGTAAGTGCATCGTCAAAAAAAAAATAAGTAATAATAATAATAATAAAAACTTAAGACAAGCGTGTCCCTTATACGGGGGCGTGGTTGACAGAATCGAGGAATCCCGTTAAGGCGCCGTAGGTTGAATGAAAAATATCATGTCAGGGGGTGAGGTAACCAGCCGCGCGGGGAGCGCCCCGCTCACCGGCACACTCGCGCGCTTACAGTGAGAATACACAGTAAACTCACTAAGCAGTACTGCAACGAACTGGGAAATAAATTGACTAATGCAGGCTGGCGATTCTGGGAGTTAATGCAAAAATATAGTATTAGTGTCATACCTTTTATGGAATGTTAAGTATGCCTCATGACATTCGAATCACATGCATAAATACCCTGTCCCTCTAGGACTGAGAAAATACTATCAATCGCATTTGAATATTTTTAAACAACTTCAAGTTAGTAAAATAAAAGAAATACATTTACCCGATTACACTCATCGGGATATCAGTTTGAGAGTAAATAAAATATTGACACTATTGTTTCCCTATAGAGAAATATACATAAATTATACGCCAAAACCATCCCGAAGAATCAAGCTACATGTTGGTGATTATCAAGCCGTTTTCGAGTTCTTTTTATTGGCGAAAAAAGTAACTCAAAAGAATAAATAATTACATAATTATAAGTCTTCAAAGTTTTAACCATGAAGATTAAAATTCTGAAAAAAATTGAGGTGGTGTGCATTAATAAATACTTTCAACGATTTTTATAATAATAATAATAATAAATCATTTATTTCAAATTAAATTAAAATTGAATTAAATTAGTTAATATAAATAAGAATAATAATGTGTTAGTTCAATTTTTCTTACCTAAAACTAGTGTTAGTATAGTTTCTAACCTAGCTGGTAAACATGGAGTTGGTCCCAGTGCTTCATAATGCAACATGCAATTTCAGTGCTTTTTGGTTTGGTCAAGATAGGTTTTACGATTTTTGAGTTTTCGCTAAAAACTGTCTTGCCCAAACAAAAGGTCGTAAGTGCCGTGAGTTCCATGAAGATACGACCTTTTTAGATTCAATGTATTGGATAGTGGTTCTAAATGTGGACTAGTAGGTGTCGATACGGAACCCTTCATTGTGCGTGATCCGACACGCATTTGGCCGGTTTTATTTTATTGCACTCAAGCGCGCTGGGTGTTATCAGTCGCCGGGCGCTGTTGGTACGGAACCCTTCATTGTGCGTGGTCCGACACGCACTAGGCCGGTTTTTTTTTGAGATAATTTCAATGGAATTTTCACCATTTGAGATATTTTTCTTTTTTTGCTTTGTTTCTTTTGGAGTATTCAAATATTGAGTCAATAACAAAATACTGTAGGGTGGGGAGTAAATTGAACAGTCTAGCTTAAATTTTATGACGGCGGCAAACAAGCATACCTACGACCTGCCTGATGGTAAGCAGACACCGTAAACTACGGACCCTTGCGTAGTTTGGCTTATAGCTTTAATTGTACTAAAGCATATATATTAGTGTATGAGCATTACGAGGCATCAATTTATAAAATAAAAGTTGACAAGAGAAGAGATCATTGTATATTTTATATTATTTAAAATTCAAATTCATCTACTATTTAAAAATAACTTATACGTAAACAATTTTTTTTTCAACTAAATTAAATAAATAGGTAGTTAGTAAATTCAAAACGGCCCCTTCTGTAAATTGAAGTTTAACTGCAAACTTTGTGGCATGGTTCTTTTACAATGTAAATTCAGACCAGAAATCCAAAACAATAACTATACCCAACCTAAATCTTTAAACATAATTATGTTAACATCAGTGCTGCCTCTGACGTGCCCCCATCTGATCTTGAATTAGCAGAACAAACATTTTAAACAATTACAAAGATTTCACTTCAGATTGAGATGCAATACAAGTAATACAGCGTGAAAGTAGTAAATGGCTCGAGATCAGGAAAAATATGCTGACAGCATCAAATTTTGGCCAAATAATCAAAAGAAAAACCGATAGACCAGTCGTTTGATATACGTGCGGAAGTGTACCATACCTTCCACACTTGAATTGAAATGTACTATTATTTATGTCAATAAGTACATTGGTACTTAGTAGTAATCATAATCATAATCCTTTATTGCACCATGGTATACAAGTTGTTACATTATATTATAGTCTCTCATGGACCCGTTTCGGGTGTAGCAATTGTAAATTTACACATTACATATCAAAGATGAATTGTAATAATAAATACCTAAATAAAACATGGCACAAAATGATCCTTAATTCACAAAGACATACAATTTAAAATATGAATCTTCCTTTGAACTAATTACTATCATTATAAAAATCATCAATTGCATAGTAGGTTTTTTTTGTAAGGAATGACTTCAACTTTTTTGCATATACTGTTTCTTTTTCCTCTGCTTTGATATGGTTTGGAAGATGGTTGTAACATTTTACTGCTGCATAATGGGGACTCTTTCGGTATATTTCTAATTTTGGTGCTGGTAATATTAATTTGTATTTGAAGCGTTTATTATTATGCTTTGTAAACAGGTGAGTGTTAAGCAAATTTATGTTTGGACTATGATTGACTAATAATATTTATCAAACACTCATTTGACGGTTGAGAACTACATATTTCATTACTACCTGCGTAATTTTCTTTGTCGTGGTTCGTAATAAACATCAAAGGAGATTATATAAATTTAAACTGAATTTTAACCATTTTATTTTAGAGGATATTTTTTTATCCATGATTTGTTACCCTATAACTCAACTTCATAAAAATTGTCAAATACTTTGACGACCGGTTTAGCCTAGTGGGTAGTGCACCTGCCTGTGAAGCTGACGGTCCTGGGTTCGAATCCCGGTCAGGGCAAATATTTGTGTGATGAGCATGAATATTTGTTTCTGAGTCTTGGATGTTTTCTATGTATTTAAGTATTTATATCTATTAAATATATCGTCGTCTAGTACCCATAACACAAGCCTTCTTGAGCTGAGTGTGGGGCTAGTTCGATTTGTGTAAGTGTCCTCTAATATTTTTTTTATTTTTTTATTTACTTACTCATTTGATAACTCGGAAATAAGTAATTCAAGTTCACTCTCTTCACTTTCATTGCAATTATTAGACAAACTAAAAAAATAAACGAAATGTCTATTTATGCTTATCGAATTAAATATTCAAGTGTCAACTGTCAATAAAATCCGAAAGCCAATTTCGCTCTACCCTGATCAGAGGCTAGGACCGACATTAGGTATGAATAGGTACTACGTACGATAAGCAGTTAATAACTTATTTAAAAATAGATTTATATAACAACCGATATTTGGAGCCAGCACCGTCAGCTTTGTAAGCAGAGACACTTCGTTAAACTTGAAGTAAAATAAGTTTCTGTGAGAAAATTCATTTTTGGTACAAGCTTTTATTGCCGACTGTACTTTCAGTCATCATTACTCGTAGAGACGGTTTCAATGAGCCCAAACACGACGAGTTTATCTTGTGCAGTTTAGGAGTTGCTATGGCCACCTTCTGTCTCCATCATCAGATCAGCTCGGTACTACCATAATATTGCATTGTTAGTGAATCTACATAAGTATGCCAAATTTAGGCTCAATCGGATACCGGCAAGTGGTTGGAAAAAGAATTGCAAATTTTTTACATACTTACTAACAGTGCAAATTAAACAAATACTTGTAATATATAAATTTATCGATTCATACTAGTCTTACTTTTATAAATACTATAATTGTACTTCTACTAGGCCTGGGTTGGGCGGTTGCCCAGCGCACAACGCGCCTTCTAAAGAGTGAAAAGGTATAAGTACTACTGTATGTAAGAATTTCTACTGTGGGTACACGTATTTAGTACTTACCGTATTGCATTCGTTCTTCAAGCATTCGCTTTGCATGTAATTAAACGCTTAAGCCGACTACGATTTATTTTATTCCTCTTGTTACCCATATTTATGCGAAAATTGTACTTAGTGGCGCGGAGTTGGAGCAGAGTTGAAATGGCACAGGTCATAAGTCCGACCTCGAATGCGGCTCGCTGAGCACTGAGCGGGCGTCCGGGTCGGCCGTGCACGAGAAGCTTCGCGGAAAATAGTACATTTGAATCAGATTCAGATTCAGATTCAAACATTTATTCATGACAGACAAGTACATAATAATGGGACAGAATACAAAAACAGTCGTGTCACGAAATAGACCCAACTCAGCATAATGCCGGCATTACCGCCGGCGCTGGTCTTCCGTTGGGCCCATTAGGTGTCGGCACGGTGGGTAACACACAATAATAAAAAAAAATAAAAAGATTACACAAATAAGCTAAAGTTTTACAAATAAACAATAGAATTGAAAGAAAACCAAACAAAAGTATAAACACATAACAAAAATAACAAATAGTTTGTAATCATTATTTTTCATTGTTTTTTATGCAAGAAAAAGTAATCGCTTAATGTCATGAAGTACAACATTACGAATTTATTGATATAATTTTCATGTAAATAGCTAATTAGATTTATTTTTGTTGGTGTCATGATTTTATTATTATGATTGAGGAAAATTAACTTTTACATGGCAAACGTTAGTCAATAGTAGGGTAAATATATATTATATGGCAACACTATTACAAAACCGGTAGTAACGTGGAAGGGGTATGAACGCATTGTGGAGGGTGGAACTCCCGACCAGCTCACTTGGTTGCGAGATCAGCTACTAGACGGACCACTCTTACCCCTGAGGCTGCACCCCAGAAGAAATCTTAATATTGGTTAATATGTGTATATTTATGAAAGTAATATGTTATTGTATAAAGTAGTTTATTAAATTTTATCTCAATATTTATTAAAAAATATATGCAGATAACGTAAGTATTAACTAATCTAAGCTTAGCTCCATTTCTAGGGCCTTTAGAATGTGTCAGATATTTTTGATCACTTTGTACATGATATCAAACCCTTTCGTCAATAGCTAATGTGCAAAAATAGTTACAAATTTTTAAAGGTTTGCTTTAGACGCAAGTTTGCGATTTTTTTCTATCGAGCGAAAGTTGGTTAATCATGTTTAAAATCGCTTTTGGCAATACAGAAAGGTCTCAAAATTGTTGTGCATATTTTTTTGAAACCATAGCATCATTTACAAACGCGTTATGATTTTTCAAAATCCCTGTTGCGTGAACTCACGGCACCTAGTAATGCAGTTTTAGGGTGGGTCGCACCAAACCATCTGTAATCGTAAGCGGTGTTCGTTAAAACCTGATTGTATGGAAAGTTTGACAAGTTTCTATGGGATGACAGCTGCCGGCGCCATATTTGACGATGACCGGCCTGTGATCGTATGTTGGCGCAACCGTCCCTTAGGCTCGGTTGTCACAGGCCGGTCATCGTCAAATATGGCGCCGGCAGCTGTCATCCCATAGAAACTTGTCAAACTTTCCATACAATCAGATTTTAACACTGCTTACGATTACAGACGGTTTGGTGCAACCCACCTTTATTCCTGACAGAGCCTGTACTCCGAAACTTCGAAATCGGAATTTCGTATTGTGCCTTCCCTTTCACTCTCGTATTATTCACTATATGAGTGAAAGTGACGGCGCGATACGAAATTCTAATTTCAAAGTTCGAAGTAGCCCTGGGGCGCTACCGCGAACAGCAAACGAAGTTTTCCCTCTCTGTCGCACTTGTAAGTTTGCATATAAGTGAGACAGAGAGGGAAAACTTCGTTTATGGTTCGCGGTAGCCCCTCTGAGCCTGTACTCCGAATTGCGAAATCCGACTTCGTATAGTGCCGTGTTTTCCATTCTCCTGTTATACACTATATGAGTGAGAGGGACGACACGATACGAAGTTCGGAGGAGCTAGAGATGGGTAATCTCGACTCCGAGGAGAGATTCAAATCACTAAATCCGGCTCCGCTATCGGAACCGACTCCGTTTATCGGCTCTTCGACTCCTTTGAATCCCTCAAACCAAATCACTCCGAACTATCTTGTTTCCATACAAATTCATTGATTTGGTTGGTTCTTTGGATCATTTGATCCGAGCTGAAGGCCAAGCCCGCCTCGCTCATCGCCAACTCATGTACTTACCGATTCAAGTCATTCATTCGGCTCTGTACAGAGTCGGAATTAATAAATCCTCGGAGTCGATAAGATTTGAAAGGAGTTGATAAGGAAACGGATCCGCTTACGGATTCGACTCATTTAAATCTTCAAGTCCGGATTTACCCATCTCTAGGAGGAGCCCATCAGGTACTTACTGAGTACTGGGGGGAGTAGTCGGCATCGCTCTTAACCCAGCCGCTCTCACCTCCAGGATCTCTCTGAAAAACAAACCACTTTGACGGCCGCTTTAGCCCAGTGGGTAGTGAAGTGGCCCTGCCTACGAAGCTGGAGATCCCGGGTTCGAATCCCGGTCAGGGCGTTTATTTTTGTGAGAGCATGAATGACGTTCTTGTGTCGCCGATGTTTTACATGTATTTAATTATATATTTATTTATACATATATTTTTTTTTTATCGCAAGAACATACATTAGTATGTATGTATACAATTTTAAGTTAAGAAATATGGTTGTCCTTGTGTTCTACCATTTAGGCATGCATAAATAATAATAAAACAATGTTTGATAAAAAATATAAAATTACAGAACGTCAACTAAGAAATTTCGGGATTACGTCTTAGTTAATTACAATTATTTGTTATGTATGTATGTAGTCGAATAGCATCTATAATACAAGCTTTGCTTTGTTTGGGTCTATAGGTCGATTTGTCAGGCAACACATTAACACTATTGAGGCTGCCTATAAACAGTGTCACGCTACCTATAACAGTGTCAGGCTACCTGTAACAGTGTCAGGCTACCTATAACAATGTCGGGCTACCTGTAACAGTGTCGGGCTATCTATAACAGTGTCAGGCTACTTATAACAGTGTCAGGCTACCTATAACAATGTCGGGCTACCTGTAACAGTGTCGGGCTATCTATAACAGTGTCAGTGTGTAGATAGCCTGGTACAGTTTCAGGCTATCTATAGACAGTGTCATGCTAATACCTATAGACAGTGTCAGGCTACCTATAGACAATGTCAGGCTAACTATAAACAGTGTCAGGCTATCTATAGACAGTGTCAGGCTATCTCTGGACTGTGTCAGGCTAACTATAAACAGTGTCAGGCTATATACCTACAGACAGTGTCAGGCTATCTATAGACAGTGTCAGGCTACCTATAAACAGTGTCGGGCTATTCTAACGCCGTTAGACTGACATACCGCAGCAGTTTGACAGTGACGCGCGCCGACGGCAGGTGCGCCTCGACGGGGTTGGAGATGTAGACGACGGTGTCCTCCGTCATCGTCGGGGGCCCCATGGTCAAGGCGCCGGGCGCCTCGTTCGGGTACTCCACCATGTCTTCGTACGAGAAGTCGTTGGGTGCGTTCTGTGGTAGAAAGTATTATGACCAAATCGAGTACACAGTAATACATTACATATATTTTTTTTTTAATCTATTAAATCAACGTGAGTAATTTACATGTACATATTATTAGCCACTATCGGAAACCTTGGTAAGTTTATGTAATAGCTGGCGAGATCGCACGGATCGATCCGCATTTACAACAATTTAACATGGCAGACACTAGTATTAATTAAGTATACTTATATTAATTATTTATTTAGGTTTACAACAATGGACCTTGTAGCTTACAGTGTAAATTGAGATTCACATTCCAGGTAATATTTTTTTAGCACTGTTTTAAATTTCCCCGGGTTATCAATTACTACTAGTAAGTTACTCAGTTAAGAAACAGCAAACAGTATTTATTAAAATTAAAACTATTTTTTTTTATGTTATAGGGGGCAAACGAGCAGACGGATCGCCTGATGGTAAGCAATTACCAATAAACATCTGCAACACCAGAGGAGTCGCAAGTGCGTTGCCGGCCTAAAAACTAAAAATAATTATAGATAAAAAAAATTGCCCCAAATCGCCTTCTAATGGCAGCGTGCTCAGAAAGCTGGCAGCATTGCCACGTTGAATGGCAATGCTGGTCCTTTGTGCCGGATAGGATCCAGCCTTCCGGTCCCGCGTTACCACGGACAGGCGATTGGAGCATTCCTTAAATAATTTGCATATATTTAGCATACTAATCTATTGTTTATACTATGCAATACATCTATCCAGGTTGTTACTACTATCTATTACCCTGCTTGAAGATCAATGTAGCGAAGTAGCGATCTCTAAATGAGCATCGGAATTCGCCTGTTCCCTATAAGACAGGTTTACCTAGTTTAGGGCACAGGACACCGTTCCTAGGCTTGTCTAGTAATAAGTGCACTCTATGTACCTACTGTAGTATATACACTGCTGATGTATTGATACCCAATAAATATATTTTCATTTTCATTTTCAAACTATGGGCGCTTTCGCCCCACGGCCCCAGAGTCTCAACCCCAAACGGCGCAAATTGGTAGCCACTATTGATGGCTGAATATTTGCGCCATATTACTTATTTATCTATCTAAGCCAAGGCAAGGGCAAATATGCGATCTGAGTCTTGTTCGAAATTGCACCACGTCCGTAGGAAGTAGGTACCTACCAGTGTAACACCGCTACCCTACACGTGACCCCTGGGTGGTGCTAGAAGTGCAACAAAAACTGGCAATCGTACTGTCTTCTCAAAAATCTCACGGTTCAAACTAATTTCCATATGATAAATATAATAATCCAGCAAGTGAAGAGATTCAACTGCGTTTAAAAAACCTGTTGTTACTAACAAGAACTTGAGACAAAGGAGTAATCGAGATATTTGTGTCATCATCATCATCATCATTTCAGCCGAAAGACGTCCACTGCTGAACATAGGCCTCCCCCAAGGGCATGTTTTTTATTTTTCCCTTGGGGGGGATTTGCCATAGTCGCCACGCTTGGCAAGCGGGTTGGCGACCGCAGTTTGATGGTGGTAATGATCGAAGGATGCTGCTGCCCACCCTCCGATTTTTACCGAGATATTTGTGTACTATCAACAAATACGGCACTGATGCGCAAAAATATTTATTATCTAGGGTGCAAGATATATAATAACTATAATAAGCTTCCGTCAAATTTGAAACTGTTGCCTATGCCGTGTTTTAAACGGGAATTGCTGACATTACTTATTAATAAATGCTATTATACCATTTCGGATTATTTAAATGATAATTTTATGTAATATTTAACTTTTGACTATTATAAAATATGACTTCATTGCTTTAATAATTATTATATGACTTGCACAATTATTTTAATTTTTATTTTTAATTTTGATTGATTATATTTTCGAATTGTTTTTTATGTATTTTTATCCAATGTTTTGTACGCCTATTGGCAAGACATAGAAGATCACTAAATGTATTTTTAACAACTCTGTATTCATCAGGTGGGCTAGCACAACTTGCTGCCAAGTCGTATCTCGCGCGACTCAGCGATTCCTGTCTCACTCGAACTGTGCGAATTAGAAAGAGGAGGGTAGATTTTTCTCTACTCGCGTCGCGTCGCAGCGGCAGTTGTGCTAGCCCTGCAGTCTACCTATGTCTACAATAAACATTTTTCTGGTTCTGATCGAAGCTGGTCTTCCTCGAAAGTAGATGGAGGGCGACAACGCGGGCCAGGGGTCACACTGACTTGTAAAATGTAAAGCGGTTCTTACCTTACTCCAGCTGGGGAAGACGTCAAAGCTATTCTTCCCCGGGGGCAGGTAGAAGCGACGCGAGGGCCACAACGCGCGGCGGATCGCCTGCCGCACTGGCTTCACGTCCAGCACCTGTCGCAATTTAAGGTGTTGACGTTACGGGACGTTTATTAACAATTTAACACTTCACTGCTTGGAGCTCGTCTAGCGGGCGTTGCGTACCTTTTCTCAGATACCAGCCCGCTGGCTATCGGTTTCTGGGGTACATAGCCGCCGTGCAAAGAGAAATATCGTGTTCGTCAGGGCTCTGCTAATACTGGTTATTGACATGGCTGAGATACGCGTCATACTCGTGATCGGGTGCTGTTTGTGGAGTCCGGTCTGTTCATGCTTGCAAGGACATAGTTACTACGTTAATACTAGTGTCTTTTTATAGGGGATTGACGAGAGACATCATCCTGTTGTGGATTCGTTTTTATTATCAGTGACTTAGAGACCATATACATCTCTAACAATATTAAATTAATTTTAATTTTGACGCTCAGAGACCATGTACATCTCTGGGATAATATATTAATTTCACTCCTTGTTTAATCTTGAGACCTTATACATCTCTAACTTAATATTTGTAATAGATAACTTTGCAAGTTTATCTTCACTGTATGACATTAATTTTGTTTTAATTGTTAAACTCGAAATTATTATTCCTTCTTGAACTGTAAATTAATATTTTGACATGAAAAAGTGCCCTTGTGGCCTATTTGCAGAATAAATGTTTGTATTTGTATTTGTATTAAAATATACGCTAAGAAGGGCCGTAACTGTAAAATCCAGTATTAGCAGAGCCCTGTTCCTAAGCATAATAAACGCAGTGTGGGGTCATTTTTTATTGGTATCGGCAAAATCACGTCTGTTGTATGGGAGCCCCCTTAAATATCTATTTCATTCTGTGTTTTAGTATTTGCTGTTATAGCGGCAACAGAAATACGTCATCTGTGAAAATTTCAGCTGTCTAACTATCATGGTTCATGAGGTACAGCCTGGTACACTCTGATTCGTAATTAAATTCCATGTTTAGCTTATAATTTTTTTATTTTTTGCCTTAAAAATCTGGAAAAATATATATGTGTATGTAGCAAATAGGTAGTAAATCATAGTACCTATATAGAAAGTTGCAAATAAGGGGTCCACCCCCCACATAATAAATATATAACTAACTAAATACATAATAAATAACTAATTTCTATTCGCTGTATCGCTATCTGAAGGTTGTCTGGAAGAGATCGCTTTTTAGCGATAAGACCGCCTGTTGTTACCTACTTACTTAAGTCCTGTTCATGTTTTGTCATTGTAATAATTCTCCATGTAGTGCACAATAAAGCATTTTATTATTATTATTAATAAATGTGGCCAGTCATCCTGACGTCAGAATGACTGCCCACTTTATTAAATATATATTTTTTAAAACTTAGGTAGCAAATATGTCAACATAGGTAGTAAATAGTAGCAAATAGGTAGTGAATGCTGATGGTAGTCTAACATTGATCCGCCATTTTGGTCAGTCATTCTGACGCACACGAATCGCGTTCTTTGAAACGCTGTTCTGCCCAGAGGAGGAACCAATAAGGATCGATTTTCAGATATATGATTCTTGACTATATGATTGTATTTCTGACAATAGCCGAAACATGATTGCTTAAAATTTTTTGGATGAAAATAAATACAAGCTTGAGGCTTTATTTTCCTTTTTTTACTCATTCTACTAAAACAACGCATTATTAGCGGACACAATTAAGTTAAAATTACGGTATGTTACCTCATAGAAACTGTGTCAAGAGGAAATTTAATAAAACTGCACACGATTATCGATTTTTTGTCTAAAAAAGCTAATTTTACCTCATACAAACTGTGTCAAGAGGAAATTTAATAAAACTGCACACGGTCAGATATTTATCGATTTTTTGTCTAAAAAAGCCAAAGTGTGTTGCTTCCAGTTTTCTCGGGCGCGAAAGACATAAGTGTGTCTGTTTCATGGGGGGCGTAGCTGACCAAATCGAGGCATCTTACTACCATTCAATTATAATAACTGAAACTAAACCTTAAATTTAGAAGAACAGATAAATAAAATAATTAATTAAATAAGAGGGCTGGTCTGGTAGCTGCTGGTAAGTAGGACGCCGCCAGCGTGTCTGTACTGGTGGGACGCCACACCAGTGTTGCCAGATGGTTACATTTCTTACATTTTTCGTAATTTTTGACCGGCTCGCGTAACATGTAAGTAACTTCTGTTGTAAAGGATTTTTTTGTAACATTTGAGGATAATGAGACTGTATTTAAAAAGAAAGGTAATTGTATCTAACCGGGATCAAGCGACACAATTTATAGGCTTTCATACAGAAAAGGTGACAAAATAACCTACATAGTACGACTCTGTCTGTCCATTTCTTGCAACTTTGTATGACATTTTGAGACACCGCCCATCAGCTCGGCGTAATTCTGTCGCCGAACTCGCCGAATTGTAGCTGTATATGGCGACTCGTTTCTTAGAATCGAATGTTTTGATAAGTAATTATGACCGTTTTGATATGTAATTATGAAAAATATATAAAATGTAACTTTTGCATTAAAAATGTAACTTTCGTCCCAACGGCCCTGGCAACACTGCGCCACACCTCTCACTAAATCACTTTTTACAAAGGTACGTACAGCGTGGACTGCTGCCTCGCAACCTCCGCGAGACTAATCAAGCAACGTAAAAACTAGTTTGATGGATTCAATAAGTACTTAAATACAAACTACAGTACGTAGCGGCCCCCTTTTTTAGTTATATATCGTTAAATTTAAATAATTACACTTATTTACGAGTGGCGCTAGTGGACCTGTTACATTTTATTAAAGCGCTCTTAAATCTTTAAAACTACGCAACGGATTTTGATGCGGTTTTTTTAATAGATAGAGTGACTCAAGGGGAAGGTTTATATGTATAATACATGCATCAGCATTGCACCCGTGCGAAGCCGGGGTGGGTCGCTAGTGTCGTTTAAATTGACTTTTAGGATAATTTATATTGTATTTTTATAATATGAAAAAAAAAACTAAATTATAGAGATGATTATCGAGACAATAATCGTTGAATCAGCATCCCACGTGACGGTAACCTCATATCGCAATTACTTTCGCTGGCACTACTTAGGGTGGGTTGCACCAAACCGTCTGTAATCGTAACCGGTGTTCCTTAAAATCTGATTGTATGGAAAGTTTGACAAGTGTCTATGGGATGACAGCTGCCGACGCCATATTTGATGATAACCAGGCGTGCTACCGCGAACCGAAAACGAACGAAGTTCGAATATCTCCCTCTCTGTCGTACTTGCTAATTCATGTGACAGAGAGGGAGATATTCGAATTTCGTTCGTTTTCGGTCGCGGTAGCCCCTCGGCCTGGGGCGCTACCGCGACAGCAAACGAAGTTTTCCCTCTCTGTCGCACTTGCTAATTCGTGCGGCAGAGGGGGAGATATTCGAACTTCGTTCGTTTTCGGTTCGCGGTAGGCCCTCTGATGGGCTACCGCGAACCACAAACGCAGTTTTCCCTCTCTGTCTCACTTATTTGCAAACTTGCAAGTGCGACAGAGACGGAAAACTTCGTTTGCTGTCGCGGTAACGCCCCTGTATTATATTTTACCTCCACTAGCATCACCAGTCGTAACACGGACTCCTTGTTCCATTCGGGAGAGTCCACAAAGCCGGGCGGCGCCTTCTCGACCCTCACTGCAATAATGATTCTTATTTACTTACGTAACTAAACGGACAGAAATCAAAGGCGTGTGATGCACCTTTAGGGTCGGTTTTATAAAGATCCGTTAGACATTATCAACTTTAGGGCCTTTGCCAAAGGTTTAAATCGCTGTAATAGAAATGGGGTCGTAGTTGCACCGTGTACGTAGGGAGTACCCACTGTTACTCTACACGTGACCCCTGGGTGGTGCTAAAAGTGCAACAAAACTGGCAACCGTACTGAGGGGTTACCACGACCACAAACGAAGTTTTCCCTCTCTGTCTCACTTATGTGAAAACTTGCAAGTGCGACAGAGAGGGAAAATTTCGAATGCCGTTCGCGGTAGCACTTCTGTCTTCTCGAAGATCTCACGGTTCGAAATAGTTGCCATACGATAAATAATAAATATAAATGTGATATTACACGCTTGGCCCAATACAGCCGGCGACGTTTACCTGAATATTGGTGCACTCGTAATCTTTTGCTTACGGAGATAGAGTCGATAATCAATTGAATATTCAAGCCGGTTGTTACGACTTTTTGCAACGCGGTCATTGGTGTTTTTTGCGGTTACCCCAACATTTGGCATTGTTTTATGTGGATCGGTCAAAATTGAAAAACAGACTAACCGCTGGGTTTCTTTGCGGCCAGTGACATAAAGCGGTTCACCTGCCAAGTGCATATGGGCACTTATTCTGACCAATAGCTCTTGGTAGACAAGGGCACCGCTACGAATCTTTTTACGACCGCTTTAGCCTAGTGGGTAGTGACCCTGCCTTCGAAGCTGGAGGTCCCGGGTTCGAATCCCGGTCAGGGCATGTATTTGTGTGATGAACACGAATATTTGTTCCTGAGTCTTGGATGTTTTCTATGTATTTAAGTATCTATTTATCTATATAAGTATGTATATCGTCACTTGGTACCCATAGTACAAGCTTTGCTTAGTTTGGGACTATAGGTTGATTTGTGTAAGATTGTCCAAAAAATATTTTTTTTTTTTTATTCACCCGGGCCGGTGGTAATAAAGTGTGGTAGGTAGTGGTGGTACCTACCAGTAAGTGGGGTTGGTAGCCGGGACAGCTCTTCTAGGAAGTTCTTCTTGTGGTACGCCACCAGGCGGTCGAGTAAGCCCCATTTGGCCTTCTTCGTGGCTCCCAGGGACGCGAGGCACAACACGTAGAGATATTTCCGTAACTACAAGTTCAAAATTTTGACGACCACCTTAGCCTAGTTGGTAGTGACCCTGCCTACGAAGCTGGAGGTCCCGGGTTCGAATCCCGGTCAGGGCATTTATTTGTGCGATGAGCACGAATATTTGTTCCTGAGTCTTGGATGTTTTCTATGTATTTAAGTATCTATTTATCTATCCTCCTGACGACTAGGTATCAAAACTTGGCAGAATAAATGTTACTCTGTCAAATTGACACAGAGTCTAAACTTAATTGGGGCCTATGTACAGTCAAGGGCATAAATATATATACGTTCCCAAAGCGACAAAAATATCTGTACTATCTATGAGCGAAAAATATCCATACAACAATTTCGATAAGAAATATGTGAACATTAATCGTGTCATTAAATTCTGTACGCTAATACGTTCATAAATATCACTACAATGACAGTCAAATATATGTAGACAAACACGCAGACAAAAGTATCAATGCACTTGTATTTCATATACATGTGAACAAAGCAGAGGGCAAAAATATCTAGATACACGTATGTCAAACAATAATCATGTGAACAAAATAGAGGTCAAAAATATCTACACACATTTCAGCGACATATATATAAGCAAAAGGCCAGACAAAAATATCTCTACATGTAATGTGACAGTCAAGCCAATACATACCATATCTATAATTATGCGTTTTCTACCATTGATATAAGTAATTGAATGTATGTAAGTATTACACGTATGTAATTGACCGAGTGAAACGAAGGTCTCTGCTTCGGCTTTCACAAAAATGCTTTCGTATGTCCGATTTCCGGTTGTTCTCTTCTACATTTTTAAACAGATTCTCGTGAAATTTTGTGAATAGGTTCGATAACTACATATATAGAAATAATGTAATGTAAAAAATACCAATTTCAATCAATAGTTTTTTGATATGCATATATTTAAAAATATTCCACCTATAATTTATAAACCTACCCTCCGCATTAAACCTATTTAGGTGTTAAGAGGTGCAAGTAGTAAATACTGGCCACATATTTAAATAATACCTAAACGTCAAAAATGTTCTACAGTCGAATCACAGCTTAAGACAGAGTAATCAAATTAATAAGACATAATTTTCTGAGACACACTCTAGTTTTCATTGTATATTACGAGTAGGATACACCAAGATAATTCAAAAAATCTAAAGTCCTTTATACAGTTTGTAACATATAGTGAAATACCTACCTTCGTTTTAAAATAAATAAAGATGTAATAATAATGTGCTAAACTAAGCTTTCTCTCTCCTCTGGTACTCGAGGACGATTTAACACACCTACGAGTATATAGATTAGATAAATACATACTTAAATACAAAAAGGGGCTGCGTTTCTTTTAACTACCGATCTGTCTGCAAATAAGAGTGATATAATAAAAGTGTATGTATATCCTCAGACACCATTGTCCCGCGTTACCTATTAATTTATTAAAACAACAAAAGCATTGGTTGCTACATTGAACTATCTGTAACTTACTCTATAGTTGATAAGAAGCAAAATCTGAATATAATAAACGTGTAAATCAAAGGCGATTTCCATAAACAAATGAAGGTTCAAAATGAAAGGGACGAATGTATCGCATGACATTTCCGATCTCTTCTCGATGAACGTCAAATTTCGAAATTACGATATTGGTTTGTTTACAGTGCGGATATTTATGGGCTTTGCATGGTTACATATTTTTGCCCTCTTCTTATCCAGATATAATTGTGTTTGTAAAACGCCTAGGTCTCTATGAAAAAAGATTGTTTAGAAATTCGTTTCTATTTACTACCTATATGAAATTAGAAAATCTTTGTGTATATATTTTAGACCCCTGCTTTGTTCACATGTTTATGAAAAACTTATGCATAGATACTTTTGTCTGCATGTTTGTCTACATATATTTGTCTGTCATTGTACGCATATTTATGAACGTATTAGCGTACACAATTTGATGACTCGGTTAATGTTCACATATTTCTGAATGAAATTGTTGTATGGATATTTTGGGCTAACAGATAGTACAGATATTTTTGTCGCTTTGGGAACGTATATATATTTATGCCCTTGACTGTACTATGTATAGGATGCCCGGTCGTCAGGAGGCTATATAAGTATGTATACCCATAGTACCCATAGTACAAGCTTTGCTTAGTTTGGGAATAGGTAGATTTGTGTAAAATTGTCCCCAAATATTTATTTATTTATTCTATATATCTAATATTTATTTATATATTATATATTTAAATATGGAGTGTCATTTAGAGCTCACTTTATACTGGACAGGCCATAGTAAAGGTTGGTTTCCACCAAACGGCTCGCATCGCATCGGATAGCATCGGATTGGAAAGGATACGAATGGATGCGGTGACAGCCAAATCAGGCACGGATCCAGGATTTTGCTCAGGGGGGGGGGGGCACTTTCGAACTTTCCGAAAATAAAACTGACTTTTGATAACTGTTGTCAGAACATATTTCCTACGTTAGGACATAGGCAATTGCCCTCCCCTGACACAGGCTTCAGGGGGGGGCAATTGCCCCTGTTGCCCCCCCCTGTATCCGCGCCTGAGCCAAATGATTGCCACCAAACGTGTTAAAAGTAAATCTCAAACCCAATGAGCGCCTGATGAATAGGAACTAGCAATGCTTCCTCGCCGCGCAAAAACACCGGCCTATATGATTAGGACACTTCCTTCACTATCCTCGTGGCGCCCACGCGCCTTTTGATAAACCAAAATAAGCATGGCGGCTCCAGCCCAGCACTTTTTTCAACTAACCTTCAATTACTGCCCATGCGCCTTTCAGAAGGCCATATTAATAAACTCTGTAAATCTAGTAATTGAGGCCCAGTAGCCTTTGTAAAGATCAAAAGGTAGACAAATAATTGAATTTAAAAACACATGCTAATATAATCATAATTATACCCTGAAAGTTTCACTTCAAACCGGTAACTCTAACATATACAAATTTCAACTCAAAATCTTGGGCGGATATGACTGTAACTATTATGTCCTATAAGAAGGACAGTCGGGTCATAGTTAAAGAGGAGCCAAAATATCTTTGGGCGCCACGAGGCTATACTTACTGCTACCGTAGCACTGTTTTTTTGTTATCATTTTGTATTTAATTGTAATTAAAAGAGTCTTTAGTAAAAGCCATTTCTTTCGTTGCAATAAAACGGCTCGTATCGGACCGGAAAGGATACGGCGACAGCCGATCGCGTCCGGCAGGACGTCGACGTAGACTATCGGCACCGAACCGTCGTTTGCGGAAGTACCTAGCCGTTTCTGTGCCTAGTCTAATAGCTTCATTCATTGACAACCGCTTTAGCCTAGTTGGTAGTGACCCTGCCTTCGAAGCTGGAGATCCCAGTTCGAATCCCGGTCAGGGCATGTATTTGTGTGATGAACACGAATATTTGTTCCTGAGTCTTGGATGTTTTCTATGTATTTAAGTATCTATATAAGTATGTATATCGTCACTTGGTACCCATAGTACAAGCTTTGCTTAGTTTGGGACTAGGTTGTTTTGTGTAAGGTTGTCGAAAGATATTTATTTATTTATTTATTTATTCATTACTTCTTCTTTAAATTTCCAAAAACTAACTCGCAACCTCTAGAAGAGAACAAACCGGAATTCGCCAGCAGCAACTTACAAAATTATTGAAAAATAGTGAAAAATATTGTTTTTTACATTTCCAAAATGTGACTTGACAAAAAATATATATACATATAATTATCGAACATGCTAACAAAGGTTGGTTTTTCAAAGGTTGTCTGGAAGAGATCGCTCTTTAGCGGTAAGACCGCCTGTTGTTCTGCCTCTGTCTCTCTGTATCTTTGTTTTTTGTTTTTTATGTGCTATTTTATTATGTGAGGTGTGCAATAAAGAGTATTTGTATTGTATTGTATTGTTTCTCAAGAATTTGTTGAGAAATGCGAATGCTGTAGAGGGGAACTAACTGAAATCCACCTGGCATACGAAAGCATTTCTGTTGAAGCTGAAGCAGAGACCTTCGGTTTACTTGGTCAACAAAGAGGCAAGCCAAGAAGAAAGAAAATGTAAAGAAAATTGTTTGCAGCAACAAAAGAGCTCAACAGAAGCTAAATAATGTATTAAAAAGGCCACATCGGTTTTCTGGAAGCCCAATTACTAGCATTTGAATTTTGTACTATTTTACTGTTATTTTATATACATAGTATATTGCTTTGAAAAAATGACACCTCGCCGAGTTTCTTACGCCGGTTCTTCTCGAGGCAGAGGTTTATTTTATGAACCGGTGGTAGTTTTTTGACATTCATAAGTGCATGTAACATGTCTAAATTGAAGAATAAATGATTTCATTTCCTTTCATTTTTATCTTTTGATAGCTACGCCCTCCTTAGTGTAGGCAAATGAATAAATAAATACCGCATTAAAACAAAAGTTTAAAAAAATTACTGCTTACTTACAATCCACATCTTGCTGCAATAGGCTTTAATTTGAGGAGATTTATTCTACCTACTACTCGTAATGTTTTTTATCGACGGTATCTAAAACTAGGGTTGTTATATTTTGGCCGACAATAAGGGCTACCGTTTTTATGTTCACCAGTTGGCGCCACTGACTCTTTACTAATATTTGCCATAATCAAGCTCAGGTATTGCAAAATAGTCACCATATTGCCCAATTAGATATTAACCCGCGTAGCGCAACCACAAAACAGTGATATTTGAAATTTCGGAGACCTCACGCTACACTAGCGCCTCTAGCGACGAATTCATAGTTCATACGCGGTAGCCCTCATTGTGTCAGTAGGTAATAGAGAAATAAATTATCCATCCACACATTACACATCCATTTCTTCGTTGTAATAATGCATTAGCAGCAGAAGAAAGGTGGGATTAAGGATGATTCACACTAGGCCATTCCGTGTCCGGGCCGGCCCGTTTTCTATGACAGGAAGACTACAGGGATTCACCGGCCAGTGCGCCACATCGGAACCCGGTAAAGCTCGGAAGCGGGCCAACCCGGACACGGAACGGTCGCTCTGTGATCTTTACAAACGTTTAAAGGCCGATTCAGTCTGAGACTCGGAAACGGAACATTACCGGCCCGGACGCTGCCTGTTGATGTAGAACAACGCAGCGATGCCAGGCCGGCCCGGAGACGAAACAGCCTACTTAGGGTTCCAAGGAATCGTTGAGTGAGAAAATTTTTAAGTGAGATCACATCATAAGAGCGGTAATGGAGCGCAACTACCATATAAGCAGGATTGTTTGAGGACAGATGTCTATGACAAATTATCAAAAGGAGTTATCTCCTAGGTACCTTGTGTTGGCGGAATCAAAGAGAATATAACCACTACGTTCTGGCGGAATCATGCTATGGTGTGACAACCCTAAATAATTGAGTCTAAATCATTTCACGCTCTTAAACTTTTTTCAATTTTCTGATATCAATGCTAAAGTACTTAAATATTTTATAGGGGTTAATTACCACTTTGTAATTAATAGCTTAATTATTTTCCTAAGAACAAGAAATTATATTGGTATAACTAAACGCAACGTCAATGTGACGTTGTCAAGCGTAAATGCGTTTAGTTAGCTGATAGTTTCTTTATTGACGCTACAGCTGTATGATAAAAAAGAGCTAAAATAACCTTTGCTGCCTATATAATACAGTTTAAAAGCAAACAACGTATTACAACGAAATTGTTTAAGACTTCTTCACTAGTGTCGGCGCAATGTGGTTAGATTAGACATTGAAATTTTTATTGTTGATATAGTACGTGTCAAGTCTAGTTCTATTCTACATTGATAAAAATCAAAATACCACGTATTTGACCACGTTAACATTTATTTTCTGCATAACATTTTACTATATCAATGAAAAACCGTACATGGAAATAGGATAATAGTAAAATATCGGTCGGTGTCTCTGGCTGTTTATGCGGGCTAAACAAAGGATTTTTTTTTAAATTAAAAACTATGCGTGTGGTATAAATGTGCGGGCGTGAATGAGGCGTGTTATATTCGAGTTTTTTAGGAAATTTCGCCGTAGGTTTCGGTTTAAAATGAGTGGAGTGAATAGAGATGCGCCTATTGGTGTCCAGTGCTTGCAACGGTTCAGTGGCTGGTGCTGTCCTCGACTGCAGTTCAATAGGTTACGATGGTGAGTCACAGTTTTTCTTCCTGAAACGGTTTTTTAATTAAACACCTTGAAGTTACAATGGTAAAATAATGCCTGTTTTGTGTTATGATTATGTATAGTAAAGCTTGTGTTGAATTCTCACAAGTTTACAAAATTAAGCAAGTTAATAATGTAAATTTAGAATAAAGGAAAAAATTGAAAAATTTAGGCACCAAGCAGGATTCGAACCTGCTACCTCCCGGCACTCGCGGCCAGTCGCTCTAGCCAACTGAGCTATAGGTGCAATCGCCACCCAGTCCCAAATTCATCAACCGTTCCTTCATATTAAGCAGTACTGCTGCTAACGTAAACTATATTTTATACAAACGCCTTAAGGGAGGGGGATTGCACCTATAGCTCAGTTGGCTAGAGAGACTGGCCGCGAGTGCCGGGAGGTCGCAGGTTCGAATCCTTCTTGGAGCCTAAATTTTTCAATTTTTTCCTTTATTCTAAATTTAGGTATGGGATGGCGCATCGCAACAATTCTCAATATGATTTGAGACGCTAGTGCCGTTAATGAAGCATGAGTCTTCTGGTAGATGTCGCTGTACACCTCCCTTAAGGTGTTTGTATAAAATTTAATAATGTAACTTACACTTCTGTAATCTATAATTTCCAAATAGTATAGGATATGTGACTGCTAACTAAAATGCATTACAACCAAATGTTACACTATATATTAGGGTAAATCAGCATTTTAACACACCTTGACCATGACCAGTGTAATCCAAATCCATTTCTAAACATCAGTAACAAAGGCAAATACATAAATATTGCGTTAGACTTGTTTAAAAAAATCCTTTAAGTAACTTAGATTAGGCTAAAACATTGTTAGTTTAAATAGTAATAGTTTATACATAGACTATGTTCAAAACTACTTGTCCAATTCTTTTTCTTTTTATACAAACGCCTTAAGGGAGGCTTAAGGGAGGAACTGGGTAGTGATTGCACCTATAGCTCAGTTGGCTAGAGCGACTGGCCGCGAGTGCCTGGAGGTCGCAGGTTCAAATCCTGCTCAGTGCCTAAATTTCTCAATTTTTCCTTCATTCTAAATTTACTTGTCCAATTTTAATAATTTTTTTACCAAGTTATACCATGGGCTGGCATGATGGATATAGGCTATATTTTATATTGTGGCCCCATATTTTTACATATTTATTTATTTATAGCCTCTTATTCAGAAGATTACATTAATACTAGAACTACAGTAACCGCGTTATTGTTTTTTTTTTATACTTCTGTGTGCCTTCTGGCAAAGGCCTCCCCCAGTCTTCTCCATTCCTCCCTGTCTGTGGCCACTCTGGTCCACGTCCTGCCGGCCATCTCTACAATTTCGTCCTCCCATCTTTTGCATTGTCTGCCTCTCTTCCGTCTGCAGCCTCTTGGCTACCATGTTGTTAAGGTTTTGCTCCATTTTTCAGGTCCTCTTATCATATCTCCTGCCCACTTCCATTTAAGGTGTTTAATTTTGTAGGCTACATCCTCTAGTTTTGTTCTGTCTCTTAGTTCAGAATTCCTTATTTTGTCTATTCTTCGTTTTTTGAGTATGCTCCTTTCCATTGCTCTCTGATTTACTTTCAATTTCTTGCATTGTACTTTGGTCAGTGTCCAAGTTTGGCAGCCATATGTAAATATTGGCCTCATATATGTTCTTCTAATTAATTTTATGGTGGTTCATCAATGTAACGACT
Organism: Epiblema foenella; assembly: GCA_963556455.1. Taxonomy (NCBI): domain Eukaryota; kingdom Metazoa; phylum Arthropoda; class Insecta; order Lepidoptera; family Tortricidae; genus Epiblema; species Epiblema foenella. The sequence goes on along the minus strand of OY747122.1, from coordinate 10,370,834 downwards.
AAGGGGCTACTCCGAAATCCGAAATTCGTTTGTGTAGTCTAAATCAGCAACACTGGTGAAAAAGGCCACAACTCACACTTAACCCTTAACTATGAGGTGAATACCAAACTTTTTCATTGGTTTTGGATCTTATTATTATTATACACTAGCAGCTACAAGCTGATGCGTGTATATAAATAAATAAATAAATAAATAAATAGATATTAGAGGACAATCTTACACAAGTCGAACTAGCCCCACAGGAAGCTCAAGAAGGCTTGTGTTATGGGTACTAGACGACGATATATTTAATAGATATAAATACTTAAATACATAGAAAACATCCAAGACTCAGAAACAAATATTCTTGCTCATCACACAAATATTTGCCCTGACCGGGATTCGAACCCAGGACCTTCAGCTTCACAGGCAGGTGCACTACCCACTAGGCTAAACCGGTCGTCGTATATCACTGCACTTGCTTTTTTTTTAATGTCCGTTCGTTCGTTGTTCGTTATGTGGTCTATATACTCACGGCCACTGCACTGCTGCTGATCACTGCCTTGTTAAGGGTTAAAATTGTAACATGTAGGCCGTGGTTGGAATTCCGGTCTTGACAATAAATCAACAGGAACCAATGACAACGCGAAAACGCATGTAAACAATGACGTCCAGGTAAAAATTTCCATTATGGACCGTCGATTTTAAGGGTTGGGGAGGGATAAGGGGTAAGAGGTGATGGGGGCTAGCCTCCTGTACCCCCCCCCCCGCGGAACCCCATGATTATGAATATATTCATGGTTTAAGTTTTGAGGTGAGAATAGAATGATTTCCTTGTTTCTAAATCTGTAACTCCATAAAAAGGGGGTGGAGACAAAAAAAGGGGGCGTGGCCTATTGCGGGGCGTTGTACGGGGAGGGTGGGCGCGCGCGCTGCGCCCGAAGGCCCGCTTCGTCGCCCCGGGGATCTTCTAACCTATCCGCATTAGACTAGAGACTTTGCCCTAACAAGTGTTTCTGGGCTCTTTTTGGTTGGCAGATTTAAATGTCGGAAAAGTAACTGCTGGACAAAGGCAGTATCCCGCGCCATTGGAACATTGTTTGAAAATGCTCGGTTGTCCCTCACTTTAATATTTCAAATTTTGTATGCGTTTAGTGAGAGACTCTCATACTACTAGACGAGAAAGGAGCCCCCCCCCCCCGCAAAATTCAAGGAAACAAAATAACCATTCTCTATTCTAACCTCAGAACTTAAACCACGAATTTATACATAATCATGGGGTTCCGCAGGGGGGGATGGCACAGGAGGCTAGCCCCCATCCCCGCTAACCCCTTATCCCTCCCCAACCCCCTGTGCCTCCACCCCTACTAAATATTACTATTATAACCTCAAAAGTTCGTTCGTTTTCGGTTCGCGGTAGCCCCTCTGGAGTGCTACCGCGAACGTCATTCGAAATTTTCCCTCTCTGTCGCACTTATGTGCAAACTTGCAAGTGCGACAGAGAGGGAAAACTTCGTTTTTAGTTCGCGGTAGCGCCCCTGTCCCTCATCGCGTATTATTTGTCAACGAAACGTCATCAATGTATTCAAGCCTATGGCTTAATTTAAATTTGGCGCCAATGTATATCCAGCACGACTAATTATGAGATGCCAGAATTGTGCTACATCCATATCAGTCTTCTGATACATCTCAATTTAGTCAGCCTATCATAAGTCCGTCCCCCTTGGTGATTCGCTAATCCTTCTTCTATCTAATACTCTTTTCACACCTGCTATTCAGAAAAGAGTTATTGTTGCCTTCGAATGAGGGATCAAAGATGTACTTTTCTTCCCTCATTTGAGGGCAACAATGACTCTTTTCCTCATAGGTGTGAAAAGCAGTATGTGACACTTTGTAGTAAAATCATTTGTAAGATATTTCATGTCTTTAGCGGCGGGCGGTAGTAAAATTATTTAGTATGTCTCCCAGTAGCTCGACTCCACTCACACCTCAGATTCGGTTGAAACCGCTCAACCAATCTCACTGGAGCGCAAACTAAAGTATTCCAGTGTTCCAAACCACACGCGTGGTCGTGCCGGAGGTTTTCCCCTGGATTTTCCCCAGCGCTACTCTCCAACCGCGCACCCCTATCGCTTTATTGGGCCCGGCCTATAAAGCCACAGTCAGGTTCAGAAAAAAAAAACTGTGTGTATGTAATAAAACCTTTACAAATGTATCAGTTAACATTTTATAATTAACTAATGACGTCAGAGATCGTGCTGCAACTTCGTGCACATAATTTTCTCATTGCCATTGATAAGTTAATTACTACCTGATAAAATTCACATTAGTCACTCAATATACAATATTGCAAGTGTTTATGCCCTGAACTTCCCTTGCCATAACTCTCATCATTATTTTATATTAAAAAAAACCGGCCAAGTGCGTGTCAGGCCACGCACAATGAAGAGTTCCGTACCAACACCTACTAGTCCACATTTAAAATCACATTGAATCGAAAAAAGTCGTATCTTCATAGGGAACTCACGGCACTTACGACCTTTTGTTTGGGTTAGACAGTTTTTAAGCGAAAACTCAAAAACCGTAAATCCCATATTGAGCAAACCAAAAATCGTTGAAAGTATTTACTAATGCACACCACCTCAATTTTTTTCAGAATTTTAAACTTTATAGTTTGGAAATTAGAGGGGGGGACACTTTCTATGACTTTGACAGCTAATATCTTACCAACAGTTGACTTAAATGGACAAGTTTTTTTAGAAACCTTCATATAATTTTTAAAGGCCTATCCATTGATACCCCACATGACTATGTGCGTTGGAATTTTTTTTTTTCATCCACCGGGTACCTGTATCTCCATACATGTATTTGGATCGCGTTGGTCTAATTTCTGCTGCCTTTGGATAACTTCGGCCGACTCCGCCAGCATTAGTTATTTTATGTCTTGTTAAGTACTAAAATTGTTTTATTTTATACCAGATTATACGAACTATCCCTGGTCCGTCGTATTGGTACGGTAATCCGGCTGGGTCCAGTATCTCGATAGGTACCGGATCCGGCAATATTCCTATATAGATAGATAACTCCGGTAGGATAGAATAAGAGCGCTAACACATTACGAAAATTGATTTGCTTTTAAAAAAAAATTAAGTAAACGTTCCCACGTATTTTCAGAATTTGTGCGCTGACGAGCGATCGTTACAACGTGGCATTGTTAATATTAAATGAATATATAACCCCTCGCATGCCGCCTGTCAAACTTGATCATTGAAAAAGTGACCTTAACTTTTAACATCTAACGTTTATTTCACAAAAAAGCAGCAATCACAATCTGCAATTCTTCGTCAGGTGGGCACTAATGAAGTAATGAACTTTTAATTTAATATTAGTTTTAGTCTTGTATTTACTCTTTCTTTTTTCTTTTTTTTGTATTTTTTCTTTCTTGTCTTGTTTTTTCTCTTTTTTTGTATTTAAGTACCTATCTGTTATTTTAAGTTTTCTCATAATAAACATCTCCTTACTATTTCAGAATAAATCTTCAGTAATACACAAGACTTGTAATGCCTATCATTATTAGATTATTATTATAATTTCTCGATGTATCTCAACGCATGTTCCCTATTAAGTGCGTTGCACCTTTTGTGTCATAGGTGTTTTATTACGTACATATCAACGGACTTTATGCCATTGAGATAAGACTCAAGTTTGCACACCACGTTTTCGGAATGCGCAAACGCAACTGATTCAATAACCGATATAACGGAGCCATAACAACCGAATCGTGCGTTGTTTCATAAACTATGTTTTGCGATACCATACAATGAATAATGTGCATATCACATTTCATCATTACCTTTTAAGAGAGGTAGGGCACAGCAAAATGTGATCTTGCTCGAATTTGGAGCAGCCCAACTGGGGAAGTACCTCCGCCTTGCAGAAGACCACAGCCATAATAACATTTTCACTACATAGTGTAAAACAAAGTCGCTTTCTCTGACCCTATATCCCTATGTATGCTTAAATCTTTAAAACTACGCAACGGATTTTGATGCGGTTTTTTTTAATAGATAGAGCGATTGAAGAGGAAGGTTTATATGTATAATAACATCCATTAAATAGTGCACCCGTGCGAAGCCGGGGCGGGTCGCTAATCTACTATACAAGTATGTAGTGTTGTGTTCCTGAAGGTGAGCAAGGTTGCCAGAGCTCCCGAGGATGCACTGTGTTGAGAGCGAGAGACCTAAATTTATCCCTTCTGTTGTCAACACAGTGCATCCTCAAATTGTTTGCCACCGGCGTTGTATAAAAAAAAACCTGTTTGACGAACTGTTTAGCCTAGATAGAGGTTACTCCCGTTTAGGTCGAATTCTTCTCTGCAGTGGTCTCATGAGAAACGTTCTTGACTTGTAAAAGTGTCATTACGACCTAAAAAACATTGCAGAATAAAATTAGAATGGAAGCTATAAGCTGGACGGAAAGAACAAAGAGGTTCTGGATTTGATAGGAGAGAAGAGACTACTTTACTACTAAGAAGTTAAAGTTAAATTTTGTTAAATGTTTATATTGTCTCGCTATATATATTATCACATATGCTTTTATAATGGTTGTGTAACGTATCGAACACAACTTCTGTAACGTAGTTCAAGAGTATCGTAGTCAACTTGGGTAACTGTAACTCAACGGGTTCCGAGATACAGGCTCAGCCTAGTTTGGGACTCATCGGATATACTCGTTTTATTATGTAACAGTGTCTTTGTGCATAAATAAATTATTCTATTCTTATTCTATTCTATTCTTTTGAGGACGATCGAGAACAGAAGGGGAAATGCTGGGAGACCTGATACGGCATGACAATTACATAAAAACCATAATCGAAGGAAAGAGAGGGGAGGAGAGGCAGGGGAAGACCGAGACGTGCGCATAGATCAAGCAAAAGAGAAGGTCAATGGAATGTCGTATCAGGAGCTCAGAGCGTTGGCGGAGACAATCTTACACAAATCGAACTAGTCCCAAACCAACCAAAACTTGTATTATGGGTACTAGGCGACGATATACATACTTATATAAATAAATAGACACTTAAATATATAGAAAACTCCAAAACTCAGGTACAAATATTCATCTTATCACACAAATATATGCCCTACCGGGATTCAGCTTCTGGGACCTTCAGCTTCGTAGGCAGAGTAGTGACTCTGCCTACGAAGTGGTAGTGACCAACCAGGTCAAAAGCGGTTATCTATATACATCATCGATATATAATATCATCGATAGACAAGTTGTTCACATAACGTGATATGATATCAGTTCGCAAAGGCGTTAAGGTTGCTCAAATGTCAAAGTTCAACTTCATTATCAGAGCTCGGAATAGGTAGTGCCTATTTACCTAAACTTCGCGGGAGGACGTAACTAAGAGTGGTTACAAGCACCAAAAATAATTATTTATTTTTAATGAATGCGGGATTTCCCGGGATTTACTGTATTATTCTAGAGGCTTAATACATTTCGCGTTACTTATAAATCTTGTTATATTGAATATTATTTGTTTAATTACCTTGAAATAACATCAAGGATTCCGAAATTTGATACTTTTTAGTTGACTTAGACAGAATTATACTCCTTTCTTCCATGAGAGGGGACCTGTGTCCAGCATTAGGGCGTATATAGATTGGTGATGAGACAGAACTATGATATGGCATAGAAGATATCGTACAGATGTATTCTAATTTATTTCTAATATGATGGTATACATGTACTTATATATTAAATAAAAATATTTTTCAACCGATTATATCGCGTATAATGAATTTAAAATACATTCCGTGACCACGAGTGCTGTAAAAGACTCGAAACGTCGGAATGAATGTCAGAATTTTCTATACGATGTCATAGTTCTGTCTCATCACAAATCTATATACGCCCTAATGCTGGACACAGGTCTCCTCTCATGGAAAAAAGGAGTATAATTCTGTCTAAATCAACTAAAAAGTATCAAATTTCGGAATCCTTTTGATTCAATTTGATCCATATTATATTTTTAATGACTGATTGTTATTTTAAGGTAATTAAACAAATAATATGCAATATAACAAGATTTATAAGTAAAGAGAAATGTATAAAGCCTCTAGAATAATACAATTCAATAAAAAGAAGTAATTATTTTTGGTGGTTGTAACCACTCTTAGTTACGTCCTCCCGCGAAGTTTAGGTAAATAGGCACTACCTATTCCGAGCTCTGTTCATTATATAACCGCTAACAGACAGATGGGACGACGCGTCCAACACCGTTCTAATCTTTATCTACACCCATACAGTAAATCCTCTTTTGTATGTATGTATGTAAAATTCTTTATTGTACATGAGTAAAACATAACATAAATTACAAAAACAGTACACACACTTACACTTTACACTTACACTTTATGTGCTCAAAAAGTGTAGGTAAGGACCAACTTTACAATATCGCGCCGGTCCGGGGCGGAGATGGCCATAGCAGCATCAAAAACGGTATCGTTATGGCCATCTCCGCTCATAACGATACAGGCTCGTGCTCAAAAGACTTCAACGGGCTCACGCTCGACCTCACTACACTTGCAACGCAATGGTTCCTGAACACATGAAAGAGGATTTAATATACGGATGTAGATCTTTATCTAGTGATCCTTATCAGTGTATGCAACTGTACATAATTAAGCCTTAAACACTCGTGTAATCCTATTATGAAACTCGCTGACGCTCGTTTCATAAAACCACACTCGTGTTTTGAGACCTCTCATTATAAACCTATACTGCAACTATGGTAATTATTAGGGATGCCCCGAATATTCGGTTATTATTCGGTATTCGGCATGTTTTTGAATGTTCGGTATTCCGCCGAATTATTCGGTTCAGTTGCCGAATATTTACCGAACAATTTTGAGAGGGTTTTGTTACAAGTTACAAGAGTGTATTATAGTTACTGCTTCGTGAAAGTAATACTTGACCCATTATTAACAGTGATTTAACTTATTTTTTGTCAATATTTCCCTTTGATAATGAACAAAAATTTTACCATTCAATTAGTCTGTTTTACAACACTAGATGAAGGAATTACGTTGATCCGAATAAATCGGCCGAATATTCGGTTCGGCATACAGCTATATCTAATATTCGGCCGAATGTTCGTATTTTGTCAAAGCCATATTCGGCGCATCTCTAGTAATTATACAGTACTAGCGACCCGCCCCGGCTTCGCACGGGTGCACTATTTAATGGATGTTATTATACATATAAACCTTCCTCTTCAATCACTCTATTAAAAAAAACCATCAAAATCCGTTGCATAGTTTTAAAGATTTAAGCATACATAGGGATATAGGGACAGAGAAAGCGACTTTGTTTTATACTATGTAGTGATACTGCAACTATGGTATACGGTTATTATTCGGTACCTATTCGGCATGTTTTTAAATGTTCGATATTCCGCCGAATTATTCGGTTCAGCTGCCGAATATTTACCGAACAATTTTGAGAGGGTTTTGTTACAAGTTACAAGAGTTTGTTATAGTTACTGCTTCGTGAAATTAATACTTGACCCATTATTATCAGTGATTTAACTTATTTTTTGTCAATATTTCCCTTTGATTTTACCATTCAATTAGTCTGTTTTACTTGTAATTTGTTAGAACAAACATCACAACTATAACAAATCAACACTAGATGAAGGAATTACGTTGAACCGAATAATTCGACCGAATATTCGTTTCGGCAACAGCTACACCTAATATTCGGCCGAATGTTCGTATTTTGTCAAACCCATATTCGGCGCATCTCTAGTACAGTATTAAGTACAGTATACAGTATTAAGGGTGACAAATGCCGAGACTATTTCCTTGCGCATCATGAGCCACTATTCATTGTATATATTCGAAATTGTATGTAAGAAAAAAATTGACAATGTTTGAGCGAACACATGCAACAGGGACACAATCTCGTCGCGCAGGACGACTGAAAACGTTTCCACGTCGAATGGCCTTAGCGACGAAGAACCCCCGTATTATAGGCCCTACTTTTTATGTCTGCCTGTCGATATAAAGAGCGAAACATCTGACGGTGCATTTGGACGCAAACTCAGAAACCTTTTATTGAATAAACCAATGCACTCGACTAAGGAATTTATGGAATTGACATTTGCTTGAATTTAATTTGTTTACCATTAATCTATTTTTGCTGATATTTTTATTGACATTATCTTTGTACGTGTTTGTTTGTTATATTTTATTTGTTGACGTGTACCACTATTGTTATTTTAAATTTATTGCATTTTAACGATCCTGACTACCGGGAGATACGATTTATTTGAAATGTATTGCATTTGTTTGAATATTTTTATATTATTTTTGACGATCGTGATGTAATTTCTTATAATTTTGACGTATGCAAATTTGTACTGCAATTTATATCATGAAATAAATCTCAATCAATCAATCAATCTTGTTAACTACGGACCCTAACAAGGACAAGTATACATCTTACCATGTTTAGATGAGGGCCCTTACGGATGCACCGCGACCCATTGAGATATTTTGTGCAATTTCCCCCTTTATACCTACTCCAAGCTGCTCTCAACATTTCCACAAACCGGATGATGGAGCTCAGCGGGAGTACTCTGACTTTTTTTGGTTCAGGATAACCATTGCCAAAGTCATTCATTCTCTGTCTGGCAACGGCGTGACATTCACGTGGGCGTGGAAAAAATTCGACATTACCATCACTACGTAGTATAAAACAAAGTCGCTTTCTCTGTCCCTAATCCCTATATCCCTATGTATGCTTAAATTTTTAAAACTACGCAACGGATTTTGATGTGTTTTTTTTTAATAGATAGAGTGATTGAAGAGGAAGGTTTATATGTATAATGACATCCATTAAATAGTGCACCCGTGCGAAGCCGGGGCGGGCTAGTTAGTTATAATTCAGGCCCTCGCTGAAAATCAGCGGCGCGGCTTGCCGTGCCATTATGCTGAGTGGGGTCCTTTTTGTTTTAATGTACTTATGCGTTAAATAAATGTATTTTCTTTCTTTCTATAAGCGTTGGCAGCTGTCGATCGCCGAATGCGGCCGACTAACGTGTTCTTTACACTTTTGCGGTCGACGAAGTGTAATTGCCGCTATATGAGTCATGTAGCACGAGCCACAAAGATAACAGGCCTCATGTTACTGTCGCTATTATGTTCGCCACGTCAATTGATAATAATATGCAAAACATATCTCATTTGTCATTTTTCTCGGTAATTAGGACAATGTGGACAGATGAGAGTACCACTCGCCTCACGCCTATTTTTATGTAATAAAGAGTATCTGTATTGTATCAGAATGACATGCGATATATACATTTTATCCTACTAATATTATAAATGCGTAAGTTTGGATGTTTGTTAATTAATCACGTAAAAACGGCTAAACGGATTATTACTCGACAGTATGTAAATGGGTGGATCAACTATTTTGTGTTGTTATCTTGACTCGTTGTCCATTGGGACAGTAGTGGCGCAGTTTGTGCAAAAAAATGTTGTATTAAGTCCTACTAACATGCTTAGTAGATGGACCATTATGGATATAGCTTATAAGTACCACAAATACGTGTGTTTGATGAACTTAAATAGCATAAAATCAAGATTGTATTCGAATTTTGTCCCCTGGACAACTAGACGTGACCACGGCAACGAGAGGCACTAAAAAGTTGATTCACCCAAATAGGTTCCTTATGTCTAGCTGACTATCCACTTGCCACAACACTTCAGGCTGTTCTTTTTATTCATTAAGACTTTAGATTAAGATAGTAGGTAACCAACTCACTAAAGATTACTAATTATATACTTAAGATTTTAATAGACTCATGGATCCCACAGTCAAACTGTGCGAACAGTTTTGCGGGACGTTGTATTTAATTTTAAGTCATGTCATTTGCTTTACTGAATAAATAAATTAGTGATAATCCACATCGAAAGGGACCTTATGGCGGCAGGCGCTTACGTTACACCTATTCACTATTGTATTGGAATAGCGGCAATAAAGGCGTAAGTGCCGGCCGCCATAAGGTCCCTTTCGATGTGGATTATCACAATAAGTGTTAAAACTTGATATACAAAGATTCTATATATTATAGTCTGGTCTTAACATATAGAATACTTTTTCACAGAATCTTATCCTTGTTTTCTGTTTCAGCTACCAGATCTCTATCCTGGTACTAACCTACTTCACATACATGACGTACCACTTGACCCGCAAGCCCATATCGGTGGTGAAGAGTGTGCTGCATCAGAACTGCTCCGGCCTGGTGCCGCCGCCCGACGTCAGCCCCGGGGACGACCAGTGGTGCAACTGGGCGCCGTTCAGTGAGTTACTCACTACCTAATTTCCAAACTGCATTGTAAAGCGCTTATTACACCATCCTGAATTCAGAATCCTGACTGAGCTAGGAAGCAGATTCAGGAACGTGTAATCGCATTCAGGAAGCAAGGATCCTAAAAGCTTCCTTCCTATCCCCTCCCTCGCGTCCTAGTTAGGACGGCTGATTCAGGATAGTGTAATAACTGCTTAAGCCTAACCTGGGGCGCTACCGCAAATAGCAAACGAAGTTTTCTCTCTCTGTCGCGCTTACGTCCGAACGTGCAAGTGCGACAAAGAGCGAAAACTTCGGTTGCTGTTCGCGGTAGCGCCCCCGGCCTCGACCGACGAAAATATAAACAATAGCATTCTTTTGTTATGTGCCCGGATATCTCCGGGATGGGTAGACAACGGCTGCAATGTGTTAAAAAACGCTCCAAATCACTCTAGAAAATTATAAAATTTTGAATTGAAATTTATTACTCTGACATTTTTATGATAATTATTTGTATAGCGTTAATTTTTTTCTACTGTAAATTATGACTTGTAAAAATTTTTTTTACCAATAAATAATCTGAATCTGAATCTGAGAAGCACTCGAATTCACTTAAAAAGCGCTCAAAATCACTGATCTTAAGCGAGCGCCCCAAAAAGTGAAAACATGCTGCTGTCGCGACTGAGTCTCTTGACTAAGAACCATATACTATACCCGAAAAATATAATAACATTGCCGAAACACGTCCAGCGATATTCAACCTTAAACACGTGAGTGATCCGTTTATTTTAACATTCTGTAATTGCTCTAAAAAACAATTCACTGTAAGTCACAGTAATTGCACTCTAAGAGTCTTTTAAATCGCTCTAAGTCCTCTAAAGAACGCTATCTAGCTATCTGATCTATCTTTTAAAAAGAAAGGTGTGAAAATATTTCTTATGGGTCAGAAACGCGCGAAGTGACGCATCTTTATCAACCAAATCTCGTAATTTTTTTATCAGCAGGTTCGATAATACCTATGGATTTCTGTTGTCAATTTTTGTTTTTTTTTTTATGAAAATGGTTGGGGCCATGGGGCTTCAAAATATTTTTTTTTTAAATCACTCGTGTTTTTGTATACAGATACGACGGACGCCAACACCCTCCTCGGCACATTGGACTCGGCGTTCCTCTTCACTTACGCCGGCGCCATGTTTGTTTCCGGTAAGCCAAACCATAACAATCCGAATGCCGAATATTTAAGTATTTATATCTATTAAATATATCGTCGTCTAGTACCCATAACACAAGCCTTCTTGAGCTTACTGTGGGGCTAGTTCGATTTGTGCAAGATTGTCCTCTAATATTTATATATTATTATTTATTTTACCATGATATGGTAAAATAAATATATATTAGTTACGATTATATGTATGTTTATTTTTTCGAAATCGTTTAACTTTTATGAATTATTTTCTCATTGCACCCACATTTGCTAGTTTCTGTTTGGTCCTATGGTCGACTGGTAGAGAATGCCTCATGGCATTAAGTCCGCCCTTTGTACTTATATTCTTTTTGTGCAATAAAGTTTAAATAAATATAGGACCTATAAGGATAAACAGAAACGATCAATTGATTGATTTCAGGTATGATAGCGGAGCGAGTAGACTTACGCTACTTCCTGTCACTGGGCATGCTGTTCTCTGCTGTGTTCTGCTATTTGTTCGGCATCGGTCGGACCTACGAGATACATAACATCTCCTACTATCTACTCGTGCAGGTAAGTTTTTTTTTTTCTTGGTCTTAAATCTGCAATCAGTTGTACTATAAGCAAATTTGTTGGAAGCTTTATATTGTGACATGTCGAGTGTGTCCTCCATTAAGGGCATCTACTCCTTCATTAAATCTAGTCGGGTAAAATGTCTTTTCTTTTGAGCCTCTTCCCATATTCTCTGGTTCTCAGTTTTACAGCAAGCTCAGTCGGATGATGTTTCAGTCTCTTTGTATGCTTTCGTCACAAAGAGTATTTCTTCCTTCACTGTGTTCATTTCCAGATACTTGTGTATTTCAGTGCAGGTAAGTGTATGTCAAAAGTAACTACCATGAAGTAAGGATAAGACTGACGCCGGCAATACACGCATACAAAGATGTGCGAAAGAGATGCAAGCATAGACAACAACACACGTGGGAACGAGATATAATGTGTCACCTCCTGCCCCTCATCTCGTATTATTTGTCACCAAAACGTCATCAATGTAAAATTTGGCACAATGTATATAGGGTGTCCAGTAAATAATGGACCAATTCAGTCCAGTAAAGAAGGTACCAATTATTAAGAAAATAGAAAAGTTCGATTATCTCGAAAACCAAGGAACTTTTACTAAACCTGAAAGTCCATTTTCTGGACCAGCCTCGGATGCTCTATCGGTGGTTAGAAGCTTGTCCATTATTTACTGGACACCCTGTATACAGCACGACTAATTATGAGTAGTCAGAATTGTGCTACATCCATATCAGTCTTCTGATACATCTCAATTTAGTCAGCATCATAAGTCCGTCCACCTTGGTGATTCGCTAATCCTTCTATCTATTCCTCTTTCTAAGGTAACTACGCATATGAATACTTCAAGTCTTTATTATAATAGAATAAGAGATTTTGACTTCTTCAATTACGTTTTTACTTTTGATGCTGACTGTACTTCAATAGTGGGGGGGAGAATGATGATCTGATGACGACAATGACGCATATTAGCCGCGCTGGAACTGCGCGGTAGCCGCGCGGTCCCGCGCTTGGCCGGTGTGACATAGCTCATAACTAGGGAATGCAATCCCGACTCGAGATTGCAAATTCGAGATCCCGCGGGATTAGAAATATCAATCAATCAATCAATCAATCAAATAATTTATTTGTTAAACACAGGTACAAAGGTGTAAGGTATTACATTATGGTTCTACTGTGTTTTGTCATAAGACATACAAATCACTATACAAAACTAAAATACACTACTAAATAAACGAATAAATAATTTTCAAATAACTAGTTCACAAATAAAAATTAAGTCAATCAATATTAGAAATAAAATTAGAAATTACAATAATAGCGATAATAATTAATACAAATAATCTTAAAATTGTCATAATAATATGTCATGCGTGTCATCCAGATACTCCTTAATTGAATAGTATGCTTTTTTGGTCAAAAATCTGTGTAGTTTATCAATCCGTCTAGTTTAAAAACAATAATAAATTTGGATGACTAAAAAAGCTAATAACTGCTTGTTTGTGATAGTGAGGTTAAGTAAAACAACATATTACTCGAAAGAAAATAAAAACCTTTATTCTTTAATCTTACCAACCAAAAATAATTATCTGGTTTTAAGGAAATTAACATACGTAAATTAGGTAATCAAAATAATAAACATATTTCAAAGGAATTAGGAAGTAGTTACCTAAGACGAAAGATTTTGAAAATGACTCCTTAAAAAACAAAGGGTATTAATAGTATCCCAATCCCGTCAATCTCGAACGGGATCTCGTCATATGGTGCGTCGGGATTGATCCCGAAAAATTACCCGAGATCTCGCGGGATCGGGGTTGCATTCCCTACTCATAACGTTCCGTGCATTACCGCGTTGAATGTGGCGAGGCCTTTATAGATTACAATCAAAACTAAACTCAAAAGGTTGCTATTAAACACCTCAACGCAAGATGCTTAATATTAATTAAATAAGCTAGTACCCATCTTGTTTTATATTCAAAGGATAGGGATTAATTACTTTTTTTTATTTTTTTTATTAGGTATATTTAGGTTCGTTTTAGGTTAGTTTTAGTTTTATTTTAATTTCTTTGTTTATTTGTAATTAAATATGTAATTGTGCAGCCTAAAAAAAAAATACTTTATTACTTAGGCTTAGGTCATTAGATACTATAACTTGGTACAAAAAAATGAAAGTGAGTGTAATATTTCGCCGATAAACTTAACGTTTGGCGAAACGGAAACAAATGTAAACTGTACCATACTTTTTTGGGAAAATAAATTAAAAAAAAAAGTAATTATAATGTCGGAGGCCTACCGACAGCTCGTCTTCCGGTGCGTGGACGCCACTCAAGCAGTTTCTGGCCCCATCGACCGTCAGTCCTGCGAGCAATGTGCCCTGCCCACTGCCACTTAAGTCTCGCAATTTTGAAGGCTATGTCGGTGACCCCAGTTCTGCTGTTGGTGGAGTGATGACCTGGTGAAGGTCGCGGGAATCCGGTGGAAACGAACGGCACAGGACCGGTCTAAATGGCGAGCCTTGGGGGAGGCCTATGTTCAGCAGTGGACGTCTTTCGGCTGAAATGATGATGATGATGATGATGATGAATGATAATGATGATGTGTGACAGGCGGGTGCGGGGATCTCGCAGACGACGGGCTGGCCGGGCACCGTGGCCACGGTCGGCAAGTGGTTCGGGAACAGCAAGAAGGGGCTCATCTTCGGCGTGTGGAACTCGCACACGTCGCTGGGGAACATTCTCGGTGAGTCCCACCGCTTGGTTTATTTATTAATCATAATCATAATCATCATTTATTATTATAGTTAATTAAATTAGAATAAGATATATTATACCTACTACATGTAGGATAACATATAGGTAATAAATAATTATTAACAACAATGTAACAATTTAAAAAATTAGTACAATGTCATAATTAAAAAAATTACGCAATGTCATAATAATAAAGTAAAAATCAATGTCAAAAATAAAATATACAATAAAGTAGGTGCAATGTCATAATAATACAATAAAACACAATAAAACATAGAAAGGAGGTCCCGGGTTCGAATCCCGGTCAGGGCATGTATTTGTGTGATGAACACGAATATTTGTTCCTGAGTCTTGGATGTTTTCTATGTATTTAAGTATCTATTTATCTATATAAGTATGTATATCGTCAATTAGTACCCATAGTACAAGCATTGCTTAGTTTGGGACTAGGTTGATTTGTGTAAGATTGTCCAAAAAATATTTATTTATTTTATTTATTTATTTAAAACAATGTCAACAAATAAATTGAATAATAACCTAAGTACCACACTTATACCAAGGACCATATACAATAGGACCGACAATCTCATACAAAAAAACGTAACTCTGAAATAGCTCAAAATTCGGTATTAAAACTAGATGGCGCTGCTTCGTAGCCTGGAAGTCGCAAAAATTTTATTTTCACCAATGTTTTCTCCTGTTTTTTTTTTGTTTTTTAAGAACAAACGTCTAAGTGCTTTATTTTAATACCATTATATACCTTATATACACAAGTTTTAAAGATTATATTTTTTACTCATCAACTGTATATTGGTCCTTGATAAAACTTAACAAACCTCTGCTAACTAAAATGTTCTTTGTTCCTTTCTCACATACGTAAATGTCAAGGTGACAAATAAGGACAAATGAACTTTAGCGGCTAGTTAACTAATATAGGTTTGATAGACGATTATGAATAAGGGGGTTAGAGTATAAATATTTCTAAAGAGATCCTATACTCGGGCCACCAAGAGTGACGGAAAAGGTATTATGCAGATAAATTGAGAATTGGTTTAAAATAGCTGCCGGTTTACCATAAATTACTTCTTAACTTGGGCGGGTAATCGCTTTTGTGACGTATTTGGGCACAACTGTCGTATAAAATAAGTTGTGCTCGACAAAAAAAAGTGAAACTGTGACAGGGACAACAAATGATATATAACTCTCTGTCGCTCTTATCCAAAATGTATATGACTGTCTCGCTCGGTTGTGTCTGTGTTTATTAAAAACTAACTTTCGCGCGTATAACTCATTCCTCGCGTTAGAATTTAAGAGTCCCTATCAGTTAAAAACGCTCATCTATTTACGCCATTTTCTATTTGAATTGACAGGTATTACATTTCCTCAGTGTTACTATCTAAACCGAAACTATTGCGACCTTATGACATAAACTTTTAAGAGGCCTTATAAGTTTTAAAATGTTTTGATTTCAAATTATGATAAAAGTATTGACGATAATTTTATTTAAGTTTTAGATAGTAACATAGCTATTTTTGATTTTATTGTGTGTAGTAGAATTTAAGCGGAAAAAACAAGTTTTTAGCTTGAAAATGGTCGATTTGGAGTGATGTTTGAAACGATATTTCTTAATGAAAAATCCAAGAGATACATTGAAGTTTATGACGTAAGGTCACAATAGTCCTGTTCTAGATAGTAACATTGAGAAAATGTCAAGATACTTGTCAATTCAAGCAGAAAATGACCTAAATAGATGAGCGTTTTTTAACTGATAATGACCCTTAATGTATTTTTTGGATTTTTAATTAAGATATATCGTTTCAAACATCACTCCAAATCGAATATTTTCAAGCTAAAAACTTGTTTTTTCCGCTTAAATTCATGTAAAATATTTCAAAAACGAGACCATTAAGCAATTTCAAAAAGTTATCAAATGTTATAAAAAAGTGACGGTAGCGAGACGGGACACATAAGTTCACTAATGTGGGCTTAATTAGGGATATTAGTGTATTAGAAGCTTATCTTTACAGTGACATCCCTACAGTGAGTGTTCTATTCTCGCCTATGCCCCACCCTTAACTCTCACTACCCCTCCTCCTACACTAGACTACTCGTGTAAGTTCCAGTATGTCGTTGAGGAACATTCCTGTGTGTCCCTTGCTGGACTCTTCTCTGTCTTGCTGGACTCTTCTCAGCTAGGCTAGGTTTAGTGAACCAGCGACAAAACTCCCAGTAGCTCGATTCCACTCACACCTCAGATTCGGTTGAAACCGCTCAACCAATCTCACTGGAGCGCAAACTCTTAGAGTGTTCCAGTGATCCAAACCACACGCGTGGTCGTGCCGGAGGTTTTCCCCTGGATTTTCCCCAGGCCACTCTCCAACCGCGCACTCCTATCGCTTTATTGGGCCCGGCCTATAAAGCCACAGTCAGGTTCAAAAAAAAAATCCTGTGTGTCCGACCGTTAGTCTCATCACATTCCCCACTTCTAGTCCCGCCTAGTCCAGCTAGTATCATCAGTCCCAAGTGTATCCTATAACTTGCATGTTTGGTTTATCTGTAAATGTAAGTTGGTTAATAAATAAATAAATAAATAAATAAATAAATAAATAAATAAATAAATATCTACAGACCGGCTACCCGTTTGTATATCTTATGTTAATAGTAATAAGGTTTAATTAAAGTGTTGCTACCACGCATACGGTTCACAGGTACGTTGATAGCGGACCGTTTTGTGGAGCAAGACTGGGCGCTGTCCTTCATATACCCGGCGCTGGTGATGGGGGTGGTGGCCACGCTGGTGTTCCTGTTCCTGGCGCCGGAGCCCAGGATGGTGGGAATCGTGCTGCCAGATCGGACTCCGGTGAGCAATGATGATGATGATAATGTTTCTAATTATGACGTTTATATAACGATGGTTTTGATTCTACAATCCCCGGCAGGTAAGAAGCTAATCCTGACACCTGATAATGCCTATAATGATAATGATGCTGATAATTATAATGATAATGATTGTGATGATTTTAATGATGATAGTTGTGATGTTTCTAAATATGGTGACTGATGATCCTAATGATGTGAGGATGATGATGATAGTATAACACTTTTAATAGTGATAGATATAATGACAATGATATGTGGTGTCAGTAATGATAGTTCAGATGTTGTAGATGACAATGACGAGTAGAATTAATAAATGATTTTAATGATGCTTTTTTATATAAACGCCTTAAGGGAGGCGTACAGCGACATCTACCAGAAGACTCGTGCTTCATTAACGGCACTAACGTCTCAAATCATATTGAGAATCGTCAGTTACGATGCGCCATCCCATACTCAAATTTAGAATGAAGGAAAAATTGAAAACGAAGGAACGGTTGATGAATTTGGAACTGGGTAGTGATTGCACCTATAGCTTAGTTGGCTAGAGCGACTGGCCGCGAGTGCCGGGAGGTCGCAGGTTCGAATCCTGCTCGGTGCCTAAATTTTTCAATTTTTCCTTCATTCTAAATTTGATTTTAATGATGAATAATGATATTTTTTACCAAGAATCCTAGTCTAAAATCACAATCGTTTTGTTATTGTATAAAAATGTAGATGAATAATAAATCATTTTCTAAATGAAAGGTCTGACATGACTGTTACAGTCGAGCCGACAGTCGCGGCGGTCGTCGGACGAGGAGCCCTCGCAAGTTGTCGTCGGTGATCAGGTATTTATCATAACTAACTCAACTCATAAGGTAAACTCCCCTGTGCTCAACACTGACCCAATAACTGGCACTTACAATCTTGTATCATGATGACAAAGGTATTAGTCAGTAGTGGAAACGTTTGGCTAATGTTATGTTTATTATGATTTACTTGATGTAATATTTTTGCCTGTTTGTTTCCCAAATAAATATAGATATTAATAGGTGTCATCTATTCAAAATCTAAATCAAACATTTATTCTGCAAATAGGCCACAAGGGCACTTTTACATGTCAAAATATTAATTTACAATTTAAGAAAGTCAGACTAAAATAAGTAATACATTTTTCATGTCAAAACATTAATTTACAGTTCAAGAAGGAATAATAATTTCGAGTTTACAATTATAACAAAATTAATGTCATACAGTGAAGATAAACTTGCAAAGTTATCTATTACAAATATTACAACATCAGTAAAGTTATGTATAAGGGCTCAAGATTAAACAAGGAGTATAATGAAATTAATATAATATCCCAGAGATGTACATGGTCTCTGAGCGTCAATATTAAAATTAATTTAATATTGTTAGAGATGTATATGGTCTCTAAGTCACTGATAATAAAAACGAATCCACAACAGGATGATGTCTCTCGTCAATCCCTTATAAAAAGACATATGGGGCACTAAGGTGTCCAGCACCGGGACGTTTACCTTATATCGCACAACTTTAGATATCTTTCACGTTAAAACTTAAATTCATACAAATATAGAATTATATGAATCTTATTTTTGACATATCACACGTTTGGAGGCATTAATAGGATCATGCCTTTGTCTGCTGCGAAACAAAAAAATAAATATCAACTTGACATCTGATAGATGTCAAATGTGGCAGTTACATCTATGACCATAGACGTAACTGCCACATTTGACACCTGTCAAAAAACATAAGGTTCCTAATTCTGTTTAATTTCATTATGATATATTCATTGTAATACTTGACATACAATTCTTGCGTACATACAATGTTTTAATGTTATCATACTATGTCTCTCCGTATAAGGGTGGGTTGCTCCAAACCGTCTGTAATCGTAAGCGGTGTTCGTTAAAATCTGATTGTATGGAAAGTTTGACAAGTTTCTATGGGATGACAGCTGCCGGCGCCATATTTGACGATGACCGGCCTGTGATCGTGTGTTGGTGCAACCGACCCTAAATCTACTTTATAATTATTAGTTCGAAGCGACAATTGGGTCATTGTCAGATTTCTCGTCTTTTCGGTGGACATATCAAAAGTTAAGGGCCACAAAGCTTAACTTCGGATTGGTCTAGTAACCCACATAAACGCTGTTTCCGTAACTGTAATCCATGTAATAAAAACATATATGTAACTTATATGTACATAAACCGTTAACTATTGACCACCGGGTGGACAACATTTGTTTTTACAACTGACAATGACTCAATTCATTATCTCATTAGTTTTTAATAGGTTAAGTAATTAATTGCATGTAAACTCTCTTTTTCTTAATCACTTTTTTATATGATTTCAAGCTCACATGATAATTTACATTAGAATTACGATTTGAAACGGGATATTTACCATGTATATTTGTATTTTTGAGTTCCCGATATTTCGGCACTGTTGCAAGCGCCATTATCAAGGATTAACTGACGTGCTGCGAGTTTTAGTTATGGTCTAACCACACACCATAGCGATCTACCCACATGGCAAATATCCCGTTTCAAATCGTAATTCTAATCACTTTTTTACTTTAAAGATACATTAATATTTCCAAAATTAACATACACTTTTTTTACTAGTGATGTATGATGCGTTAAGATAATGATTATGATGATCATGATTTAACGATGATGACGCTGGAGGTACAGTTAGCAGAAGTAACTAACCAAAATAACACTCAGAAGAATCTATACAGCCTTATTACCTTGATATTAGAATCAACATCAAAATTTTATATATAAGATTTCAAGCTTAAATGTCATTTACATTAGAATTACAATCGCTATGGTGTGTGTTGACCACAACTAAAACTCGCAGCACGTCAGTTAATCCTTGATAATGGCGCTTGCAACAGTGCCGAAATATCGAGAACTCACAAATACAAATATACATGGTAAACATCCCGTTTAAAAATCGTAATTCTAAAATTTTATATGTCAAAATCTATCTCTATAAATTAAAAATAATACAACACTAAAAACAAAATTTATTAAATGTCAGAAATAAGGATACTTATAAATGTCAAAACAATCCAGATTGTTTTGACATGTATAACCTCGTGGCGCCCAAAGATTTTTTGGCTCCTCTTTAACTATGACCCGACTGTCCTTCTTATAGGACATAATAGTTACAGTCATATCCGCCCAAGATTTTGAGTTGAAATTTGTATTTGTGAATTTGTGTATGTTTGAAGTGAAACTTTCAGGGTATAATTATGATTATATTAGCATGTGTTTTTAAATTCAATTATTTGTCTACCTTTTGATCTTTACAAAGACCACTGGGCCTCAATTACTAGATTTACAGAGTTTATTAATATGGCCTTCTGAAAGGCGCGTGGGCAGTAATTGAAGGTTATATGAAAAAAGTGCTGGGCTGGAGCCGCCATGCTTATTTTGGTTTATCAAAAGGCGCGTGGGCGCCACGAGGATAATGTCTCTAAGCGCCTCCGTGTGTAGATCATTTTGAGCACTATGCCCTATCATCCGCTGACTGTACTGGTGGTGATACTAACCGCATGTTGCAGGCGGCGAGTCTCCGCCCTAACCGGCACTCCACCAACTCGCAGGTGAGCACTAACCACCACCACCACCACCACCACCACACACCACCACACACCACCACCACACACCACCACACACCACCACCACCCACCACCCACCAAGGCTCGAAACCGGTTTTTAATCGTGAAATGGTGTTCAAGAGTCAGAAGAAATGTTTAAGATCTGTATTTGGTATTAAACCAGTTGATTCATGCAAGCCGCTTTTCATAAAACATAAAATATTGACTCTATCTTGTCTGTATGTGTTCGAAATATCAATGTACGTAAAACATAACATTAATAAATTTTACTACAGGTATAGTGGAAATTCTTTTCATTGACCGAATTTCTATGAATATATTATTGGATTATTAACCTTATTGTTTAAACAGTAAAATACCTTTTTAAAGAAATTATGTTGATGCAACTCGGCCAACTCAAATGATTTCATTCATAATCGTGCGCCCGCATTAACCGGTTTAATATCGTCTAAACCGGTTAATCCGAACAAAACCTTTAGATAAAGCTTTTTCGTAAACCGGTTTAAATAAACCGGTATTTGCATCTAAACCGAAATAAAAAGGTTTTGCGGCAGGTACATGATAACGGTTTGAAAAATTAACCGGTTTTAGCCCTGCCACCCGCCACCATATTTTTTTAACTCTGTACGAGCCACACAAACCACGCATGTACACCAAGCTTAACACTTTTGCTTAACAACATACATTTGTTTTTTTTCTCTAGTCTCTGCGACCGACAAACGCTAGGGCTCGGTCTGAAAACCAGCGCTGGACATTTTTTTTTGCCCAGCACACGCTGAGACTGAGACCCATTGCCTCATTTTTTTCTTTTTTTTATTGTATTTTATTTTATATCTTAGTTTGTAGTTTCTTTTTGCTGTATTTTTGTTGGCTTTATTTTGTAACTTTTAATTTGTGGCAGTAAATAATTACATTCTGATTCTAATTATACAAGTCAAAGTGTCATTATTCCGATTATACTGACAATAGTGACCTGTTGCCATATAAATGAAAATATTAGCGCGCTCTTGACAAAATCCATATATTTCTGGTCGGGTATTACATGCACATTCTATATATCTGACGACCGGTTTAGCCTAGTGGGTAGTGCACCTGCCTGTGAAGCTGACGGTCCTGGGTTCGAATCCCGGTCAGGGCAAATATTTGTGTGATGAGCATGAATATTTGTTTCTGAGTCTTGGATGTTTTCTATGTATTTAAGTATTTATATCTATTAAATATATCGTCTAGTACCCATAACACAAGCCTTCTTGAGCTTACTGTGGGGCTAGTTCGATTTGTGTAAGATTGTCCTCTAATATTTATTTATTTATTTACATTGTCTATGTGTGCGTCAGCGTAGAAGCTATCAGTTCACATTGTCTGTGTTTGTGTCACAACTACAAGAATAGCTGACCCGGGGAACAGCAAACGAAGTTGTCGCTCTCTGTCGCACTTGCACGTTCGGACGTAAGTGAGACAGAGAGGGAAAACTTCGTTTGTGGTTCGCGGTAGCACTCCCGCGCTCGTCAGATACAAGCACTGTATCTGCTATCTCTATTTTCTCGACAGCCTCCGCCCGAGCCGACGGAGTCGACATCGCTGCTCCGTCCCGCTCCCGCGCACGCGCCGGGCGCCGTCTCGCTCGCGCGCGCGCTCAAGATACCCGGCGTGGTGGAGTTCTCTCTATCCCTCTTCTTCGCGAAACTCGTCAGCTACACGTTTCTATATTGGTTGCCACTCTACATCAATACTTCCAGTGAGTATAATAGGGGTGATAACTCATCTTACATTTTATTATATAATGTGGCTGTATGTATAGAAAACCATCCAATTATCACAATAAGGCTCAGCTTTATAAAGATCCGTTAGACCTTATGTCGGTTTGTTATGTCAAAAAATGTACTGAGTTACTGAAATTTGATCTGACATTTGGTCTAACGGATGTTTATAAAACCCGGCCTAAATAGTAAATTAGACAAATTAATTGAAATCGTAAAATGATATGAGACTAAAGATTCGCAAAACTTTTTTTTTATACAACGCCGGTGGCAAACAAGCGTACGGTCCACCTGATGGTAAGCGGCCACCGCAGCCTATAAACGCCTGATATACAGCTACATAAAGTACTGTAGTAAGTAGTTTTGAGCAACTGTGTCAAAAAATAATTTATTCATAAATAAGTCTGCACCATCATCAATGTATTGGTTCGCAGAACCAGTTTATAGAGACGGACAAATGTTTGTATGGGACCAACTACAAATATAGCAACACAAAAGACGAAAAGAGAGGCAAAGTACAGCACAGCTAATGAACACTGAAAACGCTCCATACTGATTCACATGCCTACGTGGCCTCGTATGGAAGAAAGGAAAATTTGCCGTTTATGTACATAGTTGCCACACAATTTCTTTTTTATAGAAACATGACAATTCTATTGGTAACTTTCAATTTACATTTGGCCAATGAATAAAAAAATAATAATCTTATAAAGGCTCGGCAACGCGCACGTGACTCCTTTGGAGTTGCGGGCGGCTAAAGCCTGCGGTGGCCGCTTACCATCAGGTGGACCGTACGCTTGTTTGCCACCGGCGTTGTATAAAAAAAAATCTTTATACTAAATTAGAATTACGATTTAAAACGGGATATTTATCATGTATATTTGATGGCGAACCAGGAAGAGGGTGGATCGCTATGGTGTGGGTAGACCACAACTAAAACTCGCAGCACGGCCGTTAATCCTTGATAATGGCGCTTGCAACAGTGCCGAAATATCGGGGACTCACAAATACAAATATACATAATATTATTGATTTAATTTAATTCTTGTTTTAATATTTACTTTGACGATCATTACGAGATATTGATATTTAATTCCTTGTTAACCGTGTTTAGAGTACCAAAAATATTAATATATTCATGGCGATCCTCTCAGGTGAATTTTATCATACTCATTTATTTAACTGCTATTTTATTCATAGATTTTTTATTTTTTATTTTTTATTTAATGTTATTGACGATCACAATAGAGATTCCTGTAAATTGACATGTAATTTATATTGTAATCTTATATTGTGAATAAATGAATCTGAATCTGAATCATGGTAAATATCCCGTTTTAAATCAAAATCGAAATCAAAATCAAAACATTTATTCTGCAAATAGGCCTCAAGGGCACTTTTACAAGTCAAAATCTATCTAGGTACATCAAATAAAAATAATACAATAATCAAAGTATCATTAATTAAATGTAGAGTTACATGTCAAAAATAAGACTAAGAAACAAATAACAATCGAGATTTGTTAGAGATGTATAAGGTCTCTAAGCGTCAAGATAAAAGGTAATAAAATAGGTACACTAATCATAATAAAATGTTTTGAGCTATATCTATAACACGTCAACATGAAAAATTAGTTTATAATAAAATCTAATAAAATCGTAATTCTAATGTAAATGACCATGTAAGCTTGAAATCTTTCTACTAAAGCCCTGTTGTCTCGGCAGCGGACCTGACTCCGACACAGTCCGGCGACTTGAGCACCGCGTTCGACGTGGGCGGCATCACGGGCGCGATCCTGGCGGGGCTCGTGGCCGACTGCAGCGGCTGTCCGGCGATCGTGTGCGCCTGCTTCTACATACTGTGCGCGCCCACGGTGAGAGAGAGACACGATATAAACAATATAGATAGATAGATAGGCAGTTATAGTATTAGAACACATCTGAACGCTCTAAACCTCAAATGTTAAAGTTGCCGGGCAAATGTTAGCAATCCAATTATTGTCTCCTAGACGTAGTGTTGCGACCAACCCTGTCGAAGGGACTCGTCTGAAAATCAGCGCAAGGCCTAAAGCCCTGCATATGCTGAGACGAGCACCCATTGCCCAACCTAATACAATAAATATGTATTTTAAGTGTCTACTTTAAGTTATGTCATAAGAGATCCGTTGTACTGTACACATTTTGTTTCTTTTTTGGCAATAAATCATTTTGAATTTGAATTTGAATATGATACATTAAGTCTACTGAGGACTACTCGGGTCTACGGCTGTTCAGCTGACAAAAAATAACCAAAAATCATGATTATAACTCGGTCTACTTCGGTTTACTCAGGTCTACTTGGGTCTACTCAGGTCTACTTGGGTCTACTCAGGTCTACTTGGGTCTACTCAGGTCTACTCAGGTCTGCTCAACTGACTGGGTGTCTAAAAAATATAGTCAACGTCTTTCAACTCAGCTCTCGGTCTATTTGGGTCTACTCAGATTTACTCGCGGTCTACTTACTAACGTATTCTGAAATGTGTTGTCTACGGTTCCGGGGATCCCCGTGCTCATTACAAAAGAATGTTATTGTTTTTTTTTTTTCGCCGGGAGACCACGGTTTAAGCCGGCGTGTTTAAGAGAATCTGTAATATCTAGATTTCTTTATATTTTTTTTATTTATATGTTCTTTAAAAAAAAAAAAAAAGGTACGTTCCCAAAGTGTCAAAATGGAGCCCTATTGTTATAATATAGAAAGAGATGTATAGATAGTTCAACGTTTTACTGATAAGCAACTTTTTATAAAACGCTCAGTTGGAATGAAGCCGTTTTCGCAAGTTCTGGTCCAACAGAGATCAGTTGACTTAAAAACGTCTCTTTATAAATAATAAATAAATATTAGAGGACAATCTTACACAAATCGAACTAGCCCCACAGTAAGCTCAAGAAGGCTTGTGTTATGGGTACTAGACGACGATATATTTAATAGATATAAATACTTAAATACATAGAAAACATCCAAGACTCAGAAACAAATATTCATGCTCGTCACACAAATATTATACCGGGATTCGAACCCAGGGCCGTCAGCTT
Organism: Epiblema foenella; assembly: GCA_963556455.1. Classification (NCBI taxonomy): domain Eukaryota; kingdom Metazoa; phylum Arthropoda; class Insecta; order Lepidoptera; family Tortricidae; genus Epiblema; species Epiblema foenella. The sequence goes on along the minus strand of OY747122.1, from coordinate 10,344,635 downwards.
CACAGGCAGGTGCACTACCCACTAGGCTAAACCGGTCGTCATTAAATAATAGTAGATTGTGTCTCAAGGGAGCAAAATGATATATTTACGGCGAGGGCGGTATATTGAATCCTGAGTGAAGCGAAAGATTCTACAATAGAATCCTGAGCGTAGCGAGGGATTCTAAAGTAGAATCTTGAGCGTAGCGAGGGATTCAAGTGTTTACGCCCAAGACGGAAATAATTTTGCTACCGTGTGACACATACTGCTTTTCACACCGTCTATGAGGCCCGCTGCTAAAAACATGAAATATCTTACAAATGATTTTACTACAGTGTCACATACTGCTTTTCACACCTTCTATGAGGAAAAGAGTCATTGTTGCCCTCAAATGAGGGAAGAAAAGTACATCTTTGATCCCTCATTCGAAGGCAACAATAACTCTTTTCTGAATAGCAGGTGTGAAAACGTTATTGATTCAGATTCATTTATTTCATAGATGTAAATTACAATATAAATTTCCATATATATTTATATTTATTTTATTTATTTATATTTATTGTTGTGTGGGACAGTTGTTGGCGTACCAGGCGTGGGGCGCGCGCTCGTACCTGACCAACGTGGCGCTGCTGCTGGCGGGCGGCGCGCTCGTCAACGGGCCCTACGCGCTCATCACCACCGCCGTCTCCGCCGAACTGGGTCTGGCCTACTCATTACTCACTACTCACTACACTTCAACACATTTTATTAAAATATGTCGCGGTCTAATCGGGTATACTCGGGTATACTGCAGTCTACTCGGGTATACTCTGGTCAACTGCGGTCTACTCATGTCTACTCGGGTATACTCTGGTCAACTGCGGTCTACTCGGGTATACTGCTGTCTAATCGGGTATACTGCGGTCTACTCAGGTCTACTTGGGTATACTGCGGTCTACTCGGGTATACTGCTGTCTGATCGGGTATACTGCGGTATACTGCGGTACTCGATACTCGGGTATACTGCGGTCTACTCGGGACTCGGGTATACTGCGGTATACTGCGGTACTCGATACTCGGGTATACTGCGGTCTACTCGGGACTCGGGTATACTGCGGTCTACTCGGGACTCGGTTAAGCTGCGGTCTACTCGGGCCTCGGGTATACTGCGGTCTACTCGGGCCTCGGGTATACTGCGGTCTACTCGGGACTCGGGTATACTGCGGTCTATTCGGGACTCGAGTATACTGCGGTCTACTCGAGACTCGGTTATACTGCGGTCTACTCGGGAAAATGATGGGTCATTTGATACGACACGACGATCTAATTCAAAATGTAATGGAGGGGAAAATTGAGGGAAAGAGAGGAGAGGAAGGCCGGGGTGTAGTTATTTGGACCAGATAAAGAAAAAAGGTAGGCGCCATGTCGTATCAAAATGTCAAAGAACTGGCGTTAAGTAGAATGGACTGGAGAGAACTGCACCGACAAGAGTGAATCTCTTAAATAATAATAACTTGAGACTCGGATATACTGCGGTCTACTCGGGCCTCGGGTATACTGCGGTCTACTCGGGCCTCGGGTATACTGCGGTCTACTCGGAACTCGGGTATACTGCGGTCTACTCGGGCCTCGGGTATACTGCGGTCTACTCGGGCCTCGGGTATACTGCGGTCTACTCGGAACTCGGGTATACTGCGGTCTACTCGGGACCCGGTTACACTGCGGTCTACTCGGGTATACTCTGGTCAACTGCGGTCTACTCGGATATACTGCTGTCTAATTGGGTATACTGCAGTCTACTCGGGACTCGTTTATACTGCGGTCTACTCGGAACTCGATTACACTGCGGTCTACTCGGGAAAATGATGGGTCATTTGATACGACACGACGATCTAATTCAAAATATAATGGAGGGGAAAATTGAGGGAAAGAGAGGAAGAGGAAAGCCGGGGTGTAGTTATTTGGACCAGGTAGACTAGCACAACTTGCTGCCAAGTCGTATCTCGGCGACTCAGCGATTCCTGTCTCACTCGAACTGTGCTAATTAGAAAGAGGAGGGTAGATTCTTCTCTACTCGCGTCGCGTCGCAGCGGCAGTTGTGCTAGCCCCGCAGATAAAGAAAAAAGGTAGACGCCATGTCGTATCAAAAAGTCAAAGAACTGGCGTTAAGTAGAACGGACTGGAGAGAACTGCACAAAAGTGAAAATCTTAAATAATAATAACTTGGGACTCGGGTATACTGCGGTCTACTCGGGCCTCGGGTATACTGCGGTCTACTCGGGACTCGGGTATACTGTGGTCTACTCGGGCCTCGGGTATACTGCGGTCTACTCGGGACTCGGGTATACTGCGGTCTACTCGGGCCTCGGGTATACTGCGGTCTACTCGGGACTCGGGTATACTGCGGTCTACTCGGGACTCGGGTATACTGCGGTCTACTCGGGCCTCGGGTATACTGCGGTCTACTCGGGCTCGGGTATACTGCGGTCTACTCGGGCCTCGGGTATACTGCGGTCTACTCGGGCCTCGGGTATACTGCGGTCTACTCGAAACTCGGGTATACTGCGGTCTACTCAAAACTTGGGTATACTGCGGTCTACTCGGGTATACTGCCTCTGCGCCTAGCGACAGACAGGGAGACATGTAAATATGTGTATTCTATAACGTGTCAGTGCACAAATTGAAAAAAGGATAAAAAGTTTATTGTAAAATTGTATGTGTGTATTTTGAATAATGTGTGCGTGTGTGTGTGCAGGGACACACAGCAGCCTGGCGGGCAACGCGCAGGCGCTGGCCACCGTCACCGCCATCATCGACGGCACGGGCAGCGTGGGTGAGGGCCCCAACTATTCCATACATTGCAAACAGAGCTGAGCATTAACTCGTTAATCCGTTAATTAACGAAGTTAACCATCAGTGTATCGGATTCACTTTAAGTTAACTTGCTAAATTGTTAACGGACTCATTAACTTCCGCTAACTGTCCAAAGTTCCGTTAATCGTTAATTCGACAACCGCTTTAGCCTAGTTGGTAGTGACCCTGCCTTCGAAGCTGGAGGTCCCGGGTTCGAATCCCGGTCAGGGCATTTATTTGTGTGATGAACACGAATATTTGTTCCTGAGTCTTGGATGTTTTCTATATATTTAAGTATCTATGTATCTATATGAGTATGTATACCGTCAGTTGGTACCCATAGTACAAGCTTTGCTTAGTTTGGGACTAGGTTGATTTGTGTAAGAATGTCCACAAATATTTATTTTTTATTATTTAATCCGTTAACTAAGTACCTATTTTATCAAGGGATACCGCGCAGGGACAAACAGGTTCTGACAAGTCCGTTAACTCGGGGCGGCGTAGGCGCGAGCTATAGGCGCTGAGCGAGACAGACGATGCAAGTGACGCGCGTCAGGAGTTAACGATTAACGTTAATTTCCGTTAAATGGCCCGAAATGTAACGCTTTATCGTTTAACTAAGTTAACTTTTTTTAACGGATTATCGATTAACGAAGTTAACTATCTGGTTAACGGTGCCCAGATATGATTGTAATTTACACCCTAACATGGTTAGGTAGTTTACTAGCACAAGTTCAACATCAGTTGCAACAGCCCATATAAAGTGAGAATAAAAAAAATTATATCAGAAAAAAATGATTGGAGACTTCAAAGTCAGGATTAGGTAATTTGGGTCAATCAACTTTTTCTTGTTGTTATTCTGTACCGTCAGCGAGGAGCCAACAGTAACCGAGTTTCTTAGAAAAATGTATATAATATGGACTCCAAGCATGCTCAAGAGATGACCCATGTCCAAATGGATTTATGCTCATCGCTAAAATTCATCTGTGGTAGATTTAAACCCTATAAAATCACAGTTTTAATGAGTGACTCAGGAGACGTAACCATGGTACGAACAACAAAGAATAGTTGATCCACCGATTTAAAAAATAACAATGGTTAAATAATTTTGACTTGGCCAGCGGATTAGACATTTACTTACCTACGGTCAACTTTGCCCAAAAATGTGTCTAGGGATGGGCAAAGTTTTATGAAGATATAGTTGTCAAGTGATCCTTTCTATAAGCCACATTTCAATATTTCATTATTTCAATTACTTTTTTACTATACGTAATATTATTTAATCTACTAAGGGTAGGTTGCACCAAACCATCTGTAATCATAAGCGGTGTTCGTTAAAATCTGATTGTATGGAAAGTTTGACAAGTTTCTATGGGATGACAGCTGCCGGCGCCATATTTGACGATGACCGGCCTGTGATCGTATGCTGGTGCAACTGACCCTTAGACTTTTAAATACACACAAATCGCTGACACTCTTTCACATGTAACACATTCTCAAAAATTGAGGAATAAATAAAAAATACAATTAAAGTCTGATAATCATGAATCTAAATAATAAAACATCAAAATGTTAATAAATTTATTTATATGACAAAGTCGACGCTATATTTTGTATTGCGGGTTCTTTCTGATTTAATTTACTTATTATTTGGCTATTTTAGTTACGTACCTTATTAAAAAGTTAGGGACTTGACAAATAATTAATAATGTAACATTGAAGGCGGTAGACCGAGCATTTTTTTTTCATTTTTTTATTTATATCTGACCATAAACTTTACTTTTCAATACGTAGCGAGTAATTTCCACTTTTCCGACCATTTATATTTATTGGTAATATTTCATTACATGTCATAATTTTACATTTATATGTCTTAATTAATAAAGTAATATTTTCATTATAGTACAATTTAGTATTATGGAAAATAATGATTATACATGGAATGTACAGATTAAATTACGTTAGTGTCATAGAGCTCCCGATAATCGTAAAACGCCTGCTAATCTTGGTTTTGATGGTAGATCAAACATTTACTTACGTTCAACTTTGCCCACCAAAGTATGCAGAGCTGGGCAAAGTTGGATGAAGATATAGCTCTAAGTGATTCGAAAAGGAACATTCAATATTTTATTATATAGACTCCTTTTTTATATGGGCTGGGAAAGCATTTTTGGACCGTGGGCTTTTAATTCGTCTACAATTAAATTGATTCCGTTGTGTCATCAAAGTTATTAACATTCATAAATTTGACAGATAAACGAGCATTGCTGTCTAACCCCCTTATTTATAGTCTTTTATCAAACCTTTTTCAGTTAAATTGTCGCAAAAACGTTTTTCGTAGTTGTTTATCTTTATCTGTCACTTTGACATTCATGTAAAACTTTTTATTGTGCAATAAAATAGTAGATTGTGTCTCAAGGGAGCAAAATGATATATTTACGGCGAGGGCGGTATATTGAATCCTGAGTAAAGCGACAGATTTTACAATAGAATCCTGAGTGTAGCGAGGGATTCTATTGTAAAATCTTGAGCGTCGCGAGGGATTCAAGTGTTTACGCCCAAGATGGAAATAATTTTGCTACCGTGTGACACATAAGTTTTGTAAGATTTCAGAATTTGTATTTACTAACACTTTATGGGCAATGCCTGAAATAAATTGATATTATTATAATGGTGTGTGTGTGTGTGCGTGTGTGTCCCCGCGGGCGCAGGCGCGGCGCTGGGCCCGCTGGCGGCCGGCGTGGTGTCGAGCGGCGGCGCGGCGGCGTGGCCGCGCGTCTTCTACATGCTCATCGCCTGCGACTGTCTGGCGCTCTTCCTGCTACTTAGGTACGTGCTGTCTTAGCAATGTGTGTCCCTTTCAGGTGCGACTAGGGAATGCAGGGGCGTATTTACCCTAGGGCCATCCGGGCCATGGCCCGGGGCGCCAATCCGCCAAGGGCGGCATAGTCCCCCCATGAAACTTTTTAAAAAATTTGTACAACCTCAAAAATTTAGGCGTAAATATATTTTTTTGTATTTTTTTTATTTATATCGTTCTTTCTTGACTTCTGGGCGGCGAAACTTATTGGCCCGGGGCGTCATATTTCAAAATACGCTCCTGAGAGAATGCAATCCCAATTCGAGATCCCGCGGGATTGGAAATATCAATCCCGCGGGATCCCGGAATTTTCGGGATCCCGTCTAGTTTTAAAAAAATAATAAATTTGGATGACTAAAAAAGCTAAAAACTGCTTGTTTGTGATAGTGAGGTTAAGTAAAATAACATATTACTCGAAAGAAAATAAAAACCTTTATTCTTTAATCTTACCAACCAAAAATAATTATCAGGTTTTAAGGAAATTAACATAGGTAAATTAGGTAATCAAAATAATAAACATATACGCTGGAATGTTGCAATACGGCGCTGATGAGAAAAAGTATTTTGGGTATGGCACCGAAAATATTTAATAAAATTCCTGACTCAATTATATCGCTTGACATACATAATTTTAAAAAACAGCTGACTTTATTCCTTGTTGACAAATGTTACTATACCATAAATGTTTTTTTTAATGATACTACTAACACAGCTTTATATTAATATGTAGTAGTTATTTTTCTTTAATTTGCTTATTGTTGTATTAAATTAATGATAGTTGTATTAGTGAATGACATGTTTATGAATGTAATTCATGAAATGAATTTTTGTACACCTGCATTGCGGATAAAACATAGTGCTCAATCGTATCTGTCTATGTACCATCTTTTTCTACCTATGTTTAACAAAATAAATATTCTGATTCTGATTCTGATTCATATTGCAAAGGAATTACGAAGTAGTTACCTAAGACGAGTGATTTTGAAAATGACTCCTTAAAAAATAAAGGGTATTAATAGTATCCCAATCCCGACAATCTCGAACGGGATCTCGTCATATGATGCGCCGGAATTGATCCCGAAAAATTACCCGAGATCTCGCGAGATCGGGATCTCGCGGGATCGGGATTGCATTCCCTAGGTGCGACCCAATAGGACGTTTGTCCAGTCGCGGTATTAAATACAAATACAAAAAAAACAAATACAAATACAAACAAAACACAACAACAAAACAACACAAAACATTTAATATCGCGACTGAATGACGACCGCTTTAGCCTAGTTGGTAGTGACCCTGCCTTCGAAGCTGGAGGTCCCGGGTTCGAATCCTGGTCAGGGCATTTATTTGTGTGATGAACACGAATATTTGTTCCTGAGTCTTGGATGTTTTCTATGTATTTAAGTATCTATTTATCTATATAAGTATGTATATTGTCACTTGGTACCCATAGTACAAGCTTTGCTTAGTTTGGGACTAGGATGATTTGTGTAAGATTGTCCAAAAAAAATTTAATTTTTTTATTTTAATCATCGTCACCTTTTGGACGTATATGTCATCATTAAAATAAAGTCGATATTTGGCGAACCTTTTTATTCCCTAACTATACAACCCTTTCTCCCCCTACCTTTGTGCCCACTCCAAATCTCGGTCAACAATTCTCAAATAGAGGAAGCTCAACGGGAGTGCTCTGAATTCTTATGGTTACTTATTGTCCTACTACAGTCGAGTTCATAAATATATATGCGTTCACAAAGGTCAAAAATATCTGAGAAACCTAAAGTCCTAATAAAGTCGTGTTTACATAATTTTTATCACTTTGTCCGTGCATATATTTTCGATCTCGGCTGTATTTATTCGGGTCCTTATTTATAAAACTTAAACTCTGTTAGTTAAATTGTTTTTTCACACCTGCAATTCAGAAAAGAGTTATTGTTGCCTTCGAATGAGGGATCAAAGTTGTACTTTTCTTCCCTAATTTGAGGGCAACAATGACTCTTTTCCTCATTGAAGGTGTGAAAAGCAGTATGTAACACTGTAATAAAATCATTTGTAAGATATTTCATGTTTTTAACAGCGGGCCTCATAGACGGTGTGAAAAGCAGTATGTGTCACACGGCAGCAAAATTATTTCCGTCTTGGGCGTAAACACTTGAATCCCTCGCTACGCTCAATCTTTCGCTTCACTCAGAATTCAATATACCGCCCTCGCCGTAAATATATAATTTTGCTCCCTTGAGACACAATCTACTATTACCCATTTCTTACAAACACAAATGTCAGTGACAAAAACAATATAAACTGATAAAATAAAACTTTTATCGTACAGGATAGTGAAGACAGAAGTTCTCCGAATACGTCTCGAGCGGCGCCTCGCCTCGCCGCGCGTCGCACGCATTGAATGAGCCGGCCGTATGTAACACTAGCCAAGTGTAACATTAGCCAAGTATAGCATTAGCCAAATGTAACATTAGCCTAATGTGACCTTATCCAAATGTAACATTAGCCTAATGTGACCTTATTCAAATGTAACACTAGCCAAGTGTAACATTAGCCAAGTATAGCATTAGCCAAATGTAACATTAGCCTAATGTGACCTTATTCAAATGTAACACTAGCCAAGTGTAACATTAGCCAAGTATAGCATTAGCCTAATGTGACCTTATCCAAATGTAACATTAGCCTAATGTGACCTTATTCAAATGTAACACTAGCCAAGTGTAACATTAGCCAAGTATAGCATTAGCCTAATGTGACCTTATCCAAATGTAACATTAGCCTAATGTGACCTTATTCAAATGTAACACTAGCCAAGTGTAACATTAGCCAAGTATAGCATTACCCAAATGTAACATTAGCCTAATGTGACCCTATTCAAATGTAACATTAGCCAACTGAAACATTATCCAAATGTAACATCTGCCTAATGTAATATTACCCAAATGTAACAGTATCCAAATGTAGCATTAGCCTAATGTAACATTAGCCAAATGTGGCAACTTTGCCCGCTCCTCACAGTAAGCAACGACGGGAGGCAAATACCTAAACCAGTGTAACATTAGCCGACTGTAATATTAGTCAAATGTGGCAACTTTGCCCGCTCCCCACAGCATATAATGACGGGAGGCAAATATCTAAACCCGTTAAACAAATGGAATTCGCTAACTGTGTGTCGCTGTTTTTAAAAAAAAAATGTAAACAGGTTCATAGGCCTATGTTTACATTTTTTTTAAAAAACAGCGATTTCTTTATTCGATAAATATTTTAGACTTTATAAATGAATTTATAATTGATTTTATAAATGAAGCATGCTAATTTATACTTACTATAACTTCGGTGTACCGATATTACTCTCCGTTAATGTGCCTACATTATATTGTGAAAAAGTATAGTTTTGTGGGAGTTCCTGGGAATTCAGGAATAGATTATTATATAATTAAACTGGTCACCCTCGTTTTTAACGAAACTCATGGGAGTTTTCTGTATAAAATATATGTGTTATGACTTTGTCTATATACTCGTAATACGAAAAATAAATACCGTTCGCTATATAACATTATAGATTTTAAATAGGTGGGCAAAGTTGTACCATTTTAAAATAAACTTTAGTTAGACTAGTTAGTAATTTATTACTATTATTACAATTGACGTATTGTCCTGCTCTCAACTGTCAAACATTGATGCGGTCGACGTCAAAGATATCTATACATTTATCGCCTTATTACCATGGCATAAGGTGCAGAATTGTAAACTAATTTCTGCCGTTGGCTGTACTGCGATAACGGTGAAAAATTGACACCGAATCGAGAATTGGGCACCTTAAGTTTTTTGAAGTGGTCCATATTATATTTTTATTGATAGTTCTTAGACTTAGCTTACTTACTATAGACTTATTACAGAGTTCAAAACTGTTGGCGGTGTTTTTTTATTAAGTATCGTATTTAAGTAATATTTTTTTAAATCTTCTCTTTGACATACATTTGGAGGGATTAATAGGATCGTACCCTGGTCTGCCGCGAAAACAAAAAAATACATCGACTTGACAGCTGACAGATGTAATTGGCAGAAGGGCTACCGCGAACAGAAAACGAACGAAGTTCGAATATCTCCCTCTCTGTCGCACTTGCTAATTCATGCGATAGAGAGGGAGATATTACGGTTAAAGATTTTTTCGTTAAAGATATTCGAACTTCGTTCGTTATCAGTTCGCGGTAGCCCCTCTGTACCCCGAACTTCGTATCGTGCCGTCCCTTTCACTCTCGTGTTATTCACTATATGAGTGAAAAGGACGGCACGATACGAAGTTTGGATTTCGAACTTCGGAGTAGCCCCTCGGGTGGAGGATCGTGTGCTAAATACCGAACTTCGGTGCGCGGTAGCCCCTCTGAATGAATGTACAAAATCATAATGTAACTGCCACATTTGACATCTGTCAGCTGTCAACTTTATTTTTTTTTGTTTCGCGGCAGACCAAGGCACGATCCTATTAATAGCACCAAACGTGTGGTATGTCAAAGACAAGATTAAAAAAAATATTTGAAGGGAACAAATATTTACTTGCTGTTAAATCATTACACAATAATAAAGTACATGAAAGAAGACGAAATAAACACTAAATTAAGTATTAGTTATGAACACCAAAAAGGATACCACCCAGCATATGCCAATAGCAATATATGCTAAGGCACTGGTTTTCAGGGCACCCAAAGAGAGATACAAAGATAATCATAACTAATAAATTAATAATACATGTTAACTAAGACTAGTCAGGAGAAGAGATGGCTGGTCAATGATTTTAAATATGATACTTAATAAAAAAAAACCGGCAACAGTTTTGAACTCTATAATAAGTTTACTAATAATAAAAACTATAATATGGACCACATCAAAAACCTTAAGGTTCCCAATTGTAAACTAAAACTAATTTCTGACGTCGGCTGTACTTGACACCTAATCGAGAATTCTGTGTAAGATATCGTCTTCCTTAATAGTTAAGGTTTAATTATACGTTATAATGTAATTTTAATTCTTATGCTCAAATTTTCTTTCACATGGGAAAAGAAAATGATAAATAACTGAGAAGGTTTTAAAGATCAGTCCTTCAAACGCATGAGTTAAGAAACTAGAGAGAATTCTACCAAAAAAAAGACCAATATCTTATAAAGGGTCGGCAACGCGCACGTGACTCCTTTGGAGTTGCGGGCGTCTATAGGCTGCGGTGGCCGCTTACCATCAGGTGGACCGTACGCTTGTTTGCCACCGGCGTTGTATAAAAAAATAAACAATTGAAATGATTTGAATCTCTCAAATAAATACACAGTAGCGGTAAAAATTATACCTTTAGTCGCTCTGTACCTAAAACGCAGTCTGCCAATTTCGCTATATGCCTACACCTAACAAGAGATCGGTATATTGATATTTAGACCCATTGCGAATTACTTGATGAGCGAAGTAGATAACATCCAGCACCACACGGGGGAGTTTTTAATTAAGTTGGTAATATAGTTTTCACACCTGGGGCCTATACCACAGAACTTTCCAAGTGTACAATTTGACAACTTAGTCTACTTTATCTAAGGATTATTGTAAAATTTTTACACTTGTAAAGCTTTGTGGTGTAGCGGCCTGCTATCTCATCCAAGAGCTGACCTCGGCCGACGTTGCTTAACCTCGTATTCCGCTCGCGTACATTCCGCTCGCGGTACGCGAGCGTCGCTAGGCCACGAGCGCTCCTTCATAGGTGCATGTAATATGCCTAAATTGAAGAATAAATAATTTCATTTCATATTATTTCAATGGCGGTCCCGTGTGCGGCGAAAGCTTACTTGTAAGTTTATAAGCTCAGAGACACCAGTATATGGATTGACAACTGTACCATTCCCATGCTAATCGCGGCAATTATATGTATACAGATTAGGGAATGCAATAACCGGTCTTATTTCATAACCATGGTTTCGGTTATGACGAAAAAAATAACCGAAAATCGGTTATAACTTATTACGGTTATTCATTTATTCAACATTTATGTCAAGTGCATAAAAGTAAGTGTTAAAGTATAAGTGTATAAGTGTTTAATGTTGAAAACATGGAAATAAAATTTAAACAAAATGAAATACAATAAGACCACTCCATGTAGCAGTCCAAGTACACTGTCTCACTCATACATAACATAAAACACATTTAAGTTTGAGTTCAACACAGGCACCGTTAGGATCAAACGACAACTAACGAACATACACATAGGCACCGTTAGGATCAAACGAAAACTAACTTACATACACATAGGCACCGTTAGGATCAAACAACAACTAACTTACACATAGGCACCGTTAGGATCAAACGACAACTAACGAACATACACATAGGCACCGTTAGGATCAAACGACAACTAACGAACATACACATAGGCACCGTTAGGATCAAACGACAACTAACGTACATACACATAGGCACCGTTAGGATCAAACGACAACTAACGAACATACACATAGGCACCGTTAGGATCAAACGACAACTAACGAACATACACATAGGCACCGTTAGGATCAAACGACAACTAACGAACATAAGCGCACTATTGCCTTCTTTTTAATCATCCGTTAATTCTACACTAAAACTTCACATATGAGTAAAAATCACAGTAAATAATACACTAAATTTAATTCATTTTTAATAGTTTAAATTAGGAATAGTATAACCGAACGTAACCGAAACCGGTTTTTCAAATTTCCAATAACCTGCTTTGAAATTTTGACGAAATAACCAATTTTTTCGGTTACGATTAAAACCGGTTTGCATTCCCTAATACAGATACATGTATTTATTTTCAACCGAATTTATTTATATTAATATTGATTATGTCTAAAAACCCCATGAGAATTTTGTAAGGCATTAGATATAGGTTTTCTATATTATTAAAATGACGAAATGACGGATATTCAAAAGTGACTTACCTTAATAGCACCTTCTAAATACAAATACTAAGAAAACCAGTTATTTTAAAAACAGCGCCATCTCTCATTAATCAGAGACTGATATGGTCCGGTTGGAATGAGATCGAGCTTATAACTTACCCATTAGAGTGGCGAAAGGCTGTGAGCCTTCTAAGAAAATACAGAGGGGTCGCTAGTAGTAGCGGCTTAGAATTCAAGGCAAAGATTTGCTGTGATGACGTAGGGGTCAGGCTAGCCTAGTGGTAAAGACGCTGGTCTAGCCAACCAGAGGCGCGGCTCTGAGGTTCCAGTCGATTTTTTTCTTTGTATTTTTTCTCTGTATCAAATGATTGAAATACGAAGCCGAAGTATTTAGTTACAGTATAAATAGTATTTATGAAAGCTGTTATTATCTTAAGCAATTTTCTTAAGGTTCGTTTCCACTTAGGAGGAGCGAAGTCGTCGGTTAGCTCGCATATTTTTAATGAATTTTGATGCTTTATTATATGTATAGATAATTACGTCGTCAGGAAATCCGGGCTCGAGCAGAGGAGGAATTCTGCATGTTTGGTCAATTCTACACTCCTCCCTAAGTGGAAACGCAGCCTTAGGCCATTTATAAGAGTTAGACGCCTTAATATGACTCATAATTAAACAATTTATTTTATAAAGGGTCGGCAACGCGTACGTGACTCCTTTGGAGTTGCGGGCATCTATAGGCTGCGGTGACCGCTTACCATCAGGTGGACCGTAAGCTTGTTGCGTGGCGTTGTATAAAATAAAATAAATATGACTTTCCGTTAAAAGTAGCATTTATTTTAGTCATTCCTGAATTGATTATGCATTTTGTGTAAAGATAAACCTCTGTGTTCGGGGAGTTATGTTTTCTTAGACCATGTCTACGACCACTGCTTCTACCCCAAGTAACACAGCATGCTGAATAAGATTTGAGTAATACCAATTCGCAAATGTTTACAAGCTATTCTTATGAGTATTCTTATGAGCAATCATCTCCATAATGTGTGAGTAGAGGCTATTAATATAGCCATATTGTGAATAATATTCTCTTTAGATCTTTAATACCTCTTAAGCTTAGTAAGGCTCGCTTTTATAAAGATCCGTTAGACCTTATATCGGTTTGTTATGTCAAAAAATGTACGGAGTTACTGAAATTTGATCTGACATTTGGTCTAACGGATCTTTAAGTATAAAACCTGGCCTAAAAGTGGAATTAAGGTGGGCATCACACACAGTATTACTAAGCTATTACGCAGATTTTACATCGCTGTTACACAGGCTAAAGCATTTAAAAATGTGCCCAAATTGCTTGAATAACAGCTGAATAGACATTTATTCAAACTTTATTCAGCATGACTGAGTTACTTGAGATGTATACCTAATTTCTAATCTTAAACAAAGGTATAGCAGGTATACCTATATCCTTATGCTTTTTTATACCTACTTCGGAAAGTGAAACTGCGCATCTACCTACTTACATGTGTGTTGTATTTAATATGTGTTATTGTGAAATAAAGATTATTTTACAACTATCTGGATCATATTATTTTTTCATAACCAGTTTTCTATTACAAAAATAATCTATGATATGTATTGAATTAGTGTACAAAAATAGGATTTCCAAATAGTGCATGAAACTAATAAAAGGATTTTGTAGATAAAAATACTTAAATGCTGAAAAAGGTGGGTTAGGTGGGTAACACAGTGGTAAAAACCATTTTTTTTTTCATACAAATGGTAAGACATCTAAGGACCACTGAATGACTCAATTTATGTATATTAGCTGTGGTTCGTTAATTACGAATACTATCGAAAGTGATACTGCAATTAAATATCTTTCTAAATAATAATACAAAAATATGAAGTGAGGGCCAAGTATTCCAAAATCTGCATTTAAAACAAAAGTGTCTGATAATTATGTAACAGTAGAATCCGCTTATAACGACTCCGCTTATAACATTTTACCGCCAATAACGACTCCGCTTTTAACGACTTCGAAATCACCACACATTAGATTTGATATCAAACATTTTCAAAGTAAATCAGTCCGTTTTGTGCGACGTCCTGTTATATATTTTTTTTGAACCTGACTGTGGCTTTATAGGCCGGGCCCAATAAAGCGATAGGAGTGCGCGGTCGGAGAGTAGCCTGGGGAAAATCCAGGGGAAAACCTCCGACACGACCACGCGTGTGGTTTGGAACACTGGAATACTCTAAGAGTTTGCGCTCCGGTGAGATTGGTTGAGCGGTTTCAACCAAATCTGAGGTGTGAGTGGAATCGAGCTACTGACGTCCTGTTAGTGCGACGTAATATCACCGGTCCCTTGACTGTCGCTTTATCCGGATTCCACTGTATATGAAAAAGTAGAATGGCCCATCTACTTACGCCGGTGTTTATAAATATATAAATATCCGTTAAACTAAGCGCCAACTGCTAAGCTTTACGGGCTTTTCACTCAGAGGGGCTACCGCGAACCGAAAACGAACGAAGTTCGAATATCTCCCTCTCTGTCGCACTTGCTAATTCGTGCGGTAGAGAGGGAGATATTCGAACTTCGTTCGTTTTCAGTTCGCGGTAGCCCCTCAGTAGATACTTAGTGCTACGGAAATGTGATAGATTTAAGCTCAAAAGCAATCAGAATTCAAAGGGGCTACCGCGAACCGAAAACGAACAAAGTTCGAATATCTCCATCTCTGTCGCACGGATTAGCAAGTGCGACAGAGAGGGAGATATTCGAACTTCGTTTTCGTTTCCCGGTAGCCCCTCAGTGTAACTTTTCTGTTACTTAGAATTAAAACATCCAAAAACGCCTTCTCACCCTAAACAAGAAAGGGCCTTATAACACGTTTGATAAAAGCATCAAAAAGGCCAGTTACGTGGCCTGCGTCAGTTTGCGACCTCCTGAAGAACGAAGTTTTTTCAATTAAATATATTTTAATTTTTACATGCCCGAATGGCATGAGTAGTTATACTTTTTAATTAGTGGCTATCGAATGGGAATATATTAAAAAAAAACAAGAAAACATCCTTTCAGTTCATCAACTCATCCAAGTGGCCGCAAACTGGCGCATCAAATTAACAGGCCGTAAACCCACCTACCTACCATATAAGGCTCTTTCTTGTTTTGGGTACGCTTGAAGAAACGTGACGTGACTAAGTACGAGAAATGTCAGGAAACATTGGGCCATGTCAGGACAAGAGGGGCTACCGCGAAAAACGAACGAAGTTCGAATATCTCCCTCTCTGTCGCACTTGCTGATTCGTGCGGCAGAGAGGGAGATATTCGAACTTCGTTCGTTTTCAGTCGCGGTAGCCCCCCAAGGCTCGGAAACGGTTTTTACTATTTTGGAGATATCTCCTAAAGTACTTCTCTTACCTCCATTTTTGGATATAAATATCCATATGGAATAAATGATTTAAAGTACGAAAAAATATTGTAAAAAGCAATTAACCGAAATTTGTAACCGGTTAATTGTATGAAGACGAAACCGGTTTCCGAGCCCTGGTCAGGACTTTTATCTTTAGCCAACCCTAACTCCGTACCGCATATTATTGCGCCCCATGATACAATAATATACTGCACCAGGTATGGCAATCCGATACATCGGTTAGTAGTGTGGGTGACACGAGCTACGGCATCACTTCATCGGCCAGCATCAGCCTATCGATCGTATGCGGACGTAAGTGTGTGTATCGTCGACAGTGAAGCATTGTGGTGTCACAATCTGGGGCGCTCGCGGTAGCGCCCACAAACGAAGATTTCGCTCTCTGTCGCACTTGCACGTTCGGACGTAAGTGCGACAGAGAGGGAAAACTCCATCTGCTGTCGCGGTAGCGCCCCAGGAGTGCAAGTTTTCACATAGGTGCGACAGAGAGGGAAAACTTCGTTTGTGGTTTGCGGTAGCACTTCAAAGGGGCTACCGCGAACCGAAAACGAACGACGTTCCAATATCTCCCTCTGTCGCACTTGCTAATTCGTGCTGTTGCGTGCGTGCGTTGCCGTCGCGGTAGCGCCCCTGACCGGCCACAGTAGGTATTTGATAGGTATGTAAAATGAAAAATGTTGCCATGGCAGCATATACTTAAGTAATGTTATCTTTTTCTACATACGGAATAAGATATTGGTTAGAAAGTGACAACGTGATTTTTACTCTGTTTGCATCGAAATACCTCGTATTTGTATAACTGAAGGGCTACCGCGAACAGCAAACGAAGTTTTCCCTCTCTGTCACACTTCCAAGTTTGCACATAAGTGAGACAGAGAGGGAAAACTTCGTTTGCGGTTCGCGGTAGCCCCTCTGGGGCGCTACTGCGAACAGCAGACGAAGTTTTCTCTCTATCGCACTTACGTCCGAACGTACAAGTGCGACAGAGAGGGAAAACTTCGTTTGCTGTCGCGGTAGCGCCCCTGATTGCATGTAATAGAACGTGAATAGAACATTACACAACAAACATTTATACTCTAGGTATACATTAATGACGTTTCGGTGACAAATAATACGCAATGAGGGACAGGCAGACACTTGCACGTTCGGACGTAAGTGCGACAGAGAGGGAAAACTTCGTTTGCTGTCGCGGTAGCACCCCAGGAGATGACACATCGTATCTCGTTCCCACGTGTATTGCTGTCTATGCTTGCATCTCTTTCGCATATCTTTGTATGTGTGTATTGCCGGCTTCAGTCTTACTGTCTTATCCTTGTTGTCTTTTACTCGCATCCAGGTCATAATCAATAAAAAAAAAAGATAGAAGAATTGAGGTTATATTTGTTGATAATTGTCGTCAAAACTATAACATAATGTTTGTTATTTAGTCGAAGTTCAATTTAGTTGGACCATTACTAATCGCGTCGCGTTATGCCCATCCATCCGGTGAACGCGTCACAGTTAGTGTGACCAGTGACCACTCGTTTTCACTAAGGCTTCATGTTACTTATTCACAGTCGTATATAAGTTAGTATTGATTGGTGATTTTAAGTCACCAAGACACAGGTAGTGTTCTCTTTGTCTCTTTTTTATTTCCTCCAGTTTATTAGAGGTTGGCCTTCGTAATCATCCTTATTTTGTATTTGTATCCTAATAACTTATAGACAGTGAGTGGCGAGGCTTATATTGCAACGAGCGTTGACACCTTTGCCATACTTACCATTATTCTTGTTTTAGTTTTAAAAGTTCTTTGGAGTTTGGATGTTGTCACGTTGCTGTAAGACAGTATCTGAATATTGCATTGCAGGTGCGGGATAGTCACTCCAGCGTTAAAACCACAAGGTATCATGTCACTAGAAACATTGTGTGTGAAGATTGAGGTGGAGGACATGTGTGTGAAAGAGGAGGCTGAGGAGTGTGACAATGAGGAGACCGGGGCACATGTTAAGGAGGAGGCGGAGTGTGAGGACAGTGCGGGCTTGTGCGAGCTGTATACAGACCACCGAATCAAGGATGAGCTTGTGCTGGGCCCCGTGGAGCTCCACCGGCCTTGTGTGCCTTCCACACGTCCAGGTCAGTAGCTTTGTATTTAGAGGTAGTAGGCTGGCGGCTTACAAACACCCAAGTATGTGTTGCTATGTGTTTGAAAATGCCATTTGACATCATGTCTCATCGTTGGTAAATTGTAAAAGTTAGTAATTAAACCTAACAATTTACCAGTACCAGAAAATAATGTATAAAAATTTTCAAGACATAGAACACATAATTTTGCTCAAAACCCATATTAATCTCTCCCACCCCATCAGATCTACAGTTACAGTCTGATTTTAAAAAATGGTATGTCATTAGATTTGAATCGTGCTGGAGAAATACATAGAATTTATTTTTTCATATTTTCTAGGAAAAGGACTAAAAATGGATTTTAATTGTAATCAGTCTAGCCCCCCAGTGTGTGTGTTTACTGTTCCAGTCTTCTCCACAAATGTATCTACTTCCAAGGCTTCTAAAATAGTTTTCAAAAAATTTCTTGTCATAATATATTCTGAATCTTGGTGGGCAATACACAGCACTAAAATTAATAGGTCCATTTTTATTTTCTACTGTGATTGTATTGGCTTGTAAGTAGTTTCACTAAGTTGGTTATGCATGTGATGTTTAATGTTTTTTAATCAACACAGGTGAACCATTGTGGTTAGTACAGAACACATCATAATTTTCGAGTTTAATTATTATTCTATCATTAAGGTGTGTTTCAGATATCAACATCATATCAATTTTGTTAACTTCAAGTATGGCTTTGAGTTCACTTTTTATAGCTAAGCCATTTGCATCCCATGCAGGGATCGGATTCCAGTATTTTCTCTATAAAAAAATACCGGTATTATTACGGTCACCGGTTCATTATTTCGTTTTTAATGGGACAATCTAATAATACGACGTTGTTACCTATATACATGATTCAGCCCTACGTAAAGAGCAAAAAATAATCCAAAATATTGGGCTAATTCAGGGTTTTTAAAAATACCGGTATCAGTCCCTGATTCCATGCCCCTATTCGTATGGAGGTCATTTTGTCCTGGTTATAAGTGTTGTCATGAGGTTGATTAGAGTCCCCATTTGTGAAACAAGTACATCAATTTTTTTGTGTTTGCTTATTAATTATTTCAAATATTTTCTCATTATTGGTTTGTTTATCAGTCTGGGCTGAATATATTGGTATAGTAGTTCTGGGTGTCTCTCACTGTAGACTTCATATCTTGATGTTTTGCTTTTATTTGCCTTTTCAACACTTCACTGTAGACTGTGCTTCCTTCATAGTAGGCAGGGAAACTGTTATGTTGCATTTTGTATTAGTCAGTGGACACTCTGGTTGGCTTAGGGGCTTCCATGTTTCAACATCCAAAATATTGTTATCAGTCCTTTCTGTTTGATGATTTCTTTTTGTTTTACCTCTTCTCTTACTGTTCCATCGAGCATAGATTTCACGGTAGATTTGACTGCCATTATAGTTAGCAGGGTGACTACCCAGGCAAAGTGCACATGTGGCTGAAGTATTCTTATCCTTTACGCATTCTGTTAAGTTATGGGGGCCTGCACAGTTTACACACCTTATAAATAGTCTCATACAATTATTCTTGGTGTGATTATATTGCTGACACCGGATACATTGGGGTGGACCATAATTTTTTCTGGAATCTTCTATTTTTACTTTTTGATGATAAGTGTATGCTATGTTTTTCACAAGTGGGAGTTTATCACTAGCTCCCACATGTAAAATAATAAAAAAAGAAAAGAAACGAGGAATTAAAATAAGTATTTACAACGTGTAGTTGCTCAAGAAAAATGATCTCTGTCCTGTCATGTATCAGCTATGAATAAAATAAATAATTTCTCTTGTTATAGCACCGCTTGTTAGAGCAGGGGATGTTCTTGGGCGGGCTTGCTCGGTCAGGCTGGAGCGGCTGCTGGTGGACGCGGCGCGGCGCTCGTGCCGGGTCGGGCGCCGCACGTACACGCTGCGGCGCACTCGCGAGCCGCGCGACTGTACCGACACGTCGAGCAACACCTATCAGTGCGACGACTGCGGCAGGAGTTTCAATAATAAGGCTCTCTTGAGGAAACACATTCACATCCACTTACCTTTATGTAATTCAACCCAGAAGGATTTTGCTTGTGATCTTTGCGATTCTGAACTCAAAACTAAATTGCTTGTTTTAGAACATGAGAAAAACAAACATGGTGTTACAAGTTTAATGTCAACTGCAGGTCACAGAAATAATTTTAGGAGCCACATTGTTAAGAAGTTACTGAATTGTAATCATTGTAGTTATTCTACAGTAAATAAGTACCATTTACAACATCATCTAATGATACACACTACAGTAAAACTATTTAAATGTGACCACTGTGACTACAAGGGCAAAAGTAAATCAAATTTAAACTCCCATGAAAGGATACATACTTGGGAAAAACCATTCAAATGTAGCCACTGCGACTACAAGTGCAAAATTAAATCAAATTTAAAATCCCATGAGAGGATACACACTGGAGAAAAACCATTCAAATGCAGCTACTGTGACTACAAGTGCACAAGGGAATCACATTTAAAATCCCATGACAGGATACACACTGGGGAAAAACCATTCAAATGTAGCCACTGTGACTACAAGTGTACAAGTAAATCAAATTTGAAATCCCATGAGAGGATACACACTGGGGAAAAACCATTCAAATGCAGCCAATGCGACTATAAGTGCATAGTTAAATCACATTTGAAATGCCATGAGATGTTACACACTGGGGAAAAACCATTCAAATGTAGTCACTGTGACTACAAGTGCGCAGTTAAATCATATTTAAAATACCATCAGAGGATACACACTGGAGAAAAACCATTCAAATGTAGCCATTGTGACTATAAGTGCAAAAGTAAATCAAATTTAAATTCCCATCAGAGGATACACACTGGGGGAAAACCATTCAACTTCAGCCACTGTGACTACAAGTGCACAGTTAATTCAAATTTACAAGAACATGAGAGGATACATACTGGGGAAAAACCATGTGACTACAATTGTAGACATAATTTCGTCGCTGAAAACGTCGTTTCCAATTCAGATCAAAAAACAACCGGGTAAGAATGGGAGACGGGACGAGAGAGCCCACACGCAACGTCAATAAATATGTAAAAGAACCTTTCTGACTGACATATGAAGTATCAACGCACAGCCCAAACCGCTGGTTCTAGAGATTCCAAATTTGGTACATAGTTTCCTTATAAGGTCTAGGGGTCCACTAAGAAAGGATTTTTCAAAATTTACCCCCTAAAGGGGTGAAACGGGAGTCCAAAGTTTGTATGGGGAAACACGATTAGTTAGACTATTTTATTCGAAACTTCATAGGAGTACTCCTAACAATAAATGAGTAAATAGTTGATTCAGCTTTTTTGAGTATTCATCCCCTAAAAGAGAGGAATCGGGTGACAAAGTCTGTAAATCAACATGGGTATTGTTTCTATGGTTGCTGATTACGAAAACAACAACAATTTTAAAATGGCGGACATGAAATACCATCTCCTCCCCCTGTTTGGATGCGATGGGGCTGAAATGTGTAAATATCAATATGGGTGTCGTTTTCATGGTTTTTTCCGACGTTAATTAGGAAAATGGCATCAATTATAATAATAATAAATTCATTTATTTCGAATAACTACGATTCATATTTTTACAAAATTCATAAATTAAGTTAAATTGATAAATTACATGATATTAAATTGGCAAATTATTAAATTACATAAATTTACACTAACGTGAGACATATTTACACTTTATAAGAGAACAACGGTTGGAACTCACTTCATTAACTTAGTATAAATTGAATTAAAAGGGATTAGCAGGCTAAGGAAGTACGTGTGGCCCCTGTCAGGAATATTCGAATTGGTAAATGTCAATTGCTGGTGGCCTCATAACTAGTAATCACTCCAACTTTCAGCCCTCTGTCTTGAACTGTCACTGAGATAATGTCAAAAATGTATTTTTATCCCATTTTTTTTCAAACTCTTGTATCTTCTGATCCATACCAGCTAGAGCATTGAAACAAAATCACAGTTATGTAGGTTTAGTGGGAGTATACCCTATAATTTTATTAATATTTTATACGTGAGAAATAAAAGAAATGAATATCAAATAATTTTTTGACAGCTCTTTTCAACAAGTTTTTTTGAAAGTACAACTATGAAAAAAATCATATAAATTGCTTCTAGTATTAGCTACTAGCATACGCAAAATCAGTTAATTATATTTGGTGGAACATACTCAAAAAAAAATCCTGCATCCGTAATAAATACAATTCAAGGTGCTGGACGAAGGTGGTTGCCTGTTAGCTTTTTTGGTGTGCCGATTACGAAAATGACATCCATTTTCAAATCCAAGATGGCGGACATTTATTTTTCTTATTAATCGATACGGGTGTCATCTAAAATCTTTGAGGTTCCTCGGGGTGCCGATTACGAAAGTGACGTACATTTCCAATTTTTCTTAAAAATCGATATGGGTGTCATCTTTGTGGTTCCTCGAGGTGCAGACTACGAAAATGACATCCATACATACCTACATACAAACATGCGGGTCAAACTGATACCTTTTTTGTCGAAGGTTAAAAATTACTCTTAGTGCGCGGGCGAAGTCCCTGGAAAAAGCTAGTTAATAATAGATTAGGCGATAAACTGAAAAGCTAAAAAAGTTACTACTCTTAAGACTTTTCCGATAAAGAAGTTTAAAATTAAGTATCCCGTATTTGTAAGTACTGTAATAATAACTTATACCAAGATTTGTAACATAGCTAATAACGTGGTGTTAAGTTATATATATTTTTATACAAACGCATTAAGCTCAGTACCTACCTACCTATAGCTCAGTTGGCTAGAGCGACTGGCCGCGAGTGCCGGGAAGTCGCAGATTCGAATCCTGCTCGGTGCCTAAATTTTTCAATTTTTCCTTTATTCTAAAATTAGTGTTAAGTTTCTTAATTTAATTTTTTTAGTCTGCTGTGTCCTAACAGGGTAACATGTTATGTATATGTACCTAACCTGATAGCATGAATAAATGAATACTGCAACTACCGCTGCGACGCGACGCGAGTAGAGAAAAAATCTACCCTCCTCTTTCTAACCCGCACAGTTCGAGCGAGACAGGAATCGCTGAGTCGCGCGAGATACGTTATGTCAGCAAGTTGTGCTAGCCCCACTGAATACTAATTAAAGGAAATTTACTAAGACACGAGTGGACACATGCTGATGATTCATTGAAAATTCATTGTTAATACGAAACAAAACAACAAATTATGATATGCACCGCCGGTTACAGAAGTGCTACTGTCAATTATGTCTGACTCGTTTACAAACGAGTAGTGTCACACAAAGAGTATAATAAGTATATGGCGTCACATAAGTTCCTGTTAAAAATTTGAAGCTTGGCATGTTTCAATCTCAATAGAAAAGCCGGAGTGAGGTCTTTATTTTTTCCTCAGACTACTCAAACAATTACAAAATACATTCAAGTCAAAATTATGACATTTTATTTCCTAATCTTAAACTTAGGCCCCTCTGAGGGGCTACCGCGAACCGAAAACGAACGAAGTTCGAATATCTCCCTCTCTGTCGCACTTGCAAATTCGTGCGGCAGAGAGGGAGATATTCGAACTTCGTTCGCGACAGAATGATCGTAGAACCCGCGGACTGACGGACTGATGATCCAGACTGATGAAAATTAAATATATTAAATAATATTAGTGAATGATAGAATACTGACAGCAGACTGATCGTGTAACCTGTTTCATGTCATTCTCGCGTCAGTCTAACAACTCAAACAGACCGCGCCAAAATTACAGATTAGAGTCGGACCACGCTAACTCTGCATTGAAATATTTGGCAACACTACGTCAAACGTCACATTTTCATACAAATATCACATTGCAGCTATACATTTGTGATAATCCATATTGAAAGGGACCTTATGGCGGCCGGCACTTACGCCTTTATTGCCGCTGTTCCAATACAATAGTGAACAGGTGCAACGTAAGCGCCTGCCGCCATAAGGTCCCTTTCGATGTGGATTATCACATTTATTTATCGTATGGCAATTACTTCGAACCGTGAGATCTTGCCAGTTTTGTTGCACTTTTAGCACCACCCAAGCGTCACTTGTAGGGTTGCGGTCGGTACTCCCCCTACGTGGTGCAGCTTCGACCCACTTTTGTCATTAGTCATCAGTGTACTCTCAAAATATCAATTATTTGATGCAGGATGAAAATACAAAGAAACGCTAAGACGGGAATCGAACCCGTGCCTGAGCCTGTACTACAAGCTTTGAAATTTGAGGTTTGCAGGGCCGATAACGCCTTTACCTCATCTATTTTTATATACATGTCACGTACATGCTTTCTTAATGCTCTTTCTTCTTTACGTTCGTCGCTGATCAGGTCACGAACTTCATGCAACGCGACGACATATGCAGAGGGAGTCGGCTCTGGTTCCCTGGACACCGCGTCACACGCGGGGTCTGCCACGGCATCTGGGGTCCGGACGGTGAAGAAAAATAATGTCGTTGGTTCGGACCAGTATATATCGTCCGTCGCCTCCTGAGTCCTCACGAATACCCGGAGCTCGTAGTGCGCGTCCGGGCACGGGAGGGCCAGCTGCAGCTCGCATGTGACACCATATTTCTCGCATCGCACGGCGGACGCGTTCACCGGCCGCCAGTCCGTCCCCAGTAGTTTACACTCTACTTTATACGTGGTATATAAATGCTTGAGTTCACTCCACGCAACGGTGGCACCGCGTGGATCAAGGTTACTTATTAGCCTTAAATTATAAACTGGGTTTAGTTTTTTAATAGAATTTGGGTTTACATGGAAAGTCTGATTGCTGCAAATTTCACTGCAAGTTTCCAGTTGTAAAGAAATGGTATCGCCATATGTATAATGATAGAGATAGTCGTCCAACGCTCCTGTACAGCCAGCGATGCAGTGAGCACAAGCAGTGTCTATGTACTGCCTATCGGTGCAGATGAATGCGCTGCCTAGATTATGCAGCATAAATAACTTGAAATACGTCCGTAAATTCCAGGATTTCCATGAACACTTCAGTTTTGCCTTTGGATCCAAAATGCGTCGGAATCCGTAAGCTTCGGGGTAGCGTGGTATGACGCTCATTACCGTAGTTGGAGAACCCAAGCCCGAGCATACGAAATCTCGTGAACTTACCGTGTCGTCCGTCATTACATTGACGGATTCGGATAGTACACGGCCGTTCGTGGCTATTTTGAGGTCAAATATCTGGTGAGCTGAGCAAAATACGTTGTAACCCTCACCATGTGGTACGTAGTAAGCAGATTTTTCAGGTTCATAAAATATACGAAGAACACGTCGAGCTATCACGGACATCACAGGATATATGTCAATATATAATGTGTCTGTGCAATTTGTGATGCTGTCTGTGCAGTGATATACGTACCGGCCTACATCCTGCTTCTTAACCGTTAGCTGGATTGTGGTTGAGTTGAGACGGTTGGCCGGTTGTGGTTGGTTGCGGTTGGTTGGTTGGGTTGGTTGCTTGACGGTTGTTTGTTGTTGATGTTCCTTGTATCGGATGGTGAGGTTTACTGCGTCATTGAATGAACAAAATATAGTAATATCTTCTCCATAGGACGTTTTTAAATGTGTTATGTCTTTGTGCCAAATGCGCTTACTCTGGTTGGCAGAGGCGACTAACGTAGGACGCTGGTAGTCCCCGCAGCAGTTAGCATCCCGAGCGGTTAGGGTCAGCAGGGTCCTGGTGAACTGTGTCCACAGCGGTGACATCTTTCTACGCGCAGCGCTAATCGCACACGACTGGTTAGCTTCAATAATTCAGGCTTCAGTGAGCTCTTAGTATTTCCTTGTGGTTATCTCGAACGAATAATTTAGGTACGTCGCGGGCGTCGCGGCCCAAATTATTGAGCTCCTTGTCTCGTGCACCCTAAAACGGTGTGTAGAAACGGAGCGGACATACACTCGACAGCTTTACATGCGCGTTTTCCTACAGGTAAATTACTTTAAGCATGAGTGAAATATGCTTATGTCTTTGGATATTCTAGTTTAACATAAATGTAATAGAATTTATATTGCAATACACTGTTTCAAAATTGTATTTTTGTAATAGAACTTCTGTTACATTAGTCTTAAAGTAGACTATCCAACGAAGATCATAATGTCAGGGCTGCTACCGCGAACGGCATTCGAAATTTTCCCTCTCTGTCGCACTTGCAAGTTCGCACATAACTGCGATAGAGAGGGAAATCTTCGTTTGTTGTTCGCGCTAGCACTCCAGTGTCTTAACTCGAAGTAATCGTGTGTAAAATAATCGGCCACGTGCGTGTCGGACTTCGCACATTGAGGGTTCCAAACTAACCGCAAAATTAAGTTGGTTTTAATAGGATAGGTTGGATTTAATTTCATAAAGGGTCGGCAACGCGTACGTGACTCCTTTGGAGTTGCGGGCGTCTATAGGCTGCGGTAGCCGCTTACCATCAGGTGGGCCGTAAGTTTGTTTGCCACCGGCGTTGTATAAAAAAAAAGGAAAATTTCAATGAATAAAATCTCATTTAACAATACTTTAGTATTTGTTATTAAAATATAGGTAATAATAAACATTACCACCAAATTTGAAGACTGTAGCCCCAACCGTTTGGCTGTAAACCCATGTGATAGACGACGGACGGACGCGCTACTCTTTGATTTCTTTGTGTTAGGTATGACTTAATGAGATCTAATGCATGTCCTCTAATGCCATAAAATTTCAGTTTACAAATTAAGGTACCATGGTCTACATCCTGGCTGATGTCATTGTTTAATTATGAATGTAGAGGTTGTTGCGGTATGAGGCTGGCCGTGTAGGTGGGTCGTTCTTCTTTTTTACCGACAATAGCCTGTCCCTTACCCATATTTTGCGAGTCATTACATGCAGTATTGGTTGTTATGTTTTATTAATAAATATACCTTTTTGTTCCTTTTATACTAATTTAGTACCACATAATGCTTCATTTTATTTAACATGTACCTCTTTTACAAAATTATTTTTTTGTAGAATCCTGTGACAGAGTGTTAAGTCAAAGTGCGGTCCCGCGCCACTCTGTCACAGCATTTTCTAAAAACTGACTAAGAGGAAAAATGCTTTATTTGTATTAAAAGAGACATTACATAATCCCAATAAAAATGCAACCACTTTTATTGGGATTCGTTAACCGTGATTAAAAATGTACTACAGGTCCAGAATCATAACGTATACAAATTGAATTTAAACTATGATTCGAGAATGCGTCAAACTGGCATTCTTCTGGAAACAATTGGTTTTCCAGGGACTTGTCTTCACGACACCATCGGAATCACATGTTCTGTAAATTATTTTAAGAGCATATTGTATGTATATTTCGGTACAGTAAGAAATATACTAGTTTCATATGTGCTACCAGTGTTATATTTTAGCTACGATCTCCTCCCAGTACCTCTAAACCCGTACCTCTCGAGCAGCATACCTCAGTATTAATATATAATATACCACAGTACCTACCTATGTTCATTGGAATGCGACCTCATGTAGGTACCTAACATTAATCAAAATTATACTAATTAGTTTCCTTGCTACAAAACTTTATCCTTAGCAAACTGCACAGGAAAAAACCATGTATTTTAAACATAAACTAAATGAATAATGTGTTCCGATGTTTGCGAGCTATTTTTATTTGAAACGGGCTATAGGTACCTCGTTTTTAGGGTTCCGTAGCCAAAATGGCAAAAACGGAACCCTTATAGTTGCGTCATGTCTGTCCGTCCGTCCGTCCGTATGTCACAGCCAATTTACTCGGAGACTATAAGCTGTACAATTTTGAAATTTGGTAGGAAGGTGTATTCTATGAACCGCTACATGAAAGTAACTCCATACGACATGTAACAGGTGGATGAAAAAAAAAATTTCATCGCACATAGTCGTCGTGTGGGGTATCGATGGATAGGCTTTTAAAAATGATATGGAGCTTTCTAAAAACATTGTCCATTTAAGTCAACCGTTGGTGAGATATTAGCTGTCAAAGTCATAGAAAGTGTCCCCCCCCCCCTCTAATTTCCAAACAATAAAGTTTAAAATTCTGAAAAAAATTAAGGTGGTGCGCTTAGTAAATACTTTCAACGATTTTTGGTTTGAACAAAATAAGTTTTACGTTTTTTGAGTTTTCGCTTAAAAACTGTCTTGCCCAAACAAAAGGTCGTAAGTGCCGTGAGTTCCCTGTGAAGATACGACTTTTTTTAGATTCAATGTATTGGATAGTGATTTTAAATGTGGGCTACTAAGTGTTGGTATGGAACCCTTCATTGTGCGTGGTCCGACACGCACTTGGCCGGTTTTTTAAAGATTAGACTTTTAACGGTAATTTTCGCAAATATTTGTGATAAGATAATCCACATCGAAAGGGACCTTATGGCGGCAGGTGCTTACGTTTCACCTACTCACTATTGTATTGGAACAGCGGCAATAAAGGCGTAATTGCCGGCCGCCATAAGGTCCCTTTCAATATGGATTATCACATTTATTCGATTATGGGATATCTGAGAATAACATTTTATGAAAAATAAAAGAGGATAATATTTATTCTATAATTTTTCATATATTAACAATTTTACATCTTTCAGTAGTATGGGGGGGTCTTCGGGGTAAGACGTTCGCAGCTAGGGGTGGGGGGCTGGATGATTCTCATCGTTAAAGTTAATAATGTCCTTACCGGTCCGAACGTTAAGTGAAAGTTAAGGAAATCAGAGTGCAATTTAAACTTATTGTTGACTCCAGTTTACTATATACCTGGATCCCTAACTGTTAAAATAGTTAGAAATAATCACTCACGAGTCGTTAACAATCCGGGACCAGTAAGGACAAATTAGGAAAATGTTAAATTTTGGAATGAGAATCGGCTGCGATCCTCCATAGAAATAAGGCAGGAGCCACACATACGAGGGTTCTTGGGCAGTATTGGTGCGTCCCGTAGGAGTTCCAGAGTAGGGTAGGTTTTATTATTTCCATGTTGACGTGTTATATATATAGCTCAAAATATTTTATTATGATTAGTGTACCGTAGTTATTACCTTTTATCTTGACGCTTAGATACCTTATACATCTCTAACAAATCTCGATTGTTATTAGTTTCTTAGTCTTATTTTTGACATGTATGACATCCGCAATATAACTTTTAACTCTTCTTAGGTATTTTATTATTTAAAAATCGCCATCCGCCGGCGGCCGCACAAAAATCGCAAGTATGTAATGACATGACGATAGAGAGTATTGTTGGATGGTCTGATAGCACCATCGCCCTCTTGGCTGCGGATTGCGCCCCATTTGTTGCAGACATTTGAGGGAAATCGGGTTTCCCAGATAATGAATTGCGGTCTAGAAATAACGTGGAGACATTTACTTTCTGGACTGAACCCCGCTGATATTGCAAGTCGCGATTGTCGCGCATCGGAACTGCTTGAACATCCCGTCAGGCCAGCTTGGTTAACAGGTGATGCGGACACTTGGCCCAAGAATGTAATGGATAAAGCGGAAGATCCATTGCCTGGATTGCGGAAAGGGAAGGTAAATGTTAAAGCTTTAGCGGGCGTTGTTGACGAGGATAACATATTTACTCGGTTTAGTCGCTTGAATATGCTGCTGGCGGTCGTAGCATATTGCTTTCGGTTTGTCAACAATGCCATATCCTCATCGGAGAAACTTGTAGGGGCGTTATCAGTATCGGAGCGTCGATTCGCTATGCAACGGTTAATTAAATTGGTTCAGGAAGCGGAGTTTTCCGATGACATTTATGGTCTAATTCAGAGCAAGCCGTGTTCCACGCGGTTACGTCGGCTTAGGCCATACATGGGGGATGATGGTTTACTGCGAGTTGGGGGTCGGTTGGAATATTCCAGTCTATCGTTTGAGCGGAAACATCCAGTGATTTTGCCAAAGTCACACCCACTTACAGTTTTGATCGTGGATCATTTTCATGTTATGTATTGTCATGCGGACGCTACAGTTTTGATGGGAGTATTACAGCGGCAGTTTTGGATTCTTTCTGCGGGACAAGTGATTTGTTCACGAATTTTTAAATGCATAACATGTTTTAAGACTAAGGCTAAGCCAACGGAACCCTTGATGGCTGCCCTACCACGTGATAGGGTTAATGCTATTGGTGTCTTTCACACCGTGCAAACGGATTTTGCAGGTCCCTATTTAATTAAACAGTCGCGTTTGCGGAACGCTAAAACGTTAGTCATATCTTTGTGTGTTCATTTGTTCGTCTACTAAGTGCGTCCATTTGGAATGTCTTACTGATCTTTCTACAGACGGTATTCTTGCGGCTTTGACTCGATTTACATCTCGGCGTGGTCTTACGAGTGTTATAAGATCGGATTGCGCCACAAATTACGTCGGGTCAAATAGACACTTGACCGAAGTACATAAATACTTAGCTTCACGGGAAGCTCAAAAGGGGCTCGTTAATAAAGCTGCACAGCAAAATATTACATGGTATTTCAACCCTCCAGCGGCGCCTCACTTCGGTGGTTTATTTGAGGCCACGGTTAAAGCAGCAAAAACATTACTGCGGCGTGTCATAGGCGAACAGGTCTTGACTTTCGATGAACTAGTTACGGTATTTACTAGAATTGAAGCGGTGTTAAATTGTCGGCCGTTATGTCCCATAACTCAGGACCCTCAAAACTTTGAAGTCCTTACGCCAGCTCATTTTCTCATTGGGAGGCCATTACTCTCAGTACCCGAATATAATTTCGAGGATATACCTGACTCACGATTAAATCGGTATAACCTTATTCGAGCTATTTCCCAACGATTTTGGAGAAAATGGAGCGACCAGTACCTTCATTCTCTTCAAATGCGACATTAAGTGGACTTCACTGACGGATCCACCGCAGATAGGTGATGTCGTTTTAATTAAAGAAGAGAATTTACCCTCAAGTGGCGAGTAGGCAGAATTGCGGAATTGCTACCCGGCAAAGACGGGATTATCCGGGTTGTGAAACTTAGAACCGCGACGGGTATACTCATTCGGCCTGTTATTAAAATTTGTAGGCTCCCCTGGAAGACTAATTTGGTAACAAACAGTTTTATATTTTTAGTTCAGCGGTAGGTTTGTGAAATATTGCGGTGTACTTCAACACTACTTTTTTTCTTTTATTATTATATTCTTGTTGATAAAAGCTACAGCCTTTCTCGGGCGGGGGAATGTTACTTTTTCACACTTCCCACATACAAATATATTATTTTTAAGTATCTATTTCGCTTTGGGGTGGGCTATATGGGCTCAAGCACGTGAAAGAAAAAAGAAGAAAAAAGACGACATCTGTCACTTACGATTTTTGTGCGGCCGCTGGCGGATGGCGATTTTTAAATAATAAAATACCTAAGAAGAGTTAAAAGTTATATTGCGGAGTCCGAAGACCAGGGGTAAGCATAGGCCAACTATTATATATTTTTTTTCCCATCAACTTACACCCGACGGATCAGAGTCCGTGACGGCAAGAAGACAAAAAGAACCAGTGCAAAAACAATAGTTTTATATCGAAGAAACAGTCACTAATACTTAAAACAGAGAATATAATAATAGAAATGTCAGGTAATTAAAAAGTCATTTTCATGTACTCGTCGACGGAGTACAGTGGGTTTTCCAACAAAAGGTTTCTCAGTTTGCGCCTAAAAGTTTGGTCAGATGGTTCGCTCCTAAGATAGGCGGGTAGACGTTCGTAACAAGTAGGACTGATGACGCGAGGGTTCTTTGTTGAAAGCGCCATGCAACGATGAACCGTTCTGAGGCGGCCTATCAAAATTGTACACTGAAGTTCAAAAAAATTCGGTTCATCCTAAATTAATTAATAACCGCAATAGCTTTCTCTAAATATTTTACACTAGTTTTATTTAAATGATATATTATTCTTCGTAATACCCAACAGTATTAGTAATTCCATATCATAAAAATAACAATCTCCAAAACTGACGATTTTTGCGGTATCTCGCTCCGTTAATATTGTTTATTCCATGGGTTTTTCCCCAGTATGTATCCTCTCATGTTTTTGTAAATTTGATTTATCTGAGCACTTGTAGTCACAGTGACTACATTTGAATGGGTTTTCCCCAGTGTGTATCCTCTCATGTTTTTGTAAACTTGATTTAACTGTGCACTTGTAGTCACAGTAGCTACATTTGAATGGTTTTTCCCCAGTGTGTATCCTCTCATGTATTTGTAAACGTGATTTAACTGTGGACTTGTAGTCACAGTGACTACATTTGAATGGTTTTTCCCCAGTGTGAATACTCTCATGAATCCGTAAATTTGATTTAGCTGTGCACTTGTAGTCACAGTGGCTACATTTGAATGGTTTTTCCCCAGTGTGTATCGTCTTATGTCTTTGTAAACGTGATTTAACTGTGCACTTGTAGTCACAGTGACTACATTTGAATGGTTTTTCCCCAGTGTGTATCCTCTCATGAATCTGTAACTTTGCCTTCTGTCTGCACTTGTAGTCACAGTGACTACATTTGAATGGTTTTTCACCAGTGTGTATCCTCTCATGTTTTTGTAAATTTGATTTAACTGTGCACTTGTAGTCACAGTGACTACATTCGAATGGTTTTTCCCCAGTGTGTATCCTCTCATGTTCTTGTAAACTTGATTTAACTGTGCACTTGTAGTCACAGTAGCTACATTTGAATGGTTTTTCCCCAGTGTGTATCCTCTCATGTCTTTGTAAACGTGATTTAGCTGTGCACTTGTAGTCACAGTGACTACATTTGAATGGTTTTTCTCCAGTGTGTATCCTCTCATGAATCTGTAACTTTGCCTTCTGTCTGCACTTGTAGTCACAGTGGCTACATTTGAATGGTTTTTCCCTAGTGTGTATCCTCTCATGAATCTGTAACTTTGCCTTCTGTCTGCACTTGTAGTCACAGTGACTACATTTGAATGGTTTTTCACCAGTGTGTATCCTCTCATGTTTTTGTAAATTTGATTTATCTGAGCACTTGTAGTCACAGTGACTACATTTGAATGGTTTTTCTCCAGTGTGTATCATCTCATGAATCCGTAAATTTGATTTAGCTGTGCACTTGTAGTCACAGTGACTACATTTGAATGGTTTTTCCCCAGTGTGTATCCTCTCATGAATCTGTAACTTTGCCTTCTGTCTGCACTTGTAGTCACCGGGACTACACTTAAATGGTTTTTCGACAGTATGTACCCTTTTATGCATTATTAAATCTGTCTTTCGACTGCACTTAAATAAATACAAGCTACAATTATGAGGTTTTTCACAATTGTGTATCATTAGATGACGTTGTAAATGGTACTTATTTACTGTAGAATAACTACAATGATTACAATTTAGTAACTTCTTAACAATGTGGCTCCTGAAACTATTTCTGTGACCTGCAGTTGACATTAAACTTGTAACACCATGTTTGTTTTTCTCATGTTCTAAAACAAGCAATTTAGTTCTAAATTTAGAATCGCAAAGGTCACAAGCAAAATCCTTCTGTCTTGAGTTACTAAAAGGTGGTAAGTGGATGTGAATGTGTTTCCTCAAGAGAGCCTTATTATTGAAGCTCCTGCCGCAGTCGTCGCACTGATAGGTGTTGCTCGACGTGTCGGTACAGTCGCGCGGCTCGCGAGTGCGCCGCAGCGTGTACGTGCGGCGCCCGACCCGGCACGAGCGCCGCGCCGCGTCCACCAGCAGCCGCTCCAGCCTGACCGAGCAAGCCCGCCCAGGAACATCCCCTGCTCTAACAAGGGGCTCTGTAACAAGATAAATTATTTGTTTTATTCATTGCTGATGCATCACAGGACAGAATCATTTTTCTTGTGGAACTTCACATTATAAATACCTTTTTTCCTCGTCGTTAGTCTTTGTTTTGTTGTTATTTTCCATATGTACCCAGATTTATTTATCTTAAGTAGATTAAGTATTATCATTGATTTATATTACCGCTTGTTAGCTTGAAATACGGTCCTATCTGGCAGAAAGCACGAAACTTGGCATGTGTGTAGCTTTTATATATGTGCTTCAGTATTGAAAGAGAAACACCACAGAGCATCAATTTAACTAGAGACCCTAAGCACCTCAATCTGTATGAGAACCGACCGTGTCACTTTTTTGCTGCCTACTGTGACGTCACGAGAGCATATTAGTGATGTGGAATCTCCGTTGTCCCCGCGAAATCGATACAAAGGCGATATATCGCCCGCGCCGTGGAGCTCGAGTCGATAAATCGGACTCGGATAAATCGGTCACGAAAAATATGGTCATGTATAAATAATACCATGACGACCAATAAAAGGAAAAACGATACTTGTCTGGCTTTTTTAATGAAAAGGTTTCTTTTTGTAAACATCGAATCTTTAGTTCTAATCAACAATTAGAACGTCTAATCTTTACTATGAAATAATAAACATTAAGTTTCTAAGAACAATGCCAGGGAATCAATACTATTGATTACAATGTCAATCTACTAACTGCTTCACTTGTTGATTTTTTCAGTACATCAATGGTTGGTATTGCTTCAGAAATCAGTCGACGATATTTTTTTGTTTGTTTAAAGCTGCTATCATCGAAATGTATGGAGCAAATTGTGCACTAAGAAAAATAATACGGCTTGTGTAAATGAAATTTGTAAAATGGCTACTTTTAACTGTCGGTCTTTCAAGAGATCTATAAATGGAATTAGGTCCCTGTGTCAAGATGTTCACCTGGTACTTTTGCAGGAATTGTGGCTTTTTCCTTTTGAACTACCATTGTTAGGTACAGTAGATAATGAATTTGGGTGGACTGGAAAGTCGGCCATGAACATGTCTGAGGGGATGATCTCTGGTAGGCCGTACGGTGGAGTAGGTATTCTATATCGAAAAAGTGCATTTGAATCAGTATCTATCATAGATTGTGAAAATAATAGAATTACAGCTATCAAAATACTATGTAACGGAAAGTATTTTTTGGTGTGTAATGTGTATATGCCCACAGATTCACATGAGAATATGCATGTATTTGTTGAATGTTTAGGTACTCTGTCGTCCATAATGACGGAAAATAGTGATGTACAAGCAATGTACATTCTAGGCGATTTTAACTCCCATCCAAATGAACCGTTTTATAGGGAATTAATAAGTTTCTGTAATGAACAGCAATGGATTTGTGCGGATGTGGAGTTGTTGGGCCGGCATTCTGATACCTATACCTACGTTAGCGACGCCCATGGGTGTAGAAGGTGGTTAGACCACTGCGTAGTGACTAAATGCGCTTATAGTACAATTAGTAAAGTGTATGTCAAGCATGACGTGCTATGGTCTGACCATTTTCCTGTGATCTTGGAGTGTAATATGGAGGTATTAAAACCCGTGCCTAAGATATCGTTTTGTAATTTTGAAACTGGGGTGGCATGGGGAGATAGGGATAACGATCAAATAGATGCATATCGTAATTCGTGCAATGAACGTCTGAAAGGTATTGACTTTCCACAAGTACTTCAGGATTGCTGTGACGGGAATTGCAGGAATCCAGCTCATCATGCCATCTTAGATAAAATGTACGACGATGTTATATCCACCCTCACTGAGGCTGCGGTAAGTACTTACAGGAAAAAGCGGCGCAGAAAGGGTGGATACGTTGCTGGCTGGAACAAGCACGTTGCTGGGCCCCATAGGGAGGCCAGGCTGCACTTCATGAACTGGGTGAATGTGGGGAAACCGCGTCAAGGTAGGTTATTTGAGCTTATGAATAATAGTAGGAAGGAGTTCAAGGCCAAATTAAAATGGTGCCAAGACCGGGAGGACCAGTTAAAAATGGATAGGCTTGCTCTCGCTCATAGCGGGAACAAGTTTAATGAATTTTGGAAACAAACAAAGAACATGAATGTGGGGCCTGGCCTGCCGGCGACGATAGGTACAGAGAGTGGGCACAAAAAGATCGCTGAGCTGTTCAGACAGCAATTCACTGTTGAGTCCCTGTTGCCTTTGGTTCCACCGTGTCTTGCAAATGGGCTGGATACTGGGGCCTTCGATACACCTCGTAAAATGTGGTTTACTACGAAAATGACTGCTAATGTTATAAATAAAATGCAAAAAGGTAAATCACCAGGACACGATGGCCTCAGTATCGAGCATTTCAGGTATGCAGGAGTGCATCTACCTAGAATTCTTTCTATGTTCCTTAATTTATGTGTTACTCATGCTTACTTACCTAGGGCATTAATGAAGACCATAGTTGTACCAGTGGTTAAGAATAAAACGGGCGATTTGTCGGACAAGGCTAATTATAGGCCGATTTCGCTTGCCACAACCACAGCCAAGATACTCGACAGTATGCTCAATGACACACTTGATGAGTACCTTGTGATATATATATATATATTACGGTATGTGGGTAGAATTAAGTTAGCATTTATAGTATAGGGTAGATATGTATGTATTTTGTCACACAAGCCAGTCTGCGATTAAACCTCCAACTGATAGTATAACCTGTATTATTTAGACAACCTAGACTTCCTATATTCCGGAATCCTAGACTTTATAGTGGCGACGAATCGATCTGGACCTTTTTTTTTTTTGATTACGTGTGGGACTGAAGTTGCGCGGGCGCATTGATAAGTTTTTTTTGTGTGTTAGACGGTGCAGTGTCGAACAATGGCGGTCGGTAGAATACCAGAGTTTAAAATAGGAACCGATAACTGGCGGTTATACGTGGACCGATTAGAACAATATTTTATAGTTAACGAAATCGACGCGACAATGTATGTGCCGACGTTAATTACAGTGATGGGAGCGGAGTGTTACGAACTTCTAGTTAATTTGTGCACACCGGATAAACCTACGGAAAAGACATTCGCACAGGTGACGTCGATACTTGAGAAACATTTACAACCTAAACCGAGTATATTGGCGGAGCGTTTTAAGTTTAGACACAGACAACAAAGTAACAGTGAATCGATTGCGGAATATGTGGCCGTGTTGAAACGTATGTCTAAGACTTGTGAATTTGGTAGTTGGCTGGAAGACAGTTTGCGGGACCAGTTGGTTTGTGGACTTCATAGTGAGACTATACGTCAACGCTTATTCACAGAGGAGATGTTGGATTTCGCAAAGGCATATAAGTTGGCGGTCAGTATGGAGGCGGCAGAGAAAGACTCAGCTATCGTGGAGAGGCGCGCGGGACCATCAAGTGCAGCAGGCACGGTGGAGTGTCAGGCTATGGCGTCACGCTGGGCAGGCGGGGCCACGAGCGCGCGAGCGGGCCAGACGGCGACTCGCGGTGGCCGTGACGGGCGCACCGGGGCAGGCAGGGGCGGCGGCCGGGGCAGGGGACCGGCGCGCGGCAGCCAGGAGTGCAGCGCCTGCGGTGGCGCGCACGACAAGGCGGGGTGTCACTTTGCACGTTACGTGTGCAGGGTGTGCAATCGCCAGGGGCACTTGAAGCGGATGTGTCCTAATATGGCGGGCCAGTACAGTATGGAGGTGACTACCGAATCCGACGAGCTGCGTGAAGTGCGCGTAAACACCATTGTGAACGAGAGGAGCGAGAACAGTGAAGACAGTGACGAGGTATTTATTATGTCTTTAAATCAACGGTCGGCCATGGCATACAAACCCATTATGATCAAAGTGAATATACAAGGTATAGACTTAGAAATGCAGTGTGACACTGGTAGTGCGGTGTCCTGCATAAGTGAGGAGTTATATAAACAAAGGTTTGCGAATCTGGAGATGGCAGAATGCAATCTTAAGTTGCGATATTACACAGGGGAGCTAGTGAACCCCGTAGGTATAATTAGGCCGTTAGTTAGGTATAAAAATATTGAAAAGTACCTCGATCTTGTTGTAATTCGGAATGGAAAGACTATATTGCTGGGGCGTCAGTGGCTATTTGAATTAGGAATATCAATATCCGTAGCGAAATATTGCGATGTTAATAATGTAAACAATGCCCAGTTTAATTATAATGAATTCAGTTCCAGATTCTCTGATGTGTTTGCGGATGGCCTGGGGCGATTTACCGGTGGCCGGGTCAGCATCCACCTGCGCGCGGGTGCACGACCCGTGTTCCTGCGCGCGCGGCCGCTGGCGTACGCGCTGCGCGCGCCCGTGGAGCGCGCGCTGGAACAGCTGGTGCGCGACGGCGTACTCACTCCCGTCGACCGCTCCGACTGGGCGACGCCCATTGTGCCGGTCGTTAAAAAGGACGGTAACATTCGTATCTGCGCTGATTTTAAATTAACTTTAAACAGAGTTTTAGAAGTCGACCGTTATCCGCTACCCAGGGTGGACGATTTACTAGCACGTTTGCACGGGGGGGAACGGTTTAGCAAGATCGATCTCTCGCAGGCCTATGCACAGTTTGAACTGGATGAGTCAAGAAAGTATACAGTAATAAATACGCATAAGGGGTTATTTATGTACAATCGTTTGGTTTATGGGCTTTCGTCTTCTCCAGGAATTTTCCAGAAACATTTGGAACAGTTATTTGCGGATATTCCGCATGTAGGCGTGTTTTTAGATGATGTTATAATCACAGGTAAAGATAGACAAGCACACATAAATAATCTGTATAAGGTATTTGAACGATTGCAGGCTTATGGGTTACGGGTCAGGAAAGATAAGTGTGCATTTTTCGAAGAATCAGTAAATTATCTAGGGCACGTCATAACCAAGGCCGGTATACACACATACCCGGATAAAATTGAGGCAATTGTGAATACTCCAGCACCAAGCAACGTGTCGGAAGTTCGGGCGTTTATAGGTATGATAATGTACTACGCGAAGTTTATTAGGGGTGTTAGTTCAATACTTACGCCTTTATACAATCTGTTAAAGACGGGAGCCAAGTTCATTTGGAGTCCGGACTGTCAAGCTGCATTCCGCAAGGTTAAGCAAATTTTGAGCTCGAGCGAGGTGTTGGTACACTACTCGGATTCTCTGCCTTTAGTACTAACAGCGGATGCGTCTGGGGTTGGGGTAGGATGTGTCATCTCCCATCTGACACCAGAGGGCGAGAGGCCGGTAGCCTATGCGTCGCGGACGCTAACGAAGGCTGAGCGGGGGTACGCGCAAATAGACCGGGAAGCTCTAGCTATAGTGTATGGTGTTCGAAAATTCCACCAATATTTATATGGCCGTGAATTCACACTTAGGACTGATCACAAACCGCTCACATACATTTTCGGAGATAAAATAGGTATCCCGGTCATGGCCGCTTCGCGACTGCAACGCTGGGCTATTTTGCTATCAGGTTATACATATCAGATTGAGTACGTACCTTCAAGTAAAAACTGTGCAGATGCGTTGTCGAGGCTCCCACAAGTCCCACAAGAGAAGCAAGGCCAGCGAAGCAGCAACGAAGTGACGTACCTCAATTTTGTTGAAAATTTCCTACCTATCACTAACGAACAGATCAAGTCGGCTACAGCTCGTGACGTTACGCTAAGTAGGGTGCTAGTGTATGTACAATCGGGCTGGCCGGACTGGTGTCAAGATGTTGAAATTAAACCCTTCCTGGCGCGACGCCACGAATTGTATGTAGACCGTGGTTGTTTAATGTGGGGATATCGCGTGGTAGTTCCGGCTGTTTTACGGGAAACGATCCTTAAACAGCTACACATAAGTCATATGGGCATCGTGAAGACCAAGGCGCTGGCCCGGAGTTACGTGTGGTGGCCAAATATTGACACAGATGTGGAGGCGCAGTGCCGGCGTTGCGAGACCTGTGCCGCGGAGGCGCCAGCGCCGGCACACGCTACTCCAAGCCCATGGCCTCACTCAGCCCAGGTGTGGAGTAGACTCCACGTGGATTTCCTAGGCCCATTCAAGGGAAAAACTTTTTTAGTGCTGATTGACTCAAGCTCAAAGTGGTTAGAAATTTTTGAGATGAACAGAACTAACGCGACGGCAGTAATTAAGGAACTTAGGACTACTTTTGCGCGGTTTGGTTTGCCACGTGAACTAGTATCAGACCAGGGACCACCATTCACGAGTGCAGAGTTCAAACATTTTTTGGTAACCAATGGTATACGGCAGTCGTTCTCACCCGCCTACCACCCAGCATCAAACGGGGCCGCAGAAAATGCTGTTAAATTATGCAAACGTGCAATTAGTAAGGCATTGAGGGATAAGATTGACGTGGACGCGGCATTACAGACATATTTAATGTCGTATAGAAACAGTGTTCATAGCACTACGGGGGAAAGTCCGGCCGTATTATTGCAGCGGAGGCCGTTACGGTCCCGGCTAGATTTGCTACGTAGCGATATCGCGCTGGAGAACCGGGTGAGTACCGCGCAACAGCGGCAAGTCGCGCACGCGGGCGGCACGCGCCGGCTTTTCCAGCCCGGAGACACGGTCTGGACTCGCGACT
This sequence comes from Epiblema foenella, assembly GCA_963556455.1. NCBI lineage: Eukaryota > Metazoa > Arthropoda > Insecta > Lepidoptera > Tortricidae > Epiblema > Epiblema foenella. Next base: position 10,304,120 of record OY747122.1, on the reverse strand, counting down.
ATACCGGGGATGACAAATGGGTTAAGGGAACGGTACTAGGTGCGGCAGGTTCAGTGAGATATACCCTGGATAGGGATAACGGTGGACCAGTTCTTAGACATATTGATCAAATCAGGCGCAGATCAAGGTTGTCGAGTGTACCTTTTACGGAACAACCAACTGAGGCCGAGCGGTCTTCTGGGGTGGGGGACGTGGCCGCGCCCGGCGGTCTGCAGACGGAGGTGGGCAGGAAGAACGGGGAGCAATTACAGAGGGAGGATGTGATTAATGAAGAGTCAAATGGTTCTGATGGGGCATCTAGAGCTTGCGCGCCCTCCCCACGTCCGTCTCCGGTGCCACAACGGCAGTCGCCGCGGAATCTCAGACCCCTACCGAATAGAATTCGTAGGTTAGAAATAGATTAGTTATTGGAAATGTCATATCATAACCGTGTAATAGATTTAGCGGGGAGGTGTGATATATATATATATATTACGGTATGTGGGTAGAATTAAGTTAGCATTTATAGTATAGGGTAGATATGTATGTATTTTGTCACACAAGCCAGTCTGCGATTAAACCTCCAACTGATAGTATAACCTGTATTATTTAGACAACCTAGACTTCCTATATTCCGGAATCCTAGACTTTATATACCTTAAACTTCATGATGCCCAGTTCGGTTTTAGGACTGGGCTATCTACAGAAAGTGCTATTCTCTGCCTGAAGCATACTGTCGCGTATTATACGGATAGAAAAACACCAGTGTATGCCTGCTTCCTGGACCTGTCCAAGGCATTTGACAGAGTCAATTATGAGCTGCTTTGGGGGAAACTGAGGGAGGCAGGTATACCTGATGAATGTGTGGGTATTCTCAATTACTGGTACAGCAATCAGAGTAATCATGTGAAGTGGGGAGGGGCCTTGTCAGATGAATATATGATGCAATGTGGCGTTAGACAGGGGGGTCTAACATCTCCGAGGTTGTTTAACTGGTATATGAATGACCTGATAGCCGGACTCAGTGGCATGCATGCGGGATGCTATATTGAAAACATGGCTGTTAATAATATTAGCTATGCCGATGACATGGTGCTGCTGAGTCCGTCTATTGGGGCACTCAGGCAGTTGGTGGCCAGGTGTGAAGAGTACGCCACTAGTCATGGGCTTATGTACAACTCCAGCAAGAGTGAAGTGATGGTATTTAGGGCAGGAAGAATTAAACCTTACTTTATTCCACCAGTAACTCTTGGTGGAGTGGTATTAAGGGTAGTGGAGGCTTTTAAATACTTGGGTCATATAGTCTCGAGTGATTTATGTGATGACAGTGACATGGAGAGGGAGCGGAGGGCGTTATCAGTTAGGAGTAATATGTTGGCCCGCAGGTTTGCTAGATGCTCTGCTGAAGTAAAAGTAACGCTATTCAAAGCGTATTGCCAATCGTTTTACTCTAGCGGCCTGTGGTTTCGATATACGAAACGAGCTTATAGCGCCCTTCGAGTGCAATACAATAACGCCTTCAGAATGCTGTTGAGACTACCAAGATGGTGTAGCGCCTCTGGAATGTTCGCGGACGCTCACACGGACGGATTTCACGCGATCATGAGGAAAAAAATTGCATCGTTGATGGACCGTGTCAGAAATAGTCAAAACAGCATTTTGAAGGTGTTAGCTGATAGGTACAACTGTCCTATTCTTTGTCACTGGGTGACACAGATTAGGACACTTGTCAATTACATTAAATAGCCATAATCGTAAAGTATAGTAATGTTATTCCTTTTAATTTTATTGAATTTATTGTGTAACCCCACTAACATAGATATAAGTACAATGATGTTACTAACCATATATGGATTTTATCTGAAATAAAATTATTTGAATTTGAATTTGAAAATTGTGCTATGTTTTGTTGGAAACCAGTTTTTTTGCCCGGTTGCTTCCAGCCATTTCTCTTTTCTGTATAGATTACTTGGAAACCAGTAATTTATAATTATATTCGTATTAAGTCCGTGGTATATTAACTTGGAGAGCAGGAGTTACCATTGCCTAAACGTCGCGATTTTCATAGCACCTAGATAAAAAATAAATAAACAGCACCTGTCAACACTACAGATGTCAAAGTCATTGGAAGTTTCTGCGCCGAAACGAAACGTTACGTCGCTTAGGGAAAAAGTGTTTTTTCAGTGGAATTTCAAGTTTCAAGAATATCTCAGACACCCAAATGGATAAATAGAAGCAAAAAAGTGAAAGGGTGTTTGGAATTACGATATTTATACGTGGAAATCGTAAAATTTGAAAAGGGCTTCAGCTCGTAAGTTACGACAAAAACTCTTCTTTATTTACATGAAATGCCACTATTACTACATAATATGTTATATTATGTCGCCTTTTTGCTTGGGAGAAAGGATCTCTGAGTTAAGCTGCATTTTGGTGTATTCACTGATGCTTTCACAAACAGTCTAAATGTCTTATACCCGGTTTTCAAGTTTTGAAAACTATGATTTTTTATACACTAGGTCATATTGTGGCGTTTTTCCATTGGAAAAGGCTAAGTCTCTTCGAGATAATGCAGAAATGTAGTGTTAATTAATGTTTCTGTTATAACCTCCAATACAAGATTCTTACCTGTATCTTTTGATCCTTAAGGCTTGTATCATGGTTTTCCATGATTTGTGTAACAAAACTTACTAGAGTGTACGAAAGAACACATTATCATTGTGGCACTTATTCCGTTGGAATATAAAATCTAAGTCATGTGCATGCTACTAATTTTCTGACACTAATAAGAGTAATCATAAATCCTTGTAAACATACAATTTTGTTCTATGACTTTAAACACTACTCCCGTTGGGGGAAGCTGTTAGCTAGCTTTATGAAAATTATTTATACAAGTTTATATAAACTTCTATAAACAGAACCTAAATAAGAAGGGTTTTCTTCTGTTATTTATTATATCCTTTCCGTTGGAAAGCGTTACTCTGAACTGTTGGGTATTGTTACCCGGTCAGTGTGGCAAAATAACACCTCACTTTTATGTTGCAACAGTATACCGGAAATTAATTTTGTACCGTTTTGATAAGTTAAGTTAACTTCAGACTTATAGATTCAGAATACAATTCTGTTCTTGATTGAGTAATGCATAGTAGATGGCAAAGTTCACTGGAAAGGAAGAAGCACTCAAGAGGAAGGTCAAGATAGCAGCAGAAGGTACCAAAACTACCAAACATCAAATACCTGCACAAGATACCACAACTCTTAACAAAGTTAGTTCCATTAACAAGCCTTAAAAATTAAACAATTTTCTCAAATCTTAGTTGAATCCATTGTCAAGATTTGAAACTTAAACAATTTTCACAAATCATAGCAAAGTTGGATACTTTGTCATGTGGCCAATAGAGATATCAAAGGCTATAGAGATATCATATGTTATGTGATGGGATCTTGTGTGTTTTCAAACCTGTGATTCAACAGTTCTTGCCTAGAAGTATTAATGTTACAAACTTCATCCAACAAATGTGTTAAAGTATTACCACAATTTGTATAGATTTGCAAAAAAAATGTTTATTCTAAGGCCCAAGACTAAGGTCTAAAATGTGTCAATTGACACAGGTCTAACAATTGCCAAAATTTATATAATTATGAAGGAAATCTCTATATGAGAAGTCAGTAGACGTCTTCTTCATCATAAATATACCCAGACTGTACATTCTGGCGAAGGGTTCCAAATTTTCAGGGTCACAGACCAGTCAAGATGTAAAATAGTACCTATAGAAAATGGCAACTGTCTGACTGCAAGGCGTCCCAAAGCATACCACGTTGTTGAAATAGCTCGATGAGCATTGAAATTTGGTTGTTGGACCACACCACTATTTCCATGTTTCTAAACTTGCGTCTCATACGTCCACACTGGATGACACCTGTTTATAAACTGAATATTTCGTCTTGCTCTCCACTAGGGTGGGTCGAAAATCACGAATTTCGGAGTACCGTAATATAATAGGGCTCAAAAGTTGCTGTGTATTCTGTAGATTAGAGAATTTTTTGTTATTTTCAAAATACTCGACATTATAGCTTTTTGAACTTAAAATATTATGGCATAAATAAAGCAAAATGCTATATTTATATAACTTTTTGCTACTATTTTTTTAAATACAAGCTTGAATGTAAAAGCTAATCTAAATATTACAGGAAAGATTTGTTTTCTTCAAAAACATACGGTATTTATTATGTTTTTAATGGTACCCAATAGTACCAAATAGCCTTAAAATTGTGTTTTTCGAGTATTGTTTCTCGCCTCGTGTTGCTTTAATCGATATATTTTTTGTTTCTATTGTCTGTGTTTAGACCACTGATGATCCGTTAACAGCTTTAAATCATAATTTTGCCGGTTTAAACACATCAAAATGCATTTTACATAAAAGGCCAATTCCCTAGTTTGGCTACATGATGACAAAATATGATACATGAATCAAATATAATAAAAAATAAATAATTTTGAAATACAATAGTGTTATTTAACGATTTAAATAGTTTATATTTATATATTTAGAGACCTTATACATCTCTAACAAATCTCGATTGTTATTAGTTTCTTAGTCTTATTTTTGACATGTAACACTACATTTAATTAATGATACTTTGATTATTGTATTATTTTTATTTGATGTACCTAGATAGATTTTGACTTGTAAAAGTGCCCTTGAGGCCTATTTGCAGAATAAATGTTTTGATTTTGATTTTGATTTAATATGGAGTGAAAATAAAAAATATAAATACTTTTTTATACTTAACAGCCGTCTTAACAAGTCTAAATCTATATTTTTTTATTATTTTTTCTGTTATCTACAGAAAACACAGCAACTTTTGAGCCTTATTACATTACGATACTCCAAAATTCGTTTATTTCGACCCACCCTACTCTCCACCTAGAGTGGGGAGCACAGCAACATGTTTATGCAACAATGTTTCATCATCTTTGTTTATAAACATGTTTACAGAGATGATGCAACATTGTGCAACACTGTTTATAAACAGTGATTAAACAGAGTTTATTAACAAATGTTGCCTAATGAATACCATTACCCGGATTAAACTTAAATCATAAACCGACAAAGTAGCCACAATACTACATACATGTAGAAAAGAATGCGGGATACTCCAGGATTAGAGCTGCTTTTCTGATATTAAAATTATTAGGTACCTGCATAATTACTAATTTTTACAATAATTTACCAAGCAAGTCATTGACGACCGGTTTAGCCTAGTGGGTAGTGCACCTGCCTGTGAAGCTGACGGTCCTGGGTTCGAATCCCGGTCAGGGCAAATATTAGTGTGATGAGCATGAATATTTGTTTCTGAGTCTTGGATGTTTTCTATGTATTTAAGTATTTATATCTATTAAATATATCATCGTCTAGTACCCATAATACAAGCCTTCTTGAGCTTACTGTGGGGCTAGTTCGATTTGTGTAAGATTGTCTTCTAATATTTATTTATTTATTTTAAGTCATGACATCAAATGGCATTTTCTACACCTAACAACACATACTTGGGTGTTTCTAAGGCGCCGGGCTCACTACCTCTAAATGTAAAGCTACTGACCTGGAAGTGTGGAAGGCACACAAGGCCGGTGGAGCTCCACGGGGCCCAGCACAAGCTCATCCTTGATCTGGTGGTCTGCATACAGCTCGCACAAGCCCGCACTGTCCTCACACTCCGCCTCCTCCTTCACATGTGCCCCGGTCTCCTCATTGTCACACTCCTCAGCCTCCTCCTTCACACACACCTCCTCCGCCTCAGTCTTCACACACAACGTTTCTAGTGACATAATACCTTGTGGTTTTAACGCTGGAGTGACTATCCCGCACCTGCAATGCAATATTCAGATACTGTCTTACAGCAACATCCAGAGAGCTTAGATCTGAATGTGTTACAAGAGGTTTTAAAACTAAAACAAGGATAATGGTACGGCAAAGGTGTCAAAGCCCGTTGCTTGCTTCAATGTAATATAATCCACGCTACTGTCTTAAGTTATAAATTAAATTACATATACAAAATAAGGGTGATTGCGAAGACCAATCTAGTAAACTGGAGGAAATAAAAAAGAGACAAACAGAACACTACCTGTGCATTTATATACCAGTTATACCACTGCGAACAAGTAACACGAAACCTTAGGGAAAACGAGCGGTCACACTAAGACGCGACCACCGGATGGGTAAACGCCACGCTATTAGTAATGGTCCATTGGTCGTATCACAACTGAATTGAGGTATTTACCTTGACTAAATAACTAAAATTGCATTATAGTTTTGACGACAATCACCACCAAACATAACCTCCTAGATAAGAGTGTGTATGATTTTTTTTTTTTTTGGGATTTTATGGCCTGGTTGCTGAGACCTTTAAGCCACGTCTTTATTTGCTAAGTACACGTTAAGTCACATCACAGATTTTGAAAATCAACTTTTATATGTTTTGCACTGTATTCTTAATGTATTTGTATACGGGTTTGTAAGTTTCAATGTCCTTTAGTAGTCGATTAAGCGGCGGCGGGCGGGAAGAAAAATCACTAATTATTTTGACACACTTCACTTAATTCACTCGCGAGTACCAATCTGTCAATTAGAAATTTTTGACAGTCGAATATAATGTGGTCCACTGTTCCTTCTTCAACTCCGCAGAATGTACAGACATTGCTTTCAATTATATTTAATCTTGCTAAATGTGATGGAGCTTTATTATGCCCATAACGTAATCGGTTCATTGTGGTGATAAAATCACGACTGGCTCTTTGGAGGCTATCATACCATGGCTTTACCGGTAAGTTTTCTTGTATGCTGCCATACCATCGACCTTTCATTTCTTGGTCCTTCTTCCACATTTGTTCCCATAGCTTTCTTATGGCTAACCTTACATTACTTAAATAATCAGTCATAGGTATATACATAGTATCCGAAACATCGAGTGAATTTACAGCTGCATAAGCAGCTTTATCAGCCATTTCATTTCCCGAAATTCCTCTATGAGAAGGCACCCACATAAATGAAATGGTTTTACCTTGAAGATGATATTTGAATAATAATTCTTTAATTATGTACAGAATGAAATTAGTTTTAAAGTGAATTTTTATATAGCTTAGCCCTTTGATCAAACTTAAAGAGTCTGTTATAATTAGAAAATATTTACAACTATTTACATTTTCAATCCGCAAAAGGGCCTGATAAACTGCATAAGCTTCTGCTGTAAATATTGTACACACATCTTGCAAAAGAAAGCTCTGAGAATATTTTATTTGAGGATCATACACAGCACAGCGCACATAATCTTTACCTTTGCTTCCATCTGTGTATAAAGTGTAGTAATCATTCTCTGACAAAAATTGCAACATATCTGAATTGTTTGTGACCGAATCAACTACAGTTATTGGATGCATTATACTTTTATACTGAGAAGAATAGCAGGGCCAAGGGCACTGCTTTTTGATTTTACAACAGATGCTTTCAATTTCCAGAAAAACATGGAATAACATTGGAGAGGTACCAACCAGGAGACTCTCTCCAGTTGCTAAAGGACCGGACACATTGATCCTATGAGGTATTATCTTGTTTATAATTTGCATGTTACTTGAGTACAATAATTTAAGGCAATACCTTTCAGCAAGTAGGAGACGTCTCAAGATCAGTGGCATAATCTTAGTCTCAACTTCCATGGCCCTTATGGGAGTTGAGCACATTGCACCTGATATTATTCTCAGAGCTTTATTCTGTATGATATCTAATTTTTTGGCATGGTAACTGTTCATATATGCCATGGCACTATAATCAAAATGGCTTCTCACAATAGCTTTGTATAGGATAGACAATATTTTGGGGTCAGCACCCCATGATACTCCGGCTAGACATCTTATTATATTTACAGCTTTTAAAGCATTTTTTGAAATATATTGGATATGTTCTTCAAAAGTCAGTTTTTGGTCTATGATGACACCTAAGAATTTCTTAGAACTAACTCTATTTATAGATTCTCCACAGTACTTAATATCACAAGTTGGGATATCATCACCGAAAATCATTAAACTGCTTTTTGTGGCATTAATCTTTAGATGTAATCTACCATCATAGTACTGACTCAACTGATATAGCACTCTGTTCATATTATCTATGGCAATTTGCAAATTCCTATTACTACTGTACAAAACAATGTCATCAGCGAATTGTAAAATATTTACATCACTAGAATTCACATATTTACATATTTCACAAGTGTACAAATTGTACAGTAATGGCGAAAGAGTGGCACCTTGCATTGTACCTTTCGAGGCAATTCTAGGCCCATGTAGGATGTTATTATGTTTAACAAATAAGGTTCTTTGGTTTAAAAAATTATAGATCCACTCACACAGTCGTCCAGGTATACCCACGTCAGACATAATGTTGACTAAGATACCTGGGTCGACATTATCAAAAGCTCCCTGAACATCTAAAAATACACAAACAGTGTGTGACTTTAGATTATTTGCAATTTTCAGATCTGAAACAAGTGATAAGAAGCTGTCAGCGCAGCTACGCCCTCGACGGAAGCCATACTGCACATGTGGGATGATACCATTAGCCTCTACAAACCAGTCAAGGCGGACTTTAATCATGTTTTCAAATAGTTTACCAAGACACGAAGACAGAGATATAGGACGATAGGAACTAGCCTGTTCCGGTGACTTATCTGGCTTGAGTATAGGAATGACACACTGGGTTTTCCATGACTCAGGAATAATTAGTTTGTTCCATAGAGCATTAAGAATATCTAGAAAGAGATGCTGAACAGATGAATGAAGTTCTTTAATTACAATATATGGAAAATTATCTAAACCCGGACTTGTATTACGCCTAGATTGTAAGCTTGTTAGAAATTCATTCCATGAAAAAGGTTCCAGTAAAAATTTTGAATTGCTATTATTATTGTTACAATTAAAAAAATTGATTAAGTTACTAGTCTCTTTTAAACCGCTATTGTCGGACAATTTATCTAAGAAGGTAGGTATGAATTCGTCCTTATGAGATTTAATACTTGACTTAACACCCTTAAACATCTTAATCATGTTCCAAATTTTACTTATGGGGGTAGTTCTACTAAAAGTATTGCACAGATCGTACCAACCAGTACTCTTCTGCTCGGATATGGTTCTCTTTTTTAAAGCATCAAGTTTTTTGTAATTGATATAGTTTTCTATTGTGGAATCACTCTTGTACAGTTTCAAGGCATTGTAGGATGCTATTACACTTTGTTCGCAAACCTTATTCCACCAAGGTGCTGGAGGTCTGCTAATGAAGTTGGTAGACTTTGTAAACTTTGGAACAACTATTTCCATAAGGGAATCAAGACGTCTACAGAATTCTATATAAGAAGAAAGTGGGTTCTCTTGACTGACAGTTAGATCACCAAACGCGTTTTCAGAAAGGTCTTTATATTTGCGCCAATCAGCTCTTTTGTAAATAAATTTGTCAACAGGAGGGTTAATTTGATATTTGTCCAAGGATAGATATATTTCAGTTATAGTTGGATAGTGGTAACTTCCCATACAATCGTCATGTACAGACCACTCGCATAGTGGTGCTAAGCATGCGCTAGCAAAGCTGATGTCGATAGCTGAGGGATTGGTTCTAGGGCGGTTCACTGTAGTGAAACTGCCATCATTTAATATACATAGATCACACTCATCTATAACATCATATAAATCTTGACCGCGACCTTTAGTAGATAAACAACCAAATGCAATATGGTGAGCATTAAAATCTCCGCTCATAAAATAGGTTTAGGGAGGTCTCGAATTATATTGCGCAGTCTATTCATTCTTATGTGCCCACTGGAAGGAGGGCAATATACACAGAGTACAGTCACCTTACCGCGCTCGGTAGATATAGACACGGCTATAGTTTGAATGTCCTCATACAAAGTTGTATTTAATATGTTATATTTAATGTCTGGCTTAATTAATATTGCTACACCGTTATGAGGATTCTTGGATATTCTGGAGTGAAGGTTATAACCGGGGATTCTAAACTTATGATATTCTTTGAACCATGTTTCGTTAAGTAAACATATATCAATATTCTGTTCTTGCATAAATTTAATTAACAAGGGCTTTTTACTAAATGCACTTTGAATGTTAAACTGCGCAATTCGTAATTGAGATGTTCTAGGGGGACTTAAATCCATTATGGAGATTTAGGAGATAGATTTTTTATAAGTGCGGCTTTAATTGATCTTGTAGTGATCGGCGTTGGGTCACTTGTATTAGCCAACTCTAGAATTGTTTGTACTAGGGCCATTAGTACATCATCATCAGCGAGTAGTTTGGCTTTGTAGTCCATAGGCTGGACATGTGTGACCGGGGCTGGTGGGGGCGCCGGTTTGTTATTTACAGTATTTACAGATTTATTTACATGAGTATTTACAGGTTTAGTATTTACAACTTGAGTTTGTTTTTGTAACGGCAGTGAAGGAAATTCAATCTGGGGTGTCTTTATTGTTTGTGCTACACTTGCGTAAGTAATTTTGCTCTTTTTCTCTAAGATTTTATTCATTTTGATAGGGCATTGTTTTGAAATAGCTATATGCGGGCCGCTGCAGTTGGTGCAGCAGACCTCATTTGGTTTGTCACAATCTTTATAAATATGTTCACCTGAGCAGATGGAACACCTTTGCTTGCCGTTACAGATTTTAGCCGAGTGGTTAAACTTAAAACATTTAAAACATTGTTGTAGTGGAGGTATATATTCAAAGACTCTGTATGAAAACAGGTCATATTGCACATTGTCCGGTAAAACATTTGACAGAAATGTAATGCTAACTGTTTGTAGAGGTACTCTCTCTTGTCCAACTTTCTTCGTGAAGCGCCTAACCGAGATGATCTCATAGACGGAGCTTAATTTTGTATATAGGTCCTTGTTAGAAATATTTGCTGGTACGAACCGTATTATTCCAGTTTTTTCTATTTGAGTCGCTGGTATGTAGGCTTTCATATTGTACTCGTCCAGGAATGCATTATTGTTTAAAAAGTTATTTGCCGTGTTGTATTGCTTAAAGACTACTGCAATTTTATTTGCATTTAGCCGCTGGATAGCTATTACTCCTTTTACATCAGTCGTAAATATATGATTTAAATATATCGGGCTCTTGTTTCCTAGTCTGTCATTGTGGTTGATATTTTCAACAAACACTTTAAACTCCGTTTTAGTGGAGTTTTCTGGACATTGTCTCTTATAATTTGGTTTAAAGTATGGTACAAAGTCACGCTCACCGCCGCCGCTATCACCGTCGACGCTCTCTCCTCCATCATTCCGAGAACGCTTATGGGAGTTGGGCGGGTTGTCCCCGCCCCCCTCATTCCCATCCATTTTTAAGGTTTATTTCAATACTAATTGGTATATTTACAGACTTTACACACTAAAAATTAAATTAAAATAAGTTTTGAAAATTTAACACGACCGCCTTTTTTTGAGTTCCCGCCAAAAAAAAAAAAAACCGAGAGTGTATGACTACCATGCTCAGTGTTGCCAGGGCCTGCTACACATGTACCAATGCAAACTCAATCAGTTTTAGAATCGCAGATAACCTCCACTAGTAAGAGTTTATAGGATGAACGAAGTGCGCGCGCCGCACATGGGCGATGTTTCGCTAATAAACTGCCCCGCCCCATGCCCCTAAGTCATTCACTCGTACTGCGAACGGCATTCGAAATTTTCCCTCTCTGTCGCACTTACAAGTTTGCACATAAGTGCGACAGAGACGGAAAACTTCGTTTGTGGTTCGCTGTAACATATACTGGACCTATACGCACGTGGCACAGAAAATAAAGTAAATTGTTAACTTTTCATTCTAAAATCCGTGTTTTTGAAGAGCACCTTTAGATTTTTGTATTTTGGCATCTGGCAACACTGAAAGAAGAATCAATAGAATAATAGCATGGTAGTCATAGACACTCTTATCTAGGAGGTTATGTTTGGTGATGATTGTCGTCAAAACTATAATGCAATTTTAGTTATTTAGTCAACGTAAATACCTCAATTCAGTTGTGATACGACCAATGGTCGTCGCGTTCCGCATCCGGTGGTCGTGTTTTAGTGTCACCACTCGTTTTCCCTAAGGCTTCGTCTTACTTGCAGCGTGACCACTTTTAGTAGTTTCCTACTTTTTTGGTAGTTTTGAGGGAAATTTTTAAAGCTTTTAGTAGGAGAAAATAAGTTAGTAGTTTTTAGTAGTTTATAGCAATCCACAATTGGCTACTTAACAATTTTTGAAAATCTGTTTCAATATGTTAAAAATGTTGTAAATTAACATTTCAGCTTTTAACAAAATATTTTTGTTTACTTATTATGAAATCCATAATTTTTAAAATTCATTTAAATTTTCGCGCCATAACGCGGTCCAGTGCTGTGTGACGTCACACTGTTATAAATGAACTAACCTCTTCGCGTGACACTTCAAATAAAATGGTTTTGTCAGCAGCTGTTTCTAACAACATGGCGTCATTTTGATCATTTTAGTCACAGATAAGAAAAACTGATTAAAACCATATTCATTAATTAAATGACTTTCATTGCAATGCAACTAGTTATTTCGGTTCTAGGAATTATGAACTACATTTAACAATACGTTTTACAATCATTAAGTTAATGTACTGACAACCGACCGATTACACTCGATCATGTCCCACATATACGCGATCACCCTAGCTAGGCAGCTAGCATGATAGGATACCTATAATTGACACGTTTTATGGCCAAAATGTACTAAATTTACTAGCTATAGTCTACTAGGCTGTTTCCATACACTATTTTTAATTTTCTGTACGGCAACAATTTTACCTGAAGGTATCTATGGGGTCGGTTACACAGTGATATTATCACGCGATATACTCATATCACAATACGTATTGATCGTGTATTCATGAATATTAACGCAAAATGCATGTATATTTCAATAACACGATAATATTGACACCCGAGTATTGTGATAATAATAACCGTGTAACTGACCCCTATGGGATATCATAGCAATATTAGCAATACTGAAAGTTATAAGATTTGCAAGATAGGGATATGATGACCTTGGTTGTCTCGCTCTATCTCGAGGCTTGTGGATGCGCCTTTACAAAGCTGTCACTATGCACGATTGAGTGTTTTACTGACATTATCTCCCTCTCGCACTCACTAACTCACTAGCAAAGGGCGAATGCTTGTTCCGTACTACGATATACAATATTTATACACGAATAATTGCGATTTAAACACAATCAAGCTTGATTTAGTTAGTCTAGTAGTTTCTAGTAGATTATGAAATTCATTTGGTATTTTTTAGTAGTTTTCTGACTCCTCTTTTAGTAGGAACGCCGATTATAAAGTGGTCACGCTGCTTACTTGTTCGCAGTGGTATAATTGGTATATAAATGCACAGGTAGTGTTCTCTTTGTCTCTTTTTTATTTCCTCCAGTTTACTAGATTGGTCTGCGCAATCACCCTTATTTTGTATATGTAATTTAATTTATAACTTAAGACAGTAGCGTGGATTATATTACATTAAAGCAAGCAACGGGCTTTGACACCTTTGCCGTACCATTATCCTTGTTTTAGTTTTAAAACCTCCTGTAACACATTCAGATCAAAGCTCTCTGGATGTTGCTGTAAGACAGTATCTGAATATTGCATTGCAGGTGCAGGATAGTCACTCCAGCGTTAAAACCACAAGGTATTATGTCACTAGAAACGTTGTGTGTGAAGACTGAGGCGGAGGAGGTGTGTGTGAAAGAGGAGGCTGAGGAGTGTGACAATGAGGAGACCGGGGCACATGTGAAGGAGGAGGCGGAGTGTGAGGACAGTGCGGGCTTGTGCGAGCTGTATGCAGACCACCAGATCAAGGATGAGCTTGTGCTGGGACCCGTGGAGCTCCACCGGCCTTGTGTGCCTTCCACACTTCCAGGTCAGTAGCTTATATATTTAGAGGTAGTAAGCCTTAGAAACACTCAAGTATGTGATATTATGAGATTAGTAATTATGCAGGTATCTAATAATTTAAATACCAGAAAAGCAGCACAAATCCTGGATAATCCCAAATTCTGTTCTACCTATATGTAGTATTGAGTTGTGGCAACTTTGTTGGTTTATGATTTAAGTAACTGATATATTCTATAAGAAATATTGTACCGGTTATGCCAAAATAAACATTAAAACAAAGAATATATCAAACTTTTGAGGATGTAGAGTAGAACACATGGTTTTCTTCAAAACCCATATTAAGACTGCGTCGAGCATAATTAGCAAAAACGGCAGTCACCGTTCAATCGATGAAGTTCACAATTATTAATAAAAAATATAAAATATATGTAATTATTATCACAAAGAGTGTGTCCACAATGTATAACTATTAATAATCTGTAATCAATTACAGTTTAATAAATACAATTCCGTAAAGTTGCACAAAAAATGAGAAGAACGCGTGTCGGCGTTAAGTAAAATTTGTTAAAGAAAATAGATAACGTACTTTAGTTTCAAAATCCTACTCAAACAAATCTCAAACATATTAACTATAAGATATCGGAAGTTTTAGGTCATAATGTGCTTTGGTTATTTAGTAATGATTTTTTAAAATCCCCCCTAAATTCACCATACAAAATTACTATGGAGCGAAGACGTTGAAATATAATAAGTGAGCTACGCACGAAACATTCAGTCACCCACGAGTTCTCAAAGGGAGAGCACGTCTCGATGAGGAGCGACGTCACTGTAAAATATTTCGATATCAATTGTGTAAGTATTCTATCTTTACACAGCAGTTACTCGATGCAAAACGTGGTAAGTATTTTTTTGTTATTAAAAGCTTTTACACTCAAGAGCAATAGAACTCAATGATGAAAAGTGCTAAGATAGTCGAGTTTGGGCTCGTTTGTTTTGTCATGTTCAGTACTTACTATTAAACATGATGGTGAGGGTCTCATGATGAAGCCGGAAGATAGCTTAGGAGTTCCTATGGTCACCTTTTGTATCCATCAGGAGGTCAGTTCGGTGGTACCTACCATAATATATCAATTTTAGCTCAATCGGTTGATGGTAACGGGTCTAAAATTCTGTTGCAAAATTTGACAGACATACATACCCACTAACAGGGCAAGTTAAATAAAAATTAATTTTATTTTTTTAAATAAAGAAAAATGCATTTTGTATTGTATATATTATATGTTTTATCCATGGGTTTCACGCGGAATTGGATTCATTATTCGAGAATGATGAGTTACTAACTTTTAGATTGCGGCCGACCGTACTGACCGATCGAGCGAGCCGGCGACGACGAAAATTATCACCGCGGAGCATTGGGTCGGTTGCACCAACATACGATCACAGGCCGGTCATCGTCAAATATGGCGCCGGCAGCTATCATCCCATAGAAACTTGTCAAACTTTCCATACAACAAATTTTAACGAACACCGCTTACGATTACAAACTGTTTGGCGCAACCCACCCTCTGTCTGTGGTAGAGATTCCATGCTTGTAACCCGATGCGCACAATTGTTACATATCTGCGGTTTTGTTGAATATAGCATTAGACAGCGCATTGGCAGTGCGTGTATCCGAAGATCAACTGCTGCAAGGTACTTACGTGGTGTGAGATGATTAAATGAAAATCTGGCCTACGTGTATGTAGTGTTTTATTTACTCAGAAATAATACTCCAACATATTTAGTCCAAGGTTTGTTTAAATTTATAATGGATGCACTAAGATTAAATAAATTTTATAAACACTGGTTTTGATAGCCATATTTTAGTTGCAGGGATTCTATTCTATTCTTTTTTGATTTATGGCATCCGGGCACATTAAGGGAGCGACCATTAACTGCCAATGTCTCGTTTACGACGGCGACACCAATGAGGGCTATCGTTTTTGTGCTCACCAGTTGGCGCCACTGTCGAGTAAGGTCCAGCTGTCAAAAAGGTTTTACTTGCTATTATGGGCATGAGAACGAAGTTTACGTTTAAATCATATTTAATACCTTAAAACCGTACCGTAAAAATATCCAACATCCCGCATTGTAGCGCAGCCCCGTATTGTTCGGAAAAAAGGAGGAAATAAGTTTCCGAAAGACAAAACTGTCTCAAAGAACTGACAGTCATTGACCCGTAACTCATATTTGCAATAATCAAGCTCAGGTATTGCAAAATATTAACCACCGTAGCGCAACCACAAAGATTGACATTTGACATTTCGGAGCCCTCTCGCTACACTAGCGCCTCTAGCGGCGAACTCACACGCGATAGCCCCCACTGACTTTGATTGTCCAGTTTTAAACTTCGGTCCGAAATGAGAATCTACGTGTGCTCCTCGTTGAACCTGCCTGGCACAAACACAAATTCAAGGAAGTGAGAGAGTGACAGATCGGTCGTGACGTCATTTGCTTAGAGTTATAATAGATTATTACTATTGTTTACGGTATTCCATTGTGAAGTGTACACATATAAATTTCAACAGGTTTAGCAACTACTGTTGTACTTATCCCAATGAATGTTACCATATTTTGAAAATGATAGGTCCTATCAATGTACATCCAAAGAATGTTTTGTAGGTAATTTTATGAATAACGTTTCAGCCTGTGACAGTGTTCTCACAGCTATAGCCGTTGTCAACAAAATAAAAAAAAACGAATTGGGCACACAAGTACAGTAAGAGTGGGGGAACAGTAGTTTTTTAACTTGTTTCTCTTTCAACATTGGAGCACATACATATATACAAGCTGCATGAATGCCAAATTTCGTGTTTTCTGCCAGATTGGACCGTATCTCGAGCTAACAAGCCATACTATAATATATATCAATGATAATACTTAACCTTCTTAAGATTAATAAATCTGGGTACATATGGAAAATAACAACAAAACAAAGACTAACGACGAGGAAAAAAGGTATTTATAATGTGAAGTTCCACAAGAAAAATGATTCTGTCCTGTGATGCATCAGCAATGAATAAAACAAATAATTTATCTTGTTACAGAGCCCCTTGTTAGAGCAGGGGATGTTCCTGGGCGGGCTTGCTCGGTCAGGCTGGAGCGGCTGCTGGTGGACGCGGCGCGGCGCTCGTGCCGGGTCGGGCGCCGCACGTACACGCTGCGGCGCACTCGCGAGCCGCGCGACTGTACCGACACGTCGAGCAACATCTATCAGTGCGACGACTGCGGCAGGAGTTTCAATAATAAGGCTCTCTTGAGGAAACACATTCACACCCACTTACCACCTTTAAGTAACTCAACCCAGAAGGATTTTGCTTGTGATCTTTGCGATTCTAAATTCAAAACTAAATTGCTTGTTTTAGAACATGAGAAAAACAAACATGGTGTTACAAGTTTAATGTCAACTGCAGGTCACAGAAATAGTTTCAGGAGCCACATTGTTAAGAAGTTACTAAATTGTAATCATTGTAGTTATTCTACAGTAAATAAGTACCATTTACAACATCATTTAATGATACACTATTGTGAAAAACCTCATAAGTGTAGCTTGTGTTTGTTTAAGTGCAGTCGAAAGGCAGATTTAATAATGCATAAAAGGGTACATACTGTTGAAAAACCATTTAAGTGTAGCCCCGGCGACTACAAGTGCCGACAGAAGGCAAAGTTACAGAGTTATGAGAGGATACACACTGGAGAAAAACCATTCAAATGTAGCCACTGTGACTACAAGTGCACAGTTAAATCAAGTTTACAAAGCCATGAGATGATACACACTGGGGAAAAACCATTCAAATTTAGCCACTGTGACTACGAGTGCACAGGTAAATTAAGTTTACCGATTGATGTGAGAATACACACTGGAAAAAAACCATTTAAGTGTAGCCAATGTGACTACAAGTGCCGACAGAAGGCAAAGTTACAGATTCATGAGAGGATACACACTGGAGATAAACCATTCAAATGTAGCCACTGTGACTACAAGTGCACAGTTAAATCACGTTTACAAGAACATGAGAGGATACACACTGGGGAAAAACCATTCAAATGTAACCACTGTGACTACAAGTGCACAGCTAAATCAAATTTACGGATTCATGAGAGTATACACACTGGAGAAAAACCATTCAAATGTAGCCACTGTGACTACAAGTGCACAGCTAAATCACGTTTACAAAGACATGCGATGATACACACTGGAGATAAACCATTCAAATGTAGCCACTGTGACTACAAGTACACGACTAAATCAAGTTTACGGAGACATGAGAGAATACACACTGGAGAAAAACTATTCAAATGTAGCCACTGTGACTACAAGTGCACAGTTAAATCAAGTTTACAAAGCCATGAGATGATACACACTGGGGAAAAACCATTCAAATGTAGCTACTGTGACTACAAGTGCATAGTTAAATTAAGTTTATGGAGACATGAGAGAATACACACTGGAGAAAAACCATTCAAATGTAGCCACTGTGACTACAAGTGCGCAGTTAAATCAAGTTTACAAAGACATGAGAGGATGCACACTGGGGAAAAACCATTCAAATGTAGCCACTGTGACTACGAGTGCATAGATAAAGTAAGTTTACGAAGACATGAGAGAATACACACTGGAAAAAAACCATTTAAGTGTAGCCAATGTGACTACAAGTGCCGACAGAAGTCAAAGTTACAGATTCATGAGAGGATACACACTGGAGAAAAACCATTCAAATGTAGCCACTGTGACTACAAGTGCACAGTTAAATCACATTTACAAAGACATGAGATGATACACACTGGGGAAAAACCATTCAAGTGTAGCCACTGTGACTACAAGTGCATAGATAAAGTAAGTTTACGCAGACATGAGAGAATACACACTGGAGAAAAACCATTCAAGTGTAGCCACTGTAACTACAAGTGCACAGTTAAATCACATTTACAAAGACATGAGATGATACACACTGGGGAAAAGCCATTCAAATGTAGCCACTGTGACTACAAGTGCATAGATAAAGTAAGTTTACGGAGACATGAGAGAATACACACTGGAGAAAAACCATTCAAATGTAGCCACTGTGACTACAAGTGCGCAGTTAAATCAAGTTTACAACGACATGAGACGATGCACACTGCGGAAAACCATTCAAATGTAGCCACTGTGACTACAAGTGCATAGATAAAGTAAGTTTACGGAGACATGAGAGAATACACACTTGAGAAAAACCATTCAAGTGTAGCCACTGTAACTACAAGTGCACAGTTAAATCACATTTACAAAGTCATGAGATGATACACACTGGGGAAAAGCCATTCAAATGTAGCCACTGTGACTACAAGTGCATAGATAAAGTAAGTTTACGGAGACATGAGAGAATACACACTGGAGAAAAACCATTCAAATGTAGCCACTGTGACTACAAATGCGCAGTTAAATCAAGTTTACAAAGACATGAGATGATACACACTGGGGAAAAGCCATTCAAATGTAGCCACTGTGACTACAAGTGCATAGATAAAGTAAGTTTACGGAGACATGAGAGAATACACACTTGAGAAAAACCATTCAAATGTAGCCACTGTAACTACAAGTGCGCAGTTAAATCACGTTTACAAAGACATGAGAGGATACACACTGGGGAAAACCCATTTAAATGCAGCCACTGTAACTACAAGTGCAGACAGAAAGGAAATTTAGTGAGACATGCGAGGACACATACACATACTGATGGATGAAAAATTCATTGTGAATACAGGTGCAGACATAAAAGAAAATAACAAATGATGATATACCTGCGCGTCCGATTACCGAAGTGCACCTGTCATTTATGTCTGACTCGTTTATAAACGAGTAGTGTCACGTAAGTTTCTGACAAATATTTCAAGCTTGTCGTGTTTCAATCTTAGTAGAAAAAAACAATCTGAAATGCCGAAGTGCTGTCTTTATTTTTCTTTCATAAAGTCAGCTTTTGCGAAAAGGTTTAGTACATTTCTTCATCCATTCATTTATAATAAAATATGTAAAGAACTCCCTTTGCAAGAATACTCAATCAGAGAACTAAAACTTAAGGTGCGGACATGGCTGAAATCCCTTTGTTATGAGGATATAGAAAACATGTTGAAAGTGACTAAATAAATCAATACCTACACACACACACACACACTCATGTACACGCCCACGCATACACACTAAACACATAGGTACTCTCAATTCGTAGATTCTATGCTTGTTTCCATTTTTATGTCTGGTATATGTTAGTAATAATAATTATATTGTATTGTCATCCTTTCTGACTTTTCGCGCACATATTGTTAATCCATTTTTGAATTGGCTACCTACGGGACAGGCTTAGCCTAGTGTAGGGGCCAGTCGAACCACATAAAGAAATCATAAGTAGACGCATTTATAGAATCCCCCTACCGCCGTATAAATCGGCTTTGGCCCGAAAATCTCCCGCATACTCACATCTCCTCGTATATAACAGGATTTGCAAATACCTAAACATTAAAATGCTCTCTATATATCAAGTCAAGAGTGTGGTGAAGAAGTGGCTGCTAACGCTGTCATACGCTGAAACCGAAAGCCTAATCAAATTACCTGAAACAAACTGAACTCTAAGTACACACACACGCTCACACACACGCACGCACCTACACACGCACGCACGCACACACACACACACACACACACACACAGACACACACACACACACACACACACACACACACACACACACACACACACACACACACACACACAAGCAAGCATGGCATTTAATAATATTAATATTTCAATATGCACATATAAGTTAATTTTACTTTTTAAACATGTGAATCTTGTCAATCGCACTCGCAGACTACCAAGACACAGGCTCAGCCTAGTTTGGAGTCTGATGGATAATTGTCTAACAAACCCATGTATGAACTATTTTGCTGAATAAATCATTATTATTATTATTACATAAATCCACTCAGTACATTACTTATAAATGATGATATGTTCAACTATACCTGTAAACTTTTATGTACAAATAAACTTCTTATGTCTTATGTCTTTTTTCCCCTCAGACTACTATTCAAACAATTCATTATTGAACGACACAATCAAGTCAAAACGATGCTGTTTTATTACCTAATCTAAAATCTAAATACTTGTATCAATACTAGAGCACATTGGTGCTCAGTTTTCTTTTATTATAAATACTAGAGCACATTGGTCACTGGTGGACAGTTTTTAAAAGAAAACTCAAAAACCGTAAAATCTAAGTATATTGCTCAAACCAAAAATCATTGAAAGTATACTAATGCACACCACCTCATTTTTTTTCAGAATTTTGAAGTTAATGGTTTGGAAATTAGAGACACTTTCTATGACTTTGACAGCTCTATATCTCACCAACGGTTGAGTTAATCACACTTAAATGGACAAGTTTTTAGAAACCTCCATATCATTTTTAAACGCCTATACATCGATACCCCACACGACTAATGTGCGTTGAAATTTTTATTTTCATCCACCGGTTACATGTATGGAGTGCCACCTCCCTAATTTAATATTTTTTGTAATTTCACATCACTTTTATGTAGCGGTTCATAGAATACACCTTCCTACCAAATTTCATAACTGTAGTGCTTATAGTCTCCGAGTAAATCGGCTGTGACATACGGACGGTAGGACGGACGGACAGACATGACGAATCTATAAGGGTTCCGTTTTTGCCATTTTGGCTACGGAACCCTAAAAAGTCTATCGTCCCCCCCCCCCTCTAATTTCCAAACTATGAAGTTTAAAATTCTGAAAAATTAGAAGTGGTGTGCATTAATAAATACTTTCAATGATTTTTGGTTTGAACAAGACAAGATAGACTTTAAGGCTGTCTTGTCCAAACAAAAGGTCGCAAGTACCGTGAATTCTCTCAGGCTCGCGCAACTTAGAACAAAATTTACAAAATGTCACTTTTGTATGGAATTTGGCCAAAAAATAATGGCGGATACTGCTATCTCCCTCCCTCAGTTAATCCATCTCAGTCACATGTCATTGTCACCTCTGGGGCGCTACCGCGACAGCAAACGAAGTTTTCCCTCTCTGTCGCACTTGCAAGTTTGCATATAAGTGAGACAGAGAGGGAAAACTTCGTTTGTGGTCGCGGTAGCCCCTCTGGTCACTTCCGTTCAACTTGAGCAATGAAAAAGGAATCAGATGGAAGTGACATACTTACCTACAGAAAAAGTGTGGCCGACGCCATACTGCGATGCCTTACAAATGGCGGTCTCTAGTGCTGGGGAAGACAAATTTGTATATGTTACGATATCGATAAACCAAAAGAAAAGTAACTTTTTATCACATACTACTAAACGTATACATTGTTAAGGCCGTCGTCTCCTAGAGGAAAATATAATCATAACATTCTGTTGTAATGAGCCTTGGGATCCCAGGGACTGGTAGACGACGGGAGCATACATATTGTCGTGTAGACGACAAAAACATTGAGACATTTGGCTTATTGTGGCTTCTGCCACAATTTAATTATATAAGTTCTTTACATTTTGATTAAAATAACAATCATACAAAATTTTCGGTATCAACAGCTTCTAAACATTTTTCTTAATTCACTTCTTGGTAACCTGAATAAAATTCGTATAATTTCACTCACTACAATGTCATTTATGATACAGGTGTTACGTACATAAACGAAGTTTGCCTATACTAACAAGGGTTGTTGCGGATATCCGCATCCACAACCGCGTAACATCGGCATTAAATTCGACATCCGCATCTACAAAAAATCAATGCGGAATTTATGCAGATGCGGACTCACGAAGCTTTCGCCTTTTGACATTTGCTTGTTCCGGAAATCTGAAATTGACTATTTGCTACGTAAATAGTAATGTAATAATATATTATATAAATGCCTATACACAAACAATTTACATCGATAACTAACGACATGTTTTTTTTTCATTAATTTACAACACTAGCCTAGTTTTATTTTTAACAATAACTCTCTAAAATCAACTTGGAACGAGGCAAAAGCTACTTATTTTATAGTAATAAGCATCTGCAGTTTATCTGAGACTATTATATTGCATAATGTACTTGAAATTTATGAAAAAACAGCACTAGTTTCTAACCGATGAAAAGTGATGTTTTCTTCGGACTCCCTCGCCGATCTACAAGTGCTCCAGCAAGTCCAGCAGTATGGCACTACGCACGACATTCTGCCCACATAGAAATATTATTAACACTTACAAAAAACATATATTTTTAAAATATTAATATTCATATAGACAGCAAACGAAGTTTTCCCTCTCTGTCGCACTTGCAAGTTTGCATATAAGTGAGACAGAGAGGGAAAACTTCGTTTGCTGTTCGCGGCAGCGCCCCAGGCCGCTGCAGTGTGTGACAGGCTTTAAGCTGACGCAACGCACATCAAAGAGAATATAACACGCACATCAGCTTTTTTAAAAAGTTACCATTTGTTCGGTGAAAAAGGACGAATGGAACTAGCTAGAATAACTGCAAGTAATATTTATAACTTCCTTGATAGTGTATGTGACGACGTATTTTTTTTTTTCATTTGGAATATAAAATAAAGAAAATTGTTCACTATGTATGAATTCTGCATTTTCATCCTAAAATCCGTGTTTTTAAAGAGCACCTTCAGATTTTTGTATTTCGGCATCTGGCAACACTGAAACAAGAATCAATTAATAGAGGGGCTACCGCGACTAAAAACGAACGAAGTTCGAATATTTCCCTCTCTGCCGCACGAATCAGCAAGTGCAACAGAGAAGGAGATATGCGAACTTCGTTCGCTTTCGATTCGCGGTAGCCCCTTAGAAAGAAGCAACATAGAAGAGTTAAGCCTTTCATAAAATCTTCTTGAGCAAAAGGTCGACATCAATCATTATTAGAATGCGACTTAACCACTGTCTCTCTCATTTACGACTTTTTAAATTACATTACCGTGACACCTCCCTATGCGAATGTGGTCTGAGGGGCTACCGCGAACCGAAAACGAACGAAGTTCGAATATCTCCCTCTCTGTCGCACTTGCTTATTCGTGCAGCAGAGAGGGAGATATTCGAACTTCGTTCGTTTTCAGTTCGCGGTAGCCCCTCTGGACGAAGGCTCCCTCAATCATTTGTTTTTAAATTGCCCCAGATTTAGTCAAACAAATTTATACTCAGGCCTCATCTTTCAAAAAATTCCCCTTCCTACTCATATGCCCTCTCTTTTAGTCCCCGACCCAGCTGTTTTCAGACTTCTAGCTAATTTCATTACTTTTAATAACTTAAAACTTTGATTTTTCCCTTCTGATCCTTCTCCTTAATCTGGTCACTTTCTTTCTGCCTTTCGTTTCGTTTCTAATTCAATGACGTGAAGCTGGCAAATGCCTTCGCGGCGATAGCCATAAAGAAAAAAAAAAAAAAAAAAAAGAGTTGAGCCTTGAGGTTATGTTTGCTAATGATTGTCTTCAAAACTATAACGTAATTTTTGTTATTTAGTCGAGGTAAATATCTCAATTCAGTTCATTCAGTTGTAATACGACCAGTGGTCCATTACTAATAGCGTGGCGTTTATTCCCACCCATCCGGTGGTCGCGTCTTAGTGTGACCGCTCGTTTTCCCTAAGGTTTCATGTTACTTGTTCAGTCGTATATAAGTAAATAAAATATTTATTGATTTACAGGCGGTAATAATAGTTAAATAATTTTACAACGAACTCAAATCTTAAACAGGCCCTTGAGCATTTTGTACCGAGGATACATTTCCTTGCTGTAACGCAATGCTGTTACGTTGTGCGAGGAAGTCGCCAGCTCTTCGGTCACCAGTTACATCAACCAAACGCTTCGCGATTTCAGTAAATATTGTGTATGTAATCTAACTACTAAATTACAGACTGCGTGGCTTATTATATTACATTGAAGCAAGCAGTGGGCTTTGACACCGTACCATTCCATTATCCTTGTTTTAGTTTTAAAACCTCTTGTAACACATTCAGATCAAAGCTCTCTGGTTGTTGCTGTAAGACAGTATCTGAATATTGCATTGCAGGTGTGGGATAGTCACTCCAGCGTTAAAACCACGAGGTATCATGTCACTAGAAACATTGTGTGTGAAGACTGAGGCGGAGGAGGTATGTGTGAAGGAGGAGGCTGAGGAGTGTGACAATGAGGAGACCGGGGCACATGTGAAGGAGGAGGCGGAGCGTGAGGACAGTGCAGCCTTGTGCGAGCTGTATGCAGACCACCAGATCAAGGATGAGCTTGTGCTGGGACCCGTGGAGCTCCACCGGCCTTGTGTGACTTCCACACTTCCAGGTCAGTAGCTTTATATTTAGAGGTAGTAAGCCCGGCGCCTTAGAAACACCCAAGTATGTGTTGTTAGGTGTAGAAAATGCCATTTGATGTCATGACTTAAAATAAATAAGTAAATATTAGAAGACAATCTTACACAAATCGAACTAGCCCCACAGTAAGCTCAAGAAGGCTTGTATTATGGGTACTAGACGATGATATATTTAATAGATATAAATACTTAAATACATAGAAAACATCCAAGACTCAGAAACAAATATTCATGCTCATCACACTATTATTTGCCCTGACCGGGATTCGAACCCAGGACCGTCAGCTTCACAGGCAGGTGCACTACCCACTAGGCTAAACCGGTCGTCAATGACTTGCTTGGTAAATTATTGTAAAAATTAGTAATTATGCAGGTACCTAATAATTTTAATATCAGAAAAGCAGCTCTAATCCTGGATCATCCTGCATTCTTTTCTACCTATATGTAGTATTGTGGCTACTTTATCAGTTTATGATTTAGGTTTAAGCCGGGTATTCATTAGGCAACATTTGTTAACAGTGTTGCACAATGTTGCATCATCTCTGTAAACATGTTTATAAACAAAGATGATGAAACATTGTTGCATAAACATGTTGCTGTGCTCCCCACTCTAGGTGGAGAGTAGGGTGGGTCGAAATTCACGAATTTTGGAGTATCGTAATGTAATAGGGCTCAAAAGTTGCTGTGTTTTCTGTAGATTACAGAAAAAATAATAAAAAAATATAGATTTAGACTCTTGTTAAGACGGCTGTTAAGTATAAAAAAAATGTATATTTTTTATTTTCACTCTATATTAAATATATAAATATAAACTATTTAAATCGTTAAATAACACATATACATATTTATTTTTTATTATATTTGATCCATGTATCATATTTTGTCATCATAATAGCCAAACTAGGGAATTGGCCTTTTATGTAAAATGCATTTTGATGTGCCCGTCTAGTACCCATAACACAAGCCTTCTTGAGCTTACTGTGGGGCGTGGGTAGTTCGATTTGTGTAAGATTGTCCTCTAATATTTATTTATTTATTTATCAGTGGTCTAAACACAGACAATAGAAACAAAAAATATATCGATTAAAGCAACAAGAGGCGAGAAACAATACTCGAAAAACACAATTTTAAGGCTATTTGGTACTATTGGGTACCATTAAAAACATATAAATACCGTATGTTTTTGAAGAAAACAAATATTTCCTGTAATATTTAGATTAGCTCTTACATTCAAGCTTGTATTTAAAAAAATAGTAGCAAAAAGTTATATAAATATAACATTTTGCTTTATTTATGCCATAATATTTTAAGTTATTAAACTTCAAAAAGCTGTAATGTCGACTATTTTGAAAATAACAAAAAAATCTCAGTATAATTTAGCATTGTTATAGTTTAATTTACTTTATTAAGTGTTAAATTATTAAAATAATTGTCACGTACTTCATTTAAGTACTTATATAATCTAGGCCTTAACATCGAACTTTGGCGGCTGTGCGGGGGTTAAAAGTCTAAATCTAGATTTTTAAAATTATTTTTCCCTTAATCTACAGAATACACAGCAACTTTTGAGCCCTATTACATTACGGTACTCCGAAATTCGTGATTTTCGACCCACCCTAGTGGAGAGCAAGACGAAATATTCAGTTTATAAACAGGTGTCATCGAGTGTGGACGTGTGAGACGCTAGTTTAGAAACATGGAAATAGTGGTGTGGTCCAACAACCAAATTGCAATGCTCATCGAGCTATTTCAACAACGTGGTATGCTTTGGGACGCCTTGCAGTCAGACAGTTGCCATTTTCTATAGGTACTATTTTACATCTTGACTGGTCTGTGACCCTGAAAATTTGGAACCCTTCGCCAGAATGTACAGTCTGGGTATATTTATGATGAAGAAGACGTCTACTGACTTCTCATATAGAGATTTCCTTCATAATTATATAAATTTTGGCAATTGTTAGACCTGTGTCAATTGACACATTTTAGACCTTAGTCTTGGGCCTTAGAATAAACATTTTTTTTGCAAATCTATACAAATTGTGGTAATACTATTTGTTGGATGAAGTTTGTAACATTAATACTTCTAGGCAAGAACTGTTGAATCACAGGTTTGAAAACTCACAAGATCCCATCACATAACATATGATATCTCTATAGCCTTTGATATCTCTATTGGCCACATGACGGGTATGTGTTATTGATAACAAAGTATCCAACTTTGCCATGATTTGTGAAAATTGTTTAAGTTTCAAATCTTGACAATGGATTCAACTAAGATTTGAGAAAATTGTTTAATTTTTAAGGCTTGTTAATGGAACTAACTTTGTTAAGAGTTGTGGTATCATCTTGTGCAGGTATTTGATGTTTGGTACTAGGGATTGCAGAACCGGTACTGTTTTCAAGAACCGGGATTTCTCAGTATTTTCGGTACTTTCGGGACCGCACTAATGTTACATATAATTGGTAAACAAACCGGGAAAGGAAATAGTTATGATTCTAAACTTACTTTTAAAAGAAAACAACTGTAGGAATGTCAATGCCTTTGCCTACCTACAGTTACTTACTAAATATATAAATCGCCTTATGCATAAACGTTCATTAAACCTATTTTAGTTAAATAGCCGCTGAAATTCGGTTATCCTTATCTGACACTGGAACTGGTTTCAATGGTGAGGAATACATAGTTTTCTTTGAATTGAAAGAAAGAAAAAGCATTTATTCGTGGCACAGGAGTAATACACATACCAAGGATTAAAGTTGAAAAACGAGTAAAAACAGTAAAAAAAGGTAAAACAAAAAGAAAACAATCAATAATGCCAAGAAATGGTTCCGACTCAGCATGGTGCCAACCTAACTGGTCGACGCTTGTTTTTCGTCGGAGCCAATCGGTGAAATTCACGGCGGGTAAGACAAACAAAAACGAACTATAGAGACATATTACAAATAGCTAAAAAGAAAAATACGCACATGAATTTTAACACGGCTATATTTAATAAAAAATAAAATACAAATAAAACTAAATATCTCGTATCCGTGAACGCGACTTAACAATAAACGTCATACATTATTGCCTCCAAAGACAACTAGCGCCAGCGGCCACTACGTAAACTACAGCAGACGACAATCAAAACAAAATAAAAAACTGGGTCATGGTCACATCCTCTCTTCACAATGAGTTTTATAGACATTATAAAACAAGACAAAAATTTAAATAAGTACGGCATGCAAAACAAATGGAACATAAAACAGTGGTACGTATTAACAAGCACTAATATAAAACGATTCATATGCAGCTTGTATCAAGTTTGCAGGTTTCCTGTTTCTGCTGATGGTCAAGCATATGCTTTTTAAGATTTACTTTAAAACTTTGAATATATTATATTTGAATATATTGCACTTTTCTTCTCTGTCTTTAACGGCTGTTTCGTGTAATTTAACTAGATTTGAGAAAATATAGAGCAAAATTGGATTTCCCGAAAATCCCGAAAGTACCGGGATTTCAATTTTGCAGTCCCGGTTCTTTGCTGGTCTAAAAATTCCGGGAAATCCCGGTATTTCCGGTTCCGGTATTTCTCGGGAGCAAACCCTATTTGGTACCCTCTGCTGCTATCTTGTCCTTCCTCTTGAGTGCTTCTTCCTTTCCAGTGAACTTTGCCATCTACTATGCATTACTCAATCAAGAACTGAATTGTATTCTGGATCTATAAGTCTGAAGTTAACTTAACTTAGCAAAACGGTACAAAATTAGATGCAGCCTTTTTGTACAAAATAATCAACCATAAAATAGATTGTCCAAAGTTACTCTTACACTTTCGCACTCCTTCACGTTTTCCACGGAATCCCATTACTCCCTTGCACCCACCTCTCAGAAAATCTGTATCCAGCAGTAACTCCCCGATATGCAGGCTATGCAAAATTAAAGTCATAGAACAAAATTGTATGTTTATAAGGATATATGATTACTCTTATTAGTGTCAGAAAATTAGTAGCATGCACATGACTTAGATTTTATATTCCAACGGAATAAGTGCCACAATGATAATGTGTTCTTTCGTACACTCTAGTAAGTTTTGTTACACAAATCATGGAAAACCATGATACAAGCCTTAAGGATCAAAAGATACAGGTAAGAACCTTGTATTGGAGGTTATAACAGAAATATTAATTAACACTCTACATTTCTGCATTATCTCGAAGAGACTTAGTCTTTTCCAATGGAAAAACGCCACAATATGTATAACTAGTGTATAAAAAATCATAGTTTTCAAAACTTGAAAACCGGGTATAAGACATTTAGACTGTTTGTGAAAGCATCAGTGAATACACCAAAATGCAGCTTAACTCAGAGATCCTTTCTCCCAAGCAAAAAGGCGACATAATATAACATATTATGTAGTAATAGTGGCATTTCATGTAAATAAAGAAGAGTTTTTGTCGTAACTTACGAGCTGAAGCCCTTTTCAAATGTTACGATTTCCACGTATAAATATCGTAATCATCGATTTAAAATACCCTAGATGCACTATCCGCCTGTCAAAAGCGTCCGCGCTCAAGAGTGCTTAAATGCCTTTTAAGCACTCTTGCGCTCAGAGTCGCGCGATAGCCATCGGCGAGTCAACATGCCCAAGTGCTCCGTAAAAAAATGCAAAAACAACACGTTAACGACGTTAAAAAAGGATGGAATTTCGTATTTTCGGTGAGTATTTATTTAGTTTCATTATTTAATTGATTTGTAATTATATTAAGCTTTAACGCGCTTATAACAATTATTTTATCAAAATATCAGACACAGGACCAGCTATGCTACTGTCTCTTTCCCTCACGTTGAGTGAGTCGTATGTCGAAACGAAACGGGAGACCTATGAATCGGACTATAGTAAAATTTCGAAGGAATGGAGTCGCAGACTGACAAATTTTTTTATGAATTGTTATTAGCACACACCTATGGAGTGTGTATGTAGATATGTAAGTTGGTAAAAACTATAAATTAAAATATTAGCGTTTATCTAAAAGAAAGTGAATAAAAAGTACCCCACTAATTTTAGACCAATATCTGTGCTACCTACATTTAGCAAAATTTTTGAAAAACTAGTTTTGTCCCAATTAATAAAACATTTTAATGCTAACAATTTAATGCATCATAAGCAGTTTGGTTTTACGCGGGGTCGCTCGACAACCGACGCTGCTGTCGAGCTAACAAAACATATATTCGATGCCTGGGAGGAGTCACATGATGCCTTAGGTATCTTCTGTGATTTATCCAAGGCCTTCGACTGCGTATGTCATGAGACTTTGATCAGGAAACTACACTACTATGGAGTTCGAGGATCGGCACTGAATTTGCTAAAGTCTTACTTACATGATAGAATACAAAGGGTCGACGTGAATGGACAGCGATCGCCGGGTTCATTGGTCTCTATGGGTGTACCGCAGGGATCAATATTGGGACCTTTCCTATTCCTTATCTACATAAATGACTTGCCATACCTCGTAAAGACCCACCATGATATAGTATTGTTTGCTGACGATACCTCACTCATATTCAAAGTCACACGGCAACAACAAGCTTGCAATTATGTAAACAATGCCATATCTAAAATAGTTAATTGGTTTAATGTCAACAATTTATTGTTAAATGAGAAAAAGACTAAATGTATTAAGTTCGTCACGAGTAACGTAAATCATATGCAAACTAGTGTAACTGTGAAAGATGAGGAATTGGAACTAGTTGATAGTGCTGTTTTTCTTGGTTTGACATTAGATTCAAAACTCCAATGGGGTCCCCATATTGCTAATCTCTCGAATAGACTGAGTTCTGCAGCATTTGCAGTGAGCAAGATCCGTCAATTAACAGACGTGAAAACAGCTCGATTAGTATATTTTAGTTACTTTCATAGTATTATGTCGTATGGTATTTTACTCTGGGGCAGTGCTGCAGAGATAAATACTGTCTTTATTCTGCAGAAGAGGGCTATTCGAGCAATATATAAGATAAAACATAGAGACTCACTTAGAGATAAGTTCAAGGACATAATAATATAATGACAATGCATTGTCAATACATCTATGACAATATTGTGTATGTACACAAAAATATTGTAAATTTTAGACAGAACTGTGACATACATAATATTAATACTAGAAACAAATATAAGCTTGCGGTACCCCCCACTCGGCTCCAAAAAATAAGAAAATCATTCATGTGTAATTGTGTAAAGTTTTATAATAAACTACCTACAAACGTGACTAATTTATCTATTAATAAATTCAAGACTTATGTAAAGCGTAAACTCATATCGAAAGCATATTATAGCACAAAAGACTACATGAATGATAAAACACCGTGGGTATAATTGTGGTTGAACTACTAATTATATTTTAATAATTATGACATTACATCTTAATGACTCTTTTCATAACTATGACATTAGATGTTGACGTTAAATTTTCCTCTTGACATTCAGATTTTCTTCTAGAAACTGTCTAGATTATACTATTTGTTATGTTTTTATTTTACATATTGACGATCTTTTTGTGAATTTATTATACTCTCTTTTGACATACATTACAGTAATTCATGTCTTTTTAAAAATTTCATATGCATCAATAAATTGCTCTGAATAATTAGATTCAATTTATGTAATATATAACTGACGATTCAAAAGTGCTTGTTGCTAGGCCTATTTGAATAAAGAATATTTTGAGTTTGAGTTTGAGTTTGAGTTTGAAGTATTAAATGATTTATGACTATTTGTAGAAAGATATGTTCTAGTAACGTGAGGGGTATGTTACCTATATATAATTTCAAAATGTAAAATAAAGATTTCAAAGCTTGAGACACTATCATGTATACAAGTTAGTCTGATTCAGTGTAATTTTTGTAAATTAAACCTTGTTTTTAAAAATAATGTGTTACGGATAATAATATTCTATTTCTTCTTTCAAGTATAACTTATTCGATTAACTGCTTTAAATTTAGGACTGCTTTAATTTAATAGTAACATAACATGAAATTACAGTAGAACCATTTAAAGTGGCTTTGTCATAGTAGCTTGAGTATCTTGATCGAAATATCTTAGCGCCACACACAAACACTTTTGGATGGTCCCATCCATGGTCTTCGTCATCAGCTTCTGTTCTCCAAATGCTACTTTCTGAATGCAAATGCTCGATTTGTTACCGAAAAACTAAAATCGCTATATGTTTCCCCTGATTTTTTGAGGATTTCCCTCAATTCCTCATGGATACCATCATCAGAACTAGTTTGCGGCAACAACGGGACCAACATGCTTCAAACATATGATTCCAAACAAAGAAAGAATTTTCCGAATCGGTTCATAAACTACGGAGTTCTAAAGTAACACTCATTAAAATAATAAAAATTAAAAAACAACACAACATAATAAATCGATTTATCATTACTATTTATAATAAATCGACGTTAATATCTGACGTCGTATGCTTGTTTACCACCTACCTATTTTAAACAAATCATTTTCGACTCCACGGTACACGATACCGACTCTGTTCCAATGTATGTCCAATGTTGCCAACACAATCAGTGGAAAATATGCGTGAACAAAATTGAAATGCTGTAATCGCCAAACGCTCTCATTTAAAATAAAACGTTACGCTGGTGACATAAGGCTCACTATTGAAAAATAAATAAATTGATCCCAATTGACTTACGCTCGTTTAGCGTGTATCTAACACGCACACACTCACAATGTCGGCTCGGCCGGCTCGGACACTTTTTCGTCTTGAATTTGTAGGTGATAGTGTATCTAGGGTATTTTAAATCGATGATCGTAATTCCAAACACCCTTTCACTTTTTTGCTTCTATTTATTCATTTGGGTGTCTGAGATATTCTTGAAACTTGAAATTCCACTGAAAAAACACTTTTTCCCTAAGCGACGTAACGTTTCGTTTCGGCGCAGAAATTTCCAATGACTTTGACATCTGTAGTGTTGACAGGTGCTGTTTTTTTTTTTATCTAGGTGCTATGAAAATCGCGACGTTTAGGCAATGGTAACTCCTGCTCTCCAAGTTAATATACCACGGACTTACGAATATAATTATAAATTACAGGTTTCCAAGTAATCTATACATAAAAGAGAAATGGCTGGAAGCAACCGGGCAAAAAAACTGGTTTCCAACAAAACATAGCACAATATGCTCCATACATTTCGATGATAGCGGCTTTAAACAAACAAAAAAATATCGTCGACTGATTCCTGAAGCAATACCAACCATTGATGTACTGAAAAAATCAACAAGTGAAGCAGTTAGTAGATTGACATTGTAATCAATAGTATTGATTCCCTGGCATTGTTCTTAGAAACTTAATGTTTATTATTTCATAGTAAAGATTAGACGTTCTAATTGTTGATTAGAACTAAAGATTCGATGTTTACAAAAAGAAGCCTTTTCATTAAAAAAGCCAGACAAGTATCGTTTTTCCTTTTATTGGTCGTCATGGTATTATTTATACATGACCATATTTTTCGTGACCGATTTATCCGAGTCCGATTTATCGACTCGAGCTCCACGGCGCGGGCGATATATCGCCTTTGTATCGATTTCGCGGGGACAACGGAGATTCCACATCACTAATATGCTCTCGTGACGTCACAGTAGGCAGCAAAAAAGTGACACGGTCGGTTCTCATACAGATTGAGGTGCTTAGGGTCTCTAGTTAAATTGATGCTCTGTGGTGTTTCTCTTTCAATACTGAAGCACATATATAAAAGCTACACACATGCCAAGTTTCGTGCTTTCTGCCAGATAGGACCGTATTTCAAGCTAACAAGCGGTAATATAAATCAATGATAATACTTAACCTTCTTAAGATAAATAAATCTGGGTACATATGGAAAATAACAACAAAACAAAGACTAACGACGAGGAAAAAAGGTATTTATAATGTGAAGTTCCACAAGAAAAATGATTCTGTCCTGTGATGCATCAGCAATGAATAAAACAAATAATTTATCTTGTTACAGAGCCCCTTGTTAGAGCAGGGGATGTTCCTGGGCGGGCTTGCTCGGTCAGGCTGGAGCGGCTGCTGGTGGACGCGGCGCGGCGCTCGTGCCGGGTCGGGCGCCGCACGTACACGCTGCGGCGCACTCGCGAGCCGCGCGACTGTACCGACACGTCGAGCAACACCTATCAGTGCGACGACTGCGGCAGGAGTTTCAATAATAAGGCTCTCTTGAGGAAACACATTCACACCCACTTACCACCTTTAAGTAACTCAACCCAGAAGGATTTTGCTTGTGACCTTTGCGATTCTAAATTTAGAACTAAATTGCTTGTTTTAGAACATGAGAAAAACAAACATGGTGTTACAAGTTTAATGTCAACTGCAGGTCACAGAAATAGTTTCAGGAGCCACATCGTTAAGAAGTTACTAAATTGTAATCATTGTAGTTATTCTACAGTAAATAAGTACCATTTACAACGTCATCTAATGATACACAATTGTGAAAAACCTCATAATTGTAGCTTGTATTTATTTAAGTGCAATCGAAAGACAGATTTAATAATGCATAAAAGGGTACATACTGTCGAAAAACCATTTAAGTGTAGTCCCGGTGACTACAAGTGCAGACAGAAGGCAAAGTTACAGATTCATGAGAGGATACACACTGGAGAAAAACCATTCAAATGTAGTTACTGTGACTACAAGTGCTCAGATAAATCAAATTTACAAAAACATGAGAGGATACACACTGGTGAAAAACCATTCAAATGTAGTCACTGTGACTACAAGTGCACAGCTAAATCAAATTTACGGATTCATGAGAGTATACACACTGGAGAAAAACCATTCAAATGTAGTCACTGTGACTACAAGTGCTCAGTTAAATCAGGTTTACAAACACATGAGAGGATACACACTGGTGAAAAACCATTCAAATGTAGTCACTGTGACTACAAGTGCACAGTTAAATCACGTTTACAAGAACATGAGAGGATACACACTGGGGAAAAACCATTCAAATGTAACCACTGTGACTACAAGTGCACAGCTAAATCAAATTTATGGATTCATGAGAGTATACACACTGGAGAAAAACCATTCAAATGTAGCCACTGTGACTACAAGTGCACAGCTAAATCACGTTTACAAAGACATGAGATGATACACACTGGAGATAAACCATTCAAATGTAGCCACTGTGACTACAAGTACACAACTAAATCAAGTTTACGGAGACATGAGAGAATACACACTGGAGAAAAACTATTCAAATGTAGCCACTGTGACTACAAGTGCACAGTTAAATCAAGTTTACAAAGCCATGAGATGATACACACGGGGGAAAAAACCATTCAAATGTAGCCACTGTGACTACAAGTGCATAGTTAAATTAAGTTTACGGAGACATGAGAGAATACCCACTGGAGAAAAACCATTCAAATGTAGCCACTGTGACTACAAGTGCGCAGTTAAATCAAGTTTACAAAGACATGAGAGGATGCACACTGGGGAAAAACCATTCAAATGTAGCCACTGTGACTACGAGTGCATAGATAAAGTAAGTTTACGAAGACATGAGAGAATACACACTGGAAAAAACCATTTAAGTGTAGCCAATGTGACTACAAGTGCGCAGTTAAATCAAGTTTACAAAGACATGAGACGATGCACACTGGGGAAAACCATTCAAATGTAGCCACTGTGACTACAAGTGCATAGATAAAGTAAGTTTACGGAGACATGAGAGAATACACACTTGAGAAAAACCATTCAAGTGTAGCCACTGTAACTACAAGTGCGCAGTTAAATCAAGTTTACAAAGACATGAGAGGATACACACTGGGGCAAACCCATTTAAATGCAGCCACTGTAACTACAAGTGCAGACAGAAAGGAAGTTTAGTGAGACATGAGAGGACACATACACATACTGATGAAAATTCATTGTGAATACAGGTGCAGACGTAGAACAAAATAACAAATGATGATATTGACGGCCGATTACCGAAGTGCACCTGTCATTTATGTCTGACTCGTTTATAAACGAGTAGTGTCACGTAAGTTTCTGACAAATATTTCAAGCTTGTCGTGTTTCAATCTTAGTAGAAAAAGCAATCTGAAATGCCGAAGTGCTGTCTTTATTTTTCTTTCATAAAGTCAGCTTTTGCGAAAAGGTTTAGTACATTTCTTCATCCATTCATTTATAATAAAATATGTAAAGAACTCCCTTTGCAAGAATACTCAATCAGAGAACTAAAACTTAAGGTGCGGACATGGCTGAAATCCCTTTGTTATGAGGATATAGAAAACATGTTGAAAGTGACTAAATAAATCAATACCTACACACACACACACACACACACACACACACTCATGTACACGCCCACGCATACACACTAAACACATAGGTACTCTCAATTCGTAGATTCTATGCTTGTTTCCATTTTTATGTCTAATATATGTTAGTAATAATAATTATATTGTATTGTCATCTTTTCTGATTTTCGCGCACATATTGTTAATCCATTTTTGAATTGGCTGCCTACGGGACAGGCTTAGCCTAGTGTAGGGGCCAGTCGAACCACATAACGAAAAATCCACTCAGTACATTACTTGTAAATGATGATATGTTCAACTACTTCAACTATACCTGTAAACTTTTATGTACAAATAAACTTCTTATGTCTTATGTCTTTTTTCCCCTCAGACTACTCAAACAATTCATTATTGAACGACACAATCAAGTCAAAACGATGCTGTTTTATTACCTAGTCTAAAATCTAAATACTTGTATGATAAATACTAGAGTACATTGGTGTTCAGTTTTCTTTTATTATAAATACTAGAGCACATTGGTCACTGGTGGACAGTTTTTAAAAGAAAACTCAAAAACCGTAAAATCTAAGTATATTGCTCAAACCAAAAATCGTTGAAAGTATACTAATGCACACCACCTCAATTTTTTTCAGAATTTTAAACTTAATGGT
This sequence comes from Epiblema foenella, assembly GCA_963556455.1. Taxonomy (NCBI): domain Eukaryota; kingdom Metazoa; phylum Arthropoda; class Insecta; order Lepidoptera; family Tortricidae; genus Epiblema; species Epiblema foenella. Next base: position 10,266,839 of record OY747122.1, on the reverse strand, counting down.
TTGGAAATTAGAGACACTTTCTATGACTTTGACAGCTCTATATCTCACCAACGGTTGAGTTAATCACACTTAAATGGACAAGTTTTTAGAAACCTCCATATCATTTTTAAACGCCTATACATCGATACCCCACACGACTAATGTGCGTTGAAATTTTTATTTTCATCCACCGGTTACATGTATGGAGTGCCACCTCCCTAATTTAATATTTTTTTGTAATTTCACATCACTTTTATGTAGCGGTTCATACATGGTTCATAGAATACACCTTCCTACCAAATTTCATAACTGTAGTGCTTATAGTCTCCGAGTAAATCGGCTGTGACATACGGACGGTAGAACGGACGGACAGACATGACGAATCTATAAGGGTTCCGTTTTTGCCATTTAGGCTACGGAACCCTAAAAAGTCTATCTTCCCCCCCCCCCTCTAATTTCCAAACTATGATGTTTAAAATTCTGAAAAATTAGAAGTGGTGTGCATTAATAAATACTTTCAATGATTTTTGGTTTGAACAAGACAAGATAGACTTTAAGGCTGTCTTGTCCAAACAAAAGGTCGTAAGTACCGTGAGTTCTCTCAGGCTCGCGCAACTAGGAACAAAATTTACAAAATGTCACTTGTATGGAATTTGACCAAAAAATAATGGCGGATACTGCTATCTCCCTCCCTCAGTTAATCCATCTCAGTCACATGTCATTGTCACCTCTGGGGCGCTACCGCGACAGCAAACGAAGTTTTCCCTCTCTGTCGCACTTGCAAGTTTGCATATAAGTGAGACAGAGAGGGAAAACTTCGTTTGTGGTTCGCGGTAGCCCCTCTGGTCACTTTCGTTCAACTTGAGCAATGAAAAAGGAATCAGATGGAAGTGACATACTTACCTACAGAAAAAGTGTGGCCGACGCCATACTGCGATGCCTTACAAATGGCGGTCTCTAGTGCTGGGGAAGACAAATTTGTATATGTTACGATAAACCAAAAGAAAAGTAACTTTTTATCACATACTACTAAACGTATACATTGTTAAGGCCGTCGTCTCCTAGAGAAAAAAATAATCATAATATTCTTTTGTAATGAGCCTTGGGATCCCAGGGACTGGTAGACGACGGGAGCATACATATTGTCGTGTAGACCACAAAAATATTGAGACATTTGGCTTATTGTGGCTTCTGCCACAATTTAATTATATAAGTTCTTTATATTTTGATTAAAATAACAATCATACAAAATTTTCGGTATCAACAGCTTCTAAACATTTTTCTTAATTCACTTCTTGGTAACCTGAATAAAATTCGTATAATTTCACTCACTACAATTATCGCGACGATCGCGAAACCTTAACGAGATTCACAACACTAGCAACAAAGAGAGGCGCCATCTTGAATACCTGCTCTATGGTAAGCATATTTAAATGGTTAGTGCTAGTTGGCGCGACGGACAAGAGTGTAAAATAGCTGGTGCGAAAGTGTTTGGAGTAGTGAATCGTTCCTGATCTGAGGCGAAAGCTAAGTATTCCTTAGTACAAGCTCAAAGTGGTTATGTGATGTTTCAATGCAATTAATCTTGTATATTGTTATCATGTATTTGATATCTATTAGAATCAGGTGAGAGAAGGTACGGGCTGCGTCCATTGTCGGTGACATGGACGAGCTGAGACATTGGTAGGCTGCTCCTGGAGTTGGTCTAGGAGTGGGCCGAGGCCTGGGTGGACGCGCTCAGGATCTGGTCTCTATCGACTCGGGTATGTTATACTCTGAGTTGGGCTCGGGTACGTTTACCCTATGGGCCGCTGTACAGTCGACTGAAGTCTCCTCTCCTTAGGGAGTTGAGCCATGGCTGTGCCACGATTATGTGGTGCTATGGGTGCCGTAAGACAGCTGTGATTTCGGGGTTGCGGGGTCAATGATAGTCGCAATTGTATGCCGCCGCAGGCGGATACTTGGCTATTAGAACTGTGTGTCAGTTACTTGTTGACTCTGGGTAACCCACCTTATCTACCTGTTGGAAATGATGCGGATATGTTATTATGCCATATTCGTGGGCAAGAGTGTGGTTTATACCTGTATATATTATATGTGGTGTTCCTGGCACGAATGTATTATTATGTTATATTCGTTCTAAGGGATAGGGTTGATTGTATTGTATACATCATGTTTATAGAGCTATCTTTATACAGGTGGCAGAAAGCCCAGCCTGAATCGCGAAGCAGATTAATGATGATGATGAAAGAACTGAGAGAACAGAATTTAAGGTATGTATGAGTCGCATTCCTTTCCCGAGCAATTGTCGCTACTCGTATGGGATTCATATGGGGTGGCGACAAAATGGTGGATGACAGCTGAGATATGGCATTACATTACTGTAGAACTTAGGCTCATAGCTCAAGGGAATGCCGACCATACATATTAAAATTAAACTTTGTGATGAGTCATATCAAGTTTTAAAAAATAAACCGAAGTAATAAATTATTGAGAATAATGATGGTAAAACGTTACAAGACTACGATTTAAGACATTCAAACGATTTGAATATTTCAAATAATAAAATCTTAATGAATAAATGGGCTCTTAGGCGTAAATAAGGTGCGACAATAGCGACGTGACGGCAGAATCAAGAAACTATTAGAATCCTCAATCAAGGTTTTATTTATTTCCAATATCGCAATGAGAAGAAGTCAAGGATGATATGAACGTTCTAAGTTGTTTAACTATTTTATGAACTTAAAAAAGGGAGTATTGGAATATAGTGAATTATTGTCTTTTATTTAATTAATTAATGACCAGAAGTGTATCTGTTGTCAACCCGATACCGGAAAGGAGTGGATGTCGACTAATTACTTAAATGTGTACATTACTTTATTTAGCAATGTAAGGTATTATTTTCTCATTAAAAACAGTTTAATAATCTAAGGAAATGGATGAAATTTATTATAAAAGTTATTCGGGTGAAATCTTTGATTTCGTTTTAAAAGTAGCTAAGTCGTCGCCGAAACAGTGCCGGCGACAATGGCGGCCAACTATTAAAGCAGCTCAGTGTGACCAGTATTTTGAAGAAAATCCGTATTCTTACGATTTTAGCTCATAACAGAAGTTATATTTTTTAAGAATACTCAAGTTTCTCTACGAAATAAAACGAATGATTGAAAACATATTCTATTGAATTGAATGACCGGATATGAAGAGCTGGTTCATTAAAACGAGCAATGTTATTTATTATGTATACATTGATACACATGTTTGACTTATATATGTTACTAATATTAGTATTAAGAAGCCTACTTAAGATATAAACTTATACAAAACTAATAAATAATAATGGTATAACACTCGAAACTTTGTACTGGACATGTACGATAATTAAGTATTTAAGAGTACATTTGTATGTCTTTCCCGTTCACGGGAAAATGCTATTCCGGACCTTTGGGAGGCGTGCGTGGAGCCGATGTACCGAGGCACCGAAGTACCAAACGAGTACCACATAGCCAACACATAGAGGCCCTTCTGACACTTTAATGAAATGCAAGGGATACACCGAGCGGATGCCGTCCCTGCCCGTGTCATGGGGAGCACAAAGAGTACAGTTATCATTATGATTAGTAAGTAAGTTTATCGAGCGCATATCGATGTACTTAACTATAATGAAGCAGTTACACTCAAAGGACATTTTGGAATCTTCGGAGTATTTTACGTACTTTAATTTAATTTAGAGATTTTCAAACTTCAACGCTGGCAACTTTGTAAGTGGCGCAACGCTGGAGAATACGAAAGTTCATGTGAATGCGTTAATATTTCAAGTGATATATTAAAATATAACACCTAACTATCTACCACACCGGATTAGACAAGACGCAAAAGCGTAATTTACTCGGATTGACGATATAGTAACAGTTTTTCACGGATTTGGATAATATGCTTCAAAACAAAAGAACGGTGAGTTTGAAGAAAATTTTCTTAAACAAAAGGATTTAAGTATAAATTACTTAGATATTACAAGATTTTATGTTCGTAAAGGGCGGTCTGAGTGGACAAGGCGTGAACATTTGTTTTATTGTCAAAAGAGTACGAGCGGAAAGTGCTTGTTTACCTAAATTTCTTTGGCTGGGCCTGCTTACGCGTCGGCCTTTTTATAACGAATACAATGTAATGAGTAGACAAGTTCAATCATGCCTCAATGCAATCAGGAATTGAAATTAGTATGATCATCCTTTCAGATCAGTGATCAGTAGCGCAGTGCAGTAAGAAGTCAATAGATAACGAAGAGTATCACTTCATCTACTCAGTTTGATATTATAAACGAACAAGTAAGTACCTAAAATGCACAAAAGGTCACTTAACAGATAATATTATTTCTCACAATATGTCCGAGATGTAGCCAAACTTATGGGGTTAAAGAAACCTAAAGGAGTTAATTGTCAACTCTTCGAGAAGTTTTAATGCTGATTGTAATGAGAATATTTCATTTCATTATAATACTATTTAAGAATGAATAGACAAATACTTTAGATTATAATGCAAAACTTTTAACAGGTCTATACAATATTGACATGAAAAATAAAGCGGGATATTCATGTTTATGGCTGAATATTTTTATTAATAGAAAGGAATACCTGTTCTTATAAGACTATTCATTGCTTATAAGTGTGTGGCATTTATTAATGTGAGTGTAATATGTTGATATAATAATGTTGTGAAAATAAAGAAGCTATACTCAATGAAATAAATGTAGTTCAACAAGTGTTGCTAAATTAATTTTAGACTGAGAGTAGAGTATCAATACAAGAATAATGAAATAAAGTTTCAGATTAATTTACAAGTGATTGCAATTTCAGTAATCAAGTAGTTATGCAGTTAAAACCATTTTAATTTTTTTTTTTTGATCTCTAAGTAAATCCAAATATTACTATGAAGTGGAAAGTTTTACAGTTTTCTTTACATTAATTGAAAATTTTATTTAAATTTACAGCGAATCACTATTAAATGAATTTAACAATTCTCATAAATGATACTTAATAGTGTGCAATGAATTGTTTGCTTACTTATGTACTTTCCAGGTATAAAGTGGAACATGGAAGAATTACTTCTAAGTAAACTAAGGGTTATTCATGACAAATTGAGAAATAACTTAAAAGACATACCAGAATTTCTTAATGTTGACACATTAATGATTGGGCAATTGGCATATGGCAGATTGGAAGCTTTGATTAAACGGTTCAATACAGACTTAACAGAATATTTCAGATTAGTAACAAATCCATCTGCGGACGACATTTCTCAAATGAGTGAAGTGCAATTGCAAGCGGAGGAGGTGTTGGCAGAGTTGAATGTTAAAATAAATTGCATTCTTGTAGAAGTTCAATCTAAACAAAACACGCAGGAAATCAACTCATCCAGCCGTCTTCCTAAACTTGAACTGCCAATATTCGATGGTGACATTTTAAAATGGCACGAATTTTGGGATCAGTTCAAATCTAACATAGACTCGAGAAATTTATCTGATGTTGACAAACTTTCTTACTTGAAGGCGTCGGTAACCGGTAATGCAAAGAAAGCTATTGAAGGCCTGGACACAACCAATAAAAATTACCCGATAGCCTTGTCGGTTCTAAAGGAGAGATTTGGCAAAACTTCATACCTCATTGATGCACATTATGCATCACTGTATAAAATCAAGACTGCTAACAATACAGCAGCGGATTGTAGGAAAATCTTCAACGAAATAGAGAGGAACTTGAAAATATTACAATCATTAGGCGAAAACATTAACCATAATCACCTCCGTTTTATGTTAATGGAGAAATTTCCAACGGAATTAATTTATGAATTAAAACTTAGAACAAACACTGACTCTATCCAAGAACTAAGAAATCAACTGGAGCAGACTATAGCAGCCAGGGAAGATGCGGAAAGAATTTCGGGGCGAAAACGGTCAAGCGACATGGAAACTTGTACTGTAGAAGCTTTACATGTTCAGGCAAAACGGGCAAAATTTGCAAGCTCTAACAACTTTAAAAGGATAAATCACCAAAATAGCAAGAAACCTACAGTTCCACAGGCACAGAAACGTGATGACAAGAGTTGTTACATAAGGAAAAATAGTACGATGTTTAGCAGACTGCATCAACCTAAACAAGGAGCGGCAATTTGCATATTCTGTCAAGGCAAACATTACAGTGATCGGTGCGACACATTTAAAACTCTGGAAGAGAGAAAAATAAAATTAACTCAACACTGTTATCTTTGTCTTCAGAAGGGTCACTTTATTCGAAGCTGTCCTACTAAAACGACATGCAATCATTGCAGAGCATGGAGAAAACATAACAGAGCGCTGTGCCCGTCGATTTTTCACAAGGATTTGAAAGGGAAGAAACCGAAATGACAATTAATAACAAAGGAGCAACCATTTTGCAAACAGCCATAGTTAAAGCTAGCATTGTGGGCATTGTAACCAAACAAATCAAATGTCGTGTTTTGATGGATTCTGGTTCACATAGATCGTACGTTACATTGAAAGTTGCCAGAGAATTAAACCTTCCCATTGAAGAAGAAAGTAATTTAACAATATTTACCTTTGGAACAGAGAAACCTCAAGAGATACGCAGCCCCGTAGTGACTCTCCAAATGCAATCACAGTCAGGTGAAATAGTTATCATACATGCAAACTGTGTTGAGTTTATCTCACGGGGTGGTATTCCTTACATAAAATTAGAACAACTAAATAAGAATTACTTGCTGGCCGATGATGGATCATTAAAGGATCAGGTGCACATATTGATAGGTAATGATTACTATTTCAATATTGTTCGGGAAGAGAAGATACAACTAAGTGAAAATTTATTTCTAGTCAATTCTGCACTGGGGTGGTTTGTCAGCGGTCAAATCGAACCTGTGAATAGCAACGAATTATCAGTCATTACCTACACTCAAACCAGCAGTGAAATGGGTTTGGAACACCCTGATCTACCTTTATGTAACGGAGATGTTAAGAAACTATGGGAATTAGAATCTATTGGTATAAATGATTTACCTAGCTCAAGTAGAGAAGAAGAGGCTATTAAATACTTTAATGAAACTACACAAATAATAAATAACCGATATACTGTGAGCTGGCCGTGGATAAAATATCCACCAGATTTATCTGATAATTTTGGAATGGCTTTTGGACGTTTAACAAACTTATTGAAACGCATGGATAAAGATACACTGACAGAATATGACAAGATCTTAAAGGATCAAATGGACAGAGGCATAATAGAAGTAGTACCTCATTCGGCGAAGTCAATGACCAACAGCATTGTACATTTTCTGCCACATCATCCCGTGAAACACCCGGGAAAATCTATGAGAATAGTGTACGACGCTAGTTCTAAAATTAAAGATAATAAAAGCTTAAATGAGTGTTTATATCGTGGACCAATGATGCTTGAAAACCTTACCGGTTTAATTCTAAAATTTAGAAGCCATCGAGTAGGATTGTCTTCGGATATAGAAAAAGCGTTTTTGCAAATGGCCTTACACGACAGGGATCGAGATGTCACGAGATTTCTTTGGATTGAGAACAAATCCAAACCTGTATCGAAGGACAACCTTATGTACCTAAGATTTTGTAGAGTTCCATTTGGAGTTATCTCGTCACCTTATTTGCTCAACGCCACTATCAAACATCATTTGTCAAATTCAGATATTAAAGAAGTAAGAGAAAAGGCTAATGACATCTACGTGGACAATTTAGTCTCTGGTTCAGACTCTACAGCAGGAGCTATGAGACTTTACGAAAATCTTAAAAGTACCTTTCAAGAAATATCAATGAACCTCAGGGATTGGAGCTCTAACTCTAAAGAATTAGTACGTACAGTTCCAGATGCGTGTACGGATGAAAAGATCAAGGTACTTGGTTTAGAATGGAACACAGACAAGGACACACTTCAGTTGAGATTCACGAATCCACGCGTAGAAACATGCACAAAAAGAGAAGTTCTTAAGATAATCGCGTCAGTATATGATCCATGTGGATATTCTGTACCACATACTTTACGAGCTAAGCTTTTTCTACAGCGTCTGTGGAAAGAAAAGGTGAATTGGGACACACCATTATCAAAGGAGCTGAGAGAAGAGTGGCTCGTCATTCATGAAGGACTCGATGCCATCAAAGACTTGTCGATAAACAGATGCTACATGAAGGATGCTAAAGCAAATAACTATGAACTACACTGTTTTACTGATGCTTCCTTGCAGGCGTATGCCGCTTCAATTTTTTTAGTCAACGGTTCTAACAAAAGTTTCGTCATTGGTAAATCACGTCTCACACCAACAAAAGATCAAGAAAACCTCAAGATCCCGAGACTCGAGTTACTTGGTGTGTTAATCGGATGCAGACTGATGAAGTTTGTTCTCCAATATCTTCAACTGAAAGTAACGAAACAGATTTTATGGACCGACAGCCAAATTGTGATTGAATGGTGCAAATCTGATAAATTGTTACCTCCGTTTGTGGCTAGAAGGGTTGAAGAAATTAAAAAGAATCAAGAATTAGACATTAGATATGTTCCATCGGAATTGAACACAGCAGACGTCGGAACGAGACCTATCAGTTCGAAAGATGATAAGGAGAAATGGCTTACGGGTCCACAGTTTCTGGTAGAAAGCCCAGACAGATGGCCACATAGATCGAATACCGTGAACACCCATTCATTTTCGGCTGGGGAGGGTCCGACGAAGGATACAGTTGATGTTCCGATGGAAATAGATAATCCAGATGTACGTAATAATGAGTCATTAACTAAGAAAATTGATACACAAGTTAACGAGAAAGAAAAACGAGACGATATTAACAATCAAGAAGATATTTCAAATTTAAAAAGGATTCAATCTGAATATTTTCCTTTAGAAACAGAGGGAAGAATAACAAGTTTAAGTCGCAATTTAGGTCTATTCAAAGACATAGATGGATTATTAAGATGTAAAGGTCGCATGAAGTTTGCGGACTGGTCTTTCGATAAGCGATATCCTATACTGATTCCCAAGGATACAAATTTCACAGAAAAGATCATTATGAAATACCATCGCGATAATAAGCACGTGGGAGTCAGTCACACGCTGGACAGGATTAGACAATTATATTGGATTCCTCAAGGGAGAAGTCAAGTTCAACGAATTTTAAGAAAATGCCCTGAATGTGTTAAACACACAGGAGGACCATATAAGCTACCGTTAACACCTGCTTTACCAAAGGAACGAGTTAATTACAGTTCTCCATTCACGTATGTAGGAATGGATTACATGGGACCACTGACAGTTAACAACGGCAATGACAATTGCAAAAGATGGATTTGTCTTTATACATGTTTAGCCGTGAGGGCAATACACCTCGAAGTGGTTAATGACCTCACAGCAGAGGAAGGTTTGCTTGCATTGAGAAGAATGGTATCTACGAGGGGTGTACCACACTTAATTACGTCCGACAATGCGACACATTTCAAGTTAATATCAGAAATACTGCAGGACAAGTATTGTGTGGAAAAGAAGATACTCTGGAAATTCATACCGCAATTAGCTCCGTGGCATGGCGGTTTTTATGAAAGGTTAGTAGGCCTTGTTAAGAACTGTATGAAAAGGACTTTACATAAACATTTGTTAAGAGACAGTCAACTCATTACAGTGGTGAAAGAAATAGAAGCGGTTCTTAACACTAGACCTCTGACACGAGTGGATTCTGAACCTGATCACGTATTAAAACCCTCAGATTTTCTAACTATGGGGAAAAGTATCGAGATGAAAACATCGGACATGGATCCTATAATAAAGCCAGGTACAGTGACAAAGGATAACTTAGTCAGAAGCTGGAAAAGAGCGATTGTTATTTTAAATGAATTTAAAGACATGTTTTCCAACCGTTATCTTCTCAGCCTGCGGGAACGGTATAGTCATGGACCCAAGGAGCCGAGGGTTACCTCTAAGTTGACTCCTATGCTTGGACAAGTTGTTCAAATCAAGGGTGACACTAAGAATCGGGTTGGTTGGAAGGTTGGGAGAATAGTTTGTTTGATAAAAGGGGTAGAGGGCATGTGCAGAGTAGCCAAGGTCAAAGTAGGTGATACTATATTCACTAGATCTATTGCGCATCTCTATCCACTGGAAATTGAAGAGCGAGAAGAAGAATGTGTCCCGAGTTCGGAAACTAAAACTACAGAAGATAAAGAAGATCTACTTCCTGAGTTTCAAGTACAGTCAGCTAAAGATGACGTACCAATCACGTTAGGTACGCAAATTAACGACGTAGCTGGATCTCCGATCGAGGAGGAAAGTATCCGGGTGGTTGATGAGGATGAAAATGCCGATGAAAGTTCGCCCTACATACATCTGTCCAAAGAGAAGGACTCCGATGAGTCTGTTGAGCCTACTTCCTCCATATTGCCTGAGCTTATGTCAAACGAAACCATCGAATCTGGATCGCTAGAACTAAGTCATGAGTCGAGACCAAGAAGAGTCGCTGCCACACGAGCCCTAGAAAAGATTCACGAGTGGACAAGCAGCCTCGTCACATTACTTTCGCCTTTCGTGGGGAGTATCGCGACGATCGCGAAACCTTAACGAGATTCACAACACTAGCAACAAAGAGAGGCGCCATCTTGAATACCTGCTCTATGGTAAGCATATTTAAATGGTTAGTGCTAGTTGGCGCGACGGACAAGAGTGTAAAATAGCTGGTGCGAAAGTGTTTGGAGTAGTGAATCGTTCCTGATCTGAGGCGAAAGCTAAGTATTCCTTAGTACAAGCTCAAAGTGGTTATGTGATGTTTCAATGCAATTAATCTTGTATATTGTTATCATGTATTTGATATCTATTAGAATCAGGTGAGAGAAGGTACGGGCTGCGTCCATTGTCGGTGACATGGACGAGCTGAGACATTGGTAGGCTGCTCCTGGAGTTGGTCTAGGAGTGGGCCGAGGCCTGGGTGGACGCGCTCAGGATCTGGTCTCTATCGACTCGGGTATGTTATACTCTGAGTTGGGCTCGGGTACGTTTACCCTATGGGCCGCTGTACAGTCGACTGAAGTCTCCTCTCCTTAGGGAGTTGAGCCATGGCTGTGCCACGATTATGTGGTGCTATGGGTGCCGTAAGACAGCTGTGATTTCGGGGTTGCGGGGTCAATGATAGTCGCAATTGTATGCCGCCGCAGGCGGATACTTGGCTATTAGAACTGTGTGTCAGTTACTTGTTGACTCTGGGTAACCCACCTTATCTACCTGTTGGAAATGATGCGGATATGTTATTATGCCATATTCGTGGGCAAGAGTGTGGTTTATACCTGTATATATTATATGTGGTGTTCCTGGCACGAATGTATTATTATGTTATATTCGTTCTAAGGGATAGGGTTGATTGTATTGTATACATCATGTTTATAGAGCTATCTTTATACAGGTGGCAGAAAGCCCAGCCTGAATCGCGAAGCAGATTAATGATGATGATGAAAGAACTGAGAGAACAGAATTTAAGGTATGTATGAGTCGCATTCCTTTCCCGAGCAATTGTCGCTACTCGTATGGGATTCATATGGGGTGGCGACAACAATGTCATTTATGATACAGGTGTTACGTACATAAACGAAGTTTGCCTATACTAACAAGGGTTGTTGCGGATATCCGCATCCACAATCGCGTAACATCGGCATTAAATTCGACATCCGCATCTATAAAAAATCAATGCGGAATTTATGCAGATGCGGACTCACGAAGCTTTCGCCTTTTGACATTTGCTTGTTCAGTGATGTTAGTAAATTATTTTCCGGAAATCTGAAATTGACTATTTGCTACGTAAATAATAATGTAATAATATATTATATAAATACACACAAACAATTTACATCCATAACTAACGACATGTTTTTTTTCATTAATTTACAACACTAGCCTAGTTTTATTTTTAACAATAACTCTCTAAAATCAACTTGGAACGAGGCAAAAGCTACTTATTTTATAGTAATAAGCATCTGCAGTTTATCTGAGACTATTATATTGCATAATGTACTTGAAATTTATGAAAAAATAGCACTAGTTTCTAACCGATGAAAAGTGATGTTTTCTTCGGACTTCCTCGCCGATCTACAAGTGCTCCAGCAAGTCCAGCAGTATGGCACTACGCACGACATTCTGCACAAAACATATATTTTTAAAATATTAATATTCATATACGAGGATATTTCCAGAGCCATTCATAGCTCCAAAACTCACTTCACAGTTGTTATGGGGGACTTCAACGCTAAACTGGGCAAACGGGACGGTGAAGAGCTGAGAGTGGGGCAATTTGGAGTGGGGCAAAGGAATCACCGGGGACATCTACTGGCTGGTTTCATGGAGAAGGAGGGACTCTACATGATGAACTCCTTCTTCAGGAAACGTGAGCATAGGAAATGGACCTGGATGAGCCCGGATGGTGCAACGAGGAATGAGATAGACTTTATCATGTCGACGAAAAAGCATATATTTAATGATGTCTCTGTGATCAACGCGATCAAGACGGGCAGTGATCACCGTATGGTACGAGGCACATTAAATATTCAGTTCAAGCTAGAGAGAAGTCGATTGATAAAGTCTACGCTCCGCCCGGCACCAGCCCAACTACAAAACCCCGAGAGCTTTCAACTCGAATTGCAAAACCGTTTCGAATGCCTAGGGAGCGACGTGGACGAAAACAACGATGGGTTTGTGGAAGCTGTCCATACGGTCGGGTCCAAGTTCTTCAAGACCCGTCGTAAAAAGGTCCAGAAGATCTCTGACTTCACTCTGAAGCTCATGGATGTAAGACGTGAGATGATCCTGCAGTCTCCAGATGATGCATCTCGCTTTCGGCGGCTCAACAAACAGATCTCGAAGTGCCTGAGGCGCGATTTACGCCGATTTAACACTAACTGTGTTGAAGAGGCTATTGAGCGCAACAGAGGCTCTAAGGTTTTCGCTAGAGATCTGTCTGTTGGTCAGAGCCAGATGACTAAGCTGAAGACCGACGATGGCAGGATCATTTCTTCCAAACCTGAGCTTCTGCGTGAAGTTGAAAGGTTCTATGGGCAGCTATACACAACCACCCGAAGACCCGTCGTTGATCTAGCCAAAGACCCTAGAGCTAGATTAACCCGACATTATACCGAAGATATCCCGGACGTCAGCCTGTATGAGATTAGTATGGCTCTCAAACAGTTGAAGAACGGCAAAGCCCCGGGTGACGACGGAATTACAGCCGAAATCCTGAAGGCGGGCGGTAAACCTGTCCTGAGAGCCCTTCAGACGCTGTTTAATTCTGTAATTCACGAGGGGAAAACGCCGCAAGCATGGAACAGAAGTGTGGTGGTACTTTTCTTCAAAAAAGGCAATAACACTTTGCTGAAGAATTATAGGCCCATCTCACTTCTGAGTCATGTTTACAAGCTGTTTTCGAGAGTCATCACGAATCGTCTCGCGCGCAGGTTTGACGACTTCCAGCCTCCCGAACAAGCCGGATTCCGAAAAGGCTACAGTACCGTAGACCACATACATGCCTTGCGGCAGGTTATACAGAAGACCGAAGAGTATAACTTGCCACTTTGTTTAGCATTTGTGGACTACGAGAAAGCCTTCGATTCGATCGAGACTTGGGCTGTACTGCAGTCTCTCCAGAGGTGCCAAGTTGACTACCGGTATATCGAAGTCCTAAAGTGCCTGTACGAAAACGCCACCATGTCCGTCCGACTACAGGACCGGGAAACAAAGCCTGTTCCACTGCAGCGGGGAGTCAGACAAGGAGATGTGATCTCTCCGAAGCTCTTCACCGCTGCACTGGAGGATGCTTTCAAATTTCTGGACTGGGAAGGACGAGGCGTCAACGTAAATGGCGAGTACATCACTCACCTTCGATTTGCTGACGACATTGTAGTCATGGCTGAGACCATGGAGGACCTCAGTACAATGCTCGTTGATCTCAGCAGAGTTTCCGATCGAGTTGGTCTGAAAATGAACATGGACAAGACGAAGGTCATGTCTAATGCCCATGTCGTACCAACTCCCGTAATAATCGGCGGCTCGGCGCTCGAAGTTGTTGACGAGTACGTATACCTGGGACAAACAGTCCAGTTAGGTAGGTCCAACTTCGAGAAAGAGATCACTCGTCGAATCCGACTCGGCTGGGCAGCGTTCGGGAAGCTTCGCAGTGTATTCTCGTCCAGTTTACCGCAGTGCCTCAAGTCAAAAGTCTTTGACCAGTGTGTGTTGCCAGTGATGACATATGGATCCGAGACATGGGCGCTAACGATGGGCCTCATAAGAAAGCTCAAGGTCACCCAAAGAGCAATGGAAAGAGCTATGCTCGGGGTTTCTCTGCGTGATAGAATTAGGAATGAAGCTATCCGTAGCAGAACTGGGGTCACCGACATAGCCTTCAAAATTGCGAGACTAAAGTGGCAGTGGGCAGGGCACATTGCTCGCAGGACTGACGGTCGATGGGGCCAGAAACTGCTTGAGTGGCGTCCACGCACCGGAAGACGAGCTGTCGGTAGGCCTCCGACAAGGTGGAGTGATGACCTGGTGAAGGTCGCGGGAATCCGGTGGAAACGAACGGCACAGGACCGGTCTAAATGGCGAGCCTTGGGGGAGGCCTATGTTCAGCAGTGGACGTCTTTCGGCTGAAATGATGATGATGAATATTCATATAGACAGCAAACGAAGTTTTCCCTCTCTGTCGCACTTGCAAGTTTGCATATAAGTGAGACAGAGAGGGTAAATTTCGTTTGCTGTTCGCGGTAGCCCCTCTGTGTACATATCATTTGTTGTCCCTGTCACAGTTTCACTTTTTTTTGTCGAGCACAACTTATTTTATACGATAGTTGTGCCCAAATACATCACACAAGCTATTACCCGACCAAGTTAAGGAAGTAATTTTTGGTAAACCGGCAGCCATTTTAAACCAATTTTCAATCTATCTGCATAAGACGTTTTCTGTCATTCTTGGTGGCCCTCGTATAGGATCTCTTAAGAAATATTCATACTCTAAGTAACATTCCTTAGAGTATAAATATTTCTAAAGAGCTGCTATACGCGTGCCGCAACGAGGGACGACAACAGAGTACATACCTCCCGTGGGGTGACCATGTTACTAAAATTACCCCATGGATTTTGTTTATTTTGTATATTTCGACTCATTATAGGCATTATGTAATTATCTGTTATGAGCGTTAGAGTAAGTTGTTTGTTTGAAATAATTGAAAAAAGTATACTTACATGTATAATGACATATGACCGGTAAGTTAGAGAATCGCTCGGCACCCAGTGTTTCTTTGCGGTATTCCATGCTAAATAACTTCGTTAAAGTGTATAAGTTAATTATTAGGTGGAAGTTATTGTAGGTATAATGCTCCGAAATTGGGTACAAGTTATTGTCACTAATAGGTATAGCCGTCGTCTCCCGGCGAAAAAATAAACAATATTATAGCATTTTCTGATATGATCCCTGGGATCCCAGGGACCGGTAGACGACGAGTTAACAAAACATGTACCTACCTTATTTATGTCATGCTTGTGCAAGCGAGATAGCTTTCCATACCTTTCTCACATTTGAGTGGTTTGGCGTGTAAGTATAGGTTTAAAGTGTGTAGATGCGATTTTACTTAATTAGAAAATTGCCTTGAGTCTCAGATATATTGAAATATAATAAACGGACCCTCGCCACAGCCGCCGCCAACATTTATTTAGCAGGCAGTGCTAGACAAGCTGCCATTGCGACTGGTTCTTATTGACTACGGACGACGTATTGGTCTGAAACATGTTGAGCGAAATTCAACCTTAAAGACGTGAGCGAGTTACTATATTTCAATATGTCCGACTCACGGAAGTTCTCTAATTAAAATTGATGATGCACTTTCTTAACTACTCAATTACATATATGTAAGGCGAAAAAATAATTCCACTAAGGAACGAAATGACAAACAAATATACATTCATACATTTATTATACATATAATATTTTTTTAAAGATAGGACAGGAACTTGATCGGGGCACTTACTGACCTTTGAATAATATTAATTTTGTGTATACTTTCTAATACTTTCTTTTCTGTTTGGCGTAGTGGTCTTAATCACATAAACTATTGGAATTATAGTGTGTGTATGCACCTTAAAGCTTATATCTAGACAGTAGTCTTGTCTATGCCGTTACTTCTTAATATTGTCTTTGCGCTGCTTGTCACTTCCTCTTTCGCTCTACAACCTAAGCCGCCTGTACTTGTTTTATTGTGTCGTCTAAATTAATATTATTTTAATCTAATGTAATCAGAATGATAGTTAGAGTTTTTAATCTAATTCGACGACCATATTTGCGCTGTATATTTATCTAATATATTGGTGCATATATTGGAGTTCCTGGAGTTTAATTTCTCTTCACCTTCACGTCCTCTGCGAGACGGCAACGTTCAACCCACGGAATCCTCTGTGTGCCAGGATGAGCACTAATAGGTTATCTGCCCAGAGAAGAAGAGAAAAGAAGAAACCAGGATTTTACAAGTAAGTGTCACAATACATAACCTTAAAATGACTAACGAGGAGGCATCCACGTCGTCAAGCAATGGTGGAAATTCAACATTCAGCGCACAAATTGAACGCTTGGATGGCGCTCGAAACTACTACGCTTGGAAATTCGCTATGCGAATGTCGTTAATTCACGACGGCCTCTGGAAATTGGTAGAAGAAGATGAAGCAGCGGTGGGTGACGCACGTGACCAGCGTGCCCTTGCTCGCATATGCTTAGCTGTCAAACCAAGTATGTACCAATATGTTAGGACAGGTAAAACCGCAAAAGAGGCATGGAAAAACCTGTCTGACGTCTTCGAGGATTCTGGTTTGGTACGTAGAGTTCTGCTTCTTCGGCAATTGCACCGCATGGAATTCGCCAACTTTACCAGTATGGGCGATTACATCGAGTCTGTTATGACTACAGTCCAACAACTTGAAGATATTGGGAAGACCATCGAGGACAAGGAAGTTGCTGAAATACTACTCAGCGGTTTGTCTTCAGAATATGACTCTGTAGTGTCGAATCTTGAAACCGTAAACATGACCAGCACACTCACTAGTGAAGTGGTGAGGGCTAGGCTCCTGCAGGAAGAGACGAGAAGATCTACAGATGACAGCACAGCGTTCATTTCATCCAAGAAGGAAGTCAAGATGAAATGTCACTATTGCAAGAAGATTGGTCATCTTAAGAAAAACTGCTTCAAGCTGAAACGCGATCACAAGCAGAATGTGGATCAAGCTCTGTCTGCTTCTGCTTGCATGCTAGTTTATATGGACAATTTTTACCTCGACTCGGGGTCAACAAGTCATATGGTCAATAGTAAGGATTTTTTCCTAAATTATAAACCCAATTTTAGTAAAATAAAAGTAGCAAACAATGATGAATTGGACTGTGTAGGTAGAGGTCAAATTTATTTAAATTTAATGAATAAGCAGAAACTATCTAATGTTTTGTATGTACCAAAGCTATCCGCCAATTTAATATCAGTTAGTAAATTAATTGAAAATGGTTATAATGTGACATTCAACAGGACTGGCTGTTTGATCCATTATGATGGCAAGCAAGTAGGATCTGCTGTATTACTAAATGGGATGTATAAGTTAAATGTAACAAATTCTGAGTGTGAGGTTTTGCGCAACAGGGAGAATTCAAGGTTCTTGCAAAGGCAAGAAGCCACGAATTCCGCAGTATCTGACATGGATTTGTGGCACACACGACTAGGACATATAAATAGTAGGGACTTACTTAGTATTAGGGATAGGGTGCCTAACTTTTGTCTGTTACAGGATCAGCAGGAAACTAGCGATTGTATTCCATGTTTGGAGGGCAAGCAGTCTTCCAAACCGTTCCCGAAGGGGCCAAGCAAGGTCGTAGACAAGCCCCTAACCCTACTACATTCCGATGTTTGTGGCCCGCTTCCAGTCAGCTTGGGGGGCGCAAAGTACATTCTCACCATAACAGATCACTACTCAAGAAAATCCTTCGGATACTTATTAAAAAGGAAAAGTGAGGTTAGTGAACGTTTTATTGATTTTGTTACTATGGTTGAAAAGCAGATGGGTTTGCCAGTTAAAACAGTGAGAACAGATAATGGATCTGAATTCGTGAATAGACAACTTTCACAGTTTTTTAGAAAAAAGGGTATTGTGCACCAAACTACTGTACCTTACTGTCCGCAGCAAAACTCTGTAGCAGAGCGGTCACACCGCACTTTGATGAATAAAGTCAGGTGTATGCTGCAGCATTCGGGCCTAGACCGGCGCTTCTGGGGAGAGGCGGTGACGACTGCCATATATCTTAAAAACAGGTCTCCCACAGCAGCCTTGGGCGGTCGGATTCCGGAGGAGATGTGGACTGGGTCGAAGGTAGACCTCAGTCATCTTCGTGTTTTTGGCTGTGTGGCTTATGCTAAGGTACCAGATGTTAGGCGTAGAAAGTTGGATGCAAAAAGTAAGCCATTTGTGTTTGTCGGGTATTCCGAAACCTCAAAAGGGTACAAATTGGCTGACAGTAATGACCCTAGGAAAGTTGTTATATCTAGAGATGTCGAATTCTTAGAGCGAAAGTTTTACAATTTTAAACAAAATGACATTAATAATGTGAATTTTAATTTTTAATTTTTTAATCAATTTAATGTTATTGAAAATGATTGTGTGAATGAGAGTAGCACTGAGTGCAGGAAAGAAAGTACTGCAATGGATTCCTGTGTCACTAGCAGGAATGACACTACTGTTAGTAATATAACTTGTGCGAATGAAAGTAGCACTGTTCAACCTTGCAGGAAAGAGAGTACTGCAGTTGATGCCTGTGCCACTGACAGGAATGATAATACTGTGATTGATGCCAATGTCACCAACAGGAATGATAGTACTGAAGGTGATTTAACTCGTGTGAAAGAGAGTAGCATGGACGGCACAAGTGACACTAGTAAGGCTAATACATTAGTAGGGAATGATAGTACCACCAATGACGTTGCAAATGAAAGCAACGATTTTAGTTACATCAGAAATGAACATGATTATTCTTTGACATTTTCAGGATCGGGAGATGACAACGACTACTGCACCGTGAGCGAGAGCGATTCTCTCGCTGACTGTCCTGATGATGACGCGGCCTGGTCACCGGGCGCGGGCGTCGCTCCAGGGGAAGCTGAGACGCAGATGCCTGCCCCGTCGCTGACATCTGCGGGACGTCCTGTACGCAGTACTCGGTCTGTCTTACCTAAGAGGTATTGTGATACTGATTTGTCACTAATGGTAAATAATGGTTCTGAACCAACTTCATACAAAGAGGCCATGTCTTGTCATGAGGCTGCCGAGTGGCGGAAGGCCATGCAAGATGAGTACGATTCGCTAATGGTAAATAAAGTATGGAAGTTGGTTGACCGACCGAAAAATACCAGTATTGTCAAGTGTAAGTGGGTATATAAAGTGAAGAGTGATGCAGCAGGTAATTTTGTACGCCATAAGGCTCGTTTAGTCGCGAGAGGTTTCACTCAAAAAGAAGGCGTAGATTTTCATGATACTTACAGTCCTGTTGTACGTCATTCCACCATTAGAATATTGTTTAGCTTAGCAAATGAATATGATTTAAATATTGACCATGTTGATGTAACTACTGCTTTCCTAAATGGTAATTTGAATGAAGTGATTTACATGGAGCAGCCAGAGGGCTTTAATTGTAATAATGACAAGGTTTGTTTGTTGCAAAAGAGTTTATACGGACTAAAACAGTCTAGTCGCATGTGGAATGCCCGTATACACAAGGTCTTATGTGACAATGGTTTTATTCAAAGTAAAAGTGAACCATGTGTATACTACATTAAGTCTCAAAATGATTTTATTGTTATTGCACTGTATGTGGATGATTGTTATTTGTTTTATCGCAAGGATAGTCAATGTAAACAAAGACTATTGCAAGTATTGGAATCAGAGTTTGACATTAAAAATCTAGGTCCAGTGCAAAGCTATTTGGGCATTCGTGTCACTAGGGATAGGAAAAACAGAACATTAACTTTAGATCAGTCTGTTTATATAAAAAATATCCTAAAAAGATTTAACATGCAAGACTGTAAACCCGTATCTACTCCACTGGTTCCCAATAACAAATTGTTAAAAGAAAATGAGTGTCTGGAGGATGAGCAGTATAAATATAGAGAGTTGATGGGTTCCATCATGTATCTTTCGGTTTGCAGTCGTCCCGACATCTCATTTGCCTGTAGCCAACTAAGTCAGTTTAACAACTGCTTTGGTAAAACACATTGGTTAGCTGCTAAACGTTTGCTGAGGTATCTGGCGGGTACAATTAATTACGGTTTACATTTTGTAAAAAGTAAAGAATTGGTTTTAAGTGCATATACTGATGCCGACTGGGCCAATGATAGTTTTGATAGGAAATCTTATACAGGTTTTGCAATTAAATTAGGGTCTAATGTAATTAATTGGGAATCTAGAAAACAACAGTCAGTAGCCTTAAGCTCGACGGAGTCAGAATATATGGCAATAGCCGATGTATCCAAAGATCTCTGTTTTATTAAGCAACTTTTAACAGAATTAGTACCCAATGTAAAGGTGCCTATCATTGTGTTTAATGACAACCAGTCTTCTCACAAAATTATTGAAAATAAAGATATTAGTCATAAAAGAACAAAACACATTGATGTGCGCTTTCATTTTATTAAAGATTTAGTACAGAAGGGATTTATGTCTATTAAATATTTATGCACAGAGAAAATGTTTGCAGATGTACTAACAAAGGGTTTAAATTCTAGACAGCATAGTGTTTTTAGGCATGATTTATGTGTTAAGCCATGTTAAAGTATTAAGTAATCAATTGTTGCTGTGATAATGTAAAATGATCTTGGATGCTAGATAGAATGTAAACTGCCTGTTAGCTGTAGGCATGTTATCTTTAGTTATAATAGTAGGTATGTTATGGCTATGTGCTATGTATATGACTGTTGTTATGTGGATGTAAATGTAAAGCTGTGTTATAGTTTAACATAAGTTTAATGTGCATAAGGGGAAGTATTGGAATTATAGTGTGTGTATGCACCTTAAAGCTTATATCTAGACAGTAGTCTTGTCTATGCCGTTACTTCTTAATATTGTCTTTGCGCTGCTTGTCACTTCCTCTTTCGCTCTACAACCTAAGCCGCCTGTACTTGTTTTATTGTGTCGTCTAAATTAATATTATTTTAATCTAATGTAATCAGAATGATAGTTAGAGTTTTTAATCTAATTCGACGACCATATTTGCGCTGTATATTTATCTAATATATTGGTGCATATATTGGAGTTCCTGGAGTTTAATTTCTCTTCACCTTCACGTCCTCTGCGAGACGGCAACGTTCAACCCACGGAATCCTCTGTGTGCCAGGATGAGCACTAATATAAACTCTTGATAGTGTTTTGCGGAAGCAATGCAATTCGAAATGCTTTGAACACAATCAGCTGTTTTAGACGGCTTCCAGTTTTGCCGACCTGTCGCTGCTATCCACTTATTTCGGGTGGAATAATTTAGTGGAAACCTAGAAAAGAAAATTATATATTGCTTGTCCATTTCTAAGAAATACTACAATTTTGCTGCTACATAAATTTAAATACAATAAAATTCACCCTAGGCTAGCATTATTATAAGTATTTTATATAATGACAAGTGTTATTTTTATAGTACACTAAATTACCAAATAATTGGGCTACTGTTAAATCCTATTAGCTGGTATCCCTAAATTGATTGCAGGGAAGCTAAATTAAGAACAGATTTAAACATTTCTGACAGCTTCCAATAAACGACCTACGTAATTTAGGCGGATAATAACGTCGACAAAAACTTCATAACCTAAAATCACCAATGTAAACAATGTTGTTATTTCAATATTAATCACTTTATTTTTCAAGATTTTGAATGAAACATAATGGTACCAATGAAATAACACATATTACGCTTAGATAAAGGTATAAAATAGTATAATTACTTGTGAAAGGTTACATTTTCTTCGCATCTTTCTCTGCGGCTTTTACAGGCGATCACGCTGCAAACTACCATTGTTTTATAGAAACTGTACCACATAAACCCTGATCTATATCATTTGTTGCCCAAAGCACTATTTTATGCACAAAAACATTAATTAATTCAGTTATATTTTGAGATGACACTTCCGACTACCTTTTGTTGAGCCCAACGGATGCTAACTTTGACATTGTGCCCAATAACAAAAAGTGGAACTATGACAAAAACAGCAAATGATACATATCTCTCTGGCGCACTTAGCGAGATTTGTATATGACCTTCTCGCTTGGAACTGGTATTATTATTACCGCGTCACGTCTGTATTTATTATAAGTCTGTGTAACATTCATTTAGACACACGCGGCCTTGATTGTCATAGTGACAGCTGGACGCCACCGCAGTGGCGCTACCGCGACAAGCAAACGAAGTTTTCCTCTCTGTCGCACTTGCAAGTTTGCATATAAGTGAGACAGAGAGGGAAAACTTCGTTTGTTGTTTGTGGCAGCGCCCCAGGCCGCTGCAGTGTGTGACAGGCTTTAAACTGACGCACATCAAAGAGAATATAACACGCACATCAGCTTTTTTAAAAAGTTACCATTTGTTCGGTGAAAAAGGACGAATGGAACTAGCTAGAATAACTGCAAGTAATATTTATAACTTCCTTGATAGTGTATGTGACGACGTATTTTTTTTTTCATTTGGAATATAAAATAAAGAAAATTGTTCACTATGTATGAATTCTGCATTTTCATCCTAAAATCCGTGTTTTTAAAGAGCACCTTCAGATTTTTGTATTTCGGCATCTGGCAACACTGAAACAAGAGTCAATAAATAGAGGGGCTACCGCGACTGAAAACGAACGAAGTTCGAATATCTCCCTCTCTGCCGCACGAATTAGCAAGTGCAACAGAGAAGGAGATATTCGAACTTCGTTCGTTTTCGGTTCGCGGTAGCCCCTTAGAAAGAAGCAACATAGAAGAGTTGAGCCTTGAGGTTATGTTTGCTAATGATTGTCTTCAAAACTATAACGTAATTTTTGTTATTTAGTCGAGGTAAATATCTCAATTCAGTTCATTCAGTTGTAATACGACCAATGGTCCATTACTAATAGCGTGGCGTTTATTCCCACCCATCCGGTTGTCGCGTCTTAGTATGACCACTTGTTTTCCCTAACGTTTCATGTTACTTGTTCAGTCGTATATAAGTAAATAAAACATTTATTGATTTACAGGCGGTAATAATAGTTAAATAACAATAACTTAAATAATTTTACAACGAACTCCAATCTAAAACAGGCCCTTGGGCATTTTGTACCGAGGATGCTGGCGACATTTCCTCGCTGTAACGCAATGCTGTTACGTTGTGCGAGGAGGTCGCCAGCTCTTCGGTCACCAGTTACATCAACCAAACGCTTCGCGATTTCAGTAAATATAATATTGTGTATGTAATCTAACTACTAAATTACAGACTGCGTGGCTTATTATATTACATTGAAGCAAGCAATGGGCTTTGACACCGTACCATTCCATTATCCTTGTTTTAGTTTTAAAACCTCTTGTAACACATTCAGATCAAAGCTCTCTGGATGTTCCTGTAAGACAGTATCTGAATTTTTTTTTTTTTAATTTATTTATTCATATTAAAAGAGAAAAAATTACAAAACTTATTTAGTAGTCGCGCACAGAAACCTGTTTAAGGTTTATGCGTGACGCGAATGTATCGCACCACTCACAACAATAACATCAATAAATAATACTAAGTAGGTGATTAAAGTATGTAGGTTTTACGCTCCAGCAATCACACCTCGCTGTCTGTTCCCGTTAGATAATATCTTTTTATATATTGCATTGCAGGTGTGGGATAGTCACTCCAGCGTTAAAACCACAAGGTATCATGTCACTAGAAACATTGTGTGTGAAGACTGAGGCGGAGGAGGTATGTGTGAAGGAGGAGGCTGAGGAGTGTGACAATGAGGAGACCGGGGCACATGTGAAGGAGGAGGCGGAGTGTGAGGACAGTGCAGCCTTGTGCAAGCTGTATGCAGACCACCAGATCAAGGATGAGCTTGTGCTGGGACCCGTGGAGCTCCACCGGCCTTGTGTGACTTCCACACTTCCAGGTCAGTAGGTTTATATTTAGAGGTAGTAAGCCCGGCGCCTTAGAAACACCCAAGTATGTGTTGTTAGGTGTAGAAAATGCCATTTGATGTCATGACTTAAAATAAATAAGTAAATATTAGAAGACAATCTTACACAAATCGAACTAGCCCCACAGTAAGCTCAAGAAGGCTTGTATTATGGGTACTAGACGATGATATATTTAATAGATATAAATACTTAAATACATAGAAAACATCCAAGACTCAGAAACAAATATTCATGCTCATCACACTATTATTTGCCCTGACCGGGATTCGAACCCAGGACCGTCAGCTTCACAGGCAGGTGCACTACCCACTAGGCTAAACCGGTCGTCAATGACTTGCTTGGTAAATTATTGTAAAAATTAGTAATTATGCAGGTACCTAATAATTTTAATATCAGAAAAGCAGCTCTAATCCTGGATCATCCTGCATTCTTTTCTACCTATATGTAGTATTGTGGCTACTTTATCAGTTTATGATTTAGGTTTAAGCCGGGTATTCATTAGGCAACATTTGTTAATAAACACTGTTTATTCACTGTTTATAAACAGTGTTGCACAATGTTGCATCATCTCTGTAAACATGTTTATAAACAAAGATGATGAAACATTGTTGCATAAACATGTTGCTGTGCTCCCCACTCTAGGTGGAGAGTAGGGTGGGTCGAAATTCACGAATTTTGGAGTATCGTAATGTAATAGGGCTCAAAAGTTGCTGTGTTTTCTGTAGATTACAGAAAAAATAATAAAAAAATATAGATTTAGACTCTTGTTAAGACGGCTGTTAAGTATAAAAAAAATATATATTTTTTATTTTCACTCTATATTAAATATATAAATATAAACTATTTAAATCGTTAAATAACACATATACATATTTATTTTTATTATATTTGATCCATGTATCATATTTTGTCATCATAATAGCCAAACTAGGGAATTGGCCTTTTATGTAAAATGCATTTTGATGTGCCCGTCTAGTACCCATAACACAAGCCTTCTTGAGCTTACTGTGGGGCGTGGGTAGTTCGATTTGTGTAAGATTGTCCTCTAATATTTATTTATTTATTTATCAGTGGTCTAAACACAGACAATAGAAACAAAAAATATATCGATTAAAGCAACAAGAGGCGAGAAACAATACTCGAAAAACACAATTTTAAGGCTATTTGGTACTATTGGGTACCATTAAAAACATATAAATACCGTATGTTTTTGAAGAAAACAAATATTTCCTGTAATATTTAGATTAGCTCTTACATTCAAGCTTGTATTTAAAAAAATAGTAGCAAAAAGTTATATAAATATAACATTTTGCTTTATTTATGCCATAATATTTTAAGTTATTAAACTTCAAAAAGCTGTAATGTCGACTATTTTGAAAATAACAAAAAAATCTCAGTATAATTTAGCATTGTTATAGTTTAATTTACTTTATTAAGTGTTAAATTATTAAAATAATTGTCACGTACTTCATTTAAGTACTTATATAATCTAGGCCTTGTAAAATACGGAGTCCTGGGGCCAGGAATGAGGCACGGAATATAGATAAGCAGCTTCCTTTATTTGGCATAAATCCCGATTGACACCTGACACTTAGGTGCTTCTTACCAGCCTACACTACACTCCTCCACCCTTGGTTTATACCTAATAATAATGAACACAAACCACGACTAACGCCAAACTAAAGATTTAACCTAGACACACCCCTGAGCCTACATTGCCTGACTGGACGAGCTTGGGGCTGGGGCGATACGCTGGGTAGAGCGTCTTGAAAAGCAGGTGATCCGGGCGGTGAGGGTGTTTGACTCTGTTGCGGCACCACAGCCTCGTTCAACGGCGGTTCCATCGACCGCTCCGCTGAACCTCCCTGGGTCTCCTCGGGCGGCTCCACGTTCAGTTCCTGAATACCTAAGCCTCTAGAATTTGTGCGAACTTCAGGTTCTATAGGTCCTGATATTGGATATGTAAGTGACTGTCTATCCGATCGCCTCTTAAGTTGGTCAATGTGCCTATGTAACATAGAGCCGTCTGACCCCCTGACTCTATAATCTCCGGAGCCAGTCCTATCTACTATTTGGCCCGGTGCCCACTTTTCCCCCTTCAGGTATTGCCGGTACCAAACATTTTCATTCGGATCTAACTTCCTATGTGCTCCCCCTGCCGCTAATATTTGCTTTTGTTGGGTCTTGTGAACCTTGGACCCAGTATCCGGCTTTAAAACATCTAATTTAGTACGCAGTCTCCTACCCTGAAGTAGCATTGCTGGGCTCTGACCTGTGGTTGGATGCGTCGTGTTCCTATAATATAGTAAATAGGTCCACAGAGCTTTATTTATATCCTGTTTGTCATAAATTGCCTTCTTAATCACACGCTTTAAAGCCTTCACGGTCACTTCCGCCAAACCGTTTGAAGCGGGGTGATAGGGTGCAGAGAAAATATGCTCTATACCTAGTCCCTGGCAAAAGTTTTGCATTTCAGTGCTTGAAAACGGCGGGCCGTTGTCAGAAACAATCTGCTTGGGCAAACCCCACCTACTAAATAACTCGCACAAGGTTTGAGTTACTGCCCCGGCCGTTGTGCTTGGCATGTGGAAAACCTCAACCCATTTGGACATAGCATCCACGACTACGAGATACGTTTTTCCAAGAACCGGACCCAAGAAGTCCAAATGGATCCTCGACCACTGCCTGTCTGGCCACGGCCACATGCTGGGCGCCTGCCGAGGCGGCGCGTCCGCCTGTGCCGCGCACACCGCGCACTCCCTGCACATGCGCTCCACTGCCTCGTCAACCCCGGGCCACCAGACATAACTCCGTGCCAGGGCTTTAGATTTGACTATACCCATATGAGGCTCATGAAGCATGCGTAGTACTCGTTCTTTGCATGCCCCTGGAACCACTAACCGGTGCCCCCACATGACACAACCTAGTTCCTCATATAACTCATCGTTCCTATTATAGAAAGGTTGCAAACCTTCTATATTACAATCCTTTGGCCAGCCCTCTCTAATAAACCTTAAAACCCTCGCAACTATAGGATCCCGCGCCGTTTGCTTACAAACCTCATTATAATCGAGCAACAATGCCTGCTGAATGAAATGCAAATACGTCTGTTCTGGTGCCGTGGGACATGTTTTCCCGCCCCACCGCACTGGCAGTCGCGACAATCCGTCTGCTCCATTCTCATTAGTTCGGACATACTCAATTGTAAAAGTATACGCCGATAAAATTAGAGCCCAGCGTTCCATACGACTAGCAGCCATATTAGGTATACCGGTGTGGGGCCCGAAAATAGACACCAAAGGTTTATGATCCGTCCTAAGCGTAAAATGTCTGCCATACAGGTATTGATGGAACTTGTTCACGCAAAAGATTATCGCCAGCGCTTCTCGATGTATCTGCGAGTAATTTTTCTCCGCATCTGATAATGTCCGCGACACGTAAGCGACCGGTCTTTCCCCGGCTCCGCTCAGAGTCGGCTGAGATAGCACCCCACCGACACCCCGCGCAGACGCATCGCAAGTGAGAATAAGCGGCCGATCCGGATCGTAATAAGCTAACACCGGCGCAGTAGACAGTATCCTTTTAATTTCTACGAATGCCTGCTCACATTCGTTTGACCAACGCCACTCTACATCCTTTTTAAGCAAATTATACAATGGTACGAGCCTCCCACTCATTTGCTTTACGAATTTCGCAAAGAAATTGATTAATCCCAGAAAGGAACGTAACTCTGTTATATTACCAGGCCTAGGAATCTTGGTGATTGCTTCTACCTTATCCGGATCGGTTTTAACCCCGTCTTTACTAAGCACAAACCCTAAATACTTTATTTCATTCACTAAGAAAACGCATTTACTGCTTTTCAGTTTCAGCCCATACTGACGTAACCGACTAAAAACCGCCTCCAAAGCACGTAAATGCTCTGCCACATCCTTGCCCCCTATTACTACATCGTCCAAGAACACCTCTACATTGGGAATTCCGCCCAGAACTGAACACATAATTCGCTGAAATATCCCTGGGCTTGACGCGAGACCAAAAACGAGTCTATTGTACCGGAATAGACCACGATGAGTATTTATGACTGTGCACCTACTACTTGATTCATCCAGCTCGACCTGATTGTACGCCTGTGACAGGTCAATTTTAGAAAATAATTTTGATTCTCCTAGCCTTACAATTAAATCATCTATTTTTGGCAATGGGTAGCGATCTACTTGTAATGCCGGATTGACAGTCGCCTTATAATCCGCACAAATCCTCAAGGAGCCATCCGGCTTATTTACCGGAACCAAGGGAGAAGCCCAATCGGAGCAGTCGATGGGCTCGATGATGCCGTCGCGGAGCATGCCCTCTAGTTCAGCATCAACGCGCGCCCGCAGTGCGTACGGTAGCGGCCGTGCTCGGTGAAACACAGGCACCGCACCGGGCCGCAACCGAAGCGTCGCCTTACCGCCCGTATACCGCCCCAAGCCGCCTTCAAACAACTCCTTATACCTGTCACATAACATTTTAATGTTATCATCAATTTGCCCTTTTCCGTTACTCACATTATGACAATTTACCAAATTCGGAATTACTATACACAACTCAGTTAACCAGTGTCGACCAATGAGTGAAGTAGTGCCCCCCTCGATAACAAAAAGTTCCAACTCCTTCTCTATGGCACCATAACGAACCTTCGGTTTTATGAGCCCGAGCGGCTTCAGCGTGGACCCATCATAAAACTTTAAGTTTATGCCAGGTGGTGCTAGTTCCAATTCACTGAAAAATTGCTTATACGTGTCGCTACTAATGCATGACAAAGCCGTACCCGTGTCAACCTCCATATTGAGTATGTGATTATTGATGGAAATAGACAATCTCACCGGCTCATAGTCGTTCAAACATAGGTGGTGGAAATCTTCTTCCTCAAGAGTTCCCTCCGCTCGTTGTTCTTCTCCTAATCCTCCGAAGTGAACTCTCGCGGGTTCAGCCCGTGATCTGTTCACCGCCTGCACCGGACACACTCGACGTAAATGCCCAGTGCGCTTACAACGGCTGCACTCGTAGTTCTTGAACCTGCACGTCTCGTAGCCGTGAGTGGTTGCACCGCATCCTCTGCAATTAGTGTTCGAGTCGAAACTTAACGCTGGCTGCCCGGCGCTAACTCCGCGCCCCCTTCCGCGCGCCGCGCGAGCTCCGCCACCTCCGCCGCGACCGGATATCATCGGCCGACGATTGAATCCCTCTGTTATCGCGTGTATAGGCTCAGCTCCCACCGCAGTTTCACCGATGTTGGCCGTACCCGCCGAAACATCCACCGCCGCTGAGTCTCGTTCTGCCGCCTCTAAGGAAGTCGCAATTTTGACTGCATTCGGGAAGCTTAAACCATCATCTTCAGCAAACAAACGTTGCCGAATTACGTCACTTTTCAAACCGCATACAAATTGGTCCCGCAGATTGTCATTCAGATTGGCATCGAATTTACAGAAGCGGGCTTTCTTCTTAAGCTCCGCTACATACTCCGAAATGCTCTCTTCGTTTCTCTGCCTTCTTTGTCGAAATCTGTAGCGTTCAGCTAATACTGACGGCGCGGGTTGTAAATGTTCTTTTAACAGTTTGACAACCTCGTCATACTTTAGCTCCGATGGTTTTTTGGGACTCGCTAAATTAGTCAATAGTTGGTACGCCTCGTCCCCCATTACTGCGATTAATGTCGGTAATTGAAGGTCTGTATCCACGTCATTTACCTTAAAATACATCTCCAGTCTATCGATGTACGATGACCATGTTCCATTTTTGACGTCAAACTCGCTTACTCTCCCTATTGACATTTTCCCGCAGAAAACTGATTTTTAATATTTCAATATTACCGTACGCACTTTAGGGTAAAATATCCTCGTCGCCACTGTAAAATACGGAGTCCTGGGGCCAGGAATGAGGCACGGAATATAGATAAGCAGCTTCCTTTATTTGGCATAAATCCCGATTGACACCTGACACTTAGGTGCTTCTTACCAGCCTACACTACAGGCCTTAACATCGATCTTTGGCGGCTGTGCGGGGGTTAAAAGTCTAAATCTAGATTTTTAAAATTATTTTTCCCTTAATCTACAGAATACACAGCAACTTTTGAGCCCTATTACATTACGGTACTCCGAAATTCGTGATTTTCGACCCACCCTAGTGGAGAGCAAGACGAAATATTCAGTTTATAAACAGGTGTCATCGAGTGTGGACGTGTGAGACGCTAGTTTAGAAACATGGAAATAGTGGTGTGGTCCAACAACCAAATTGCAATGCTCATCGAGCTATTTCAACAACGTGGTATGCTTTGGGACGCCTTGCAGTCAGACAGTTGCCATTTTCTATAGGTACTATTTTACATCTTGACTGGTCTGTGACCCTGAAAATTTGGAACCCTTCGCCAGAATGTACAGTCTGGGTATATTTATGATGAAGAAGACGTCTACTGACTTCTCATATAGAGATTTCCTTCATAATTATATAAATTTTGGCAATTGTTAGACCTGTGTCAATTGACACATTTTAGACCTTAGTCTTGGGCCTTAGAATAAACATTTTTTTTGCAAATCTATACAAATTGTGGTAATACTATTTGTTGGATGAAGTTTGTAACATTAATACTTCTAGGCAAGAACTGTTGAATCACAGGTTTGAAAACTCACAAGATCCCATCACATAACATATGATATCTCTATAGCCTTTGATATCTCTATTGGCCACATGACGGGTATGTGTTATTGATAACAAAGTATCCAACTTTGCCATGATTTGTGAAAATTGTTTAAGTTTCAAATCTTGACAATGGATTCAACTAAGATTTGAGAAAATTGTTTAATTTTTAAGGCTTGTTAATGGAACTAACTTTGTTAAGAGTTGTGGTATCATCTTGTGCAGGTATTTGATGTTTGGTACTAGGGATTGCAGAACCGGTACTGTTTTCAAGAACCGGGATTTTCGGTACCAGCTAGAAATGGAACCGGGATTTCTCAGTATTTTCGGTACTTTCGGGACCGCACTAATGTTACATATAATTGGTAAACAAACCGGGAAAGGAAATAGTTATGATTCTAAACTTACTTTTAAAAGAAAACAACTGTAGGAATGTCAATGCCTTTGCCTACCTACAGTTACTTACTAAATATATAAATCGCCTTATGCATAAACGTTCATTAAACCTATTTTAGTTAAATAGCCGCTGAAATTCGGTTATCCTTATCTGACACTGGAACTGGTTTCAATGGTGAGGAATACATAGTTTTCTTTGAATTGAAAGAAAGAAAGAAAGAAAAAGCATTTATTCGTGGCACAGGAGTAATACACATACCAAGGATTAAAGTTGAAAAACGAGTAAAAACAGTAAAAAAAGGTAAAACAAAAAGAAAACAATCAATAATGCCAAGAAATGGTTCCGACTCAGCATGGTGCCAACCTAACTGGTCGACGCTTGTTTTTCGTCGGAGCCAATCGGTGAAATTCACGGCGGGTAAGACAAACAAAAACGAACTATAGAGACATATTACAAATAGCTAAAAAGAAAAATACGCACATGAATTTTAACACGGCTATATTTAATAAAAAATAAAATACAAATAAAACTAAATATCTCGTATCCGTGAACGCGACTTAACAATAAACGTCATACATTATTGCCTCCAAAGACAACTAGCGCCAGTGGCCACTACGTAAACTACAGCAGACGACAATCAAAACAAAATAAAAAACTGGGTCATGGTCACATCCTCTCTTCACAATGAGTTTTATAGACATTATAAAACAAGACAAAAATTTAAATAAGTACGGCATGCAAAACAAATGGAACATAAAACAGTGGTACGTAATAACAAGCACTAATATAAAACGATTCATATGCAGCTTGTATCAAGTTTGCAGGTTTCCTGTTTCTGCTGATGGTCAAGCATATGCTTTTTAAGATTTACTTTAAAACTTTGAATATATTATATTTGAATATATTGCACTTTTCTTCTCTGTGTTTAACGGCTGTTTCGTGTAATTTAACTAGATTTGAGAAAATATAGAGCAAAAATGGATTTCCCGAAAATCCCGAAAGTACCGGGATTTCAATTTTGCAGTCCCGGTTCTTTGCTGGTCTAAAAATTCCGGGAAATCCCGGTATTTCCGGTTCCGGTATTTCTCGGGAGCAAACCCTATTTGGTACTTTCTGCTGCTATCTTGTCCTTCCTCTTGAGTGCTTCTTCCTTTCCAGTGAACTTTGCCATCTACTATGCATTACTCAATCAAGAACTGAATTGTATTCTGGATCTATAAGTCTGAAGTTAACGTAACTTAGCAAAACGGTACAAAACTAATTTCCGGTATACTGTTGCAACATAAAAGTGAGGTGTTATTTTGCCACACTGACCAGGTAACAATACCCAACAGTTCAGAGTAACGCTTTCCAACGGAAAGGATATAATAAATAACAGAAGAAAATCCTTCTTATTTAGGTTCTGTTTATAGAAGTTTATATAAACTTGTATAAATTATTTTCATAAAGCTAGCTAATAGCTTCCCCCAACGGAGGTAGTGTTTAAAGTCATAGAACAAAATTGTATGTTTATAAGGATTTATGATTACTCTTATTAGTGTCAGAAAAATTAGTAGCATGCACATGACTTAGATTTTATATTCCAACGGAATAAGTGCCACAATGATAATGTGTTCTTTCGTACACTCTAGTAAGTTTTGTTACACAAATCATGGAAAACCATGATACAAGCCTTAAAGATCAAAAGATACGGGTAAGAACCTTGTATTGGAGGTTATAACAGAAATATTAATTAACACTCTACATTTCTGCATTATCTCGAAGAGACTTAGACTTTTCCAATGAAAAAACGCTACAATATGACATGTGTATAAAAAAATCATAGTTTTCAAAACTTGAAAACCGGGTATAACACATTTGGAC
This sequence comes from Epiblema foenella, assembly GCA_963556455.1. Lineage (NCBI taxonomy): Eukaryota > Metazoa > Arthropoda > Insecta > Lepidoptera > Tortricidae > Epiblema > Epiblema foenella. Next base: position 10,233,709 of record OY747122.1, on the reverse strand, counting down.
TGTTTGTGAAAGCATCAGTGAATACACCAAAATGCAGCTTAACTCAGAGATCCTTTCTCCCAAGCAAAAAGGCGACATAATATAACATATTATGTAGTAATAGTGGCATTTCGTGTAAATAAAGAAGAGTTTTTGTCGTAACTTACGAGCTGAAGCCCTTTTCAAATTTTACGATTTCCACGTATAAATATCGTAATTCCAAACACCCTTTCACTTTTTTGCTTCTATTTATCCATTTGGGTGTCTGAGATATTCTTGAAACTTGAAATTCCACTGAAAAAACACTTTTTCCCTAAGCGACGTAACGTTTCGTTTCGGCGCAGAAACTTCCAATGACTTTGACATCTGTAGTGTTGACAGGTGCTGTTTATTTTTTTTTATCTAGGTGCTATGAAAATCGCGACGTTTAGGCAATGGTAACTCCTGCTCTCGAAGTTAATATACCACGGACTTAATACGAATATAATTATAAATTACAGGTTTCCAAGTAATAGTACATAAAAGAGAAATGGCTGAAAGCAACCGGGCAAAAAAACTGGTTTCCAACAAAACATAGCACAATATGCTCCATACATTTCGATGATAGCAGCTTTAAACAAACAAAAAAATATCGTCGACTGATTTCTGAAGCAATACCAACCATTGATGTACTGAAAAAATCAACAAGTGAAGCAGTTAGTAGATTGACATTGTAATCAATAGTATTGATTCCCTGGCATTGTTCTTAGAAACTTAATGTTTATTATTTCATAGTAAAGATTAGACGTTCTAATTGTTGATTAGAACTAAAGATTCGATGTTTACAAAAAGAAGCCTTTTCATTAAAAAAGCCAGACAAGTATCGTTTTTCCTTTTATTGGTCGTCATGGTATTATTTATACATGACCATATTTTTCGTGACCGATTTATCCGAGTCAGATTTATCGACTCGAGCTCCACGGCGCGGGCGATATATCGCCATTGTATCGATTTCGCGGGGACAACGGAGATTCAACATCACTAATATGCTCTCGTGACGTCACAGTAGGCAGCAAAAAAGTGACACGGTCGGTTCTCATACAGATTGAGGTGCTTAGGGCCTCTAGTTAAATTGATGCTCTGTGGTGTTTCTCTTTCAATACTGAAGCACATATATAAAAGCTACACACATGCCAAGTTTCGTGCTTTCTGCCAGATAGGACCGTATTTCAAGCTAACAAGCGGTAATATAAATCAATGATACCTTCTTAAGATAAATAAATCTGGGTACATATGGAAAATAACAACAAAACAAAGACTAATGACTAGGTAAAAAGGTATTTATAATGTGAAGTTCCACAAGAAAAATGATTCTGTCCTGTGATGCATCAGCAATGAATAAAACAAATAATTTATCTTGTTACAGAGCCCCTTGTTAGAGCAGGGGATGTTCCTGGGCGGGCTTGCTCGGTCAGGCTGGAGCGGCTGCTGGTGGACGCGGCGCGGCGCTCGTGCCGGGTCGGGCGCCGCACGTACACGCTGCGGCGCACTCGCGAGCCGCGCGACTGTACCGACACGTCGAGCAACACCTATCAGTGCGACGACTGCGGCAGGAGCTTCAATAATAAGGCTCTCTTGAGGAAACACATTCACATCCACTTACCACCTTTTAGTAACTCAAGACAGAAGGATTTTACTTGTGACCTTTGCGATTCTAAATTTAGAACTAAATTGCTTGTTTTAGAACATGAGAAAAACAAACATGGTGTTACAAGTTTAATGTCAACTGCAGGTCACAGAAATAGTTTCAAGAGCCACATTGTTAAGAAGTTACTAAATTGTAATCATTGTAGTTATTCTACAGTAAATAAGTACCATTTACAACGTCATCTAATGATACACAATTGTGAAAAACCTCATAATTGTAGCTTGTATTTATTTAAGTGCAGTCGAAAGACAGATTTAATAATGCATAAAGGGTACATACTGTCGAAAAACCATTTAAGTGTAGTCCCGGTGACTACAAGTGCAGACAGAAGGCAAAATTACAGATTCATGAGAGGATACACATTGGAGAAAAACCATTCAAATGTAGCCACTGTGACTACAAGTGCACAGTTCAATCAAGTTTACAAGAACATGAGAGGATACATACTGGGGAAAAACCATTCAAATGTAGTCACTGTGACTACAAGTGCACAGCTAAATCAAATTTACGGATTCATGAGAGGATACACACTGGAGAAAAACCATTCAAATGTAGTCACTGTGACTACAAGTGCTCAGATAAATCAAATTTACAAAAACATGAGAGGATACACACTGGTGAAAAACCATTCAAATGTAGTCACTGTGACTACAAGTGCACAGTTAAATCACGTTTACAAAGACATAAGACGATACACCCTGGGGAAAAACCATTCAAATGTAGCCACTGTGACTACAAGTGCACAGTTAAATCAAGTTTACAAGAACATGAGAGGATACACACTGGGGAAAAACCATTCAAATGTAGTCACTGTGACTACAAGTGCACAGCTAAATCAAGTTTACGGATTCATGAGAGTATACACACTGGGGAAAAACCATTCAAATGTAGTCACTGTGACTACAAGTGCACAGTTAAATCACGTTTACAAAGACATAAGACGATACACACTGGGGAAAAACCATTCAAATGTAGCCACTGTGACTACAAGTGCACAGCTAAATCAAATTTACGGATTCATGAGAGTATTCACACTGGGGAAAAACCATTCAAATGTAGTCACTGTGACTACATGTCCACAGTTAAATCACGTTTACAAAGACATGAGAGGATACACACTGGGGAAAAACCATTCAAATGTAGCTACTGTGACTACAAGTGCACAGTTAAATCACGTTTACAAGAACATGAGAGGATACACACTGGGGAAAAACCATTCAAATGTAACCACTGTGACTACAAGTGCACAGCTAAATCAAATTTATGGATTCATGAGAGTATACACACTGGAGAAAAACCATTCAAATGTAGCCACTGTGACTACAAGTGCACAGCTAAATCACGTTTACAAAGACATGAGATGATACACACTGGAGATAAACCATTCAAATGTAGCCACTGTGACTACAAGTACACAACTAAATCAAGTTTACGGAGACATGAGAGAATACACACTGGAGAAAAACTATTCAAATGTAGCCACTGTGACTACAAGTGCACAGTTAAATCAAGTTTACAAAGCCATGAGATGATACACACTGGGGAAAAACCATTCAAATGTAGCCACTGTGACTACAAGTGCATAGTTAAATTAAGTTTACTGAGACATGAGAGAATACACACTGGAGAAAAACCATTCAAATGTAGCCACTGTGACTACAAGTGCGCAGTTAAATCAAGTTTACAAAGACATGAGAGGATGCACACTGGGGAAAAACCATTCAAATGTAGCCACTGTGACTACGAGTGCATAGATAAAGTAAGTTTACGAAGACATGAGAGAATACACACTGGAAAAAAACCATTTAAGTGTAGCCAATGTGACTACAAGTGCCGACAGAAGTCAAAGTTACAGATTCATGAGAGGATACACACTGGAGAAAAACCATTCAAATGTAGCCACTGTGACTACAAGTGCACAGTTAAATCACATTTACAAAGACATGAGATGATACACACTGGGAAAAAACCATTCAAATGTAGCCACTGTGACTACAAGTGCATAGATAAAGTAAGTTTACGCAGACATGAGAGAATACACACTGGAGAAAAACCATTCAAATGTAGCCACTGTGACTACAAGTGCACAGTTAAATCACATTTACAAAGACATGAGATGATACACACTGGGGAAAAACCATTCAAATGTAGCCACTGTGACTACAAGTGCATAGATAAAGTAAGTTTACGGAGACATGAGAGAATACACACTGGAGAAAAACCATTCAAATGTAGCCACTGTGACTACAAGTGCGCAGTTAAATCAAGTTTACAACGACATGAGACGATGCACACTGGGGAAAACCATTCAAATGTAGCCACTGTGACTACAAGTGCATAGATAAAGTAAGTTTACGGAGACATGAGAGAATACACACTTGAGAAAAACCATTCAAATGTAGCCACTGTAACTACAAGTGCGCAGTTAAATCAAGTTTACAAAGACATGAGAGGATACACACTGGAAAAAAACCATTTAAGTGTAGCCAATGTGACTACAAGTGCCGACTTCTGTCAAAGCCCCACAACACAAGTGCGCAGTTAAATCAAGTTTACAAAGACATGAGAGGATACACACTGGGGAAAACCCATTTAAATGCAGCCACTGTAACTACAAGTGCAGACAGAAAGGAAATTTAGTGAGACATGCGAGGACACACATACTGATGGATGAAAAATTCATTGTGAATACAGGTGCAGACATAAAAGAAAATAACAAATGATGATATACCTGCGCGTCCGATTACCGAAGTGCACCTGTCATTTATGTCTGACTCGTTTATAAACGAGTAGTGTCACGTAAGTTTCTGACAAATATTTCAAGCTTGTCGTGTTTCAATCTTAGTAGAAAAAAACAATCTGAAATGCCGAAGTGCTGTCTTTATTTTTCTTTCATAAAGTCAGCTTTTGCGAAAAGGTTTAGTACATTTCTTCATCCATTCATTTATTATAAAATATGTAAAGAACTCCCTTTGCAAGAATACTCAATCAGAGAACTAAAACTTAAGGTGCGGACATGGCTGAAATCCCTTTGTTATGAGGATATAGAAAACATGTTGAAAGTGACTAAATAAATCAATACCTACACACACACACACACACACACACACTCATGTACACGCCCACGCATACACACTAAACACATAGGAACTCTCAATTCGTAGATTCTATGCTTGTTTCCATTTTTATGTCTAGTATATGTTAGTAATAATAATTATATTGTATTGTCATCTTTTCTGACTTTTCGCGCACAAATTGTTAATCCATTTTTGAATTGGCTGCCTACGGGACAGGCTTAGCCTAGTGTAGGGGCCAGTCGAACCACATAACGAAAAATCCACTCAGTACATTACTTATAAATGATGATATGTTCAACTATACCTGTAAACTTTTATGTACAAATAAACTTCTTATGTCTTATGTCTTTTTTCCCCTCAGACTACTCAAACAATTCATTATTGAACGACACAATCAAGTCAAAACGATGCTGTTTTATTACCTAGTCTAAAATCTAAATACTTGTATGATAAATACTAGAGTACATTGGTGCTCAGTTTTCTTTTATTATACTTAAATACTAGAGCACATTGGTCACTGGTGGACAGTTTTTAAAAGAAAACTCAAAAACCGTAAAATCTAAGTATATTGCTCAAACCAAAAATCGTTGAAAGTATACTAATGCACACCACCTCAATTTTTTTCAGAATTTTAAACTTAATGGTTTGGAAATTAGAGACACTTTCTATGACTTTGACAGATCTATATCTCACCAACGGTTGAGTTAATCACACTTAAATAGACAAGTTTTTAGAAACCTCCATATCATTTTTAAACGCCTATACATCGATACCCCACACGACTAACGTGCGTTGAAATTTTTATTTTCATCCACCGGTTACATGTATGGAGTGCCACCTCCCTAATTTAATATTTTTTTGTAATTTCACATCACTTTTATGTAGCGGTTCATAGAATACACCTTCCTACCAAATTTCATAACTGTAGTGCTTATAGTCTCCGAGTAAATCGGCTGTGACATACGGACGGTAGGACGGACGGACAGACATGACGAATCTATAAGGGTTCCGTTTTTGCCATTTTGGCTACGGAACCCTAAAGAGTCTATCGTCCCCCCCTCTAATTTCCAAACTATGAAGTTTAAAATTCTGAAAAATTAGAAGTGGTGTGCATTAATAAATACTTTCAATGATTTTTGGTTTGATCAAGACAAGATAGACTTTAAGGCTGTCTTGTCCAAACAAAAGGTAAGGCTGTTGTATAACATTACCTACTTTTTGGACAAATAAACTATTGAATTGAATTGAATTGAAGGTCGTAAGTACCGAGAGTTCTCTCAGAGGGGCTACCGCGAACTGAAAACGAACGAAGTTCGAATATCTCCCTCTCTGTCGCACTTGCTTATTCGTGCGGCAGAGAGGAAGATATTCGAACTTCGTTCGTTTTCGTTTCGCGGTAGCCCCTCAGGCTCGCGCAACTAGGAACAAAATTTACAAAATGTCACTTTTGTATGGAATTTGGCCAAAAAATAATGGCGGATACTGCTATCTCCCTCCCTCAGTTAATCCATCTCAGTCACATGTCAATGTCACCTCTGGTCACTTCCGTTCAACTTGAGCAATGAAAAAGGAATCAGATGGAAGTGACATACTTACCTACAGAAAAAGTGTGGCCGACGCCATACTGCGATGCCTTACAAATGGCGGTCTCTAGTGCTGGGGAAGACAAATTTGTATATGTTACGATATCGATAAACCAAAAGAAAAGTAACTTTTTATCACATACTACTAAACTAAACGTATACATTATTAAGGCCGTCGTCTCCTAGAGGAAAATATAATCATAACATTCTGTTGTAATGAGCCTTGGGATTCCAGGGACTGGTAGACGACGGGAGCATACATATTGTCGTGTAGACGACAAAAATATTGAGACATTTGGCTTATTGTGGCTTCTGCCACAATTTAATTATATAAGTTCTTTATATTTTGATTAAAATAACAATCATACAAAATTTTCGGTATCAACAGCTTCTAAACATTTTTCTTAATTCACTTCTTGGTAACCTGAATAAAATTCGTATAATTTCACTCACTACAATGTCATTTATGATACAGGTGTTACGTACATAAACGAAGTTTGCCTATACTAACAAGGGTTGTTGCGGATATCCGCATCCACAACCGCGTAACATCGGCATTAAATTCGACATCCGCATCTATAAAAAATCAATGCGGAATTTATGCAGATGCGGACTCACGAAGCTTTCGCCTTTTGACATTTGCTTGTTCAGTGATGTTAGTAAATTATTTTCCGGAAATCTGAAATTGACTATTTGCTACGTAAATAGTAATGTAATAATATATTATATAAATACACACAAACAATTTACATCCATAACTAACGACATGTTTTTTTTCATTAATTTACAACACTAGCCTTTTTTATTTTTAACAATAACCTCTCTAAAATCAACTTGGAACGAGGCAAAAGCTACTTATTTTATAGTAATAAGCATCTGCAGTTTATCTGAGACTATTATATTGCAAAATGTACTTGAAATTTATGAAAAAATAGCACTAGTTTCTAACCGATGAAAAGTGATGTTTTCTTCGGACTTCCTCGCCGATCTACAAGTGCTCCAGCAAGTCCAGCAGTATGGCACTACGCACGACATTCTGCCCACATAGAAATATTATTAACACTTACAAAAAACATATATTTTTAAAATATTAATATTCATATAGACAGCAAACGAAGTTTTCCCTCTCTGTCGCACTTGCAAGTTTGCATATAAGTGAGACAGAGAGGGTAAATTTCGTTTGCTGTTCGCGGTAGCCCCTCTGTGTACATATCATTTGTTGTCCCTGTCACAGTTTCACTTTTTTTTGTCGAGCACAACTTATTTTATACGATAGTTGTGCCCAAATAATATAATAAAATAAAGAAAATTGTTCACTATGTATGAATTCTGCATTTTCATCCTAAAATCCGTGTTTTTAAAGAGCACCTTCAGATTTTTGTATTTCGGCATCTGGCAACACTGAAACAAGAATCAATTAATAGAGGGACTACCGCGACTAAAACGAACGAAGTTCGAATATCTCCCTCTCTGCCGCACGAATTAGCAAGTGCAACAGAGAAGGAGATATTCGAACTTCGTTCGTTTTCGGTTCGCGGTAGCCCCTTAGAAAGAAGCAGCATAGAAGAGTTGAGCCAGTGTGACCACTTTTAGTAGTTTCCTACTTTTTTGGTAGTTTTGAGGGAATTTTTTCAAGCTTTTAGTAGGAGAAAATAAGTCAGTAGTTTTTAGTAGTTTATAGCAATCCACAAGTGGCTACTTGACAATTTTTGAAAATCTGTTTCAATATGTTATAAATGTTGTAAATTAAACGTTTCAGTTTATAAGATTTGCAAGATAGGGATATGATGACCTTGGTTGTCTCGCTCTATGTCGAGGCTTGTGGATGCGCCTTCACGAAGCTGTCACTATACATGATTGAGTGTTTTACTGACATTCTCTCCCTCTCGCACTTACTAACTTACTAGCAAAGGACGAATACTTGTTCCGAACTACGATATACAAAATTTATACACAAATAATTGCGAATTAAACACAATCAGGCTTGATTTAGTTAGTATAGTAGTTTCTAGTAGATTATGAAATATATTTGGTATTTTTTAGTAGTTTTCTGACCACTCTTTTAGTAGGAACGCCGATTATAAAGTGGTCACGCTGAGTTGAGCCTTGAGGTTATGTTTGCTAATGATTGTCTTCAAAACTATAACGTAATTTTTGTTATTTAGTCGAGGTAAATATCTCAATTCAGTTCATTCAGTTGTGATACGACCAATGGACCATTACTAATAGCGTGGCGTTTATTCCCACCCATCCGGTGATCGCGTCTTAGTATGACCACTCGTTTTCCCTAAGGCTTCATGTTACTTGTTCGCAGTGCAGTGGTATAACTGGTATATAAATGCACAGGTAGTGTTCTCTTTGTCTCTTTTTTATTTCCTCCAGTTTACTAGATTGGTCTTCGCAATCACCCTTATTTTGTATATGTAATCTAATTTATAACTTAAGACAGTAGCGTGGATTATATTACATTGAAGCAAGCAACGGGCTTTGACACCTTTGCCGTACCATTATCCTTGTTTTAGTTTTAAAACCTCTCGTAACACATTCAGATCAAAGCTCTCTGGTTGTTGCTGTAAGACAGTATCTGAATATTGCATTGCAGGTGCGGGATAGTCACTCCAGCGTTAAAACCACAAGGTATCATGTCACTCGAAACGTTGTGTGTGAAGACTGAGGCGGAGGAGGTGTGTGTGAAGGAGGAGGCTGAGGAGTGTGACAATGAGGAGTCCGGGGCACATGTGAAGGAGGAGGCGGAGTGTGAGGACAGTGCGGGCTTGTGCGAGCTGTATGCAGACCACCAGATCAAGGATGAGCTTGTGCTGGGACCCGTGGAGCTCCACCGGCCTTGTGTGCCTTCCATACGTCCAGGTCAGTAGCTTTACATTTAGAGGTAGTAAGCCCGGCGCCTTAGAAACACCCAAGTATGTGTTGTTAGGTGTAGAAAATGCCATTTGATGTCATGACTTAAAATAAATAAATAAATATTAGAAGACAATCTTACACAAATCGAACTACAGTAAGCTCAAGAAGGCTTGTATTATGGGTACTAGACGATGATATATTTAATAGATATAAATACTTAAATACATAGAAAACATCCAAGACTCAGAAACAAATATTCATGCTCATCACACTAATATTTGCCCTGACCGGGATTCGAACCCAGGACCGTCAGTTTCACAGGCAGGTGCACTACCCACTAGGCTAAACCGGTCGTCAATGACTTGCTTGGTAAATTATTGTAAAAATTAGTAATTATGCAGGTACCTAATAATTTTAATATCAGAAAAGCAGCTCTAATCCTGGAGTATCCCGCATTCTTTTCTACATATATGTAGTATTGTGGCTACTTTGTCGGTTTATGATTTAAGTTTAATCCGGGTATTGGTATTCATTAGGCAACATTTGTTAATAAACACTGTTTATTCACTGTTTATAAACAGTGTTGCACAATGTTGCATCATCTCTGTAAACATGTTTATAAACAAAGATGATGAAACATTGTTGCATAAACATGTTGCTGTGCTCCCCACTCTAGGTGGAGAGTAGGGTGGGTCGAAATTCACGAATTTTGGAGTATCGTAATGTAATAAGGCTCAAAAGTTGCTGTGTTTTCTGTAGATTACAGAAAAAATAATAAAAAAAATATAGATTTAGACTCTTGTTAAGACGGCTGTTAAGTATAAAAAAATATTTATATTTTTTATTTTCACTCCATATTAAATATATAAATATAAACTATTTAAATCGTTAAATAACACTATTGTATTTCAAAATTATTTATTTTTTATTATATTTGATCCATGTATCATATTTTGTCATCATGTAGCCAAACTAGGGAATTGGCCTTTTATGTAAAATGCATTTTAATGTGCTTAAACCGGTAAAATTACAGGATTAAACGAACTTACCTGAAGTGAAGTTCTATCCTGATTATATGAAGTATTCAGTCCGTGGTATATTAACTGGAGAGACGGGAGTTACCATTGCCTAAACGTCGCGATTTTCATAGCCCCTAAATAAAAAAAAATAAACAGCACCTGTCAACACTACAGATGTCAAAGTCATTAAGTTTAGAGCTAAATAAAGAAAACAATAGGGAAAAAATTTACATGTACTTTATCATGATAATATTTGGGAGGGAGGGAACTACCAACCACGGACTGAATACTTCATATAATCAGGATAGAACTTCACTTCAGGTAAGTTCGTTTAATCCTGTAATTATATTCGTTTTAAGTCCGTGGTATATTAACTTGAGAGATGTTTAGAGAAATTAACATCACTCTTACACCAATTACATAATAATGTACATCCATTACACCATAATGCTCTAATTCAAATCTTAAACGTTTTCATAAAAATAAACAAGAATAGGTACCAGATCTCATTTCCTCTCATCCACCATCTTTCATCAGAGGTATGCCTACAATAAGCCGACTATGATGTGTGTATAATTTCCAATAGTTTACGTATGACTATAGTACACGCTACGAGGAATTATTGACGCTGCAGGTTTACAATTTCATTTGATTTTACAATATATGGTATAAAACCTAACATTGAATTACTTTATTATCATTACTTCATTATAATAATATGACATTGAATTACTTACATTATTAACATTATTTCATAATAATAATATTATGAATTTATAGAATCTGCTTATTACTTATTATAAATTGAAAAAATATGATTATTTATTATTAGCATTTAGGTACTTTACTAATCAAAGTACAGAACACCTAATATACATACATTTTCCTGCAAAACTGTGTATTAACATTTGGCCTGTGGGTAATAATGAGTATAAGTATACCATTATTTGTGGAGTCCGGTCTGTTCATGCTTGCTAGGACATAGTGACTATGTTAATACTAGTGTCTTTTATAGGGGATTGACGAGAGACATCATCCTGTTGTGGATTCGTTTTTATTATCAGTGACTTAGAGACCATATACATCTCTAACAATATTAAATTAATTTTAATTTTGACGCTCAGAGACCATGTACATCTCTGGGATAATATATTAATTTCACTCCTTGTTTAATCTTGAGACCTTATACATCTCTAACTTAATATTTGTAATAGATAACTTTGCAAGTTTATCTTCACTGTATGACATTAATTTTGTTATAATTGTTAAACTCGAAATTATTATTCCTTCTTGAACTGTAAATTAATATTTTGACATGAAATATGTATTACTTATTATAGTCAGACTTTCTTAATTTATAAATTAATATTTTGACATGTAAAAGTGTCCTTGTGGCCTATTTGCAGAATAAATGTTTGTATTTGTATTATAACAAAAATTAATTAATATCAAGAATTTAATATCCCAAAGGTAAAGTATAAATGCGCGGATTACATTTTAGTTGTCACTAAAAATGTACAAAAAATGGTCTATTATATTGACCGCAATTTTAATAATTGAAATAATGCCTTGTTGACCATTTAACTACGGTAAGATCTCTATAAATATGAATGATGTCTAGAGCTCATACCTCCTTTTCACTATTCTTTATAAATTAATATAGGTCCGTCATGAAATCATGATTACAGTTTATTTTAAAAAGTTTTTGAATAATATTGATTGAAAATACCTATCTTGCAATTGTTGTTAACATAAAAAGGTGTCATTTTTAGGGAAAGGTTTTTGTTCCTAGTTTTAACTTTTTTAGTTTGTATTAGCTGCTACAAAAATCCCAGACAAAGGCAGCCAATAATCCTTTTAGTCATTATGTTTTCCGGTTATTCAACTATGTTTAGTTGTTATTCAGTATCTTTAGCCTGGAGATAATATGACAATTATAACATGCTTAGAAAGTGGAAATGGCCCATATGAAAGGGGGTCAAAAAATGTCAACAAAAACCTTGTTTGGTGGAGTGAATAAAGCCGTAAAGGTTGATTTGAATTGAATTTGAATGCTTTTGACGACTACGACATATCTTTCTTATAAATACTTAAGTACTTCGTTTATACTTATACTTAATAAGAAGTAACATAATCAGTGTTTTAGTTTTCCCGCGGAATAATAATTTAAAATGATAGTTGATTTTTCTATTCCATTCATCTAAGTTTATCTGGAAGAGGTCCTTTATGAGGATAAGTTCGCCTTCGATCTTTAATCGTGTGCGACAAATTTACACATCATGTTTTAACCTGATATTGAATAATAAATAACTTCCATACATTTACTTCATTGGGGACCATACTGAAATAATTATTTTAATGAAGTTGCACCTCTCCTATATAAAACATTTTTGTTACGCATAATATAATGTAAAATATGTAGATAATATGCAAAACTATTATCTGTACTTAGAGCCTGAAGACTCATTGCAGTATTCTTGGCTTTAGGGAAATCACGCAATGCGCAACAGACCTTCTTTAGAATGCTTTATGTTGGCTTGTGTAGTAGTATGTGGAGAGGATTGATACTTTGACTAGTGTCAAAAAACTGTAACCCTTCCTTTTGGCTCTGCCGTCGCCGGGTCAAAAAGTACCTATCAAAGTTAAGATATCATAAATAGCACAGGAACGAAAACATTCATGGTCTTCTTCATGCTAATGCAAATTAAAAATATAATAAAGGCGTGTTCAATAACATTTAGAAATGTAGAAAAAACACATACTTGAAATGCTGTGATTACAGTGAATATGAATCTGTTCGATTACCTTGATTGACTTTGATAACTACAGATTTCGATGAATTTTAATTTGCTTGATGTATGAAACAATGTAGTATAGATGAGAGCAAACTGCCTATACAATAAATATGGGTTAGTGCAATCATATTATATCAAATATTTATATCTTTTTTGGTCTTTGCCCCAACATATTGTTGCACAAATTTGATTGCGCTTCTGCTGACCAGATGCACCTTTAGGTTTTCACAATAATTATGTTTCATGAATATACTTCACTTCACACATATGGTCCTATTTAAACATCTGAAAATATTTGTAACTTATCATTTTCGAAGTGATTTCTTTTACTAAAATAGTGTAACGATCCACCACATTAATTCCATTTTGACCAGTCCATTTGTAGGTATCTATTTTCCTTTCAAAATTACTTTATGTACCTATATTAGTAGTTGTATGCAAATTCTCAATCCAAAAACAATATTTTTTATGTCCAAATATTTTTAACAACTGTGTTTTCGGAATGGACAGTAGGAATAATTGTTATTCCGTCCATAGAGTTCATATCATGACTGGAAAAAATGAATGTAAGGGAATAACACACCAATACATAGTCAATATATAAGGATTTCATAAATAAATGAATATCTGAATATCAATCAAATATTCTTCATGTATTTATAATATTATGTTGAATTCTTAAAATACATTTCCTAAGACTTGTAACTCTTTGAATGGTAAAATAATGTATATAGTTCACACATTCACATCATAAATAAAACTCAACTATAAAGATAGTTCTTTAAAGTTTACCTAGATATCATACAAAATCTGTGTTTGCCAAAAGACAATATACAGCTATGTCGCCACATTTATACAATAAAATAAATAAAATTCTTAACATTTATCCGATACTTCAAGTACATTGTAACAAGAGGGTTACTGAGTGGCTATATACGCTTACTTATGACGACACTGAGGCACTCTTTAATTATAAATAGATTGCTTTTGTGATTAATGAAATCATTTGTCAACACGCAACACACACTCACGCGCACACACACACACACACACACACACACACACACACACACACACACACACACACACACACACACACACACACACACACACACACACACACATACACACACACACACACACATAAACAAACGTTTTTGTAATGATTATTATTATTCTTTTGTAAGTTTATATTACTGTTGTATCGAAAACTAAACTGTCAAATTTATATAAGTTCCTTGTATCAACCAGTCTGTATATAACTCCGGATGGGAGGAGCGGCTTCTCCTAACACAAGTATTGTCATACTTACCTGGAGGGGTCGGCCACATTCGTATGTTAAAACCAACAAGATACCAAATAAATATTTTTGTATTTTTTTTGTATTTTTACCTGACCATTACTCTTCATATCGACTTAGTCTTTTTGTCCAAACAAACTTAAGGCATTGTGGGCGGTAAGAAGATTAATTGTTATATGCCCACATTATATTTCAGAAAGTTCTTGGGATTCTCTTTGAAATTTCAGAAAAAGTGTAAAAACTGCCTTACACTTGGTTGGCATTTTGTAATTGCTCAATTTGTCTCCACAAATTCGAATTTAATCTTCAATAACAAATAGTAGTGAAGGAATACTTTGTACCTGTTCTGGTGAACAATAAAAAATATTTGTATTGTATTGTATTGTACCTATTTTCCAGGTAATATTAAATTATGTGGTTGTTGAGTAGGTAAACTAAATGTTCAGTTCTAAAGAAAGTTTTACAAAGTTCCCATATCAAGATGCAGTGTTTCTTGGTCTCCTTTGGCAGAAAATGTGGATGCTTGCAGTCAGACAGTTGCCATTTTCTATAGGTACTATTTTACATCTTGACTGGTCTGTGACCCTGAAAATTTGGAACCCTTCGCCAGAATGTACAGTTTGGGTATATTTATGATGAAGAAGACGTCTATTGACTTCTCATATAGAGATTTCCTTCATAATTTTATAAATTTTGGCAATTGTTAGACCTGTGTCAATTGACACATTTTAGACCTTAGTCTTGGGCCTTAGAATAAACATTTTTTTTGCAAATCTATACAAATTGTGGTAATACTTTAACACATTTGTTGGATGAAGTTTGTAACATTAATACTTCTAGGCAAGAACTGTTGAATCACAGGTTTGAAAACTCACAAGATCCCATCACATAACATATGATATCTCTATAGCCTTTGATATCTCTATTGGCCACATGACGGGTATGTGTTATTGATAACAAAGTATCCAACTTTGCTATGATTTGTGAAAATTGTTTAAGTTTCAAATCTTGACAATGGATTCAACTAAGATTTGAGAAAATTGTTTAATTTTTAAGGCTTGTTAATGGAACTAACTTTGTTAAGAGTTGTGGTATCTTGCAGGTATTTGATGTTTGGTAGTTTTGGTACCTTCTGCTGCTATCTTGTCCTTCCTCTTGAGTGCTTCTTCCTTTCCAGTGAACTTTGCCATCTACTATGCATTACTCAATCAAGAACTGAATTGTATTCTGGATCTATAAGTCTGAAGTTAACTTAACTTAGCAAAACGGTACAAAATTAATTTCCGGTATACTGTTGCAACATAAAAGTGAGGTGTTATTTTGCCACACTGACCGGGTAACAATACCCAACAGTTCAGAGTAACGCTTCCCAAAGGAAAGGATACAATAAATAACAGAAGGAAACCCTTCTTATTTAGGTTCTGTTTATAGAAGTTTATATAAACTTGTATAAATTATTTTCATAAAGCTAGCTAATAGCTTCCCCCAACGGGAGTAGTGTTTAAAGTCATAGAACAAAATTGTATGTTTATAAGGATTTATGATTACTCTTATTAGTGTCAGAAAATTAGTAGCATGCACATGACTTAGATTTTATATTCCAACGGAATAAGTGCCACAATGATAATGTGTTCTTTCGTACACTCTAGTAAGTTTTGTTACACAAATCATGGAAAACCATGATACAAGCCTTAAAGATCAAAAGATACGGGTAAGAACCTTGTATTGGAGGTTATAACAGAAATATTAATTAACACTCTATATTTCTGCATTATCTCGAAGAGACTTAGACTTTTCCAATGAAAAAACGCTACAATATGACCTGTGTATAAAAAAATCATAGTTTTCAAAACTTGAAAACCGGGTATAACACATTTAGACTGTTTGTGAAAGCATCAGTGAATACACCAAAATGCAGCTTAACTCAGAGATCCTTTCTCCCAAGCAAAAAGGCGACATAATATAACATATTATGTAGTAATAGTGGCATTTCGTGTAAATAAAGAAGAGTTTTTGTCGTAACTTACGAGCTGAAGCCCTTTTCAAATTTTACGATTTCCACGTATAAATATCGTAATTCCAAACACCCTTTCACTTTTTTGCTTCTATTTATCCATTTGGGTGTCTGAGATATACACTCTAGTAAGTTTTGTTACACAAATCATGGAAAACCATGATACAAGCCTTAAAGATCAAAAGATACGGGTAAGAACCTTGTATTGGAGGTTATAACAGAAATATTAATTAACACTCTACATTTCTGCATTATCTCGAAGAGACTTAGACTTTTCCAATGAAAAAACGCTACAATATGACATGTGTATAAAAAAATCATAGTTTTCAAAACTTGAAAACCGGGTATAACACATTTGGACTGTTTGTGAAAGCATCAGTGAATACACCAAAATGCAGCTTAACTCAGAGATCCTTTCTCCCAAGCAAAAAGGCGACATAATATAACATATTATGTAGTAATAGTGGCATTTCGTGTAAATAAAGAAGAGTTTTTGTCGTAACTTACGAGCTGAAGCCCTTTTCTAATTTTACGATTTCCACGTATAAATATCGTAATTCCAAACACCCTTTCACTTTTTTGCTTCTATTTATCCATTTGGGTGTCTGAGATATTCTTGAAACTTGAAATTCCACTGAAAAAACACTTTTTCCCTAAGCGACGTAACGTTTCGTTTCGGCGCAGAAACTTCCAATGACTTTGACATCTGTAGTGTTGACAGGTGCTGTTTATTTTTTTTTATCTAGGTGCTATGAAAATCGCGACGTTTAGGCAATGGTAACTCCTGCTCTCCAAGTTAATATACCACGGACTTACGAATATAATTATAAATTACAGGTTTCCAAGTAATAGTACATAAAAGAGAAATGGCTGGAAGCAACCGGGCAAAAAAACTGGTTTCCAACAAAACATAGCACAATATGCTCCATACATTTCGATGATAGCAGCTTTAAACAAACAAAAAAATATCGTCGACTGATTCCTGAAGCAATACCAACCATTGATGTACTGAAAAAATCAACAAGTGAAGCAGTTAGTAGATTGACATTGTAATCAATAGTATTGATTCCCTGGCATTGTTCTTAGAAACTTAATGTTTATTATTTCATAGTAAAGATTAGACGTTCTAATTGTTGATTAGAACTAAAGATTCGATGTTTACAAAAAGAAGCCTTTTCATTAAAAAAGCCAGACAAGTATCGTTTTTCCTTTTATTGGTCGTCATGGTATTATTTATACATGACCATATTTTTCGTGACCGATTTATCCGAGTCAGATTTATCGCCTTTGTATCGATTTCGCGGGGACAACGGAGATTCAACATCACTAATATGCTCTCGTGACGTCACAGTAGGCAGCAAAAAAGTGACACGGTCGGTTCTCATACAGATTGAGGTGCTTAGGGCCTCTAGTTAAATTGATGCTCTGTGGTGTTTCTCTTTCAATACTGAAGCACATATATAAAAGCTACACACATGCCAAGTTTCGTGCTTTCTGCCAGATAGGACCGTATTTCAAGCTAACAAGCGGTAATATAAATCAATGATACCTTCTTAAGATAAATAAATCTGGGTACATATGGAAAATAACAACAAAACAAAGACTAACGACGAGGTAAAAAGGTATTTATAATGTGAAGTTCCACAAGAAAAATGATTCTGTCCTGTGATGCATCAGCAATGAATAAAACAAATAATTTATCTTGTTACAGAGCCCCTTGTTAGAGCAGGGGATGTTCCTGGGCGGGCTTGCTCGGTCAGGCTGGAGCGGCTGCTGGTGGACGCGGCGCGGCGCTCGTGCCGGGTCGGGCGCCGCACGTACACGCTGCGGCGCACTCGCGAGCCGCGCGACTGTACCGACACGTCGAGCAACACCTATCAGTGCAACGACTGCGGCAGGAGCTTCAATAATAAGGCTCTCTTGAGGAAACACATTCACATCCACTTACCACCTTTTAGTAACTCAAGACAGAAGGATTTTGCTTGTGACCTTTGCGATTCTAAATTTAGAACTAAATTGCTTGTTTTAGAACATGAGAAAAACAAACATGGTGTTACAAGTTTAATGTCAACTGCAGGTCACAGAAATAGTTTCAAGAGCCACATTGTTAAGAAGTTACTAAATTGTAATCATTGTAGTTATTCTACAGTAAATAAGTACCATTTACAACGTCATCTAATGATACACAATTGTGAAAAACCTCATAATTGTAGCTTGTATTTATTTAAGTGCAGTCGAAAGACAGATTTAATAATGCAGAAAAGGGTACATACTGTCGAAAAACCATTTAAGTGTAGTCCCGGTGACTACAAGTGCAGACAGAAGGCAAAGTTACAGATTCATGAGAGGATACACATTGGAGAAAAACCATTCAAATGTAGCCACTGTGACTACAAGTGCACAGTTCAATCAAGTTTACAAGAACATGAGAGGATACATACTGGGGAAAAACCATTCAAATGTAGTCACTGTGACTACAAGTGCACAGCTAAATCAAATTTACGGATTCATGAGAGGATACACACTGGAGAAAAACCATTCAAATGTAGTCACTGTGACTACAAGTGCTCAGATAAATCAAATTTACAAAAACATGAGAGGATACACACTGGTGAAAAACCATTCAAATGTAGTCACTGTGACTACAAGTGCACAGTTAAATCACGTTTACAAAGACATAAGACGATACACCCTGGGGAAAAACCATTCAAATGTAGCCACTGTGACTACAAGTGCACAGTTAAATCAAGTTTACAAGAACATGAGAGGATACACACTGGGGAAAAACCATTCAAATGTAGTCACTGTGACTACAAGTGCACAGCTAAATCAAGTTTACGGATTCATGAGAGTATACACACTGGGGAAAAACCATTCAAATGTAGTCACTGTGACTACAAGTGCACAGTTAAATCACGTTTACAAAGACATAAGACGATACACACTGGGGAAAAACCATTCAAATGTAGCCACTGTGACTACAAGTGCACAGCTAAATCAAATTTACGGATTCATGAGAGTATTCACACTGGGGAAAAACCATTCAAATGTAGTCACTGTGACTACATGTCCACAGTTAAATCACGTTTACAAAGACATGAGAGGATACACACTGGGGAAAAACCATTCAAATGTAGCTACTGTGACTACAAGTGCACAGTTAAATCAAGTTTACAAGAACATGAGAGGATACACACTGGGGAAAAACCATTTAAATGTAGTCACTGTGACTACAAGTGCACAGCTAAATCAAGTTTACGGATTCATGAGAGGATACACACTGGGGAAAAACCATTCAAATGTAGCCACTGTGACTACAAGTGCACAGTTAAATCACGTTTACAAAGACATGAGAGGATACACACTGGGGAAAAACCATTCAAGTGTAGCTACTGTGACTACAAGTGCACAGTTAAATCAAGTTTACAAGAACATGAGAGGATACATACTGGGGAAAAACCATTCAAATGTAGTCACTGTGACTACAAGTGCACAGCTAAATCAACTTTACGGATTCATGAGAGTATACACACTGGGGAAAAACCATTCAAATGTAGCCACTGTGACTACAAGTGCAGACAGAAACGAAATTTAGTAAGACACGAGAGGACACACACATCGACCACCGCTGTAGCCTAGTTGGTAGTGACCCTGCCTTCGAAGCTGGAGGTCCCGGGTGTCGGTAGTTTGGAATCTTATACGTCCTACTCACATGATGATTTATGAATAAACCAGTCTTGAAGCCTACATGTAGTTTGATTCACGCGTACCTTGACATGGCGCAGTCGGTTATAAAAATCTTGAGAATTTGAAGTATTAATCTAGTAACTGGTCGTATAAATTGAAGATATATATCGCCGTAAATATGGAAACAGTGTTAGCACCGCCGCCTCCCTTTTGTTTCGATAACAGTTTAATGAACATTACAAGTGGTAGTTTGACGGACAGTTGGAAGAAGTGGCGTAAAGGTTTTAAAATTTATTTCGACGCGTGCGAACTTTTGAATGAGACTCCGGCAATACAAATAAACATTTTGCTTCATATAGTGGGTGAACAATGTAGGGAGTTGTACGAGCAATTGAACGTGAAATGCACGACAGCGGATGACGTGTTGACTGCTTTTGACACTCATTTTGCACAAAAGAAAAATTTAACAGTTGAAAGGCACAGATTTTTTACAAGGAACCAGATGGATAGTGAAACTATAGAACAGTATGTTTATGATTTAAAAAAGCTTGCGAGTACTTGTGAGTTTGGAGATTTGCGTGATTCATTGATCACGGACCGGCTAATTTGTGGTATTAACAGTAAAAGTATTCGAGAACGCTTATTACGTGAAGCCGATCTAAACTTAGACCAAGCTTTGGAAATCTGCCGTGCCGCTATTGTATCAAAGGTTTACTCAGAAAAAATATTTCATGAGAGTCGTCAGGAGCAGTCAGTCTACAACACAACGAGGAAGGAAGACAATCGGCAAGAGAATGAGAATAATAATAATGTGTGACGCATATATCACCGACGTGGCAGTTACGGTGGAGCCAGCGGTGCAGCCCCGGGGCCGCAGGACCTAGCGGCCGGGAGCAGCGGAGGCGGCCGAGGTGGACACGTATTTAGGAACCGTGCATGTAATCAATGTGGTACTCTGCATCACAGAAACTTCTGCCCAGCTTATGGAAAATGGTGTCTACGGCTGCGCACAGAATCATTTTTCACGAATGTGTGGTGTTTATCACGTCGAAGAGTTGATCAGCAGGTAATTTATAGAATTAAGTCAGATATGGATGAATGGTCGGTTGATTTAGAAATTAACAACAAACAGTTACGATTCCGAATCGACACGGGAGCTGATGTCAATGTGTTGCCGTCGCGGTGCTTATCCCAGGTCGGCGTAGACAAGGCGGATTTGTTACATACTAATACTAAATTACACGGTTATTCTGGCACAAAAATTGATGTCGTAGGGAAATGTTATCCGAAAGTTACATACAAAAGTTTAGAGTTTAAAGTAGCAGATGTGACGTCTAGCCCTATTTTAGGAAAATACGCCTGTAAAGAAATGCATTTAATACAGAGAGTGTTCGCGGTAAGTGAAACTGACAAAACAAATTCATCTTCAATTATATCAGAATATCAGGACGTTTTCCAAGGTTAAGGTCGCTTACCGGGCACTTATAAGATAAGGTTGAAGACAGATTGTAAGCCAGTTGTACACGCTCCACGCAAAGTACCCAAGCCGCTGAGAGAGGCCGTCAAGGCTAAGTTGGAAAATATGGAAAAGCAAGGCACTTATAATAGCGAAGGTAGAAGGCCCTGCAGACTGGGTCAATAGTATGACCATAGTTAAAAAACCAAACGGAGATTTGAGAATCTGTTTGGACCCGAAAGAGCTTAATTCGTCCATAAAAAGAGAGCATTTTAGATTGCCCACGTTGGAGCTCAATATTTTAGGACGCTGGATGCCACGAATGGATTTTGGCAAGTGGAGATTAAAAATAGCGATCTGTGTACATTTAATACGCCTTTTGGAAGATACAAATTCCTGAGAATGCCTTACGGGATATCATCTGCATGTGAAATATTTCATCGAAAAATTTATGAGAATTTCGATGATACAGAAGGCGTTTGCATGTATGTGGACGATATTTTAATATACGCCAAGAGCAAAGCTGAACATGATGTCAGACTAAGGCGAGTGTTAGACAGATGTAGGAAAATTCATTTAAAATTGAATCTCAGTAAATGTAAATTCGGACTCGAAGAAATAAAGTATTTAGGGCACAGAATAACTAAAAGTGGTCTATATCCTGATGATAGTCACATTTCGGCTATTATAAACATGCCCAGGCCAGAAAATAGTAAAGATGTTGAAAGGTTATTAGGGCTAACAACGTATGCAGGAAATTTTATTCCTCATTTATCGGAAAAAACTGAGCCTTTGCGAGAACTTTTGAGAAAAGATATAGAGTGGCACTGGACAGAGTTAAATAAAAAAATATGGAATTTAATTAAAACATGCTTATCTCAGAAACCCGTACTGCAGTATTACAGCATGGAGAAACCAATAACACTTTCGGTAGATGCTTCGAAGAGTGTTTTAGGAGCAGTCCTCTTACAGGACGGGCTACCCGTATGTTACGCGTCGAAGGCTCTCACAAAAACCGAACAAAGGTACGCGCAGATCGAAAAGGAGCTGTACGCGTGTGTGTTTGCATGTGAAAAGTTCTATGGCTATGTTTACGGGCGTACCGATATCACTATAGAAACCGATCACAAACCCTTGATTAGCATAAAAAAACCTATTGTAGATGCTCCTCCAAGATTACAGCGTATGGTATTAAGACTCCAACCGTTTACATTTAAGTTGATATACAAGCCGGGTAAACAATTGCACATCGCCGGCGCCTTGTCCCGCGCGTACGAGCCGGAGGCGGCGGACGCCGGCGCGCAGGCGCGGATCCAGGATTTTGTTTAGGGGGGGGCACTTTCGAACTTTCCGAAAATAAAACTGACTTTTGATAAATGTTTTTATTGTCAGAACATATTTCCTACATCAGGACATAGGCAATTGCCCTCCCCTGACACAGGCTTCAGGGGGGGGCAATTGCCCCTGTTGCCCCCCCCCTGTATCCGTGCCTGCCGGCGCGCGCGCCGAGCGGCTGCGCGACGACGTGGCTGAGGCGGTGCGTTGCGTGATGGCTAACAATGAATTGACGGACACGCATTATCAAAGTTTGCAGAAAGAGACAGAGCAGGATGCTGAACTGCAGATCTTACGCAAGTATACGGGAAAATTATGGAGCCGAGCTTGCTGGGGGATCTTAATTTTACCGTACCCAAGGCGAATACGAGGGCTTGTCGTCGCACTACGTTCCGTCCCAGTTCCACCAGGACTGAACTTGGCAAATCACTTCCATTATACAGAATGCAAACTACATGGAATAAACTGGCTCTAGATAATAATTTCGCAATAGATATCTTTCGTGACTCCTTACCGATTGTTAAACGTAGAATGCTCAAACCAGCTTAAACTTATAATGTATTTATTTGTCACATATCTCAAGTCACATTTTCTTTGTATTTTTTTTTTATTGTACTTTTTAATGTAGTGTAAAAGCCTCGAACTCTTTAAGTGCTATTGCATGCCTGCTATTGGTACATAAATATGTTTTGTGTCTCTAAATATGTGTCATTTTGATTATATAGTTTATGTACTGTTGGTGTGTCAAATAAAATAAATAAATATATACGTAAAGGATGGCCTGAAACTAAAAAAGATGCAAATGACTTGGTGAAACCATATTGGCAGTACAGGGAGGATTTATCAGAGAGTCAGGGGTTGCTGTGGAAGGGTCGAAGAATAATTATTCCACGAAAATTACGAAATGACATGCTCCATAAAATACACTACGCCCACTTAGGATTAGAAAAATGTTTACTGAGAGCGAGAGAAATATTATTTTGGCCAGAAATAAATAATCAATTGAAAAATTTCATTAGCTTCACGCTTGTTTGACACATAGAAGAAGCAACAAGAAGGAATATATACTTGTTTCACAGTCATGGAAAAAAAATATAGTAATCGTAGATTACTTTAGTAAGTTTGTAGAAATACGTTTCCTAAAAAGTACACTTTCAAATGCAGTTATTGAAGAATTAAAGTGTACATTTAGCAGTCACGGAATTCCAGAGATAATAATATCAGACGGTGGACCACAATTCACCTCTAGAGAATTTATCCTATTCTCGAAGAATTGGGGTTTTAACCATGTCCGTTCCTCTCCTTACTATTCGCAGTCCAACGGGCAAGCCGAGCGCACAGTGCAAACGGTGAAAAATATCATTAAAAAATGCGCGCACTCTAACACCGATTTCCGCAGGGGCCGGAAACTTAGAACGCACCCAATATATAAGAGGAAGGTAGCGACATCTTTTACATCCTGTCCGACATTTCTTACTTGCTTGCTAATTATACTTACCACCGCTAGATTTCGCTGTCACGGTGATAACAATTTTTATATAACATTTCGTTTAAAGCAAATAATATTTCAAATTGTCCTTGAATTATGGCCCAACTGTTATTTTTTAATTTATTGATAGTATATAATTATAATACAATTATTTTTGGTAATGGCACATTCCCACAAGATTTACATTATTTATCGCCGTGAAAAGAAACGTTTATTGAATTGGCGTACCTGTGTCACAGTGTTGCCAGATCTACTGGTTTTCCAGTAGATCTACTGGTTTTGGGGTATGTCTACTGGTTTTGCAAGAGAATCTACTGGATTTTAGGAGTTTCTTTCTGGTTGTAAAACTTTTTCTTACGTACATGCATTTGCGCATGGATAATGACTTATATTTATGAAGCAAGTGTTAAGGCAGGTTTAAATGACATCGACAAACGTCATTTATCAAAAAATTAGACTATGTTCCCATTATTCGATATTTATTGGTGTCAGAACCGACGACAAATGTATGGGAAGGTGACCGATATCGGCGATATCGTATCGGATAGTGAGAGCTAGCCCTTACGAAGAAGTTTTTTTAGTTCCAATTCTATTCAAGTATCTGTGGGCTCTGTTTGTCTGTTTACTTACTTGTATCTGAAGTAAGAAAACTTTGAAGAGTGGTGCAAATTATTGAGGTAACGCGTGTATCCTGTGATTCCAAGCATCGAACCAGTCGATCGAAGTAAGTAATTAGAATTAGGCAATAATGTGATTACAGTAAGGCTACAATATCAGGTAAAAACGTATCATTGAAACGTCTTATTATTATTCTCTTTATTTATTTCCCTTCTTAGGCCAGGCTTTTACAATATCTTTATAAAAAGTAAAATATAAAAATACACTTACAAAACATAAAAATATTATAAAATCCTAATCTAGGGTGCCGCCGGCAGCGAGGCGGGGCCTAAGCTACCGGTGGTTAGGGCGACAGAGAGAGGAACCTCCTGACTATCCGCGCCGTGTCCAGGAGTACCGCCTTCTGTATCTGACCCTTGACCCAGCCATCTAGCGAGAGTCTCTTGATGTGTTGGTCGAGACTCTTCGCTATTAGACCGTTCGCAGAGACGACTATCGGGACAATGATCGTTGAATCAACATCCCACATGGCGGTCACCTCGTGTGCCAAGTCTAGGTACTTGCTGGCTTTGTCCTTCTCAGCCTTCACGAGTTTCTCGTCATGGGGGATGGTGATGTCAACGAGCACTGCCTGGCGCTTCGATCGATCTGTCAGCACGATATCAGGTTTATTGGCTACAATAGTCCTGTCCGTGATGACAGATCGATCCCAATAGAGCGTGGCACGACCATTTTCGAGAACTGGCGCAGGTGTATACTTATAGCACGGCACTTTGAAGTTCACAAGACCGTATAGAAGAGCAAGTTGCTGGTGAATGATTCTGGCTACTAAGTTATGTCTGTGCAAGTACTCGCCGTTAGCAAGATGACCACAACCGGAAATGATATGCCTGAGTGATTCTCCGGGACGGCGGCATGCCCGACAAATGTCGACCGTACCGTCCTTCAGGATATATTTCCGGTAGTTGTTCGTCATGATAACTTCGTCCGCAATTGCACAGACAAAACCTTCAGTTTCCCCGAAGAGATCCCCGAAACGTAGCCAGTTCACCGAAGCAGGCAGGTCTACGTCGGGCCCTGTGAGGGCCCTGTAGAACCGCCCGTGTAGCTCCTTACTCTTCCATTCCGCCTTGCGATCCTCGGTGCTCCATACTTTAAGTCTGCGCCAGTTCTCCTTTGCCATGGAAAGCGGGGTGAAAGATGCGTCTACTGCCACTACGTCCCGATGCATCCCACACTCGCTGTTAAGGAAATAATGCCTGAGACTGCACAACTCACGGTTGTGGAGGTCTTTGGCATTTAGAAAGCCGCGACCTCCACACTTCCGTGGGATGTACAGTCTCATAACAGACGAGCGTGGGTGTAGCATGCGGTGCGCAGTGAGCAGTACACGCACCCTTCGGTCCAGGGCATCCAGCTCAGTCTGAGTCCATCTTAGTATGCCAAAGGAGTATGTGAGTAAGGTCATCACCCAGGCGTTGAAGGCGCGCACCTTGTTGCCGCCCGACAAAAGACTATTAAGTACTTTTGTCAGGCGACAGAAGAAGCGCTCCTTCACCGCCCGCTTTACGCCCTCACCCTCAATACCCAAAGACTGTGACATACCAAGATATTTATAGGTTTCTGCTTCGGAGAGAGATCTGAGGGACATAGTCTCGGAAAGCTGTAAATTTGTGGAATTTACAACTTTCCCCCGTTGTACATGCATGACCGCACACCAAACCACACCAAATTCCATTCTGATGGCGCTACTGAAAGCTTCTGTTGTTTTCAGTAGCTCCAACAGGTCCTGTCTATTTGGTGCAAATAGCTTAAGGTCATCCATGTAGAGCAGATGAGAAATGACCTCACCGCCTCTCCGGAGCTGACAACCTAGCGCTGAATCCTTCAGCAGAGTGCTGAGTGGATTCAGCGCTAGGCAGAACCATAAGGGACTAAGACTGTCACCCTGGAAGATACCCCGCTCAATCCTAATAGAGTCCTGCGGACCAGAGGGGCCGTCTCCGCCCCCTGGTTGACTAAGGACTGTGGTCCACTGCCCCATGCAAGCACTTAAGAAGGATCTTAAAGCTGCATCAACTTTATACAGCTCCAAGATCCGCCTCAGCCATAAATGAGGCACCGAATCATAGGCCTTCTTGTAGTCAATCCAGGCGGCCGATAGGGTCCCTCTGTTCCGCCGGACTCGTTGGCAAATGGTCATGTCTATGAGGAGGAGTTCTTTATTATTATTATTAAAAAGAAAAAAAAAGGAAAACTTGTGATTTGACAATATCAGGAAGTAAAAAGAAAGAAACCTTGTGATTTGGTAAGTTTTGGGGCATAAAATTTTTCTACTGGTTTTTTCCCCCAATCTACTGGTTTTTAGCCTCATGTCTCCTGCTTTTTTCAGATTCGGTCTGGCAACACTGATGTGTCACGGGTGTCATAATGTGGGCATGATGTGGGCAATATGAATTTCTTTTCTTGTGTTACGACTGCGATGATTTCTGTTAATTATGTTTGTTTTCGCTAGCGTTAGTTTGTCTCATTTGAGTTTTTTGCTATTGTTATTTTTTAGGATTAATATAATTTGTATTGCATTAGAACTGTTACCGCTTTTCATAACCTAGTGTTTTAGACATTCTTGTTGTGGTTACTCGTTAAAATGAGTATTCCGAGAAAAAAAGGTTCTGTGTCTTCGGGTGCGATCACTTAGGTAAGTAAATTTCGCAAACAACTTGACTATTCAGTGTTTGATGATTTTACCAATCGTATAATGATTTAACGATACGTTATCATCATAACATCGAAGGGTATTCAAATATATCTGAAAATTCTTTAACGCCTTGACAAAAAAGTTGTGTTTGGAGCGCTCGTGGCCCAGCGGCTCTTATGATTCCTGTATATTTTGCACTTTTGGTCAAAAATTTTCTAAGTTTTTTTTTCTGCCCCCTTTGCTTTAGGCGGACCGGCGCCCGCGTACTGCGTGAGGTATGCGAGGTGAAGCAACGTCAGCTGAGGTCAGTTCTTGGATGGGTGACCACTTTGAGTGGTTTTTAACTGAACACTCGTCCTTTGGAAGGCACATTAAGCTGTTGATCCATGCTGTTTATTAAGAACCTCCTTGTTTTCTTAACATAATCTTTTAATAAAAATAACACTTTCAATGTTCGAATCCGAATTGTAAACCTTACGGCTTTGCAAATGAGGCTAGCAGTAACCTTTATCAGGGTCACAGACGTTGAACATGTTAAAAGTAATATTTATAATTTTGTACATTTCTTAAAATTAAATCATTCAACTCTTATATGTTTTCTTAGATATTTAATAGCAATTTCATATAAAACGCTGTGAGATGTTCAACGGTTTTATGTGTTTCAGGTGCCTTCACAAACTTACAGAAGCCCGCATTCTTCTAGCAAAGTTCAAAAAGATGAGGGTGAAAATAGCAGCAAATAAATAATGAATAATATTTAAAACTATTGCGTCCTATTTGCAGACTATGATTATATTATTTCATTAAATAAACTACCAATGTTAAAAGTTTTACTAGATAATGTATAAGAGTGGCGACCGTTCTGTTTTTGTAAGGAGCTTAGATAGATCTCGCGTTATTCATATAGAAGTTTATAATGTACCTAATAAATAAATAATAACATTCAAATCTTGTTTTTATTACTCTCGAATCTTTGTATTCATTGGGATTCATTATATCTCATCACCAGGCGAGTTCCGACCAAACGAAGACCAAGTTGCCGGATTCGGTGCAAGAATGGCAGTATGTAGGCTTGTCACAAGCAAGTCGACGAGATCCGGACAAGCCTACACACTGCCATTCTTGCTCAAATCCGGCAACTTGATCTTCGTTTTGGTCGCAACTCGCCTGGTGAACAGTGCGTGCATGTGTGTGTGTACGCACACATACGCAAAATTAGTACGGGCAAGATATGCTTGCGGCGCTGGTGTAGACGTGTTTCCAAGTTAACTCGCGAGATGGCTCTCTTTTCCCAACATAATTATTATACTCAACCGTTGATGAGATATAGAACTGTCAAAGTCATGGAAAGTGTCCCCCCCACCCCTCTAATTTCCAAACCATAAAGTTTAAAATTCTGAAAAAAATTGAGGTGGTGTGCATTAGTAAATACTTTCAACGATTTTTGGTTTGAGCAATATACTTAGGTTTTACGGTTTTTGAGTTGGATTTTAAAAATGATATGGAGGTTTCTAAAAAACTTGTCCATTTAAGTGTGATTAAGAAATCAGAAATGTTTATTTGCTTTGATACAGTTAACAAAGACGTAACTTAAAATTATATTGTACCGTGTATCCAGCCTGCAAGCAGGCGTGCAAATTATTTAAAAAAAATATACATGTCAAATTGTCAATACATAAATTGTCAAATTACAAAAAAAAATGTCCATCATGGATAATTTGGAATAATACAATAGCAATTAACAAGTAAACAATTCAGCGACAAATAAATTAATATACATTTTAAATTTTAGGGACGAAATAGATAACTATAATTAAGTGTACTTAGTCTAAGTAGGCTTTTACGCTGTAAAAGCAGAGGTCCAAGAGCCAATTTGTGAGGTTACGTTTAAATACCCTCGAGCATCTTTAATGTCTCTGGAAGTCTTTAGAACATTTTTCCTATAAATCATTTTACGACCTCGAGGCTGGTATAACAGGTTCGTGATATTTGCTCTTGTCTGTCTGTGGTTGACTTCTCGTGTTCTAAAATGTGACTGGTGCGCTCTAACAAAACTACATATTTCTCTAATATACAAACAAGGCAAGGGAAGGATTTGTAATTTTTTGAAGAGTGGGACGCAACTATCGTCCCATCGTGTTTTGCTGACCACCCCTTACACACTTCTTCTGGATTTTAAAAATCCTGTCCACGTCCACTGAATTTCCCCAAAGTATTAATCCATAATTAAGGACAGATAAAACATAACCATGGTATGCGGTGAGTGCCGCGCCAACTGACACCGTGTCTCTGAGTCTTTTGAGTGCAAAGACAAAACGGCCCAGTTTATTACATATTTTTTCAATATGTGGTTTCCAGTTTAAGTGTTTATCAACAGTTATTCCCAAGAAATTGAAATAATCTACTTCGTCTACATTGATATTATTATAATTGACATTTATTGGTCCAGTTAATTATTTCTAGTAAAGAGTTATTTATGTCAAATTCAAAAGTTGCTTTTTCATTACATTTTACAATGAGAGTTGTATCATCGGCGAACATTTTGTCTTATGTATTGTCGCCTTTGATAAGTCATTAATATATAGGAGAAATAGTAATGGTCCAAGTATACTCCCTTGGGGGATTCCATTTTTGATTGGTTTAAATTGTGATCTAAACGATTTTTTTAGAATTTTATTATCTGAATATACGATTCTGTTAATTTCTAGACATTGCATTCTATCTTTTAAATAATCCTCAATCCAATCAAGAGCTTTCCCTCTCAATCCAAGTAAGTCAACCGTTGGTGAGATATAGAGCTGTCAAAGTCATAGAAAGTGCCCCCCCCCCCCTAATTTCCAAACCATAAAGTTTAAAATTCTGAAAAAAAATGAGGTGGTGTGCATTAGTAAATACTTTCGACAATTTTTGGTTTGAACAATATACGAGCCCCAATGCAAAATAGCTCGTCTAGTCGCAATTCTGCATGCGTATTTTTTTTCAAAAACTAGTATTTCTACCCGAATCGACTTTGATGATTAATGGAATACACTAGACGCAATGTCACTAAAGCTAGCTTAGTTTTGAGTTGTACAAAGTGTACATCTCGTTATTTATTTTAAAATAATTTAATTATAAATATTACATCTCACACGCAAATAATTACGTCTGCTTCATATTTAAGGCAAAATAGGTCGTCTATTTAAAATAAAACCTGTTTACCAGGGTTCGTAATATAAAATATTATTTTCAAATTGAATACGGAATATTCTCTGTCATGTAAAATGACAAACCACTATATAAAAGGGCAAATTCAGCCTAATTTTTTATTACTCCAAATCGTTTTTCTATCGAGATGGCACGAGGTAAGCCAGTGACTGAAGAAGTGCGGAAAATTATAATCTCCAGTAACAATAAAGGCAAATCTACGTACCAAATTGCCAAGGACCTTTCTATGCCAAGGTCTACAATCCAAACTATCATCGAGCATCATCGAAAACACGACAAAATTTCTTGTTTAAAGAAATCCGGCCGCCCACGAATTACTACTAAAGCAGAAAACAGGATTCTGAGGAAGGTCATCAAGAAAAATCGTCGTGCAAGAGCTGGAGAACTTACGGTACTATGGCGTGACGCAATTAAAAAAAACATTTCAGTGGATACTTGCAAGAGAGTGATGAAGAGGAAGGGCTACGGTTTTTACACTGCTAAAGAGAAACCGTTACTTACACAACGGCAGAAAACTAACAGGTTGAAATTCGCCAAAAAGTACAGAAATTGGACCGTCGATCAGTGGCGTAAAATTATATGGAGTGACGAATCTAAATTTGAAGTCACAGTAGGCGATGAACGAAGTAAAGTCATTCGCGAAAAAGGAGAGGCATTTCAAAAAGATTATCTTAAGCGTAAGGTAAAGTTTCCAGCTTCCTTAATGATTTGGGGCTGCATGTCGGCACAGGGTGTCGGCTGTCTGCAATTTATAGATGGAACCGTCAATGCCGAAAAATACAAAAGCATCTTACAAGAGAGTTTGCTGCCGTCTATACGTAAGTTAAAGTATAAAAATGCGTATACTTTTCAACAAGATGGTGCCTCATGCCATACCGCTAAAGCAACGATGGCGTGGCTGAAAAAGAAAAAAATACCTACCATGTCGTGGCCATCCAGCAGCCCGGACTTGTCTCCCATAGAAACGTTGTGGTGGAAAATGAAGAAGAAGTTGCGAAAGGACCCGTCCAGATCAAAAGCTGATCTTAAAGAGAAACTTACCTGTGTTTGGAATGAAACAACCCCGGAAGAGTGTCGACAGCTGGTAGATACAATGCCGCTCAGAATTAAAGCCGTTTTAGATGCAAAAGGAGACGCCACCAAGTGGTAGACGTTCTAATCTGCGTCGGTAACACTAAAGACGAACTTTTTTGCATTTTAGTACAATTGGTGAAACAATGTTTTTTTTATTACCAAGGAAAGTTCGTTTTTTTTTTCATTGAATAAATAAAATACGATTTATAACTTATACTGTTTTTATATTGCTAACTAGTTTTTCGCGTGGTGCGCGGGGCGCGAGCGCCCCGCGGTACTCTGTGCTCTCTTTTTATGTTTTTTGTTATTTGTCTTGTACTTGGACTTTACGTCTGAGAGGGGGGGGGGGGAGGGGAGGGGCGAGTTTGTCATGGAGAGAGGAGGGAGTTTGGAGATTTAAAAATCTGCAATGGGAAGCGGAGAGCGGGAGAGAGATTTGCGAGGCGGGAGTTGCACTCTGTCTTTCTTGTAAAAGGTTGGGGGGGGGGGGGGGGGGGATAACCGTATTGGGCGTTAAAAGGCGGTTCCAATGAGTCCAAACACGATGGGTTTATCTTGTATAATTAAGGAGTTGCTATGGTCACCTTTTCTGTTTTCATCATCAGAACAGCTCGATGACACCCTATTATTGCATTTTCATCTAATTTGTACAATTATTCCAAATATCAGTTCAGTAGGTTAAGGATAACGGTGCTAAAATTCAGTTGCAAGTATTGCATAGAAAACAAAATACCTACCATACATTGCTATAACAATTTCAAGCTAATGGCATTATAAATAGCGACGTTTACGATCAATGAATAGCGTAAAATTCAACATTATTAAAATTCGCTGCTCAATTCTTGACTGGAATTAATTCCTTAAGCGATGGAATGTATTTCTTCCATCTATGAATTGTGTAATAGGTAGGTATAGCTTCAATGTAGCTATGTCTTTATAATGTTAGAGAAAAGATGAAGAAGAGAAGAGAAGACTACCTTCTTCAGTGTTTATATTAAAAGGACCATCTCGACACGTAATATTGAAACATAAATGAAATACCTACAGTGATTACATTAAATTTAGCGCCATCTATACACAGAAATGGAAACATAAATGAAATTAATTAAAAACTTATTATTACATTTTAACATCTTTCGTACAATAAACATGGTTATTGTAACTGTGTATGTGTGTTGTATTTTAAATGAATTGAATAATCAGCCTAAACACGATGCTTTTTTATCATGTGTAATTTAAGAGTTTGCTAATAGCATTATTAGCTTGCCATTTCCATACCATCCCATCTGTCTTCATCACGAGATCAGCTCGGTGGCAGGTGCCTAACATAATATCGTATTAAATCAATGAGCAAAATTAGCTATGGCCCTGGTCACCTATAAACGCCATCGGCCGCTTAAAGCGTTACGCCGCACGCTGAGTCATAATGCTTACTATAGAGCTGTACTGTTAGGCCCTGACAGACCATAACAGTACATATATCTCTTTAGTATGAATTGTGACGCAGCGTACGACGTGACACTGTAAGCCGCCGATGGCGTTTATAGGAGACCAGAGCATATGTCATCTTATATTCGAGATGCACAAAACTATGACTAACCAAATATGCGCAGCAGCCCTGTAATTGATAGAAGACTGTGTCGCTCTAAGTTAATAGATAGATACTGTTATATCGGTTGTCAATACAAATAAAGATTATTTTTTTGGTTTTAGCTAATAATGCTTGGCTACCAATAATGCAATCATGCTTGTTGATTATTGATGGCATTGCGTAGTTAGTATAATAGATTTCATGGTCGTGTCTGGTAAAACGTTTTGTTTTTAAAAACAGCTTCTGTTTAAAGGCATATAAAAAAAAACCTAACAACCTAAACCTGCTTATTTGCAGAGTAAAATATTAATTTCATGTCAAAGTGAGCAACTGTGATATGCAATTAACATTTGTTTTGCGGATATTAGTATTTATTGGTGCGCAGTGAGTGTTTTATGAAATTATATTGCTCTAATGGGACGCTTCGGGCCTTCGGCCCTACGCGGAGCTCGTTGAACCGAAATTTATCAACTCACTTTGTTCTCACCCTCTTACAAATGACATTTTATCATCTGGTTGGCTGCCCCAAGCCCGCCCCTCTAACCCCTTGAGAGCCAGCCCTAGAAGCTGCAGCCATAAAAGAAGAAAAAAAGGAAAACGATTCTAGGAGTTGCATGTTATAGTTTTTACATAGTTAAATTTGAAAGATTTAATATGTACTGTAAAAATTAGCGTAGGTGGATCTGTAATAATGCCCCAAGCAATAATGGGTCTTGTGAAGATTATCGCTCACCCGAGAGCCTTCGGCTCTCGAGTTCGCGTAAACGGGTCTGCAGATCTGCTCCAAGCCTTAATCGGCCTTGTAAAGATTATCGCTCACCCGAGAGCCTTCGGCTCTCGAGTTCGCGTAAATGGGTCTGAAGATCTGCCCCAAGCCATAATCGGCATTGTAAAGATTATCGCTCATAATAATGCCTGCCCCAAGCAATAACGGGTCTTATGAAGATTATCGCTCACCCGAGAGCCTTCGGCTCTCGAGTTCGCGTAAACGGGTCTGCAGATCTGCTCCAAGCCTTAATCGGCCTTGTAAAGACTATCGCTCACCCGAGAGCCTTCGGCTCTCGAGTTCGCGTAAATGGGTCTGAAGATCTGCCCCAAGCCATAATCGGCATTGTAAAGATTATCGCTCATAATAATGCCTGCCCCAAGCAATAACGGGTCTTATGAAGATTATCGCTCACCCGAGAGCCTTCGGCTCTCGAGTTCGCGTAAACGGGTCTGCAGATCTGCCCCAAGCCTTAATCGGCCTTGTAAAGACTATCGCTCACCCGAGAGCCTTCGGCTCTCGAGTTCGCGTAAATGGGTCTGCAGATCTGCTCCAAGCCTTAATCGGCCTTGTAAAGATTATCGCTCACCCGAGAGCCTTCGGCTCTCGAGTTCGCGTAAATGGGTCTGAAGATCTGCCCCAAGCCATAATCGGCATTGTAAAGATTATCGCTCATAATAATGCCTGCCCCAAGCAATAACGGGTCTTATGAAGATTATCGCTCACCCGAGAGCCTTCGGCTCTCGAGTTCGCGTAAACGGGTCTGCAGATCTGCCCCAAGCCTTAATCGGCCTTGTAAAGACTATCGCTCACCCGAGAGCCTTCGGCTCTCGAGTTCGCGTAAATGGGTCTGCAGATCTGCTCCAAGCCTTAATCGGCCTTGTAAAGATTATCGCTCACCCGAGAGCCTTCGGCTCTCGAGTTAGCGTAAATGGGTTTGAAGATCTGCCCCAAGCCATAATCGGCATTGTAAAGATTATCGCTCATAATAATGCCTGCCCCAATCAATAACGGGTCTCGTGAAGATTATCGCTCACCCGAGAGCCTTCGGCTCTCGAGTTCGCGTAAATGGTTCTGCAGATCTGCTCCAAGCATTAATCGACCTTGTAAAGATTATCGCTCACCCGAGAGCCTTCGGCTCTCGAGTTCGCGTAAATGGGTCTGCAGATCTGCTCCAAGCCTTAATCGACCTTGTAAAGATTATCGCTCACCCGAGAGCCTTCGGCTCTCGAGTTCGCGTAAATGGGTCTGCAGATCTGCTCCAAGCCTTAATCGGCCTTGTAAAGATTATCGCTCACCCGAGAGCCTTCGGCTCTCGAGTTCGCGTAAATGGGTCTGAAGATCTGCCCCAAGCCATAATCGGCATTGTAAAGATTATCGCTCATAATAATACCTGCCCCAAGCAATAATGGGTCTTGTGAAGATTATCGCTCACCCGAGAGCCTTCGGCTCTCGAGTTCGCGTAAACGGGTCTGCAGATCTGCTCCAAGCATTAATCGGCCTTGTAAAGATTATCGCTCACCCGAGAGCCTTCGGCTCTCGAGTTCGCGTAAATGGGTCTGAAGATCTGCCCCAAGCCATAATCGGCATTGTAAAGATTATCGCTCATAATAATGCCTGCCCCAAGCAATAACGGGTCTTATGAAGATTATCGCTCACCCGAGAGCCTTCGGCTCTCGAGTTCGCGTAAACGGGTCTGCAGATCTGCTCCAAGCCTTAATCGGCCTTATAAAGACTATCGCTCACCCGAGAGCCTTCGGCTCTCGAGTTCGCGTAAATGGGTCTGAAGATCTGCCCCAAGCCATAATCGGCATTGTAAAGATTATCGCTCATAATAATGCCTGCCCCAAGCAATAACGGGTCTTATGAAGATTATCGCTCACCCGAGAGCCTTCGGCTCTCGAGTTCGCGTAAACGGGTCTGCAGATCTGCCCCAAGCCTTAATCGGCCTTGTAAAGACTATCGCTCACCCGAGAGCCTTCGGCTCTCGAGTTCGCGTAAATGGGTCTGCAGATCTGCTCCAAGCCTTAATCGGCCTTGTAAAGATTATCGCTCACCCGAGAGCCTTCGGCTCTCGAGTTCGCGTAAATGGGCCTGTAGATCTGCCCCAAGCCATAATCGGCATTGTAAAAATTATCGCTCACCCGAGAGCCTTCGGTGTTGGGCCACACAGAGACAAAACGCGCTCTAATGGGACGCTTCGGGCCTTCGGCCATACGCGGAGCTCGGCCTTCGGCCTCGCTTGGCCTCGCCGCGCCTTCGGCCCTCAGGTTTCGCTTGTAAGAGTGACGGGAGTGACGAGTGTCCGCGTGGACTCGCCCTTCGGGCCGCAAGCGGCCCTCGGGCTCGCGCGGAGAGCGCGCTCTGATGGGACGCTTCGGGCCTTCGGCCCTACGCGGAGCTCGGCCTTCGGCCTCGCTTGGCCTCGCCGCTCACCTGAGGGCCGCAAGCGGCCCTCAGGTTCGCTTGTACACGGGGCACATGAATAGTTGAGCAACCCCTTCCTCAAGCAGCTCGGCCTTCGGCCTCGCGAAATTGCTTGGGGGGGACTCGCTTGGACGCTCAGGGTGAGGCTCCGGGCCTACGGCCCTCCGCCGAGCTCGGCCTGCGGCCTCGCGGCCTGAAGCTCGCCCTTCTGGCTCGCGAAACCTTGTACTTATATAGGATTTTCCTTTGTTCGGGGCTCCCGCAGCTCGGCCTTCGGCCTCGCCAAAAATTTGAGGGGGGGGGACGTGCCTGGGTACTCTTATGGAGGCTCCGGGCCTTCGGCCCTCCGCCGGGCTCGACTTGCGGCCTCGCAGCCTGAAGCTCGCCCTTCGGGCTCGCAAAAACTACTCGGAAATGGTTTTGCCCCTGGAGGCCGCCATTTTGGATTTTTCCAAATTTTTTTTCTTTAACATATTCTTGGGCCCCCCTAGTCCCCGCTTGCTAAATCTCAACGCGCTCGGACCATTTTTAATTTTGTCCAAAAAAAAAATTTCATTTTTTGGCAAAAATTTTAATGCAGTTTTTTTTATTTGAAAATTTCCTATGACATTTGGTCGAGCACCTCTCACCCAACTCTCACCGTTTGGCTTTTAGGGGGGGCCAAACAATTTCCCATACAAATTTTTTTTCGAGCTACGAAAAAATTTTTAACATTTTTGGAATCAGGGGACCGGCATCTCTCCGCATGCAAAATCTCAGCGCGTTCGGACCATTTTGAATTTTGTCCAAAAAAAAAATTTCAGTTTTTGGCAAAAATTTTAATGCAGTTTTTTTTACCCGGCAATTCCCTACGACATTTGGTCGAGCACCTCCCACCCATCTCTCACCGTTTGGCTTTTAGGGGGGGCCAAACTATTTCCCATACAAATTTTTTTTCGAGCTACGAAAAAATTTTTTCCACTTTTGGAATCAGGGGACCGGTATCTCTCCGCATGCAAAATCTCAGCGCGCTCCAACCATTTTGAATTTTTGCCAAAAAAAAAATTTCATTTTTTGGCAAAAATTTTAATGCAGTTTTTTTCGCCCGGCAGTTCCCTATGACATTTGGTCGAGCACCTCATACCTATCTCGCACCGTTTCGGTTTTCCATACAATTTTTTTTTTGGCGCTAGAAAAAAAAAAAACTTTTTTTGGGATCCGGGGACCCATATCACTCCACCCACCGACTTGCAGCTCTCTCCGACCATTTTGAAATTTTTGCCAAAAAAAAAAGTCATTTTTTGGCAAAAAAAATGTCACCCCACCAAATCGCTCGCGGTTCCCTATGACATTTGGTCGAGCACCCCCCGCCTATCTGGCACCGTTTTCGCAGGCAGGTCTCCAACTTTTTAGTTTTCCCACGTAGCTCGAATGTCAGAATTTTCTGGAGGTCACGGAGGTAGACC
The DNA here is from genome assembly GCA_963556455.1 of Epiblema foenella. Lineage (NCBI taxonomy): Eukaryota > Metazoa > Arthropoda > Insecta > Lepidoptera > Tortricidae > Epiblema > Epiblema foenella. The sequence continues at coordinate 10,195,600 of OY747122.1, read as the reverse complement.
GCACACTTTTTCCATACATCATCTGTACCCAGGAGTGCTCCTTCTGGGAGAACAATTCTATACGTGAGAAATCAGTCGTAATGCAGCTTTATATAGTATTAACTAGTTTTTCGCGTGGTGCGCGGGGCGCGAGCGCCCCGCGGTACTCTGTGCTCTCTTCTTTTCTGTTTTGGTTTTTTGTCTTGTACTTGGACTTAACGTCTGAGAGGGGAGGGAGAGGGTAGGGGCGAGTTTGAGAGAGGAGTCGGAGATTCAAAATCTGCAATGGGAAGCGGAGAGCGGTAGAGAGATTTGCGAGGCGGGAGTTGCACTCGGTTTGACTTCTGCAAGCGGCCCTCGGGCTCGCGCGGAGAGCGCGCTCTAATGGGACGCTTCGGGCCTTCGGCCCTACGCGGAGCTCGGCCTTCGGCCTCGCTTGGCCTTGCCGCTCACCTGAGGGCCTTCGGCCCTCAGGTTTCGCTTGTAAGAATGACGGGAGTAGTGAGTGAGACTGCGCTCTAATGGGACGCTCCGGGCCTTCGGCCCTACGCGGAGCTCGGCCTTCGGCCTCGCTCGGCCTCGCCGCTCACCTGAGGGCCTTCGGCCCTCAGGTTTCGCTTGTAAGAGTGACGGGAGTAGCGAGTGTCCGCGTGGGCTCGCCCTTCGGGCCGCAAGCGGCCCTCGGGCTCGCGTGGAGAGCGCGCTCTAATGGGACGCTTCGGGCCTTCGGCCCTACGCGGAGCTCGGCCTTCGGCCTCGCTCGGCCTCGCCGCTCACCTGAGGGCCTTCGGCCCTCAGGTTTCGCTTGTAAGAGTGACGGGAATAGGGAGTGTCCGCGTGGGCTCGCCCTTCGGGCCGCAAGCGGCCCTCGGGCTCGCGCGGAGAGCGCGCTCTGATGGGACGTCTTTCGTACAATAAACATGGTTATTGTAACACCTACATTATAAATGAATTGAATAATCAGCCTAAACACGATGCTTTTTTATCATGTGTAATTTAAGAGTTTGCTAATAGCATTATTAGCTTGCCATTTCCATACCATCCCATCTGTCTTCATCACGAGATCAGCTCGGTGGCAGGTGCCTAACATAATATCGTATTAAATCAATGAGCAAAATTAGCTATGGCCCTGGTCACCTATAAACGCCATCGGCCGCTTAAAGCGTTACGCCGCACGCTGAGTCATAATGCTTACTATAGAGCTGTACTGTTAGGCCCTGACAGACCATAACAGTACATATATCTCTTTAGTATGAATTGTGACGCAGCGTACGACGTGACACTGTAAGCCGCCGATGGCGTTTATAGGAGACCAGAGCATATGTCATCTTATATTCGAGATGCACAAAACTATGACTAACCAAATATGCGCAGCAGCCCTGTAATTGATAGAAGACTGTGTCGCTCTAAGTTAATAGATAGATACTGTTATATCGGTTGTCAATACAAATAAAGATTATTTTTTTGGTTTTAGCTAATAATGCTTGGCTACCAATAATGCAATCATGCTTGTTGATTATTGATGGCATTGCGTAGTTAGTATAATAGATTTCATGGTCGTGTCTGGTAAAACGTTTTGTTTTTAAAAACAGCTTCTGTTTAAAGGCATATAAAAAAAAACCTAACAACCTAAACCTGCTTATTTGCAGAGTAAAATATTAATTTCATGTCAAAGTGAGCAACTGTGATATGCAATTAACATTTGTTTTGCGGATATTAGTATTTATTGGTGCGCAGTGAGTGTTTTATGAAATTATATTGCTCTAATGGGACGCTTCGGGCCTTCGGCCCTACGCGGAGCTCGTTGAACCGAAATTTATCAACTCACTTTGTTCTCACCCTCTTACAAATGACATTTTATCATCTGGTTGGCTGCCCCAAGCCCGCCCCTCTAACCCCTTGAGAGCCAGCCCTAGAAGCTGCAGCCATAAAAGAAGAAAAAAAGGAAAACGATTCTAGGAGTTGCATGTTATAGTTTTTACATAGTTAAATTTGAAAGATTTAATATGTACTGTAAAAATTAGCGTAGGTGGATCTGTAATAATGCCCCAAGCAATAATGGGTCTTGTGAAGATTATCGCTCACCCGAGAGCCTTCGGCTCTCGAGTTCGCGTAAACGGGTCTGCAGATCTGCTCCAAGCCTTAATCGGCCTTGTAAAGATTATCGCTCACCCGAGAGCCTTCGGCTCTCGAGTTCGCGTAAATGGGTCTGAAGATCTGCCCCAAGCCATAATCGGCATTGTAAAGATTATCGCTCATAATAATGCCTGCCCCAAGCAATAACGGGTCTTATGAAGATTATCGCTCACCCGAGAGCCTTCGGCTCTCGAGTTCGCGTAAACGGGTCTGCAGATCTGCTCCAAGCCTTAATCGGCCTTGTAAAGACTATCGCTCACCCGAGAGCCTTCGGCTCTCGAGTTCGCGTAAATGGGTCTGAAGATCTGCCCCAAGCCATAATCGGCATTGTAAAGATTATCGCTCATAATAATGCCTGCCCCAAGCAATAACGGGTCTTATGAAGATTATCGCTCACCCGAGAGCCTTCGGCTCTCGAGTTCGCGTAAACGGGTCTGCAGATCTGCCCCAAGCCTTAATCGGCCTTGTAAAGACTATCGCTCACCCGAGAGCCTTCGGCTCTCGAGTTCGCGTAAATGGGTCTGCAGATCTGCTCCAAGCCTTAATCGGCCTTGTAAAGATTATCGCTCACCCGAGAGCCTTCGGCTCTCGAGTTCGCGTAAATGGGTCTGAAGATCTGCCCCAAGCCATAATCGGCATTGTAAAGATTATCGCTCATAATAATGCCTGCCCCAAGCAATAACGGGTCTTATGAAGATTATCGCTCACCCGAGAGCCTTCGGCTCTCGAGTTCGCGTAAACGGGTCTGCAGATCTGCCCCAAGCCTTAATCGGCCTTGTAAAGACTATCGCTCACCCGAGAGCCTTCGGCTCTCGAGTTCGCGTAAATGGGTCTGCAGATCTGCTCCAAGCCTTAATCGGCCTTGTAAAGATTATCGCTCACCCGAGAGCCTTCGGCTCTCGAGTTAGCGTAAATGGGTTTGAAGATCTGCCCCAAGCCATAATCGGCATTGTAAAGATTATCGCTCATAATAATGCCTGCCCCAATCAATAACGGGTCTCGTGAAGATTATCGCTCACCCGAGAGCCTTCGGCTCTCGAGTTCGCGTAAATGGTTCTGCAGATCTGCTCCAAGCATTAATCGACCTTGTAAAGATTATCGCTCACCCGAGAGCCTTCGGCTCTCGAGTTCGCGTAAATGGGTCTGCAGATCTGCTCCAAGCCTTAATCGACCTTGTAAAGATTATCGCTCACCCGAGAGCCTTCGGCTCTCGAGTTCGCGTAAATGGGTCTGCAGATCTGCTCCAAGCCTTAATCGGCCTTGTAAAGATTATCGCTCACCCGAGAGCCTTCGGCTCTCGAGTTCGCGTAAATGGGTCTGAAGATCTGCCCCAAGCCATAATCGGCATTGTAAAGATTATCGCTCATAATAATACCTGCCCCAAGCAATAATGGGTCTTGTGAAGATTATCGCTCACCCGAGAGCCTTCGGCTCTCGAGTTCGCGTAAACGGGTCTGCAGATCTGCTCCAAGCATTAATCGGCCTTGTAAAGATTATCGCTCACCCGAGAGCCTTCGGCTCTCGAGTTCGCGTAAATGGGTCTGAAGATCTGCCCCAAGCCATAATCGGCATTGTAAAGATTATCGCTCATAATAATGCCTGCCCCAAGCAATAACGGGTCTTATGAAGATTATCGCTCACCCGAGAGCCTTCGGCTCTCGAGTTCGCGTAAACGGGTCTGCAGATCTGCTCCAAGCCTTAATCGGCCTTATAAAGACTATCGCTCACCCGAGAGCCTTCGGCTCTCGAGTTCGCGTAAATGGGTCTGAAGATCTGCCCCAAGCCATAATCGGCATTGTAAAGATTATCGCTCATAATAATGCCTGCCCCAAGCAATAACGGGTCTTATGAAGATTATCGCTCACCCGAGAGCCTTCGGCTCTCGAGTTCGCGTAAACGGGTCTGCAGATCTGCCCCAAGCCTTAATCGGCCTTGTAAAGACTATCGCTCACCCGAGAGCCTTCGGCTCTCGAGTTCGCGTAAATGGGTCTGCAGATCTGCTCCAAGCCTTAATCGGCCTTGTAAAGATTATCGCTCACCCGAGAGCCTTCGGCTCTCGAGTTCGCGTAAATGGGCCTGTAGATCTGCCCCAAGCCATAATCGGCATTGTAAAAATTATCGCTCACCCGAGAGCCTTCGGTGTTGGGCCACACAGAGACAAAACGCGCTCTAATGGGACGCTTCGGGCCTTCGGCCATACGCGGAGCTCGGCCTTCGGCCTCGCTTGGCCTCGCCGCGCCTTCGGCCCTCAGGTTTCGCTTGTAAGAGTGACGGGAGTGACGAGTGTCCGCGTGGACTCGCCCTTCGGGCCGCAAGCGGCCCTCGGGCTCGCGCGGAGAGCGCGCTCTGATGGGACGCTTCGGGCCTTCGGCCCTACGCGGAGCTCGGCCTTCGGCCTCGCTTGGCCTCGCCGCTCACCTGAGGGCCGCAAGCGGCCCTCAGGTTCGCTTGTAAGTTACACGGGGCACATGAATAGTTGAGCAACCCCTTCCTCAAGCAGCTCGGCCTTCGGCCTCGCGAAATTGCTTGGGGGGGACTCGCTTGGACGCTCAGGGTGAGGCTCCGGGCCTACGGCCCTCCGCCGAGCTCGGCCTGCGGCCTCGCGGCCTGAAGCTCGCCCTTCTGGCTCGCGAAACCTTGTACTTATATAGGATTTTCCTTTGTTCGGGGCTCCCGCAGCTCGGCCTTCGGCCTCGCCAAAAATTTGAGGGGGGGGGACGTGCCTGGGTACTCTTATGGAGGCTCCGGGCCTTCGGCCCTCCGCCGGGCTCGACTTGCGGCCTCGCAGCCTGAAGCTCGCCCTTCGGGCTCGCAAAAACTACTCGGAAATGGTTTTGCCCCTGGAGGCCGCCATTTTGGATTTTTCCAAATTTTTTTTCTTTAACATATTCTTGGGCCCCCCTAGTCCCCGCTTGCTAAATCTCAACGCGCTCGGACCATTTTTAATTTTGTCCAAAAAAAAAATTTCATTTTTTGGCAAAAATTTTAATGCAGTTTTTTTTATTTGAAAATTTCCTATGACATTTGGTCGAGCACCTCTCACCCAACTCTCACCGTTTGGCTTTTAGGGGGGGCCAAACAATTTCCCATACAAATTTTTTTTCGAGCTACGAAAAAATTTTTAACATTTTTGGAATCAGGGGACCGGCATCTCTCCGCATGCAAAATCTCAGCGCGTTCGGACCATTTTGAATTTTGTCCAAAAAAAAAATTTCAGTTTTTGGCAAAAATTTTAATGCAGTTTTTTTTACCCGGCAATTCCCTACGACATTTGGTCGAGCACCTCCCACCCATCTCTCACCGTTTGGCTTTTAGGGGGGGCCAAACTATTTCCCATACAAATTTTTTTTCGAGCTACGAAAAAATTTTTTCCACTTTTGGAATCAGGGGACCGGTATCTCTCCGCATGCAAAATCTCAGCGCGCTCCAACCATTTTGAATTTTTGCCAAAAAAAAAATTTCATTTTTTGGCAAAAATTTTAATGCAGTTTTTTTCGCCCGGCAGTTCCCTATGACATTTGGTCGAGCACCTCATACCTATCTCGCACCGTTTCGGTTTTCCATACAATTTTTTTTTTGGCGCTAGAAAAAAAAAAAACTTTTTTTGGGATCCGGGGACCCATATCACTCCACCCACCGACTTGCAGCTCTCTCCGACCATTTTGAAATTTTTGCCAAAAAAAAAAGTCATTTTTTGGCAAAAAAAATGTCACCCCACCAAATCGCTCGCGGTTCCCTATGACATTTGGTCGAGCACCCCCCGCCTATCTGGCACCGTTTTCGCAGGCAGGTCTCCAACTTTTTAGTTTTCCCACGTAGCTCGAATGTCAGAATTTTCTGGAGGTCACGGAGGTAGACCGCACACTTTTTCCATACATCATCTGTACCCAGGAGTGCTCCTTCTGGGAGAACAATTCTATACGTGAGAAATCAGTCGTAATGCAGCTTTATATAGTATTAACTAGTTTTTCGCGTGGTGCGCGGGGCGCGAGCGCCCCGCGGTACTCTGTGCTCTCTTGTTTTCTGTTTTATGTTATTTGTCTTGTACTTTGACTTAACGTCTGAGAGGGGAGGGGGAGGGTAGGGGCGAGTTTGAGAGAGGAGTCGAAGATTCAAAATCTGCAATGGGAAGCGGAGAGCGGTAGAGAGATTTGCGAGGCGGGAGTTGCACTCGGTTTGACTTCTGCAAGCGGCCCTCGGGCTCGCGCGGAGAGCGCGCTCTAATGGGACGCTTCGGGCCTTCGGCCCTACGCGGAGCTCGGCCTTCGGCCTCGCTTAGCCTTGCCGCTCACCTGAGGGCCTTCGGCCCTCAGGTTTCGCTTGTAAGAATGACGGGAGTAGTGAGTGAGACTGCGCTCTAATGGGACGCTCCGGGCCTTCGGCCCTACGCGGAGCTCGGCCTTCGGCCTCGCTCGGCCTCGCCGCTCACCTGAGGGCCTTCGGCCCTCAGGTTTCGCTTGTAAGAGTGACGGGAGTAGCGAGTGTCCGCGTGGGCTCGCCCTTCGGGCCGCAAGCGGCCCTCGGGCTCGCGTGGAGAGCGCGCTCTAATGGGACGCTTCGGGCCTTCGGCCCTACGCGGAGCTCGGCCTTCGGCCTCGCTCGGCCTCGCCGCTCACCTGAGGGCCTTCGGCCCTCAGGTTTCGCTTGTAAGAGTGACGGGAATAGGGAGTGTCCGCGTGGGCTCGCCCTTCGGGCCGCAAGCGGCCCTCGGGCTCGCGCGGAGAGCGCGCTCTGATGGGACGCTCCGGGCCTTCGGCCCTACGCGGAGCTCGGCCTTCGGCCTCGCTTGGCCTCGCCGCTCACCTGAGGGCCGCAAGCGGCCCTCAGGTTCGCTTGTAAGTTACACGGGGCATATGAATAGTTGAGCAACCCCTTCCTCCCGCAGCTCGGCCTTCGGCCTCGCAAAATTACTTGGGGGGGACTCGCTTGGGCACTCGAGGTGAGGCTCCGGGCCTTCGGCCCTCCGCCGAGCTCGGCCTGCGGCCTCGCGGCCTGAAGCTCGCCCTTCGGGCTCGCGAAACCTTGTACTTATATAGGATTTTCCTTTGTTCGGGGCTCCCGCAGCTCGGCCTTCGGCCTCGCCAAAAATTTGAGGGGGGGGGACGTGCCCGGGCACTCTTATGGAGGCTCCGGGCCTTCGGCCCTCCGCCGAGCTCGGCCTGCGGCCTCGCGGCCTGAAGCTCGCCCTTCGGGCTCGCAAAAACTTCTCGGAAATTGGTTTTGCCCCTGGAGGCCGCTATTTTAGATTTTTCCAAATTTTTTTTTCTTTTTTATATTCTCGGGCCCCCCGAGTCCCCGCATGCCAAATCTCAGCGCGCTCGGACCATTTTCAATTTTGGCCAAAAAAAAAATTTCACTTTTTGGCAAAAATTTTAATGCAGTTTTTTTCGCCCGGCAGTTCCCTATGACATTTGGTCGAGCACCTCATACCTATCTCGCACCGTTTACATTTTCCATACAAATTTTTTTTCGAGCTAGAAAAAAAAAAAAAACTTTTTTTGGAATCCGGGGACCCATATCTCCCCACATACCGAGTTTCAGCGCGCTCGGACCATTTTGAATTTTGGCTAAAAAAAAAATTTAATTTTTTGGCAAAAATTTTAATGCAGTTTTTTTCGTCCGGCAGTTCCCTATGACATTTGGTCGAGCACCTCATACCTATCTCGCACCGTTTAGATTTTCCATACAAATTTTTTTTTGGCGCTAGAAAAAAAAAAAACTTTTTTTTGGGATCCGGGGACCCATATCTACCTACATTTCGACTTTTAGCTCTCTCCGACCATTTTGAAAATTTGGCCAAAAAAAAAAGTCATTTTTTGGCAAAAAAAATGTCACCCCACCAAATCGCTCGCGGTTCCCTATGACATTCGGTCGAGCACCCCCCACCCATCTGGCACCGTTTCGGCGGGCCGTCACTCGATTTTGTGCCTGTGCGCGGTAGCTCGAAAGTCGGATTTTTCTGGAGGTCACGGAGGTAGACTGCACACTTTTTCCATACATCATCTGTACCCAGGAGTGCTCCTTTTGGGAGATCAATTATGTCAATTAGAAATCAGTCGGATTGCAGCTTTATATAATATTAACTAGTTTTTCGCGTGGTGCGCGGGGCGCGAGCGCCCCGCGGTACTCTGTGCTCTCTTGTTTTCTGTTTTGGTTTTTGTCTTGTACTTTGACTTAACGTCTGAGAGGGGAGGGGGAGGGTAGGGGCGAGTTTGAGAGAGGAGTCGGAGATTCAAAATCTGCAATGGGAAGCGGAGAGCGGGAGAGAGGTTTGCGAGGCGGGAGTTGCACACGGTTTGACTTCTGCAAGCGGCCCTCGGGCTCGCGTGGAGAGCTCGCTCTAATGGGACGCTTCGGGCCTTCGGCCCTACGCGGAGCTCGGCCTTCGGCCTCGCTCGGCCTCGCCGCTCACCTGAGGGCCTTCGGCCCTCAGGTTTCGCTTGTAAGAGTGACGGGAGTAGCGAGTGTCCGCGTGGGCTCGCGCTTCGGGCCGCAAGCGGCCCTCGGGCTCGCGTGGAGAGCGCGCTCTAATGGGACGCTTCGGGCCTTCGGCCCTACGCGGAGCTCGGCCTTCGGCCTCGCTCGGCCTCGCCGCTCACCTGAGGGCCGCAAGCGGCCCTCAGGTTCGCTTGTAAGTTACACGGGGCATATGAATAGTCGAGCAACCCCTTCCTCCCGCAGCTCGGCCTTCGGCCTCGCAAAATTACTTGGGGGGGACTCGCTTGGGCACTCGGGCTGAGGCTCCGGGCCTTCGGCCCTCCGCCGAGCTCGGCCTGCGGCCTCGCGGCCTGAAGCTCGCCCTTCGGGCTCGCGAAACCTTGTACTTATATAGGATTTTCCTTTGTTCGGGGCTCCCGCAGCTCGGCCTTCGGCCTCGCCAAAAATTTGAGGGGGGGGGGACGTGCCCGGGCACTCTAATGGAGGCTCCGGGCCTTCGGCCCTCCGCCGGGCTCGGCCTGCGGCCTCGCGGCCTGAAGCTCGCCCTTCGGGCTCGCAAAAACTTCTCGGAAATTGGTTTTGCCCCTGAAGGCCGCCATTTTGGATTTTTTCAAATTTTTTTTTCTTAAACATACTCCTGGGCCCCCCGAGTCCCCGCATGCCAAATCTCAGCGCGCTCGGACCATTTTGAATTTTGGCCAAAAAAAAAATTTTACTTTTTGGCAAAAATTTTAATGCAGTTTTTTTCGCCCGACAATTCCCTATGACATTTGGTCGAGCACCTCATACCTATCTCGCACCGTTTACATTTTCCATACAAATTTTTTTTCGAGCTAGAAAAAAAAAAAAACTTTTTTTGGAATCCGGGGACCCATATCTCCCCACATACCGAGTTTCAGCGCGCTCGGACCATTTTGAATTTTGGCCAAAAAAAAAATTTCACTTTTTGGCAAAAATTTTAATGCAGTTTTTTTCGCCCGGCAGTTCCCTATGACATTTGGTCGAGCACCTCATACCTATCTCGCACCGTTTAGATTTTCCATACAAATTTTTTTTTGGCGCTAGAAAAAAAAAAACTTTTTTTTGGGATCCGGGGACCCATACCACCCCAGATATCGACTTGCAGCTCTCTCGGACCATTTTGAAAATTTGGCCAAAAAAAAAAGTCATTTTTTGGCAAAAAAAATGCCACCCCACCAAATCGCTCGCGGTTCCCTATGACATTTGGTCGAGCACCCCCCACCTATCTGGCACCGTTTCGGCGGGCCGTCACTCGATTTCGTGCCCGTGCGCGGTAGCTCGAAAGTCGGATTTTTCTGGAGGTCACGGAGGTAGACCGCACACTTTTTCCATACATCATCTGTACCGAGGAGTGCTCCTTTTGGGAGAACAATTATGTCAATAGAAATCAGTGGTATTGCAGCTTTATATAATATTAACTAGTTTATCGCGTGGTGCGCGGGGCGCGAGCGCCCCGCGGTACTCTGTGCTCTCTTCTTTTCTGTTTTGTTATTTGCTCGTACTTGGACTTTACGTCTGAGAGGGGAGGGGGAGGGTAGGGGCGAGTTTGAGAGAGGAGTCGGAGATTCAAAATCTGCAATGGGAAGCGGAGAGCGGGAGAGAGATTTGCGAGGCGGGAGTTGCACTCGGTTTGACTTCTGCAAGCGGCCCTCGGGCTCGCGCGGAGAGCGCGCTCTAATAGGACGCTTCGGGCCTTCGGCCCTACGCGGAGCTCGGCCTTCGGCCTCGCTTGGCCTTGCCGCTCACCTGAGGGCCTTCGGCCCTCAGGTTTCGCTTGTAAGAATGACGGGAGTAGTGAGTGAGACTGCGCTCTAATGGGACGCTCCGGGCCTTCGGCCCTACGCGGAGCTCGGCCTTCGGCCTCGCTCGGCCTCGCCGCTCACCTGAGCGGAGAGCGGGAGAGAGATTTGCGAGGCGGGAGTTGCACTCGGTTTGACTTCTGCAAGCGGCCCTCGGGCTCGCGCGGAGAGCGCGCTCTAATAGGACGCTTCGGGCCTTCGGCCCTACGCGGAGCTCGGCCTTCGGCCTCGCTTGGCCTTGCCGCTCACCTGAGGGCCTTCGGCCCTCAGGTTTCGCTTGTAAGAATGACGGGAGTAGTGAGTGAGACTGCGCTCTAATGGGACGCTCCGGGCCTTCGGCCCTACGCGGAGCTCGGCCTTCGGCCTCGCTCGGCCTCGCCGCTCACCTGAGGGCCTTCGGCCCTCAGGTTTCGCTTGTAAGAGTGACGGGAGTAGCGAGTGTCCGCGTGGGCTCGCCCTTCGGGCCGCAAGCGGCCCTCGGGCTCGCGTGGAGAGCGCGCTCTAATGGGACGCTTCGGGCCTTCGGCCCTACGCGGAGCTCGGCCTTCGGCCTCGCTCGGCCTCGCCGCTCACCTGAGGGCCTTCGGCCCTCAGGTTTCGCTTGTAAGAGTGACGGGAGTAGGGAGTGTCCGCGTGGGCTCGCCCTTCGGGCCGCAAGCGGCCCTCGGGCTCGCGCGGAGAGCGCGCTCTGATGGGACGCTCCGGGCCTTCGGCCCTACGCGGAGCTCGGCCTTCGGCCTCGCTTGGCCTCGCCGCTCACCTGAGGGCCGCAAGCGGCCCTCAGGTTCGCTTGTAAGTTACACGGGGCATATGAATAGTTGAGCAACCCCTTCCTCCCGCAGCTCGGCCTTCGGCCTCGCAAAATTACTTGGGGGGGACTCGCTTGGGCACTCGGGGTGAGGCTCCGGGCCTTCGGCCCTCCGCCGAGCTCGGCCTGCGGCCTCGCGGCCTGAAGCTCGCCCTTCGGGCTCGCGAAACCTTGTACTTATATAGGATTTTCCTTTGTTCGGGGCTCCCGCAGCTCGGCCTTCGGCCTCGCCAAAAATTTGAGGGGGGGGGGACGTGCCCGGGCACTCTTATGGAGGCTCCGGGCCTTCGGCCCTCCGCCGAGCTCGGCCTGCGGCCTCGCGGCCTGAAGCTCGCCCTTCGGGCTCGCAAAAACTTCTCGGAAATTGGTTTTGCCCCTGGAGGCCGCCATTTTGGATTTTTCCAAAATTTTTTTTCTGTTGTATATTTTTGGGCCCTCCTACTCCCCGCATGCCAAATCTCAGCGCGCTCGGACCATTTTCAATTTTGGCCAAAAAAAAAATTTCACTTTTTGGCAAAAATTTTAATGCAGTTTTTTTCGCCCGGCAGTTCTTTATGACATTTGGTCGAGCACCTCATACCTATCTCGCACCGTTTACATTTTCCATACAAATTTTTTTTCGAGCTAGAAAAAAAAAAAAACTTTTTTTGGAATCCGGGGCCCCATACCTCCCCACATATAAAGTTTCAGCGCGCTCGGACTTTTTTGAATTTTGGCCAAAAAAAAAATTTCATTTTTTGGCAAAAATTTTAATGCAGTTTTCTTAGTCCGGCAGTTCCCTATGACATTTGGTCGAGCACCTCATACCTATCTCGCACCGTTTCGGTTTTCCATACAAATTTTTTTTTGGCGCTAGAAAAAAAAAAAACTTTTTTTTGGGATCCGGGGACCCATATCACCCCAGGTATCGACTTGCACCTCTCTCCGACCATTTTGAAAATTTGGCCAAAAAAAAAAGTCATTTTTTGGCAAAAAAAATGTCACCCCACCAAATTGCTCGCGGTTCCCTATGACATTTGGTCGAGCACCCCCCACCCATCTGGCACCGTTTTCGCAGGCAGGTCTCCAACTTTTTCGTTTTCCCACGTAGCTCGAAAGTCAGATTTTTCTGGAGGTCACGAAGACGGACCCTACACTTGTTCCATACATCATCTGTACCCAGGAGTGCTCCTTTTGGGAGATCAATTATGTCAATTAGAAATCAGTCGGATTGCAGCTTTATATAATATTAAAATGAGTCGGATTGCAGCTTTATATAATATTAACTAGTTTTTCGCGTGGTGCGCGGGGCGCGAGCGCCCCGCGGTACTCTGCGCTCTCTTTTTTTGTTTTTTGTTATTTGTCTTGTACTTTGACTTAACCTCTGAGAGGGGAGGGGGAGGGTAGGGGCGAGTTTGAGAGAGGAGTCGGAGATTGAAAATCTGCAATGGGAAGCGGACAGCGGGAGAGAGATTTGCGAGGCGGGAGTTGCACTCGGTTTGACTTCTGCAAGCGGCCCTGGGCTCGCGCGGAGAGCGCGCTCTAATGGGACGCTTCGGGCCTTCGGCCCTACGCGGAGCTCGGCCTTCGGCCTCGCTTAGCCTTGCCGCTCACCTGAGGGCCTTCGGCCCTCAGGTTTCGCTTGTAAGAATGACGGGAGTAGTGAGTGAGACTGCGCTCTGATGGGACGCTCCGGGCCTTCGGCCCTACGCGGAGCTCGGCCTTCGGCCTCGCTCGGCCTCGCCGCTCACCTGAGGGCCTTCGGCCCTCAGGTTTCGCTTGTAAGAGTGACGGGAATAGGGAGTGTCCGCGTGGGCTCGCCCTTCGGGCCGCAAGCGGCCCTCGGGCTCGCGTGGAGAGCGCGCTCTAATGGGACGCTCCGGGCCTTCGGCCCTACGCGGAGCTCGGCCTTCGGCCTCGCTTGGCCTCGCCGCTCACCTGAGGGCCTTCGGCCCTCAGGTTTCGCTTGTAAGAATGACGGGAGTAGTGAGTGAGACTGCGCTCTAATGGGACGCTCCGGGCCTTCGGCCCTACGCGGAGCTCGGCCTTCGGCCTCGCTCGGCCTCGCCGCTCACCTGAGGGCCTTCGGCCCTCAGGTTTCGCTTGTAAGAGTGACGGGAGTAGCGAGTGTTCGCGTGGGCTCGCCCTTCGGGCCGCAAGCGGCCCTCGGGCTCGCTTGGAGAGCGCGCTCTAATGGGACGCTTCGGGCCTTCGGCCCTACGCGGAGCTCGGCCTTCGGCCTCGCTCGGCCTCGCCGCTCACCTGAGGGCCTTCGGCCCTCAGGTTTCGCTTGTAAGAGTGACGGGAGTAGGGAGTGTCCGCGTGGGCTCGCCCTTCGGGCCGCAAGCGGCCCTCGGGCTCGCGCGGAGAGCGCGCTCTGATGGGACGCTCCGGGCCTTCGGCCCTACGCGGAGCTCGGCCTTCGGCCTCGCTCGGCCTCGCCGCTCACATGAGGGCCGCAAGCGGCCCTCAGGTTCGCTTGTAAGTTACACGGGGCATATGAATAGTTGAGCAACCCCTTCCTCCCGCAGCTCGGCCTTCGGCCTCGCAAAATTACTTGGGGGGGACTCGCTTGGGCACTCGGGGTGAGGCTCCGGGCCTTCGGCCCTCCGCCGAGCTCGGCCTGCGGCCTCGCGGCCTGAAGCTCGCCCTTCGGGCACGCGAAACCTTGTACTTATATAGGATTTTCCTTTGTTCGGGGCTCCCGCAGCTCGGCCTTCGGCCTCGCCAAAAATTTGAGGGGGGGGACGTGCCCGGGCACTCTTATGGAGGCTCCGGGCCTTCGGCCCTCCGCCGAGCTCGGCCTGCGGCCTCGCGGCCTGAAGCTCGCCCTCCGGGCTCGCAAAAACTTCTCGGAAATTGGTTTTGCCCCTGGAGGCCGCCATTTTGGATTTTTCCAAATTTTTTTTTCTGTTGTATATTCTTGGACCCTCCGAGTCCCCGCATGCCAAATCTCAGCGCGCTCGGACCATTTTCAATTTTGGCAAAAAAAAAAATTTCACTTTTTGGCAAAAATTTTAATGCAGTTTTTTTCGCCCGGCAGTTCCCTATTACATTTGGTCGAGCACCTCATACCTATCTCGCACCGTTTACATTTTCCATACAAATTTTTTTTCGAGCTAGAAAAAAAAAAAAACTTTTTTTGTAATCCGGGGACCCATATCTTCCCACATATCAAGTTTGAGCGCGCTCGGACCATTTTCAATTTTGGCCAAAAAAAAAATTTCACTTTTTGGCAAAAATTTTAATGCAGCTTTTTTCGCCCGGCAGTTCCCTATGACATTTGGTCGAGCACCTCATACCTATCTCGCACCGTTTAGATTTTCCATACAAATTTTTTTTTGGCGCTTGAAAAAAAAAAAAACTTTTTTTGGGATCCGGGGACCCATATCTACCTACGTTTCGACTTTTAGCTCTCTCCGACCATTTTGAAAATTTGGCCAAAAAAAAAAGTCATTTTTTGGCAAAAAAAATGTCACCTCACCAAATTGTTTGCAGTTCTCTATGAAATTTGGTCGAGCACCCCCCACCCATCTGGCACCGTTTCGGCGGGCCGTCACTCGATTTCGTGCCCGTGCGCGGTAGCTCGAAAGTCAGATTTTTCTGGAGGTCACGAAGACGGACCCTACACTTGTTCCATACATCATCTGTATCCAGGAGTGCTCCTTTTGGGAGAACAATTATGTCAATAGAAATGAGTGGTATTGCAGCTTTATATAATATTAAATTCTTCCAAACACCTTCGTCCCCCAGAATTTTTAGGTTAACGTTAGTTTAGTACATTTTTTTCCTACCAGACGTACTCATTTGCATTGGGGCTCGTACTTAGGTTTTACGGTTTTTGAGTTTTCTCTTAAAAAACCGGCCAAGGGCGAGTTGGACTCGCGCACGAAGGGTTCCGTACTAGTATCTATAAAACAGCAAAAATAACTTAACCAAAATTACAGTTAAATCAACCTATCTCAAAAACTATAAGAGATACTTTGATCAAACCAAAAATCGTTGAAAGAGTTAATTAGCATGCATCACCTCTATTTTTTTTAGAATTTTATACCCCGTAGTTATAAAAATAGAGGGGGGGGGACATACTTTTTACGACTTTGAGAGCTGATATCTCAAAAACCGTTCACTTTAAGAAAAATGTTTTTTAGAAAACTTTATATCATTTTAAAAGACCTTTCCATTGATACCCCACACGGGTATGTACATCGAAAAAAAAATTTTCATCCCTCAGTTACATGTATGGGGGGCCCCACCCCCAATTCTTTTTTTTACTATTTAGTGTCATAATTTTGTAGCGGTTCATACAACACATATTCCCATCAAATTTCATCACTGTAGTACTTATAGTTTCCGAGTAAATCGGCTGTGACAGACGGACAGACGGACAGACGGACAGACGGACAGACGGACATGACGAAACTATAAGGGTTCCGTTTTTGCCATTTTGGCTACGGAACCCTAATAAAAACTGTTCGCCAGTGACCAATGTGCTCTAGTATTTATCATACAAGTATTCAGATTTTAGACTAGGTAATAAAACAGCATCGGTTTGACTTGATTGTGCCGTTCAATAATGAATTGTTTGAGTAGTCTGAGGGAAAAAAGAAAAATAAAGACATCACTTCGGCATTTCAGATTGTTTTCTTCTACTACGATTGAAACACGGCAAGCTCGAAATATTTGACAGAAACATATGTGACACTACTCGTTTATAAACGAGTCAGACATAAATGACAGGTGCACTTCGGTAATCGGCCGTCAATATCATCATTTGTTATTTTGTTCTACGTCTGCACCTGTATTCACAATGAATTTTTCATCAGTATGTGTATGTGTCCTCTCGTGTCTTACTAAATTTCCTTTCTGTCTGCACTTGTAGTTACAGTGGCTGCATTTAAATGGGTTTTCCCCAGTGTGTATCATCTCATGTCTTTGTAAATCTGATTTAACTGTGGCCTTGAAGTCACAGTGGCTACATTTGAATGGTTTTTTTCCAGTGTGTATGCTCTCATGAATCCGTAAATAAGATTTAGCTGAGCACTTGTAGTCACAGTGACTACATTTGAATGGTTTTTCCCCAGTATGTATCCTCTCATGTTCTTGTAAACTTGATTTGACTGTGCACTTGTAGTCACAGTGGTTACATTTGAATGGTTTTTCTCCAGTATGTATCCTCTCATGTTCTTGTAAACGTGATTTAAATCTGCACTTGTAGTCACAGTGGTTACATTTGAATGGTTTTTTCCCAGCGTGTGTATGTATCCTCTCATGGGATTTTAAATTTGATTTATTTGTACACTTGTAGTCACAGTGACTACATTTGAATGGTTTTTCCCCAGTATGTATCCTCTCATGTCTTTGTAAACTTGATTTAACTGTGCACTTGTAGTCACAGTGGCTGCATTCAAATGGTTTTTCCCCAGTATGTATCCTCTCATGGGATTTTAAATTTGATTTATTTGTACACTTGTAGTCACAGTGGTTACATTTGAATGGTTTTTCCCCAGTATGTATCCTCTCATGTATTTGTAAACTTGATTTAACTGTGCACTTGTAGTCACAGTGACTACATTTGAATGGTTTTTCTCCAGTGTGTATCCTCTCATAACTCTGTAACTTTGCCTTCTGTCGGCACTTGTAGTCACCGGGGCTACACTTTAATGGTTTTTCAACAGTATGTACCCTTTTATGCATTATTAAATCTGCCTTTCGACTGCACTTAAACAAACATAAGCTACACTTATGAGGTTTTTCACAATAGTGTATCATTAAATGATGTTGTAAATGGTACTTATTTACTGTAGAATAACTACAATGATTACAATTTAGTAACTTCTTAACAATGTGGCTCCTGAAACTATTTCTGTGACCTGCAGTTGACATTAAACTTGTAACACCATGTTTGTTTTTCTCATGTTCTAAAACAAGCAATTTAGTTTTGAATTTAGAATCGCAAAGATCACAAGCAAAATCCTTCTGGGTTGAGTTACTTAAAGGTGGTAAGTGGGTGTGAATGTGTTTCCTCACGAGAGCCTTATTATTGAAACTCCTGCCGCAGTCGTCGCACTGATAGGTGTTGCTCGACGTGTCGGTACAGTCGCGCGGCTCGCGGGTGCGCCGCAGCGTGTACGTGCGGCGCCCGACCCGGCACGAGCGCCGCGCCGCGTCCACCAGCAGCCGCTCCAGCCTGCCCGAGCAAGCCCGCCCAAGAACATCCCCTGCACTGTTTGTCGGAGCTAAAACAAGACAAATAATACATATTATGACAATTATATGCATGACAGGACAGACAATCATTAATTAACATTATACATTTGCTTAAACTAAATAGTAATTCGACCTTCGCCAAAATGCTGTTTCAATCATGCGCTAGTATTAGTTTGATATGCTTTTCTCATCGCTAGCGCACCAAAGTATTCTAAAAACAGCTAAAGACAAGTTTTTAATCAAAACAGTTCAGTAACTGTCAGTTTTTCAATTCAAAAATAAAATAAAATCAGATTATTCATTATTTTGGAATGCAGATTACAAAATATAAAATTTTTCACATAAAGAATACAATAGTAATATGGTTACAAGTGGAAAAATAGGTGTTTCTTGGTGAATTTATTTTAATTACTTATTTGTTTGTTCCTACCTAGTTGGAGCAGCTGTCCTAGGTATATGTACTCGGAAACAACTTCGAGGCAGACTCCGTTTATAAAGATCGGTCCCGGATCGACGTGCTCGTTGATCATAACTTTGGTTTTATCCAAGTTCATCCGGAGACCGATTCGCCGAGACGAATTAGTGAGGCTGTCCAACATCTGTTGTAGATCCTAGAGCGTTTCAGCCATAATGACAATGTCGTCCGCGAATCGCAGGTGAGAGATGTGTGCGCCATTTATATTGATTCCTCGACCTTTCCAGTCCAGCGTCTTAAACATATTCTCCAGCGCGTTGCTGAACAGTTTTGGTGATATAACGTCACCCTGTCGCACTCCCCGGCGCAGGTGGATATGTTCAGTCTGCTGGTTCTGTACTTGGACGGTCATCGTTGCGGCTTCATAAAGGCATCTCATCACCTCGATGTATCGCCAATCGACTTGGCATCGCTGCAAGGAGTCCAGAACAGACCAGGTTTCGACAGTGTCAAATGCCTTCTCATAGTCCACAAAAGCTAGACACAGAGGCCGATAATACTCGCCAGTCTTCTGTATAATCTGCCGCACTGTGTGGATGTGGTCTATAGTGGAATAGCCACTTCGAAACCCGGCCTGTTCCGGGGGTTGAAACTCGTCGAGTCTTCGTGCAAGACGGTTCGTGATGACCCTTGAAAACAGCTTGTAAACATGGCTCAGAAGCGATATAGGTCGATAGTTCTTCAACAGGGTTTTATCGCCCTTCTTGAAGAACAGTATCGCCACCGCTTCGCTCCATGCATGTGGAGTTCTCCCAGTAAAGAGGACAGCATTGAATAACCCCTGAAGCTCCTTCAGTACGGGGGTTCCTCCCGCCTTCAGCAGTTCAGTCGTGATGCCGTCCTCACCTGGGGCTTCGAGAAGGAACTTAGGAGACGAATACAGCTGGGCTGGGCAGCGTTTGGGAAACTTCGTCGAGTCTTCTCATCGCCGATACCACAAAGCCTAAAAACGAAAGTTTTTAATCAGTGCGTCCTGCCTGTAATGACATACGGAGCCGAAACGTGGCCACTCACTGTACGTCTTGTCCACCAATTTAAGGTCGCTCAGCGAGCTATGGAGCGAGCTATGTTTGGAGTCTCTCTTAGGGATCGTATCCGGAACGAAGTTATTCGTCAGAGAACAAAGGTTACCGACATAGCTCAGCGAATTAGTAAGCTGAAGTGGCAGTGGGCAGGTCACATATGTCGCAGAACCGATGGCCGTTGGGGCAGACTGGTTCTTGAGTGGAGACCGCGTGTCGGCAAACGTAGTGTAGGACGTCCTGTAACTAGATGGGGCGATGATATTCGAAAGGCAGTGGGCAGGGATTGGAGGAGAAGAGCTGAAGACCGAGCTCAGTGGCGTGCCATGGGAGAGGCCTATGTCCAGCAGTGGACTGACACAGGCTGATGATGACTTATTTGTTTAATATGGGTTTTTAGTATGGAAGCAATCGGCCAATTTTAGGAAAAGTCGTCGATACGGCCACAGAATAAGTAATGGTACAAGTACAGAAGCTTCACTTCCTAACAAAAACGGCGTTTAGGCATAAAAACCGTGCCTACTCTATGCATCTCTGTCTATCCTGTAACTTGTATTCGTTCACACGCGGCACGAGTAGCGCTAGGGCTGTCACGCCAAAAACCCATCGAGAATAATGTTCTAGCTCACCAGAGGTCGCTCGAGTACAGTGAACCCATATTAATTAAGTACCTACCTACATGTTACTTCACATAATTGTACCTATGTATGTCAGTATCATTGTGAATAACGCCACAATTCTCTTGAACTCTTGATATTTTAATTCGTAAGTAAGAATAGTTCATAAAGCAAGCATTTTTATTAGGATACTCTTTTTAGGGTTCCATAGCTACTTTTATAGAATATTGTTATGAACAGCATATATGGCTTTAAACCTTGGCATTAAGTCCGCCATTTGTACACTGTATTTTTGTGCAATAAAGTTTAAATTAATAAAATATATAGCTCGAACGATTACGTTATCACCGGAAAACGGCGGCGGAACTTGAGACGACGTGCATGTGCTCGCTCGAGTGGCGACGGCCCTCGACTGACGAGCGGCCCCGGGGCGCGCGAGCGCTAGGTATCTAAAGCTTAACGTAACGAAGATTTAAAAAAGAACAATTATTGTTTCAGCGTGGATGGGCTTGACTCCTTTGGACCTTACGCTTTAATGTTGTTTAAATAAAGGAGTGTTTACTGTTTGTAAATGCTGGGATTTTTCATACAAGCCCCGTCCTAGAGCTGCAAGGGGTGCATTACTCCGGACACAAAAGAAATTTTCCGTTCAAGCAGCTTATAAAACACCCTACTTTTTTGTAGTAACATAAATTGCGACATAAGTTGGCAGTTATTGAGTAATAAGCATATTTTGTCAGTACTCATGCAAAAATGCACAGTAATAAAACATATTTTCTCAAATATAAAAAAAAATACATTACTTATGATATAAGTGTTAAGGAAGCAATTGTAGAATGTTTAATAAGCTTTCAAACGACACCTCTCATGATTGGTGTAGAAACCTGAGATTTGGACAAAAATCGATGATGGTCAACCACCATCTTTATGACGTCACAACTATGGCTGTGTTCCACTCCATTTCTTAAAGAAGGTAGACAACAAGGAACAAATACATACTAGTTTTAGGTAAATAGAAGCCGTGTCGACGAAAATCGTGAAGGAGACGACTTTTGTAAATTTGCCAACAGTCGATTTGAGGAAAACCATGTTCTGTGTCCTGCAAATTTTGATACATTCTTTGGTGGAATTTAATTATTAGATACCTATATAGTTACAAATTTTTACAATAACTTACCACGGTCAAATGGCAACTTCAACAACTAACAACACATACTTGGGCGTTTGTAAGGCGCCGGGCCTACTACCTCTAAATACAAAGCTACTGACCTGGAAGTGTGGAAGGCACACAAGGCCGGTGGAGCTCCACGGGTCCCAGCACAAGCTCATCCTTGATCTGGTGGTCTGCATACAGCTCGCACAAGCCCGCACTGTCCCCACACTCCGCCTCCTCCTTCACATGTGCCCCGGTCTCCTCATTGTCACACTCCTCAGCCTCCTCTTTCACACACACCTCCTCCACCTCAGTCTTCACACACAATGTTTCTAGTGGCATGATACCTTGTGGTTTTAACGCTGGAGTGACTATCCTGCACCTGCAATGCAATATTCAGGCTGTCTTACAGCTACAACCAGAGAGCTTTGATCTGAATGTGTTACAAGAGGTTTTAAAACTAAAACAAGGATAATGGTACGGCAAAGGTGTCAAAGCCCGTTGCTTGATTCAATGTAATATAAGTATACAGACAGTAGCGTGGAGCTACTGTCTGTAAGTTAGAAGTTAAATTACATATACAAAATAAGGGTGATTGCGAAGACCAATCAAGTAAACTGGAGGAAATAAAAAAGAGACAAACAGAACACTACCTGTGCCTTGGTGACTTACAATCACCAGTCAACACTGACTTATTTATATACCACTGCGAACAAGTAACATGAAGCCTTAGGGAAAACGAGTGGTCACACTAAGACGCGACCGCCGGATGGGTGGGAATAAACGCCACGTTATTAGTAATGGTTGGTATCACAACTGAATTGAGGTATTTACCTTGACTAAATAACTAAAATTGCATTACAGTTTTGACGACAATCATCACCAAACATAACCTCCTAGATAAGAGTGGGTAACACTAACATAACCTCAACTCTTCTATTATTCTATTGTTCTTGTTTCAGTGTTGCAAGATGTCAAAATACAAAAATCTGAAGGTGCTCTTTAATAACCCGGATTTTAGAAAGAAAATGCAGAATTCATACATAGATAACAATTTCCTTTATTTTCTGTGCCACGTGCGTATAGGTCCAGTATATGCTACCGCGAAACACAAACGAAGTTTTCCCTCTCTGTCGCACTTATGTGCAAACTTGTAAGTGCGACAGAGAGGGAAAATTTCGAATGCCGTTCGCAGTAGCAGCCCTGGGGCGCTACCGCGACAGCAAACGAAGTTTTCCCTCTCTGTCTCACTTATATGCAAACTTGCAAGTGCGACAGAGAGGGAAAACTTCGTTTGCTGTCGCGGTAGCGCCACTGACTGAGCGGCATGGGGCGGGACAGTTTATTAGCGAAAACATCGCCCATGTGTGGCGCGCGCACTTCGATCATCCTATAACTCTTTCTAGTGGAGGTTATCTGCGATTCTAAAACGGATTGAGTTAGCATTGGTACATATACGAACTCTATGTTGCTACATCTTCATAAGGAACTCACGTTACTTACGACCTTTTGTTTGGACAAGACAGCCTTAAAGCCCATCTTGTTCAAACCGAAAATCATTGAAAGTATTTATTAATGCACACCACCTCTATTTTTTCAGAATTTTAAACTTCATAGTTTAGAAGTTAGAGGGGGGGACGATATACTTTTTAGGGGCCGTAGCCAAAATGGCAAAAGCGAAACCAAAAATCGTTGAAAGTATTTACTAATGCACACCACACCACCGCAATTTTCTTCAGAATTTTAAATTTTATGGTTTGGAAATTAGAAAGGGGGACACACACACTTTCTATGACTTTGACAGCTAATATCTCACCAACGGTTGACTTAAATCACATTTAAATGGACAAGTTTTTTAGAAACCTCCATATCATTTTTAATCGCCTATACATCGATACCCCACACGACTGTGCGTTGAAATTTTTTTTTCATCCACCGGTTACATGTATGGAGTGCCCCCCCTAATTTAATATTTTTTTGTAATTTTACATCACTTTTATGTAGCGGTTCATAGAATACACCTTCCTACCAAATTTAATAATTGAAGTGCTTATAGTCTCCGAGTAAATCGGCTGTGACATACGGACGAACAGACATGACGAATCTATAAGGTTTCCGTTTTTCCCGTTTTGGCTACGGAACCCTAAAAAAACGACGTCATAACTCTTCTCCTTCTTTATTAATTTTTTGGTCCAACGGGGCCAATTGATTCATATGGATATGATACAGATCAATCGTTCCGATTTTCATGCTTCTAACACCATTTGCAGCATATTTTGGCGTGTCGGTAGCACTAAAATAATTCAGCATGCTTGTGGTGGCATTTGTATTATCGCGCGCAGGAGAAAACGAGATGCAAATGCAAGCAAACATTGGTGCTCTAGTATTAATCATACAAGTATTTAGATTTTAGATTAGGCAATAAAACAGCATCCTTTTAACTTGATTGTGGTGCAATAATGAATTGTTTGAGTAGGTAGTCTTATTGAAAAAAGAAAAATAAAGACCACTTCGGCATTTCAGATTGTTTTTTTTCTACTAATATTAAAACACGCCAAGCTTGAAATATTGGACAGAAACATATGTGACACTACTCGTTTATAAACGAGTGAGACATAAATGACAGGTGCACTTCGGTAATCGGCCGCGCAGGCATATCATCATTTGTTATTTTGTTTTACGTCTGCGCCTGTATTCACAATGAATTTTTCATCAGTATGTGTATGTGTCCTCTCGTGTCTTACTAAATTTCCTTTCTGTCTGCACTTGTAGTCACAGTGGTTACATTTGAATGGTTTTTCCCCAGTATGTATCCTCTCATGTTCTTGTAAACTTGATTTGACTGTGCACTTGTAGTCACAGTGACTACATTTGAATGGTTTTTCCCCAGTATGTATCCTCTCATGTCTTTGTAAACTTGATTTAACTGTGCACTTGAAGTCACAGTGGTTACATTTGAATGGTTTTTCCCCAGTATGTATCCTCTCATGTTCTTGTAAACTTGATTTGACTGTGCACTTGTAGTCACAGTGACTACATTTGAATGGTTTTTCCCCAGTATGTATCCTCTCATGTCTTTGTAAACTTGATTTAACTGTGCACTTGAAGTCACAGTGGTTACATTTGAATGGTTTTTCCCCAGTGTGTGTATGTATCCTCTCATGGGATTTTAAATTTGATTTATTTGTACACTTGTAGTCACAGTGGTTACATTTGAATGGTTTTTCCCCAGTATGTATCCTCTCATGTTCTTGTAAACGCCATTTAAGTCTGCACTTGTAGTCACAGTGGTTACATTTGAATGGTTTTTCCCCAGTGTGCATCCTCTCATGTTTTTGTAAACTTGATCTAAGTGAGCACTTGTAGTCACAGTGGCTGCATTCAAATGGTTTTCCCCGAGTATGTATCCTCTCATGTCTCCGTAAACTTGATTTATCTGTGCACTTGAAGTCACAGTGGTTACATTTGAATGGTTTTTCCCCAGTATGTATCCTCTCATGGGATTTTAAATTTGATTTATTTGTACACTTGTAGTCACAGTGGTTACATTTGAATGGTTTTTCCCCAGTATGTATCCTCTCATGTTCTTGTAAACGCCATTTAAGTCTGCACTTGTAGTCACAGTGGTTACATTTGAATGGTTTTTCCCCAGTGTGCATCCTCTCATGTTTTTGTAAACTTGATCTAAGTGAGCACTTGTAGTCACAGTGGCTGCATTCAAATGGTTTTTTACCAGTATGTACCCTTTTATGCATTATTAAATCTGTCTTTCGACTGCACTTAAACAAACACAAGCTACACTTAAGAGGTTTTTCACAATAGTGTATCATTAAATGATGTTGTAAATGGTACTTATTTACTGTAGAATAACTACAATGATTACAATTTAGTAACTTCTTAACAATGTGGCTCCTGAAACTATTTTTGTGACCTTCAGTTGACATTAAACTTGTAACACCATGTTTGTTTTTCTCATGTTCTAAAACAAGCAATTTAGTTTTGAATTTAGAATCGCAAAAATCACAAGCAAAATCCTTCTGGGTTGAGTTACTTAAAGGTGGTATGTGGATGTGAATGTGTTTTCTTAAGAGAGCCTTATTATTGAAGCTCCTGCCGCAGCCGTCGCACTGATAGGTGTTGATCGACGTATCGGTACAGTCGCGCGGCTCGCGAGTGCGCCGCAGCGTGTACGTGCGGCGCCCGACCCGGCACGAGCGCCGCGCCGCGTCCACCAGCAGCCGCTCCAGCCTGACCGAGCAAGCCCGCCCAAGAACATACCCTGCTCTAACAAGGGGCTCTGTAACAAGACAAATTATTTATTTTATTCATAGCTGATGCATCACATGACAATAATTTTTCTTGTGGAACTTCACATTATAAATACCTTTTTTCTTCGTTTTTAGTCTTTGTTTTGTTGTTATTTTCCATAGGTACCTAGATTTATTTATTTTAAGAAGGTTAAGTATTATCATTGATATATATTACCGCTTGTTAGCTCGAAATACGCTCCCATCTGGCAGAAAGCACGAAATTTGACATTCATGTAGCTTTTATATATGTATGTGCTTCAATGTTGAAAGAGAAACACCTTAAAAACTATTAAGTACTTTTACCTTATTCCAAGCCTAACAAATTGAGATGGCAACATCCATTTCTACTGACAACACCTTAGTTCCACGTGACTGAAGCAGTTTACCCTGTTTTATCGACACAATTTCCCGCCATCTTGTAGCTAGCCAGACTCGGCTGCGCGCCGAGTGGCCTCATTGACGTTCTGTTTCTTGCAGAGGCCACACCTATTTTGCTAAATTCGAAAATTTTCGTTAAAAAATTTCTAACAAAAGAGTTCCATACGAGTGCTTCGTGGAAAAGGACCGTCACGGATTCTAACGGCCTGCCCCGCCCGCGCGCATCATCGCCTGACCACGGACTTTTGGCCAGACTAGAAAATGTCGTGAGTAGCTTGGCTGAGGAGGTAAGGTCTTTAAGACTCGTTTTGTTCACGTACGAAGGAATATTCTAGTGATTCTGATGTATTGTCTATCTGGGCTCCCGACGAACTCGGAACCCCTTCGACCCCTCTGCCAGTAGGGCGCGCGGATGCTGCAAAGGGCATTAGTTTCAAACTTGAAACTACCCTCAAAACTTCGGGCGCAACTACCTCTAAAGAGCATGCTGAAATTCTCGTTAAATTGCAGCATTTCGGATCGAATAATTGGTCACAGGTGCGTTATTTAGATGCTCAGAATACGTATGTATCATCGCCTGGGTTTACCGACTTGGAAAGCAATGACATGGTTAAGTCGTTTGACCGTAACCGGGCCCTGGCCTTTATAGATAAAACATTAGCTGCGGTGTCCCATGCCCTAATTATACAGAACGAAAAATTAAAAAATGGGTTTGATGTTTTTGTAGAGTGGTTAGGTGCTCAGGCCGAATGTACGGTCGGGGCTGTGACACAAAAAATAAACGAATTTTTTTCAGAAGGCGAGTATTCCCGTATTCATTTAGATCTCCTGCAAATGGTCTGCGGCCGTCGTGCAGATATAATACAACAGCGCAGAGACGGTGTGCTACATTTTCTTAGGGACCGTTACATGAGAGAAGCGCTTCGAAAGATCCCTTCTACACAGGAGCACCTTTTTGATGACAAACGTTTTTCTGATTGTATAATTAGGAATCGACAAAGTCTTCTATAGCCAACGCACTCCTGCGCAAGGAGATGCTACCAAGCGTCCTCTTGCGCAAAGAGTTGGACATACGGAGCAGAACAAGCGGCCTGCGGAGTACAGTAGTTTCCGGGTCCGCCCCGGCCCAGCTACTATTGTGGGGGCCTCCGCCGCTCAGGATAGAAAACGTAAGGCTGGATCATTTCGTCCCGCTGCACAAGGCGATAAGTATTACAAGAACAGACAAGGTAAGCGATCTCGGAGGTGATACGACTGACTATCCCAACTTCCTAGCGGGTCAACTGAAATATTTTATGGACCAGTGGAGAAAATGGGGAGCTCCGGCCTACATAATGAGGATTCTCTCGGTACACGCATACCTTTCATCACAAGACCGCCTCTAGTACATCCCTCTCGAATTTCATCAAACTTAATCACGAAAGAAATTCCAGAAATGTTCAATCATATGACTGCTATGATAGAACAGGGTGTGCGGGAACCGGCTCAGTTGACGCCAAGCTTCGTATCGGACATTTTTCTGGTTCCAAAAAAGGGCGGCGCCATGCGTCCTGTCTTCAACTTGAGGCAGCTCAACAAGTATGTATACGTGGCAAAGTTTCACCTTATAAACATGTACAAGGTGCCAGACTTCTCGCAACCTCGGGATTGGCTGGCAAAGCTGGATCTTCACAATGCATATTTCCACATCCCAGTCATTGCAGCACATCGAAGATTTCTGAAGGTAAAATTTAAAAATTCAGTTATGGCAATTGACATGCCTGCCTTTCGGCCTCTCGACAGCACCCAAGACGTTCGCCTCGATTACCAACTGGATTGCGCAGATACTCAGATCTCGAGGAATAAGGGTCATTGTCTATTTAGAGGACTTTCTCTTTGCGTGTCAGAGCCGGGAACTTCTCCAGAACCAGGTAGCTCTAACTGTAGAATTTCTAAAGGATCTAGGCTGGGTGATAAACTACAAAAAATCTACCCTAGTCCCCCAGCAGTCGTTGGAGTTCTTGGGAGTTCAGTGGGATCCCTGGAACAACCTGAAGTCCCTGCCAAGGGAAAAGATCCAGAACTTAGAGCAAAAATGCCACAAAATGTTAACGACCAGGTGCGTCTCATTGAAGCAACTTCAGTAATTGCTCGGCCTATGCAACTTCGCCAGTTTTGTCGTCCCGAGAGGTCGCCTGAACAGCAGGATGTTGTTAACATTCTGCAATCAACTGCTCGACTCAAATCCGAGGATGAAGGTAAAGCTACCCGAGGTTCTATTTCCCGAGTTAGAGTGGTGGATCAGCTACGCGGACACCACTTCCGCCATTCACCCTCCGGCGCCTCAATTCTTCTTGACGACGGATGCGTCAGGTCAGGGTTGGGAATAACTTTTGTTTTACTTGTATTCATAGTTAATCCGATTTTTGCATAAACCAAAAAGTGAGTAAATGGCCACTGTATTTACTGACTTTTGACTGGACTATAAACAAAAAACGGGCACCTACTGAGATAAGCTGTTTACTATTTTCTACTGTTTTGAAGTAGAAAAATAATATTCTAACGGTTAGAAAGCGGGATCGGTAACGGTTTTCTTCCAATAAAATACCTATTTTTCAGTTTCATACAATAATATCAGATTTTATTTTTTTCTGCTTTAAATAAGCCTCATTTTGAAGAATTTTGCATAACATTTTTTATTCTTTACATCATTTTCAACCGAAAAGCATTTTTCAAAATAGGGTTTTTAGAAAAAAATGCGAATGTCCATTTTTTATCATTTCGATCCACTGTGCGTCGTGTACCGATCCCTGGAATCATTTCGATCCACTGTGTGTCGTGTACCGGTCCCTGGAATCCCCAGGATCATAACAAAAGCTTGCTATTGTTTATTTTTCTCACCGGGAGACGACAGCTTTCAACTTAAAACAAGTTTTTTTTTTAAAACGGATTATTCTCTCAAAGAAGTGAGAAAATCAAATTATTCATTATTTTGGAATATAGATTACAAAATTTTAAATTTTTCAGATAAAAAATACAATAGTAAAATGGTTACAAGTGGAAAAATAGAAGTTCCTTGGTGAATTTATTTCAATTACTCATTTTTATTAATTTATTTATTTATTTACAAATATGAGTTATCAACATAACAGCTTACGCCATGGCGTTGATAATCTAAAAGTTATCTTAATCTATTTACATAGAGGACATACAATATAGCAAGGCAAAAAATAACAAAACAGAATATGAAGTCTCATTAGAAATAATTTTCACAAAACTGTAAAAAGGTGGAGCGAAGGCTGTTCCATTTATGGGCAAACAGGTCGCAATCCGGTGCATAGGAAAGACATTGATTAAGTAGCGCCTGCGCTCTAACAACCGCTGAGTGCTCGTGCGCCGCCGCGCGAGCCGCCTCCTCCGCCAGGAGGCGGTGGCTGCGGGCACGTAGGTACTTGTCCGGTACATACAGGCAACATGTTCTTGTGACCAAATCGGAACAATCTGACTCACCTCTGATAATCTGACAGGCAGAGGTCAAGAGCTCGAAACCGCGTCTAACCTCTAAGGAATTTCATTTTTATTAATATGGGTTTTGAAGAAAACCATGTGTTCTACTCTACATCCTCAAAATTTTGATATATCCTTTGTTTTAATGTTTATTTTGGCAAAACCGGTACAATATTTCTTATAGTATATATCAGTTTCTTAAATCATAAACCGACAAAGTAGGCACAATTCTACATATATGTAGAAGAGAGAATGCGGGATAATCCAGGATTAGAGCTCCTTTTTTAGTAATAATATTATTAGGAACCTGGATAATTACTAATTTTTACAATAATTTACCAAGGAAGTCACGACGTCAAATGGAATTTTCTACACCAAACAACACATACTTGGGTGTTTCTATGGCGCCGCCGGGCTTACTACCTCTAAATAAAATATTAATAAATAAAATAAAATATTTGCTGTGCCCTAACAGGGTTCATGTGTGAATCAACCCTAATGTTAACACCTTCTTGTACCACATGATTATGATGCAATAAATGAATTATGAATTAATTATGAAATATAAAGCTACTGACCTAGACGTGTGGAAGGCACACAAGGCCGGTGGAGCTCCACGGGGCCCAGCACAAGCTCATCCTTGATCTGGTGGTCTGCATACAGCTCGCACAAGCCCGCACTGTCCTCACACTCCGCCTCCTCCTTCACATGTGCCCCGGTCTCCTCATTGTCACACTCCTCAGCCTCCTCTTTCACACACACCTCCTCCGCCTCAGTCTTCACACACAATGTTTCTAGTGACATGATACCTTGTGGTTTTAACGCTGGAGTGACTATCCTGCACCTGCAATGCAATATTCAGATACTGTCTTACAGCAACAACCAGAGAGCTTTGATCTGAATGTGTTACAAGAGGTTTTAAAACTAAAACAAGGATAATGGTACGGCAAAGGTGTCAAAGCCCGTTGCTTGCTTCAATGTAATATAAGTATACAGACAGTAGCGTGGAGCTACTGTCTGTAAGTTAGAAGTTAAATTACATATACAAAATAAGGGTGATTGCGAAGACCAATCAAGTAAACTGGAGGAAATAAAAAAAGAGACAAACAGAACACTACCTGTGCCTTGGTGACTTACAATCACCAGTCAACACTGACTTATTTATATACCACTGCGAACAAGTAATCTGAAGCCTTAGGGAAAACGAGTGGTCACACTAAGACGCGACCACCGGATGGGTGGGAATAAACGCCACGCTATTAGTAATGGTCCATTGGTCGTATCACAACTGAATTGAGGTATTTACCTTGACTAAATAACTAAAATTGCATTACAGTTTTGACGACAATCATCACCAAACATAACCTCCTAGATAAGAGTGTGTATGTCTGGTAACATAACCTCAACTCTTCTATTATTCTATTGATTCTTGTTTCAGTGTTGCCAGATGTCAAAATACAAAAATCTGAAGGTGCTCTTTAATAACCCGGATTTTAGAAAGAAAATGCGGAATTCATACATAGTTAACAATTTTCTTTATTTTCTGTGCCACATGCGTACAGAGAGGCTACCGCGAACCACAAACGAAGTTTTCTCTCTCTGTCTCACTTATGTGCAAACTTGCAATTGCGTCAGAGAGGGAAAATTTCGAATGCCGTTCGCGGTAGCACTCCAGGTCCAGTATATGCTACCGCGACCACAAACGAAGTTTTCCCTCTGTCGCACTTATGTGCAAACTTGTAAGTGCGACAGAGAGGGAAAACTTCGTTTGCTGTCGCGGTAGCGCCAGTGACTGAGCGGCATGGGGCGGGGCAGTTTATTAGCGGTGTGGCGCGCGCACTTCGTTCATCCTATAAGCTCTATAAGAGGTTATCTGCGATTCTCAAACGGATTGAGTTTGCATTGGTAATTTGGTACATACGAACTCTATGTTGCAACATCTTCATAGGGAACTCACGGTACTTACGACCTTTTGTTTGGACAAGACAGCCTTAAAGCCCATCTTGTTCAAACCAAAAATCATTGAAAGTAAGTATTTATTAATGCACACCACCTCTATTTTTTCAGAATTTTAAACTTCATAGTTTGGAAATTAGAGGGGGGGACGATATACTTTTTAGGGTTCCGTAGCCAAAATGGCAAAAACGAAACCAAAAATCGTTGAAAGTATTTACTAATGCACACCACCGCAATTTTCTCCAGAATTTTAAATTTTATGGTTTGGAAATTAGAAAGGGACACACACTCACACACACTTTCTATGACTTTGACAGCTAATATCTCACCAACGGCTGACTTAAAACTCACTTAAATGGACAAGTTTTCTAGAAACCTCCATATTATTTTTAATCGCCTATACATATCGACATATCGATGTGATGTAATGTATGTGGGGTATCGACCCCACACGACTGTGCGTTGAAATTTTTTTTTCATCCACCGGTTACATGTATGGAGTGCCCCCCCTAATTTAATATTTTTTTGTAATTTCACATCACTTTTATGTAGCGGTTCATAGAAATAGAATACACCTTCCTACCAAATTTCATAATTGTAGTGCTTATAGTCTCCGAGTAAATCGGCTGTGACATACGGACGGACGAACAGACATAAAAAAAAATAATAATAAAATTTAAACTGTTTATTTCATTGAGTTCATAATAAAGTTACATTTTTTTCTATACTTAACTACTAATCTTAATTATAAAAGATTTTTTGAGTTAAGGAGCCTTCTTACTTCTTACATAATCATTAAGTTAAACTATTACATATATGTTCTATAGTTGATTTTTGTTTCGCAGCATATGCTGTTTGACAATGGTTCTTGTTTGACTACAGGTTTTACCCTCAATTTTAAGTATCAGGTCACTAGAAAATCTATTTAAAGATAAAGATAAAGATAAATTTATTGTCAGAAACTGTGTAGGTACAATTAGGTCGAATGTCAAAGTATAGAAAGTCCAACAGTTTGCCCGTTTCGGGCGTACAATAATAAATCAAAATCAAAACATTTATTCTGCAAATAGGCCTCAAGGGCAAGGACAAGTCAAAATCTATCTAGGTACATCAAATAAAAATAATACAATAATCAAAGTATCATTCATTAAATGTAGTGTTACATGTCAAAAATAAGACTAAGAAACTAATAACAATCGAGATTTGTTAGAGATGTATAAGGTTAATTTTTTAGTTTAATTGAAATATGTTAAATTAACATTAAATACAATCTTAAACATTAAAACATCTAAAATATTCATTAAAATTATAAAAACATTTCATTGACAGCCACTCCTTGAGCTTCCTTTTAAACCTATTCCCATCCTGTGACTTATATGTTCAGGCAAGTGATTAAATATTTTAATTCCGTAGACATATGCACTCTTGCTTAGTATAAAGCTAGAAGGTCTTACCGTACATACATCATATTTGTATTGTGACCGGATGTTCATTTTAGAGTCACTTTTTTTGATAAAAATATCATTTCGATCCTTAATAAATAAACAAATTTGAAATATATATATACTTACATGTCAGAGTTAATATTTCATTATCCTTGAACACGTCTCTTAAGGATTCCATATTTCTAAGCTTAAATATAATTCGCAGACATTTTTTTGAAGAAGGAATGTAGATTCTATGTAAGGAATGTATATTTAGTATTGAAGGGAGAATACAATTCCATACCCTCTGCCCATATTCATTATTATTTTTGCCTACTTCATAGGTTGGGAGATCAGATAAGGTACGCAGGCGGGTGGGTCTTACTTTTTTCTTAAGGTTAGGTATATTATTACAATACTGTGGTATAATTGCTAGCTGCACTTTCTCGAATGCGTTTAATACTTTGCAATACTTAGTTAAATAGATTCTCATAGTTATTCCTATATTTATATTTAACTTTAATGGGTACAATCTTTTTCAGTAGACGTATCTGTAGGTTATATATATTATTTAGATATGTTTAATAGGTTCTTCCATAGCTTTCTATGCCGTAGCTTATAACAGAGTCAGCCAATGACATGTATAAGTCTTAATGTATTATAAGGGAACTTATGTTTAAGTATACATAGTTTTGACAATATAGATCGAAGCTTGTTGCATACCTGGTCAACGTGTGGACCCCAGTTGAACTTGTAGTCTATTTTTAGTCCAAGGTATGTATGTTCCTTTACTAATTCAAGCGAGGTACAGTTACACGAAGAGTCAGGCAAGTGCAGGCACTTGTGCTCGTGGGCCACGATCCTAGGCGTATAGTTATTTTTTTAATATGGCGAATGTATGTGCATTAGTTTAGTTTTAGAGTAGTTTAACAATAAGCCAAGATCGTGAGCCCATTTGCACATGATGTCAAACTCAGTCTGCATTATATTTTGGGCCGTCTCTAGGTTTTTATGGGCTGTTATTATACAGGTGTCATCCGCAAATTGATATACAGAGCTATGCCGGAATATTTTGTACATATCACATGACGAATCTATAAGGTTTCCGTTTTTCCCGTTTTGGCTACGGAACCCTAAAAAAACGACGTCATAACTCCTCTCCTTTTTTATTAATTTTTTGGTCCAACGGGGCCAATTGATTCATATGGATATGATACAGATCAATCGTTCCGATTTTCATGTTTCTAACACCATTTGCAGCATATTTTGGCGTGACGCTAGCACTAAAATAATTCAGCATGCTTGTGGCGGCATTTGTATCCATTATCGCGCGCAGGAGAAAACGAGATGCAAATGCAAGCAAACATTGGTGCTCTAGTATTTATCATACAAGTATTTAAGATTTTAGATTAGGCAATAAAACAGCATCGTTTTCACTTGATTGTGTCGTACAATAATGAATTGTTTGAGTAGTCTTATTGAAAAAAGAAAAATAAAGACATCACTTCGGCATTTCAGATTGTTTTTTTTTCTACTAATATTAAAACACGCCAAGCTTGAAATATTTGACAGAAACATATGTGACACTACTCGTTTATAAACGAGTGAGACATAAATGACAGGTGCACTTCGGTAATCGGCCGCGCAGGTATATCATCATTAGTTATTTTGTTTTACGTCTGCACCTGTATTCACAATGTATTTTTCATCAGTATGTGTATGTGTCCTCTCGTGTCTTACTAAATTTCCTTTCTGTCTGCACTTGTAGTTACAGTGGCTGCATTGAAATGGGTTTTCCCCAGTGTGTATCCTCTCATGTCTTTGTAAACTTGATTTAACTGTGCACTTGAAGTCACAGTGGCTACATTTGAATGGTTTTTTCCCAGTGTGTATGCTCTCATGAATCCGT
The DNA here is from genome assembly GCA_963556455.1 of Epiblema foenella. Lineage (NCBI taxonomy): Eukaryota > Metazoa > Arthropoda > Insecta > Lepidoptera > Tortricidae > Epiblema > Epiblema foenella. Next base: position 10,161,500 of record OY747122.1, on the reverse strand, counting down.
AAATAAGATTTAGCTGAGCACTTGTAGTCACAGTGACTACATTTGAATGGTTTTTCCCCAGTATGTATCCTCTCATGTTCTTGTAAACTTGATTTGACTGTGCACTTGTAGTCACAGTGGTTACATTTGAATGGTTTTTCTCCAGTATGTATCCTCTCATGTTCTTGTAAACGTGATTTAAATCTGCACTTGTAGTCACAGTGGTTACATTTGAATGGTTTTTTCCCAGCGTGTGTATGTATCCTCTCATGGGATTTTAAATTTGATTTATTTGTACACTTGTAGTCACAGTGGTTACATTTGAATGGTTTTTCCCCAGTATGTATCCTCTCATGTTCTTGTAAACGACATTTAAGTCTACACTTGTAGTCACAGTGGTTACATTTGAATGGTTTTTCCCCAGTATGTATCCTCTCATGTTCTTGTAAACTACGTTTAAGTCTACACTTGTAGTCACAGTGGTTACATTTGAATGGTTTTTCCCCAGTATGTATCCTCTCATGTCTTTGTAAACTTGATTTATCTGTGCACTTGTAGTCACAGTGGTTACATTTGAATGGTTTTTCCCCAGTATGTATCCTCTCATGTCTTTGTAAACTTGATTTATCTGTGCACTTGTAGTCACAGTGGTTACATTTGAATGGTTTTTCCCAAGTATGTATCCTTTCATGGGAGTTTAAATTTGATTTACTTCTGCCCTTGTAGTCACAGTGGTCACATTTAAATGGTTTTACTCTAGTGTGTATCGTTAGATGACGTTGTAAATGGTACTTATTTACTGTAGAATAACTACAATGATTACAATTTAGTAACTTCTTAACAATGTGGCTCCTGAAACTATTTCTGTGACCTGCAGTTGACATTAAACTTGTAACACCATGTTTGTTTTTCTCATGTTCTAAAACAAGCAATTTAGTTTTGAATTTAGAATCGCAAAGATCACAAGCAAAATCCTTCTGGGTTGAGTTACTTAAAGGTGGTAAGTGGATGTGAATGTGTTTCCTCAAGAGAGCCTTATTATTGAAACTCCTGCCGCAGTCGTCGCACTGATAGGTGTTGCTCGACGTGTCGGTACAGTCGCGCGGCTCGCGAGTGCGCCGCAGCGTGTACGTGCGGCGCCCGACCCGGCACGAGCGCCGCGCCGCGTCCACCAGCAGCCGCTCCAGCCTGACCGAGCAAGCCCGCCCAAGAACATCCCCTGCACTGTTTGTCGGAGCTAAAACAAGACAAATCATACATATTATGACAATTATATGCATGACAGGACAGACAATGATTAATTAACATTATACATTTGCTTAAACTAAATAATAGTTCGACCTTCGCCAAAATGTTGTTTCAATCATGCGCTAGTATTAGTTTGATATGCTGTTCTCATCGCTAGCGCACCAAAGTATTCTAAAAACAGCTAAAGACAAGTTTTTAATCAAAACAGTTCAGTAACTGTCAGTTTTTCAATTCAAAAATGAAAGAAAATCAGATTACAAAATATACAATTTTTCACATAAAGAATACAATAGTAATATGGTTACAAGTGGAAAAATAGGTGTTTCTTAGTGAATTTTAATTAATTATTTGTTTAATATGGCGGCAATCGGCCAATTTTAGGAAAAGTCGTCGACACAGCCACAGAATAAGTACTGGTACAAGTACAGAAGCTTCACTTCCCAACAAAAACGGCGTTCAGGCATAAAAAACGTGCCTACTCTATGCATCTCTGTCTATCCTGTAACTTGTATTCGTTCACACGCGGCACGAGTAGCGCTAGGGCTGTCACGCCAAAAATCCATCCAAGAATAATGTTCTAGCTCACCAGAGGTCGCTCGAGTACAGTGAACCCATATTAATTAAGTACCTACCTACATGTTACTTCACATAATTGTACCTATGTATGTCAGTATCATTGTGAATAACGCCACAATTCTCTTGAACTCTTGATATTTTAATTCGTAAGTAAGAATAGTTCATAAAGCATGCGTTTTTATTAGGATACTCTTTTTAGGGTTCCATAGCTATTTTATAGAATATTGTTATGAACAGCATATATGGCTTTAAACCTCTGGCATTAAGTCCGCCATTTGTACACTGTATTTTTGTGCAATAAAGTTTAAATTAATAAAATATATATAGCTCGAATGATTACGTTATCACCGGAAAACGGCGGCGGAACTTGAGACGACGTGCATGTGCTCGCTCGAGTGGCGACGGCCCTCGACTGACGAGCGGCCCCGGGGTGCGCGAGCGCTAGGTATCTACAGCTTAAGGTAACGAAGATTTAAAAAAGAACAATTATTGGTTCAGCTTGGATGGGCTTGACTCCTTTGGACCTTACGCTTTAATGTTATGTTTAAATAAAGGAGTGTTTACTGTTTGTAAATGCTGGGATTTTTCATACAAGCCCCGTCCTAGGGCTGCAAGGGGTGCGTTACTCCGGACACAAAAGAAATTTTCCGTTCAAGTAGCTTATAAAACACCCTACTTTTTTGTAGTAACATAAATTGCGACATAAGTTGGCAGTTATTGAGTAATAAGCATATTTTGTCAGTACTCATGCAAAAATGCACAGTAATAAAACATATTTTCTCAAATATAAAAAAAATACATTACTTATGATCATAAGTGTTAAGGAAGCAATTGTAGAATGTTTAATAAGCTTTCAAACGACACCTCTCATGATTGGTGTAGAAACCTGAGATTTCGACAAAAATCGATGATGGTCAACCACTATCTTTATGACGTCACAACTATGGCTGTGCTCCACTCCATTTCTTAAAGAAGGTAGACAACAAGGAACAAATACATACTAGTTTTAGGTAAATAGAAGCCGTGTCGACGAAAATCGTGAAGGAGACGACTTTTGTAAATTTGCCAACAGTCGATTTGAGGAAAACCATGTTCTGTGTCCTGCAAATTTTGATACATTCTTTGGTGGAATTTAATTATTTTGATACCTATATAGTTACAAATTTTTACAATAACTTACCACGGTCAAATGGCAACTTCAACAACTAACAACACATACTTGGGCGTTTGTAAGGCGCCGGGCCTACTACCTCTAAATACAAAGCTACTAACCTGGAAGTGTGGAAGGCACACAAGGCCGGTGGAGCTCCACGGGGCCCAGCACAAGCTCATCCTTGATCTGGTGGTCTGCATACAGCTCGCACAAGCCCGCACTGTCCTCACACTCCGCCTCCTCCTTCACATGTGCCCCGGTCTCCTCATTGTCACACTCCTCAGCCTCCTCCTTCACACACACCTCCTCCGCCTCAGTCTTCACACACAACGTTTCTAGTGACATAATACCTTGTGGTTTTAACGCTGGAGTGACTATCCCGCACCTGCAATGCAATATTCAGATACTGTCTTACAGCAACATCCAGAGAGCTTAGATCTGAATGTGTTACAAGAGGTTTTAAAACTGAAACAAGGATAATGGTACGGCAAAGGTGTCAAAGCCCGTTGCTTGCTTCAATGTAATATAATCCACGCTACTGTCTTAAGTTAGAAGTTAAATTACATATATACAAAATAAGGGTGATTGCGAAGACCAATCTAGTAAACTGGAGGAAATAAAAAAGAGACAAAGAGAACACTACCTGTGCATTTATATACCACTGCGAACAAGTAACATGAAACCTTAGGGAAAACGAGTGGTGACGCTAAGACGCGACCACCGTTTGGGTGGGAATAAACGCCAAGCTATTAGTAATAGTCCGATGGTCCATTGGTCGTATTACAACTGAATTGAGGTATTTACCTTGACTAAATAACTAAAATTGCACCTAGATAAGAGTGTGTATGACTACCATGCTATTATTCTATATTCTTCTTTCAGTGTTGCCAGACGCCAAAATACAAAAATCTAAAGGTGCTCTGTCTAAAGGTGCTGCCAAAGAGAATATAACCACTACGTTCTAAGAGACGGGACTTCGAACCAGGTTTTGGATGACAGTGACATTGGCCAAACATTCTGTACCACAATAAAATAAAAAAAAGGAAATAGGTAATGCCAACATAACAGCGCGATAGGGATGTAACTTTGATGTAGTACGGTTAACGATATCGATAAACGATGACTAGTGACGTCGTGGGTTCCATTTATATAAAAATCCCAGTTAAAGGGCGTCCATTATTTACGTGAGATGTTTTTGGCGGGAGGGGATCGAATTTTGCCAAAAACACCTCACATTAATAATGGATGCTCCTTTATTAACATTGGGGTTTGAATCCATTCTTAACTGGTTAGGTTATGACGACTACACTATGCGCTTATTCCGCAGTGGGTAGGGCTAGAAATAAATAAATTAAAAAAGTATAAAGTTTTGTTGCTTTAAATATATTCACCATCTCTTTAGACGACTTTCCTTTCGGTTAAAATCTTTGGGTTGAAAGTGGTCACCACAAACAAATTTTAATTCGTTCAACTTCTCAATCGGAACGTAGGCTAGATCTTCATTGCCAATCACTTTCACCCACTGTCTGCAACTGAAAAATACCAGAGTTCTATATGATAACCTAGTTACCGATATGTTACGGCCAACACTAGTATGTATAGCATACGAATAAAACTAAATTGCAAATAACGCTTCTTATTTTGCTTACATGTAACTTGCTGTGGTACATATTAATAGATAATCTGCAATTAATTGCTTACCGGTCGTGATCTTAAGGAAATCTTGCCATTAATTTCCTTTTCTCGTCATCTTTTCGACCGACACGAAAACCACAAATAACACATACCCTATAGGCTGAAATAGTTCGTGGCATGTTGAAAAACACACTGCCTTCTTACTACATGCTTTTTCACTTTAAATTAAGGTTTCTAACATTTATAAATACCAAAATACCACACTACGAACTGATCAACAAAGAAACAATATGGCGATCACTCAAGTTGAACGGAAGTGACCAGGGGCGCTACCGCCAACAGCAAACGAAGTTTTCCCTCTCTGACGCACTTGCACGTTCGGACGTAAGTGCGATAAAGAGTGAAAACTTCGTTTGCTGTTGGCGGTAGCGCCCCAGAGGTGACATTGACATGTGACTGAGATGGATTAACTGAGGGAGCGAGATAGCAGTATCCGCCATTAATTTTTGGCCAAATTCCATACAAAAGTGACATTTTGTAAATTTTGTTCCTAGTAGCGCGAGCCTGGGTGCTGCAACACATGTACCAATGCAAACTCAATCCGTTTTAGAATCGCAGATAACCTCCACTAGTAAGAGTTTATAGGATGAACGAAGTGCGCGCGCCGCACATGGGCGATGTTTCGCTAATAAAGTGCCCAGCCCCATGCCGCTCAGTCATTCACTCATACTGCGAACGGCATTCGAAATTTCTGTCGCACTTACAAGTTTGCACATAAGTGCGACAGAGAGGGAAAACTTCGTTTGTGGTTCGCTGTGGACCTATACGCACGTGGCACAGAAAATAAAGTAAATTGTTAACTATGTATGAATTCTGCATTTTCATTCTAAAATCCGGGTTTTTGAAGAGCACCTTTAGATTTTTGTATTTTGGCATCTGGCAATACTGAAAGAAGAATAGAATAATAGCATGGTAGTCATAGACACTCTTATCTAGGAGGTTATGTTTGGTGATGATTGTCGTCAAAACTATAATGCAATTTTAGTTATTTAGTCAAGGTAAATACCTCAATTCAGTTGTAATATGACCAATGGACCATTACTAATAGCGTGGCGTTTATTCCCACCCATCCGGTGGTCGCGTTTTAGTGTCACCACTCGTTTTCCCTAAGGCTTCGTGTTACTTGTTCGCAGTGGTATAATTGGTATATAAATGCACAGGTAGTGTCCTCTTTGTCTCTTTTTTATTTCCTCCAGTTTACTAGATTGGTCTTCGCAATCACCCTTATTTTGTATATGTAATTTAACTTCTAACTTACAGACAGTAGCGTGGATTATATTATATTGAAGCAAGCAACGGGCTTTGACACCTTTGTCGTACCATTATCCTTGTTTTAGTTTTAAAATCTCTTGTAACACATTCAGATCAAAGCTCTCTGGATGTTGCTGTAAGACAGTATCTGAATATTGCATTGCAGGTGCGGGATAGTCACTCCAGCGTTAAAACCACAAGGTATCATGTCACTAGAAACATTATGTGTGAAGACTGAGGCGGAGGAGGTGTGTGTGAAAGAGGAGGCTGAGGAGTGTGACAATGAGGAGACCGGGACACATGTGAAGGAGGAGGCGGAGTGTGAGCACAGTGCGGGCTTGTGCGAGCTGTATGCAGACCACCGGATCAAGGATGAGCTTGTGCTGGGCCCCGTGGAGCTCCACCGGCCTTGTGTGCCTTCCACACTTCCATGTCAGTAGCTTATATATTTAGAGGTAGTAAGCCTTTAAACACTCAAGTATGTGATATTATGAGATTAGTAATTATGCAGGTATCTAATAATTTAAATACCAGAAAAGCAGCACAAATCCTGGATTATCCCAAATTCTGTTCTACCTATATGTAGTATTAAGTTGTGGCAACTTTGATGGTTTATGATTTAAGTAACTGATATATTCTATAAGAAATATTGTACCGGTTATGCCAAAATAAACATTAAAACAAAGAATATAGTAATACTTTTGAGGATGTAGAATAGAACACATGGTTTTCTTCAAAACCCATATTAAGACTGCGTCAAGCATAATTAGCAAAAACGGCAGTCACCGTTCAATCGATGAAGTTCACAATTATTAATAAAAAATATAAAATATATGGAATTATTATCACAAAGAGTGTGTCCACAATGTATAACTATTAATAATCTATAATCAATTACAGTTTAATAAATACAAATCCGTAAAGTTGTACAAAAAATGAGAAGAACGCGTGTCGGCGTTAAGTAAAATTAGTTAAAGAAAATAGATAACGTACTTTAGTTTCAAAATCCTACTCAAACAAATCTCAAACATATTAACTATAAGATATCGGAAGTTTTAGGTCATAATGTGCTTTGATTATTTAGTAATGATTTTTTAAAAATGCCCCCTAAATTCGCCATACAAAATTACTATGGAGCGAAGACGTTGAAATATAATAAGTGAGCTACGCACGAAACATTCAGTCACCCACGAGTTCTCAAAGGGAGAGCACGTCTCGATGAGGAGCGACGTCACTGTAAAATATTTCGATATCAATTGTGTAAGTATACTATCTTTACACAGCAAATACTCGATGCAAAACGTGGGAAGTATTTTTTTGTTATTATAAGCTTTTACACTCAAGAGCAATGGAACTCAATGATGAAAAGTGCTAAGATAGTCGAGTTTGGGCTCGTTTCTTTTGTCATCTTCAGTACTTACTATTAAACATGATGGTGAGGGTCTCATGATGAAGCCGGAAGATGGCTAGTGGAACTCTATGATGAAAAGCACTAAGATAGTCGAATTTGGGCTCGTTTGTTTTGTCATCTTCAGTACTTACTATTAAACATGATGGTGAGGGTCTCATGATGAAGCCGGAAGATAGCTTAGGAGTTCCTATGGCCACCCTCCGGCTCCATCATCAGGACCCCTGTCATCATCTAGGACCAAAATGCTTGGCAAGACAAATTTAACGAACCAAAACTCGACGGGGTTATGTTGTTTCGTTTAGGAGTTGCTATGGTCACCTTTTGTATCCATCATGAGGTCAGTTCGGTGGTACCTACCATAATATATCAATTTTAGCTCAATCGGTTGATGGTAACGGGTCTAAAATTCTGTTGCAAAATTTGACAGACATACATACCTACTAACAGGGCAAGTGAAATAAAAATTAATTTTGTTTTTTTTAAATAAAGAAAAATGCATTTTGTATTGTATATATTATATGTTTTATCCATGGGTTTCACGCGGAATTGGATTCATTATTCGAGAATGATGAGTTACTGACTTTGAGATTGCGGCCGACCGTACTGACCGATCGAGCGAGCCGGCGACGACGAAAATTATCACCGCGGAGCATTGGGTCGGTTGCACCAACATACGATCACAGGCCGGTCATCGTCAAATATGGCGCCGGCAGCTGTCATCCCATAGAAACTTGTCAAACTTTCCATACAATCAAATTTTAACGAACACCGCTTACGATTACACACTGTTTGGTGCAACCCAGCCTCTGTCTGTGGTAGAAATTCCATGCTTGTAACCCGATGCGCACAATTGTGACATGTCTGCGGTTTTGTTGAATATAGCATTAGACAGCGCATTGGCAGTGCGTGTATCCGAAGATCAACTGCTGCAAGGTACTTACGTGGTGTGAGATGATTAAATGAAAATCTGGCCTACGTGTATGTAGTGTTTTATTTACTCAGAAATAACACTCCAACATATTTAGTCCAAGGTTTGTTTCAATTTATAATGGATGCACTAAGATTAAATAAAATTTATAAACACTGGTTTTGATAGCCATATTTTAGTTGCAGGGATTCTATTCTATTCTTTTTTGATTTATGGCATCCGGTCACATTAAGGGAGCGACCATTAACTGCCAATGTCTCGTTTACGACGGCGACACCAATGAGGGCTATCGTTTTTGTGCTCACCAGTTGGCGCCACTGTCGAGTAAGGTCCAGCTGTCAAAAATTTTTACTGGCTATTATGGGCATGAGAACGAAGTTTACGTTTAAATCATATTTAATACCTTAAAACCGTACCGTAAAAATATCCAACATCCCGCATTGTAGTAAACTCATATTTGCCATAATCAAACTCAGGTATTGCAAAATACTCACCATGTTGTTCCAATTAGATATTAACCACCGGAGCGCAACCATAAAGATTGACATTTGACATTTCGGAGACCTCACGCTACACTAGCGCCTCTAGCGGCGAATTCACACGTGATAGCCCCCAATGACTGATTGTCCAGTTTTAAACTTCGGTCCGAAATGAGAATCTACATTTGCTCCTCGTTGAACCTGCCTGGGACAAACACAAATTCAAGGAAGTGAGAGAGTGACAGATCGGTCGTGACGTCATTTGCATAATAGATTATTACTATTGTTTACGGTATTCCAATGTGAAGTGTACACATATAAATTTCAACAGGTTTAGCAACTACTGTTGTACTTATCCCAATGAATGTTACCATATTTTGAAAATGATAGGTCCTATCAATGTACATCCAAAGAATGTTTTGTAGGTAATTTTATGAATAACGTTTCAGCCTGTGACAGTGTTCTCACAGCTATAGCCGTTGTCAACAAAATAAAAAAAAACGAATTGGGCACACAACAGTGGGGGAACAGTAGTTTTTTAACTTGTTTCTCTTTCAACATTGGAGCACATACATATATACAAGCTGCATGAATGCCAAATTTCGTGTTTTCTGCCAGATTGGACCGTATTTCGAGCTAACAAGCCATACTATAATATATATCAATGATAATACTTAATAAATCTGGGTACATATGGAAAATAACAACAAAACAAAGACTAAAAACGAGGAAAATAGTTCCACAAGAAAAATGATTCTGTCCTGTGATGCATCAGCTATGAATACAACAAATAATTTGTCTTGTTACAGAGCCCCTTGTTAGAGCAGGGGATGTTCCTGGGCGGGCTTGCTCGGTCAGGCTGGAGCGGCTGCTGGTGGACGCGGCGCGGCGCTCGTGCCGGGTCGGGCGCCGCACGTACACGCTGCGGCGCACGCGCGAGCCGCGCGACTGTACCGACACGTCGAGCAACACCTATCAGTGCGACGACTGCGGCAGGATTTTCAATAATAAGGCTCTCTTGAGGAAACACATTCACACCCACTTACCACCTTTAAGTAACGTAACCCAGAAGGATTTTGCTTCTGATCTTTGCGATTCTAAATTCAAAACTAAATTGCTTGTTTTAGAACATGAGAAAAACAAACATGGTGTTACAAGTTTAATGTCAACTGCAGGTCACAGAAATAGTTTCAGGAGCCACATTGTTAAGAAGTTACTAAATTGTAATCATTGTAGTTATTCTACAGTAAATAAGTACCATTTACAACATCATTTAATGATACACTATTGTGAAAAACCTCATAAGTGTAGCTTGTGTTTGTTTAAGTGCAGTCGAAAGGCAGATTTAATAATGCATAAAAGGGTACATACTATTGAAAAACCATTTAAGTGTAGCCCCGGCGACTACAAGTGCCGACAGAAGGCAAAGTTACAGAGTTATGAGAGGATACACACTGGAGAAAAACCATTCAAATGTAGCCACTGTGACTACAAGTGCACAGTTAAATCAAGTTTACAAAGACATGAGATGATACACACTGGGGAAAAACCATTCAAATTTAGCCACTGTGACTACGAGTGCACAGGTAAATTAAGTTTACCGATTGATGTGAGAATACACACTGGAAAAAAACCATTTAAGTGTAGCCAATGTGACTACAAGTGCCGACAGAAGGCAAAGTTACAGATTCATGAGAGGATACACACTGGAGATAAACCATTCAAATGTAGCCACTGTGACTACAAGTGCACAGTTAAATCACGTTTACAAGAACATGAGAGGATACACACTGGGGAAAAACCATTCAAATGTAACCACTGTGACTACAAGTGCACAGCTAAATCAAATTTACGGATTCATGAGAGTATACACACTGGAGAAAAACCATTCAAATGTAGCCACTGTGACTACAAGTGCACAGCTAAATCACGTTTACAAAGACATGCGATGATACACACTGGAGATAAACCATTCAAATGTAGCCACTGTGACTACAAGTACACGACTAAATCAAGTTTACGGAGACATGAGAGAATACACACTGGAGAAAAACTATTCAAATGTAGCCACTGTGACTACAAGTGCACAGTTAAATCAAGTTTACAAAGCCATGAGATGATACACACTGGGGAAAAACCATTCAAATGTAGCCACTGTGACTACAAGTGCATAGTTAAATTAAGTTTATGGAGACATGAGAGAATACACACTGGAGAAAAACCATTCAAATGTAGCCACTGTGACTACAAGTGCGCAGTTAAATCAAGTTTACAAAGACATGAGAGGATGCACACTGGGGAAAAACCATTCAAATGTAGCCACTGTGACTACGAGTGCATAGATAAAGTAAGTTTACGAAGACATGAGAGAATACACACTGGAAAAAAACCATTTAAGTGTAGCCAATGTGACTACAAGTGCCGACAGAAGTCAAAGTTACAGATTCATGAGAGGATACACACTGGAGAAAAACCATTCAAATGTAGCCACTGTGACTACAAGTGCACAGTTAAATCACATTTACAAAGACATGAGATGATACACACTGGGGAAAAACCATTCAAGTGTAGCCACTGTGACTACAAGTGCATAGATAAAGTAAGTTTACGCAGACATGAGAGAATACACACTGGAGAAAAACCATTCAAATGTAGCCACTGTGACTACAAGTGCACAGTTAAATCACATTTACAAAGACATGAGATGATACACACTGGGGAAAAGCCATTCAAATGTAGCCACTGTGACTACAAGTGCATAGATAAAGTAAGTTTACGGAGACATGAGAGAATACACACTGGAGAAAAACCATTCAAATGTAGCCACTGTAACTACAAGTGCGCAGTTAAATCAAGTTTACAAAGACATGAGACGATGCACACTGGGGAAAACCATTCAAATGTAGCCACTGTGACTACAAGTGCACAGTTAAATCACATTTACAAAGACATGAGATGATACACACTGGGGAAAAGCCATTCAAATGTAGCCACTGTGACTACAAGTGCATAGATAAAGTAAGTTTACGGAGACATGAGAGAATACACACTGGAGAAAAACCATTCAAATGTAGCCACTGTGACTACAAGTGCGCAGTTAAATCAAGTTTACAAAGACATGAGACGATGCACACTGGGGAAAACCATTCAAATGTAGCCACTGTGACTACAAGTGCATAGATAAAGTAAGTTTACGCAGACATGAGAGAATACACACTGGAGAAAAACCATTCAAATGTAGCCACTGTGACTACAAGTGCACAGTTAAATCACATTTACAAAGACATGAGATGATACACACTGGGGAAAAGCCATTCAAATGTAGCCACTGTGACTACAAGTGCATAGATAAAGTAAGTTTACGGAGACATGAGAGAATACACACTGGAGAAAAACCATTCAAATGTAGCCACTGTGACTACAAGTGCGCAGTTAAATCAAGTTTACAAAGACATGAGACGATGCACACTGGGGAAAACCATTCAAATGTAGCCACTGTGACTACAAGTGCATAGATAAAGTAAGTTTACGGAGACATGAGAGAATACACACTTGAGAAAAACCATTCAAATGTAGCCACTGTAACTACAAGTGCGCAGTTAAATCAAGTTTACAAAGACATGAGAGGATACACATTGGGGAAAACCCATTTAAATGCAGCCACTGTAACTACAAGTGCAGACAGAAAGGAAATTTAGTGAGACATGCGAGGACACACATACTGATGGATGAAAAATTCATTGTGAATACAGGTGCAGACATAAAAGAAAATAACAAATGATGATATACCTGCGCGTCCGATTACCGAAGTGCACCTGTCATTTATGTCTGACTCGTTTATAAACGAGTAGTGTCACGTAAGTTTCTGACAAATATTTCAAGCTTGTCGTGTTTCAATCTTAGTAGAAAAAAACAATCTGAAATGCCGAAGTGCTGTCTTTATTTTTCTTTCATAAAGTCAGCTTTTGCGAAAAGGTTTAGTACATTTCTTCATCCATTCATTTATAATAAAATATGTAAAGAACTCCCTTTGCAAGAATACTCAATCAGAGAACTAAAACTTAAGGTGCGGACATGGCTGAAATCCCTTTGTTATGAGGATATAGAAAACATGTTGAAAGTGACTAAATAAATCAATACCTACACACACAGACACACACACACACACACACACACACACACACACACACACACACACACACACACACACACACTCATGTACACGCCCACGCATACACACTAAACACATAGGTACTCTCAATTCGTAGATTCTATCCTTGTTTCCATTTTTATGTCTAGTATATGTTAGTAATAATAATTATATTGTATTGTCATCTTTTCTGACTTTTCGCGCACATATTGTTAATCCATTTTTGAATTGGCTGCCTACGGGACAGGCTTAGCCTAGTGTAGGGGCCAGTTGAACCACATGACGAAAAATCCACTCAGTACATTACTTGTAAATGATGATATGTTCAACTATACCTGTAAACTTTTATGTACAAATAAACTTCTTATGTCTTATGTCTTTTTTCCCCTCAGACTACTCAAACAATTCATTATTGAACGACACAATCAAGTCAAAACGATGCTGTTTTATTACCTAGTCTAAAATCTAAATACTTGTATGATAAATACTAGAGTACATTGGTGCTCAGTTTTCTTTTATTATAAATACTAGAGCACATTGGTCACTGGTGGACAGTTTTTAAAAGAAAACTCAAAAACCGTAAAATCTAAGTATATTGCTCAAACCAAAAATCGTTGAAAGTATACTAATGCACACCACCTCAATTTTTTTCAGAATTTTAAACTTAATGGTTTGGAAATTAGAGACACTTTCTATGACTTTGACAGCTCTATATCTCACCAACGGTTGAGTTAATCACACTTAAATGGACAAGTTTTTAGAAACCTCCATATCATTTTTAAACGCCTATACATCGATACCCCACACGACTAACGTGCGTTGAAATTTTTATTTTCATCCACCGGTTACATGTATGGAGTGCCACCTCCCTAATTTAATATTTTTTTGTAATTTCACATCACTTTTATGTAGCGGTTCATAATGGGTTCATAGAATACACCTTCCTACCAAATTTCATAAATGTAGTGCTTATAGTCTCCGAGTAAATCGGCTGTGACATACGGACGGTAGGACGGACGGACAGACATGACGAATCTATAAGGGTTCCGTTTTTGCCATTTTGGCTACGGAACCCTAAAAAGTCTATCGTCCCCCCCCCTCTAATTTCCAAACTATGAAGTTTAAAATTCTGAAAAATTAGAAGTGGTGTGCATTAATAAATACTTTCAATGATTTTTGGTTTGAACAAGACAAGATAGACTTTAAGGCTGTCTTGTCCAAACAAAAGGTCGCAAGTACCGTGAATTCTCTCAGGCTCGCGCAACTAGGAACAAAATTTACAAAATGTCACTTTTGTATGGAATTTGGCCAAAAAATAATGGCGGATACTGCTATCTCCCTCCCTCAGTTAATCCATCTCTGTCACATGTCAATGTCACCTCTGGTCACTTCCGTTCAACTTGAGCAATGAAAAAGGAATCAGATGGAAGTGACATACTTACCTACAGAAAAAGTGTGGCCGACGCCATACTGCGATGCCTTACAAATGGCGGTCTCTAGTGCTGGGGAAGACAAATTTGTATATGTTACGATATCGATAAACCAAAAGAAAAGTAACTTTTTATCACATACTACTAAACTAAACGTATACATTATTAAGGCCGTCGTCTCCTAGAGGAAAATATAATCATAACATTCTGTTGTAATGAGCCTTGGGATCCCAGGGACTGGTAGACGACGGGAGCATACATATTGTCGTGTAGACGACAAAAATATTGAGACGTTTGGCTTATTGTGGCTTCTGCCACAATTTAATTATATAAGTTCTTTATATTTTGATTAAAATAACAATCATACAAAATTTTCGGTATCAACAGCTTCTAAACATTTTTCTTAATTCACTTCTTGGTAACCTGAATAAAATTCGTATAATTTCACTCACTACAATGTCATTTATGATACAGGTGTTAGGTACATAAAACAATAAGTTTGCCTATACTATATATATATATATATATATATATATATATATATATATAGTCCTCCTTGTCGTATCCGACGACGGCGACCCTTACAACTTTCTCTGATGAGCACGGATATGGCTCGCAAAACCTATACTAACAAGGGTTGTTGCGGATATCCGCATCCACAACCGCGTAACATCGACATTAAAATCGACATCCGCATCTACAAAAAATCAATGCGGAATTTTTGCAGATGCGGACTCACGAAGCTTTCGCCTTTTGACATTTGCTTGTTCAGTAATGTTAGTAAATTATTTTCCGGAAATCTGAAATTGACTATTTGCTACGTAAATAGTAATGTAATAATATATTATATAAATGCCTATACACAAACAATTTACATCGATAACTAACGACATGTTTTTTTTCATTAATTTACAACACTAGCCTAGTTTTATTTTTAACAATAACTCTCTAAAATCAACTTGGAACGAGGCCAAAGCTACTTATTTTATAGTAATAATCATCTGCAGTTTATCTGAGACTATTATATTGCATAATGTACTTGAAATTTATGAAAAAATAGCACTAGTTTCTAACCGATGAAAAGTGATGTTTTCTTCTGACTTCCTCGCCGATCTACAAGTGCTCCAGCAAGTCCAGCAGTATGGCACTACGCACGACATTCTGCCCACATAGAAATATTATTAACACTTACAAAAAACATATATTTTTAAAATATTAATATTCATATAGACAGCAAACGAAGTTTTCCCTCTCTGTCGCACTTGCAAGTTTGCATATAAGTGAGACAGAGAGGGTAAACTTCGTTTGCTGTTCGCGGTAGCCCCTCTGTGTACATATCATTTGTTGTCCCTGTCACAGTTTCACTTTTTTTTGTCGAGCACAACTTATTTTATACGACAGTTGTGCCCAAATACATCATACAAGCTATTACCCGACCAAGTTAAGGAAGTAATTTATGGTAAACCGGCAGCCATTTTAAACCAATTTTCAATCTATCTGCATAAGACGTTTTCTGTCATTCTTGGTGGCCCTCGTATAGGATCTCTTTAGAAATATTCATACTCTAAGTAACATTCATTTAGACACACGCGGCCTTGATTGTCATAGTGACAGCTGGACGCCACCGCAGTGGCGCTACCGCGACAAGCAAACGAAGTTTTCCCTCTCTGTCGCACTTGCAAGTTTGCATATAAGTGAGACAGAGAGGGAAAACTTCGTTTGCTGTTCGCGGCAGCGCCCCAGGCCGCTGCAGTGTGTGGCAGGCTTTAAGCTGACGCACATCAAAGAGAATATAACACGCACATCAGCTTTTTTAAAAAGTTACCATTTGTTCGGTGAAAAAGGACGAATGGAACTAGCTAGAATAACTGCAAGTAATATTTATAACTTCCTTGATAGTGTATGTGACGACGTATATTTTTTTTTCATTTGGAATATAAAATAAAGAAAATTGTTCACTATGTATGAATTCTGCATTTTCATCCTAAAATCCGTGTTTTTAAAGAGCACCTTCAGATTTTTGTATTTCGGCATCTGGCAACACTGAAACAAGAATCAATTAATAGAGGGGCTACCGCGACTAAAAACGAACGAAGTTCGAATATCTCCCTCTCTGCCGCACGAATCAGCAAGTGCAACAGAGAAGGAGATATTCGAACTTCGTTCGTTTTCGGTTCGCGGTAGCCCCTTAGAAAGAAGCAACATAGAAGAGTTGAGCCTTTCATAAAATCTTCTTGAGCAAAAGGTCGACATCAATCATTATTAGAATGCGACTTAACCACTGTCTCTCTCATTTACGACTTTTTAAATTACATTACCGTGACACCTCCCTATGCGAATGTGGTCTGAGGGGCTACCGCGAACCGAAAACGAACGAAGTTCGAATATCTCCCTCTCTGTCGCACTTGCTTATTCGTGCAGCAGAGAGGGAGATATTCGAACTTCGTTCGTTTTCAGTTCGCGGTAGCCCCTCTGGACGAAGGCTCCCTCAATCATTTGTTTTTAAATTGCCCCAGATTTAGTCACACAAATTTATACTCAGGCCTCATCTTTCAAAAAATTCCCCTTCCTACTCATATGCCCTCTCTTTTAGTCCCCGACCCAGCTGTTTTCAGACTTCTAGCTAATTTCATTACTTTTAATAACTTAAAACTTTGATTTTTTCTTTTATGAAAATGATAACTATTTGATTGTTGTTGATTATTTTAGTAAGTATGTGGAGGTTGCTAAATTGGATGATCTCTCAGCTGAAAATACCATAAACATACTGAAAAGCATATTCAGCAGGCATGGCATACCAGATGTATTGTTCACAGATAATGGGATTTTCAACATAAAACAAGTAATCCACTGTATGCTCAATCTAATGGCCTGGCTGAGAGATTCGTACAAACTGTAAAAAATATATTTAGAAAAGCTGACTATGAACATAAAGATAAGGAATTAGCATTGTTAGAATTTAGAAATACACCAATATCACAAGATTTAGATTTTAAGACTTCGGCAGAACTATTAATGGGTAGGCAAATAAGGGGATTATTGCCTGTAAAAGAAAAATGTGATAAGGACATGCAGAATAAATTATACAAGAACGCCAATCAACAAAAATATTATTATGACAGAAACACAAAAAAATTAGGTACCTGAGCTTGTACAGGGTCAAAATGTTATTATTAAAGATAATGTAAGTAAGAAACCTAATGTGTATGGTCAGGTTGTTTGCAAAGATGAGAGACCTAATTCATATCTTGTAAAAACAGAGAAAGGGAATGTGATTTACAGGAACAGAAGGTATTTAATACACAGTAAGTCAGATATGAATAATTCTAATAACTATAGCAAATCAAGATATCCATTTAATATATAAGTACTTATAGCCCTGAACCTGTCCATGATACTAGTGTGATTCCAAATGATGATGTTATGAATGAAACTAATAATGCAGATGTAAATAGTAACAATTGTAATACTCCCATTGATTGTAATACTGAAGTCTATGAAACTAGATTTGGAAGAAGTGTCAAAAAACCTAGGTATTTGTCAGAATATGTTACTGATTAACTAATTAAATAGTATTATTATTTTTACTTTAGAAGGAAGGGGATGTAATATGTATTAAGTACTCTATGGTATGCGGTACTCTGTACTGGAGAGTGTTGGCTCTAGCCACAGACTTATAATAAATACAGACGTGACTCGGTAATAATAATACCAGTTCCAAGCGAGAAGGTCATATACAAATCTCGCTAAGTGCGACAGAGAGATGTGTATCATTTGCTGTCTTTGTCATAGTTCCACTTTTTGTTATTGGGCACAATGTCAAAATTAGCATCGTTGGGCTCAACAAAAAGTAGTCAGAAGTGTCATCTCAAAAACTAACTGAATTAATTAATGTTTTTGTGCATAATATAGTGCTTTGGGCAACAAATGATATAGATCAGGGTTTTTGTGGTACAGTTTCTATAAAACAATGGTAGTTTGCAGCGTGATCGGCTGTAAAAGCCGCAGAGAAAGATGCGAAGAAAATGTAACCTTTCACACGTAATTATACTATTTTATACCTTTATCTAAGCGCAATATGTGTTATTTTATTGGTACAGTTATGTTTCATTCAAAATCTTGTAAAATAAAGCGATTAATATTGAAATAATAACATTGTTTACATTGGTGATTTTAGGTTAGAAAATTTTTGTCGACGTTATTATCCGCCTAAATTACGTAGGTTGTTTATTGTAAGCTGTCAGAAATGTTTAAATCTGTTCTTAATTTAGCTTCCCTGCAATCCATTTAGGGATACCAGCTAATACGATTTAAAAGTAGCCCAATTATATGGTAATTTAGAGTTCTATAAAAATAACACTTGTCAATTTTATTATATTTAAATTTATGTAGCAGCAAAATTGTAGTATTTCTTAGAAATGGACAAGCAAATACATAATTTTCTTTTCTAGGTTTCCACTAAATGATTCTACCCGAAATAAGTGGATAGCAGCGGCAGGTCGGCAAAACTGGAAGCCGTCTAAAACAGCTGATTGTGTTCAAAGAATTTCGAATTGCATTGCTTCCTCAAAACACTATCAAGAGTATAAACTCTGCTTCTTCTAATACTTTCTTTTCTGTTTGGCGTGGTGGTCTTAATCACTTATGAAAGTATTTGAAAAGTATACACAAAATTAATATTATTCAAAGGAAAGTGCCCCGATCAGGCTCCTGAATCTTCCGTCCACTCTTTAAAAAAATCTTATATGTATAATAAATGCATGAATGTGTATTTATTTGCCATTTCGTTCCTTAGTATAATTATTTTTTCGCCTTACATATATGTAATTGAGTAGTTAAGAAAGTGCATCATCAATCCCAATTAGAGAACTTCCGCGAGTCGGACATATTGAAATACTCAACATGTTTCAGACCAATACGTCGTCCGTAGTCAATAAGAACCAGTCGCGATGGCAGCTCGTCTAGCACTGCCTGCTAAATAAATGTTGGCGGCGGCTGTGGCGAGGGTCCGTTTATTATATTTCAATATATCTGAGACTCACGGCAATTTTCCAATCAAAACTGCATCTACACACTTTAAACCTATACTTACACGCCAAACCACTCAAATGTCAGAAAGGTATGGAAAGCTATCTCGCTTGCACAAGCATGATAAGCACCATAAATAAAGTAGGTACATGTTTCGTTAACTGTCGTCTACCGGTCCCTGGGATCCCAGGGATCATATCAATAAAATGCTATAATATTGTTTATTTTTTCGCCGGGAGACGACGGTTATATCTATTAGTGACAATAACTTCCACGTAATAATTAACTTATACACTTTAACGAAGTTATTTAGCATGGAATACCGTTAAGTAACACTGGGTGCCGAGCGATTCTCTTAACTTACCGGTCATATTGTTGTTATACATGTAAGTATACTTTTTTTCAATTATTTCAAAAAACAACTTACTTCTTCTATCGCTCATACCAGATCAATTACATAATGCCTATAATGAGTCGAATTATACAAAATAAACAGAAGCCATGGGGTAATTTTAGTGACATGGTCACCCCACGGGAGGTATGTACTCTGTTGTCGTCCCTCGTTGCGGCACGCGTATAGCAGCTCTTTAGAAATATTTATACTCTAAGGCTCTAGCTGAACACTAGAATAAAGATGTCGGCATGGAC
This sequence comes from Epiblema foenella, assembly GCA_963556455.1. Lineage (NCBI taxonomy): Eukaryota > Metazoa > Arthropoda > Insecta > Lepidoptera > Tortricidae > Epiblema > Epiblema foenella. The sequence continues at coordinate 10,141,524 of OY747122.1, read as the reverse complement.
TTGGTAGTTTTATTAATTAAAATAGATACATCATATTATACTTCTGATCCTTCTCCTTAATCTGGTCACTTTCTTTCTGCCTTTCGTTTCGTTTCTAATTCAATGACGTGAAGCTGGAAAATGCCTTCGCGGCGATAGCCATAAAGAAAAAAAAAAAAAGAGTTGAGCCTTGAGGTTATGTTTGCTAATGATTGTCTTCAAAACTATAACGTAATTTTTGTTATTTAGTCGAGGTAAATATCTCAATTCAGTTCATTCAGTTGTGATACGACCAATGGACTATTACTAATAGCGTGGCGTTTATTCCCACCCATCCGGTGGTCGCGTCTTAGTATGACCACTTGTTTTCCCTAAGGTTTCATGTTACTTGTTCAGTCGTATATAAGCAAATAAAATATTTGTTGATTTATTTGTTGTAATAATAGTTAAATAACAATAACTTAAATAATTTTACAACGAACTCAAATCTAAAACAGGACCTTGGGCATTTTGTACCGAGGATGCTGGCGACATTTCCTCGCTGTAACGCAATGCTGTTACGTTGTGCGAGGAAGTCGCCAGCTCTTCCCTCACCAGTTACATCAACCAAACGCTTCGCGATTTCAGTAAATATTGTCTATGTATTCTAACTACTAAATTACAGACTGCGTGGCTTATTATATTACAATGAAGCAAGCAGTGGGCTTCGACACCGTACCATTCCATTATCCTTGTTTTAGTTTTAAAACCTCTTGTAACACATTCAGATCAAAGCTCCCTGGATGTTGCTGTAAGACAGTATCTGAATATTGCATTGCAGGTGCGGGATAGTCACTCCAGCGTTAAAACCACAAGGTATCATGTCATTAGAAACATTGTGTGTGAAGACTGAGGCGGAGGAGGTGTGTGTGAAGGAGGAGGCTGAGGAGTGTGACAATGAGGAGACCGGTGTACATGTGAAGGAGGAGGCGGAGTGTGAGGACAGTGCAGCCTTGTGCGAGCTGTATGCAGACCACCAGATCAAGGATGAGCTTGTGCTGGGCCCCGTGGAGCTCCACCGGCCTTGTGTGCCTTCCACACTTCCAGGTCAGTAGCTTTACATTTAGAGGTAGTAAGCCCGGCTTAGAAACACCCAAGTATGTGTTGTTAGGTGTAGAAAATGCCATTTGATGTCATGACTTGCTTGGTAAATTATTGTAAAAATTTGTAATTATGCAGGTACCTAATAATTTTAATATCAGAAAAGCAGCTCTAATCCTGGAGTATCCCGCATTCTTTTCTACATGTATGTAGTATTGTGGCTACTTTGTCGGTTTATGATTTAAGTTTAATCCGGGTAATGGTATTCATTAGGCAACATTTGTTAATAAACTCTGTTTAATCACTGTTTATAAACAGTGTTGCACAATGTTGCATCATCTCTGTAAACATGTTTATAAACAAAGATGATGAAACATTGTTGCATAAACATGTTGCTGTGCTCCCCACTCTAGGTGGAGAGTAGGGTGGGTCGAAATACACGAATTTTGGAGTATCGTAATGTAATAAGGCTCAAAAGTTGCTGTGTTTTCTGTAGATAACAGAAAAAATAATAAAAAAAATATAGATTTAGACTTGTTAAGACGGCTGTTAAGTATAAAAAAATATTTATATTTTTTATTTTCACTCCATATTAAATCAAAATCAAAATCAAAACATTTATTCTGCAAATAGGCCTCAAGGGCACTTTTACAAGTCAAAATCTATCTAGGTACATCAAATAAAAATAATACAATAATCAAAGTATCATTAATTAAATGTAGTGTTACATGTCAAAAATAAGACTAAGAAACTAATAACAATCGAGATTTGTTAGAGATGTATAAGGTCTCTAAATATATAAATATAAACTATTTAAATCGTTAAATAACACTATTGTTTTTCAAAATTATTTATTTTTTATTATATTTGATTCATGTATCATATTTTGTCATCATGTAGCCAAACTAGGGAATTGGCCTTTTATGTAAAATGCATTTTGATGTGCTTAAACCGGCAAAATTATGATTTAAAGCTGTTAACGGATCATCAGTGGTCTAAACACAGACAATAGAAACAAAAAATATATCGATTAAAGCAACACGAGGCGAGAAACAATACTCGAAAAACACAATTTTAAGGCTATTTGGTACTATTGGGTACCATTAAAAACATAATAAATACCGTATGTTTTTGAAGAAAACAAATCTTTCCTGTAATATTTAGATTAGCTTTTACATTCAAGCTTGTATTTAAAAAAATAGTAGCAAAAAGTTATATAAATATAGCATTTTGCTTTATTTATGCCATAATATTTTAAGTTATCAAACTTCAAAAAGCTATAATGTCGAGTATTTTGAAAATAACAAAAAATTCTCAGTATAATTTAGCTTTATTATAGTTTAATTTACTTTATTAAGTGATAAATTATTAAAATAATTGTCACATACTTTATTTAAGTACTTATAAAATCTAGGCCTTAACATCGATCTTTGGCGGCTGTGCGGGGGTTAAAAGTCTAAATCTAGATTTTTTAAAATATTTTTCCTGTAATCTACAGAATACACAGCAACTTTTGAGCCCTATTATATTACGGTACTCCGAAATTCGTGATTTTCGACCCACGCTAGTGGAGAGCAAGACGAAATATTCAGTTTATAAACAGGTGTCATCCAGTGTGGACGTATGAGACGCAAGTTTAGAAACATGGAAATAGTGGTGTGGTCCAACAACCAAATTTCAATGCGCATCGTGGTATGCTTTGGGACGCCTCTAATAAAGATTATAAAGATAAATTGAAAAAAAAAGATGCTTAGGCCGACATTGCTGCAGAATTACAGGATTAAACGAACTTACCTGAAGTGAAGTTCTATCCTGATTATATGAAGTATTCAGTCCGTGCAACTTTTCGATGAGGTTTTCTGAATGAAATAAATAACGGATCGATATCACTCCGAATATTTTTGGTTTTGTCCAGATATGTTCTTAGGGTACTAGCGGGACAAATTTGTGGCCTTTGTATGAAAAAAGGTAATGAAAGTACAGGTTGATGTGATCCAGGCCGTGATGTTTTAATTATATCCGGAATTTGGATAATAATATCGGTATCTAAGACGGTAATGTTTCTAACATTTATGCTCGATAATGTCTGAACACGGTGAGCGGTAACTAAAGCTAGCAATGTAATTAATTTTTTGCTTAATTTTTCAAGATTCAGGTCCTCATTTGGATACCAATCAGCTATATAATTTAATAATTTGTCAACGTCCCAAGTCAAATTATATTTGGGCAGTGCCGGACGTAATCGAAACACACCCTTAAGGTACCGCTTAATTAAATCATTATTTGTTACAGCTTGACCAAATAACAAAGACAAAGCTGATCTACAGCTGTTGATTGTACCATATCGCCATCGCGCCTCTTTCATAGACATACGTTAAAAAACTTAGAACTTCATGCTCTGAAGCATTATAAAAATCAACGCTCTTTTCTTTGCAGTATGAAAACCATTTTCTAAAACAAGTATCGTATTGCTTGATAGTGTTGTCCGAAAGAGACGCTATTATTATTGGAATCGATGTCTGCGGAACCCCTTTAAGTTGCAGCGATGTCCGGATAACTTGCCGACAACCAATGTAATCCGGCGGTGTACTGCACGGTCGCTACAATGAGAAATAATTAATTCATTTGTAGGTCTTAAAACCAAAGGTTTCGAAATGAGTAGCCTCTTGAAGAGTGGATACCATGGCTGTGTATGCCATTTGGGTACGACTACTATACCAGTCGCTTGATCATCAATAATTTTACGTAATGTTTTTAAAATAACTGATATTGGTGGAAAAGCGTAAAAGAAAAAATATGAAAAGATATGGTAAATGCATTGATTGCAAATGCATCGGGGTCCCTGTGCCACGAAACATACTTCTTGCATTTATTATTGATTCGACTCGCAAATAGGTCGATATGTGGATAGCCAAAATGATTCGTAATTGTTGCATAAGCCTCTTCTGATAGTTTCCATTCAATATCGGGGTGCGATTTTCTCGATTCGGCATCAGCAATGAAGTTATCCGAGGAACGAATGTAATCAGCGTGAACCATGATGTTTCGTGATTCGCACCATTTCCACAATTGCTGTGTAACTTTAGTTAAATGGGGGTATAGGACACCACCCATTCTATTTATATACGATATTGTTGTCGTGTTGTCTATGCGCAGCAATATTTGGCAGTTTTGAGCATTTTTGGCAAAAACTTTTAGACCTAGGAAGGCCGCTAGAATTTGTAGGTGATTTATATGCAAGGAGATCTCGTGTTGATCTCAGGGACCACTAGCAGTGCTGGTGCCGCAGGCTGCTCCCCACCCCGTTGTTGAGGCATTTGTATATATTTCTAAGGAATAGTCGTCGCTTTTTATTTTGCTAACCGAGTTTTTTATAGCATTCAACCACCAATCAAAAGTAGATGTTAAAGTGGCAGGGATGGTCATAACTTTATCATAATTGTCATCATTTTTGAGATTTAGATATTTACAACGCTCAAAATCCTTTGTGTAAAGCCAGCCATAATCTATGGCCTGGCAAGCCGATGTGAGTAAACCTAAAAACCGAGCAAATTCTCTAATTTTACATCTACTTCGTTGTTTAAACTTGATTATTTCCTTTTTTATTCTTTCTTTTTTCTCTTCCGGTAATTTAACTTCGAATTTTTTAGAATCTATAATATTTCCTAAAAATTTACATTCGTGGTTAGGAATAAACATGCTTTTTTCCATGTTAATTATAAATCCCAAGGATTCTAATAAAGATTTAGTATCATTCATGTTTTCAATGCAATCAGTATAAGTTTCACCTACTAAAAATATATCATCTAAATAAAAAGTCGATAAGTAGCCCTTGGATCTTAATAATTTAGCAACCGGTTTTAGGATTTTGGTGAATACGTACGGGGCTGTGCTCAGCCCGAATGGTAATACGTTAAATTCATATAAATTACCGTCCCACTGAAATCGTAAATATTTTCGAGAATTTGGATGTATGTTAATCAAAAAATGAGCATCTTTTAAATCGATGGTGCACATAAAACAATTTTTTGATATAAGTTTTAAAGCAGTTCTTAAATCCTCTAGTTTGAAGTGCTGTGTCTTAATAAATTTATTAAGCTGCTTTAAGTTAATTAAATGCTGCTGCCCATTCGGTTTAGGTATAAGGAAAATACTTGAAATGTATTGATCTTTACAAGGGGCACATAGTGATACAGCCCCCATTGATAAAAGATTCGCTATAGAATCTTCGAAGGCTTTAAATTCCGATGGTGAATAATTTGGTTCCTTGGGGATAACAGTTTGAACAACTGGTGATATAAATGATAATTCATAACCAATTATCCAAGAAAGAATAATTGGGTTGTTAGTAATCATAGACCATTCTCGGTAAAAATATGAAAGTCGCCCAGCAGGCTTACCGTTAATTACCGTGTTTAACGCCTGTGACGTGGATATTGATGACGCGACGATGACTTCGAGCTGCTGTGCTGCTTCGTCGTCGTTTGCCTCGGAATCGGAGCTGGGTTCGTCGACCGCCAATTCCGTGTCCCCCCCGATGGAGCTGGCCTGCGGCTCGTAGGGGGGGCTCGTGAGTTTAAAGGCCTGTTTGGCATTTTTGTTGGCTTAGGCGCGCCACCCTTAGCAGGCGTCTGTGTAGATGTCCTCATATCAGCTCCGGTTTTATTTATCGTCTTTGCGGACTTTAAGGTTTCCGCCAAATTACTGCCGAAAAGTAAGTCTTCAATTTTGGTCTTCTCAAGTTGGTCTTTCACTTCTTTTTTCACCGTTGATAAAATAAAGAACCTACGCAGCATCGAATCACTATGTTGTATATCACCTAAGATTCGAGCTGTGTCCATCAACAGTTTGAGAACCTCTTGATTTTTGCTATCAGACGCAAGAATAAGTGAGATAGCCTTACTTAGCGACGACAACGCGCGGGAGTTTAGAATCTGCTTATTTTCAATCCCTTTGTCGCGTTTGGCCTGGCTCTCTATCAAAGACGCCCGTATTTCCGGGTTGAGCGTCGGAGCTTTAATCATTTTACAATTTCCAGGGATCAGATATTTATCTTTAATTTCAGTACGATTCTCTTTACTGAGATCCGAGGTGGCTATGTGATTTAATCTAATTGTCAGGTCATTCTGTATATCGTCACCGTATTCTTTTACGACAGTTGGATCTTCACCTAAAATCGCCAACAAATCCGGGTCCAAAGTTGACGTTGGCGCTTCAGCTTCTGCTGGAGTCGGCAGCGATGCACATGAAGATACGGCATTACTTGCATCATCAATAGGCGACGGCACCACAGTTACAGTAGATTGTACAGTGTCCGATGGTAACGGTGCAATTGTATTAGACGTCGGAATAGTGACAACCTTGGGCGACGGTACTGGAGCAACAGTAGAAGATTGCAGGGCCACGGCGTTAGCGGCAGGCAGTGGCGCGGCGACGGCGATACCGGTAAGTGATGGAGGGACAGCGCCGGCAGTGGTAACTGACGGCACGGCGGCAGCGGCCGCGATTGCTGACGGGGTGGTATCAATGGGTAGTTGCGCGTGGCAATCATGGACGTCACTTAGATCCGGTTCTGGCCAGTATTCGTCCCAGTAGGAACATCCAGGTTCAGGCTCGACGACTTCATCGTTAACGGTGGCGATTGTAGTACTGAGCAAATATAGTTGAATCTGGTCCCCATCCGGCACATTTCCTTATAGCCTCAATAGTTACGCCTGCTCGAAAGGCTGCGGAGGTTGATGAATGTCTGGTACTATGAGCCGAATATACACCAGTGTCTACCCCACCTTCTTGCAGGGTGCACTTTATCCATCGGCCGATGCTTTGTGATGATGTTCTTTTATATGGTCTCTTATAAGTTAGGATAAGATGTTGCTCGTCTTTCCTTTCATCTTTAGTTACATTCATGTAAGATATAATAGTTCTTACTGGACAAATTTCCGGTTTAGCATTGTAATAAGGCAGTCTTAAGACAGGTTGTTCAGTTCCAGGTCTCGAAGTTTTTATAATATCTGTTATGTGTATGGTTATGCCGGCGTTATTAAGGGTTATATTATCTAACTTAATCAGCGAAAGTGTCTGTATTCTATGTCCTGTCGTAAGTGCTAATAGTGTAACTAATTTACGAGTTAATTTATTAATTTCCAGCGTTTCATTAGGAAACCATTGTGAAAGCAAATTTAATATTATAGCGGGGTCCCATCTAGTACTGTACTTGGGTTTTATAGGCTTAATCTTGAATACCCCTTTAAAAAATCTTTTTAGACTGTCGTCTGACCCTATCTTGGGATCGATAAGTAAGGATAATGCGGATCTGAAACTGTTTAACGTTCCATAAGAAGCACCAAGATCGAAGCGCTCTGTCAGGAAAGTCAAGATGTTTGGGACTGAGCCCAAGTAAGGGTCTAGCTTTTGTTTATTACAGTAGGCCCACCATAATTTTAGTCCGGTATTATATTGTTTTACAGTACTTGGGGATAATGATGAAATCATTATATCCAGGGAAGATTGAGGGACCTTTCTTCTCCTTAGGCCCTCGCAGAGAGCAGCCCTGCAGCCAGGGTAAGTGTTTGATGCAAGGGATGAGGTTCCCTGAAATTGGACAATAATAACGTTTCATTTGGTTGAAATATGATTGGTTGAGTAACCAACAATGAGTTGAACAAGGAGAACCATGGCTGTGCGGTCCAGTATGGAACAACTAAGATACCCGTAGCCTTGTCATTCTTTATTTTATGCAAGGCTTTCAATACCAAATTGAAAGGGGGAAATGCGTAGAAAAAATATCCTGACCAGCTCATTGTAAAGGCATCAATACCATTGGAATCTGGGTCTTTTTTCCAACTGATAAAGTGTTTACATTTGTTATTCAGTCGCGAGGCGAATAGGTCAATGTCTGGATCACCGAAAGTGTCAGTTATTGCTTGGAAAGCTGTATGGGATAGTTCCCATTCTATGTTTGCCTTACGTGATTCATAGACCGCATCTGTATTTTCCTTTGTATTTATATAAGAGGCGAAAATGAAAATATTTCTCTTTTCACACCACTGCCAGATGTCACGGGTTATACTATTTAAGTGCGGGTATTGGACTCCTCCTAATCTATTTATATATGAAATGGCAGTGGTGTTGTCGATTCTTATTAGAATTTCACAATTTTGGTATTTATATGCTAAGCACTTAAGACCAAAAAATGCAGCTTTTAGTTCTAGGTAATTTATATGATGTTTTTGTTCATCTAGAGTCCATGATCCAGTTCCAGACACCCTATTATCTCCGCTGACCGCTCCCCATCCGGATCGGGATGCATCTGTAAACAGTTCTAGAGAGTAGTTTTGCTGTCTAATAGGGTTGCCAGGACTATCTAATTTGTGGAGCCACCAATCAATCTCTGGTTGTATACTTTTTGAGATTTTCATAGTGGCATCATAATTTTCATTATGTAGTTTCAGAGCCAGAAATCTTTCCCTTTCTAGCAATTTTGTGTAAAGCAGGCCATATTTCATGCCTGGGCATGCCGAATTTAAAAGGCCTATTAGCTGAGCAAACTCTCTTATTTTACAGACATTTTTACTTTTAAAATGTAGTAGGGATTTTTTAAGAATGTCAACCTTTTGTGGTGGTAGGGATAATGTCATATTGGTAGAATTTAGAAAGAATCCTAAATATTTACATTGTTTACTAGGAATGAGGCAACTCTCTTCCTGATTGATGGTAAATCCTAGAGATTCTAGTAGTTCACAGATAATCTGTACATTTTTTTGGCAGGTTGAATAGCTGTCACTAATGCATATGATATCGTCTAGATATATAGAAATCGTTATGTTACGTTCTCTGAGGTATGATACGACTGGTTTTAGTATCTTAGTAAATACGCAGGGAGCGGTGCTCAATCCATACGCGAGTACGTTAAAGTGGTATAGTTTCCCTTGGAAGGTGAAGCTCAGAAACTTCTTATCCTCTTCAGATATTCTTACAGAGAAATATGCTTCTTTTAAGTCTATTGTTGCCATGTAGCAATCCTGATTTATGAGTTTACATACAGTGCGAATATCTTCTAGTTTAAAGTGTTCTGTTTTTACAAATTTATTAAGACTGTAAATTCAGGATGAATCTAAAGGTTCCATTCGGTTTTGGTGTGAGAAATATTGTGGACAGGTATTGGTCTTCCCGTGGATTACATTCAGAAATTGCACCTATGTCTAATAACTTTTGTATTTCTTTCTTCAACTTCCTTGTTTCAGCTTTGGAATGTTGTCTAGATTTAAGTTCACATCTCACAGGTATTGTGTCAGTGAATGGGATTTTATAACCTAAAACCCATGAAAGTATAGTCTTATCATTTGTTATACCCTGCCAATTATTATAAAAATAGTAGATTCTACCTGTCTGTACCTCGTTAGTTAGCGACGACGTGCTGGGCGTGATTGGTGGTGTTTGTAGTTCCTCTTGGCCTGGTGTGTGTACTTCTGCCCGCCTCTGGGTCTGTTGTCTTGTGGAAGTGGTCGCTGAGGCGGGCCTTTCCAGTTTAAATTCTTTGGTGGGGGTGTAAACTTCACAGGTGTTTTCCTGGGTATGTTAATTTTGAGTTGAGAACTAGATCTCTCAACTGCTTTAGCCGTCTTGAGGCGTTCACCAAGGTTTTCTCAAAAGAGATATGTACCAATTGGTACGTCTGTGACCGCCTGCTTCACACAGTTTTGTAGTGATGTCAGTATGAAATGTCGTCGGGTGAGGGCATCATAGTGATTCATATTGCATAGAATCTTTGCCGCATCGTTGATACTTTCAATCATTTTAATACTTTTTATGTTCCCCTTTGTCACTTCTGTAAGCATTGCCCCAAGACAAGATAGAACCTTACCCGTCAGGTTCTGTCGATATTCAAATTTCTTGTCTCGCTTCAGAACATTGTCTGATATTGCCGCTACAATCTCTGAGTTAAGTTTGGGGGCTGTGGCCATGGGGAAGTTACCTGGTGTTTGGTATTTCTTAAGTAGTGTTGAAAGGTTCTCTTTCGTTAGGCACTGGTCCCACCGCCGGCGAGCAGCGAGTACTCTCATAGTAATTCTACTCGTTTTCTCGCTCAAGCGAGTAGAATTACTATGAGTTTACTCGCTACTCGCCGGCGGTGGGACCAGTGCCTTATACCAGTAATAATCATATTGGTCCATCTGTCAGCAATCTCCTTCCGGATATCCTTGCCCTTCTCCTCGAGTACAGTGCCCTCATCTCCCAGTGCTAGCATGACCTCTTCGGGTAAAGTTTCTGTAAATTTTGCAAGAAGAAAATTGTAATAATGACTTTTGAGTCTATAATACAAACATGGGGGAGTTGAAAGTGGTATTTTCCAATTTTAAGGATAATTTGGGTATAATCAAAGTTCATATCAGGTCTCTGTCTGCCCTCACGTGACAGCTCTATAAAGTATGGACCAAGTTATGTAAAATTTATACATAGTTAATGTCAATATGAACTGTATGCATAATAAGGTAACTATGCTGAGGTCTCTGTCTGTCCTCTCGTGACAGCTCTATAAAGGTATGGACCATTATTGTGGTGTGAAAAAGAAAAGTTCATTATATGTGTACTAAGTCCACTTGTACTGTTTGCCCTCGCGTGACAACTCTAAAAATGTTAAATGAACATCTTAAGAACAGTGAGAAATTTGAGGAATGTCTAATTAACACACCTGATTCCAAATTGCTGCACTTAGGTTGGGGTTCTGGTTCTATGGCAACTCAGTTTCAGAAACAGTATTTTCTGAAGTCAAATGTTCAGCAGTAAGTTCAGGAGTCTGTGAACGTTCGTGATGTTCTTGCTGGTAAGGCAGTGATTGTGATGGAGTGACACTCTCAGCTGTCATCTTTGCCAATTTTCTTCGTTTCCTGCATATTCTAGCCTCTAATTCTTTTATCTTATCTTCCATGTCTTCTTTCCTCTTCGTTTTCCCCATATTCGGTGTCTTACAGTCACTTCTCACTTCGAAAACACTATTATCCCGGTCGAGAAATCGTTAAGAAAAAAATTCGAAACAACTTCAAGAAAGCGCGAATGAAAAACCGGTAAAATAAAAAAATAAAGGTGTCGTAGACAAAACTTAAGACCCCCTATAGACCCTTATAGTGTATAACTATAGGCACGACAACAAAAAACTATTACACACCTTTTGTGACTAATTTATGCGTATGTAGAGGCCTTAACTCCGATTTAATAATAACAATAATAAAAAAACAATTAAATAACCTTAAAAAATAAGAGTCACTTATGTTATGGCGTACGTTATACATGTAGAAACATACGTTTTCTCCGTTTATCTAAGAACAACAACGAGGAGCATACCTGTTCGATTGTAAACATGTTATACATATGAAAACGATACCAATAAACAAACCGGCGACCGGAGTTCGTGTTCACGGTTATTCTCACTTATCTGACTGTCTTCAGGTTTATTTTTATGTTTAAACACTTAATACGCAGAGAAAATGATCCTGTATCCCATATTTGTGGGTAAATATAAGATAAACACTTATTTTAACATAAAAAATGAAGGAACGACGTGAAGTCTTTTTGGCACAAAAAACCATAGTGAACAGAGAGGGACGACATAAACACATCATTGTAAGGAATGGACGCGTTCAAGTTTTTGATGTGCTTTATAAATTGTGAAGTCCTAGCGCAACATTCCATGCTGCTGCATAGTGATGTGATGGTGAAAGAGTAAAATATAACATATTATGTAGTAATAGTGGCATTTCATGTAAATAAAGAAGAGTTTTTGTCGTAACTTACGAGCTGAAGCCCTTTTCAAATTTTACGATTTCCACGTATAAATATCGTAATTCTAAACACCCTTTCACTCTTTTGCTTCTATTTATCCATTTCGGTGTCTGAGATATTCTTGAAACTTGAAATTCCACTGAAAAAACACTTTTTCCCTAAGCGACGTAACGTTTCGTTTCGGCGCGGAAACTTCCAATGACTGACATCTGTAGTGTTGACAGGTGCTGTTTATTTTTTTTTTATCTAGGTGCTATGAAAATCGCGACGTTTAGGCAATGGTAACTCCTGCTCTCCAAGTTAATATCATCATCATCATCATCATTTCAGCCGAAAGACGTCCACTGCTGAACATAGGCCTCCCCCAAGGCTCGCCATTCAGACCGGTCCTTTGCCGTTCGTTTCCACCGGATTCCCGCGACCTTCACCAGGTCATCACTCCACCTTGTCGGAGGCCTACCGACAGCTCGTCTTCCGGTGCGTGGACGCCACTCAAGCAGTTTCTGGCCCCATCGACCGTCAGTCCTGCGAGCAATGTGCCCTGCCCATGCCAAGTTAATATACCACGGACTTAATACGAATATAATTATAAATTACAGGTTTCCAAGTAATCTATACATAAAAGAGAAATGGCTGGAAGCAACCGGGCAAAAAAACTGGTTTCCAACAAAACAGCACAATTTGCTCCATACATTTCGATGATAGCAGCTTTAAACAAACAAAAAAATATCGTCGACTGATTCCTGAAGCAATACCAACCATTGATGTACTGAAAAAATCAACAAGTGAAGCAGTTAGTAGATTGACATTGTAATCAATAGTATTGATTCCCTGGCATTGTTCTTAGAAACTTAATGTTTATTATTTCATAGTAAAGATTAGACGTTCTAATTGTTGATTAGAACTAAAGATTCGATGTTTACAAAAAGAAGCCTTTTCATTAAAAAAGCCAGACAAGTATCGTTTTTCCTTTTATTGGTCGTCATGGTATTATTTATACATGACCATATTTTTCGTGACCGATTTATCCGAGTCCGATTTATCGACTAGAGCTCCACGGCGCGGGCGATATATCGCCTTTGTATCGATTTCGCGGGGACAACGGAGATTCAACATCACTAATATGCTCTCGTGACGTCACAGTAGGCAGCAAAAAAGTGACACGGTCGGTTCTCATACAGATTGAGGTGCTTAGGGCCTCTAGTTAAATTGATGCTCTGTGGTGTTTCTCTTTCAATACTGAAGCACATATATTTAAGCAACACACACATGCCAAGTTTCGTGCTTTCTGCCAGATAGGGCCGTATTTCAAGCTAACAAGCGGTAATATAAATCAATGATAATACTTAACCTTCTTAAGATAAATAAATCTGGGTACATATGGAAAATAACAACAAAACAAAGACTAACGACGAGGAAAAAAGGTATTTATAATGTGAAGTTCCACAAGAAAAATGATTCTGTCCTGTGATGCATCAGCAATGAATAAAACAAATAATTTATCTTGTTACAGAGCCCCTTGTTAGAGCAGGGGATGTTCCTGGGCGGGCTTGCTCGGTCAGGCTGGAGCGGCTGCTGGTGGACGCGGCGCGGCGCTCGTGCCGGGTCGGGCGCCGCACGTACACGCTGCGGCGCACTCGCGAGCCGCGCGACTGTACCGACACGTCGAGCAACACCTATCAGTGCGACGACTGCGGCAGGAGTTTCAATAATAAGGCTCTCTTGAGGAAACACATTCACACCCACTTACCACCTTTAAGTAACTCAACCCAGAAGGATTTTGCTTGTGACCTTTGCGATTCTAAATTTAGAACTAAATTGCTTGTTTTAGAACATGAGAAAAACAAACATGGTGTTACAAGTTTAATGTCAACTGCAGGTCACAGAAATAGTTTCAGGAGCCACATTGTTAAGAAGTTACTAAACAGTACGCTTACCATGAGTTGGTATCGAAAACTCTTGTTACGTTACTACAGTCGCTAGCGTATTAACGCGTTTCGAATAGTTTTCTATTGCACTCGCACCATGAGTCAAGTACACGTTTACTACACTCGCTAACGTGAACTCGATCCATCGTGTAGTAATCGTTACGTCACGGAGTGACGTGCCTAACTTCACAGCTAACAAAGCAGGGGCGCTACCGCGAACAGCAAACGAAGTTTTCCCTCTCTGTCGCACTTGCAAGTTTGCACATAAGTGAGACAGAGAGGAAAAACTTCGTTTGTGGTTCGCGGTGGCCCCTCAGGGGCGCTACCGCGACAACAAATGAAGTTTTCTCTCTCTGTCGCATTTCCGTCCGAACGTGCAAGTGCGACAGAGATAGTGATAAGACACACAGGGCCTACCGCTAACCTAAAACGAAATATGTGCCTCTCTGTCGCACTAGTGAATCCGAGCGATAGAGAGGGAGATACATCGTTTCCGGTTCGTGGTTCGCAGAAAATACCTCTGTGGAAAATACAGCTAGCCATCCTCCATTCGCCAGTTCTTTAGCCAGCCATCCATCGATCATCTTCCATTAACATTAATTAAGCCGGTGACAGACACCCGATTAAGTCTTCGTTTTTACGGCTCTTAGTACGCGTACTTAAAAACCGCCGAGTAAGTTCGCCGGCGATCCAACAGGTAAACAAACAACAACAACAACAGGAGAAATAAAATTAATAACAAGTTAACACACATTTGGAGCTAAACTCAAAAAGATTCAATTTAAATAGTGTTTTCATGTAGTAGAGGAGTTTATGACACAGGTGAACAGAGGGACTACTCCGAAATTCGAAATCCTAACTTCGTATCGTGCCGTCCCTTTCACTCATATAGTGAAATCACGGAAGTGAAAGGAACGCCATGATACGAAGTTCTGATTTCGAAGTATAGGCCCAGACTCTTAGTCTTTGACAGTAAGTACATTATTTTATAAAGTGTATACCTTAATCTAGATGATATTGTGCATTATTGTAGTGTATTTATGTAAATGAATGTAAACTTATTATTAATTACCTAGCATGACATGAATTTTTGACATCTTTCCTAGATTGTTTTTATTTATATTTAATCCCAATCTATTTGTAATTGTCTTATTTGTTGCCTATTATTTCAAACACAATGAATGCATTGTTTATAAATAAAATAAAATTAAAAATTAAAAACTCGTGTGTCCAGACACTACCAGTTAAGGGGCGCTACCGCGATCAGCAAACGAAGTTTTCCCTCTCTGTCGCACTTATGTCCGAACGTGCAAGTGCGACAGACAGGGAAAACTTCGTTTGCTGTTCGCCGTAGCACCTCTGGGCCTGTGGCGCTACCGCGATCAGCAAACGAAGTATTCCCTCTCTGTCGCACTTGCAAGTTTGCACATAAGTGAGATAGAGAGAAAAAACTTAGTTTGAGGTTCGCGGTAGCCCCTCTGGGGCGCTACCGCGAACAGCAAACGAAGTTTTCGCTCTCTGTCGCACTTGCACATTCGGACGTAAGGGCGACAGAGAGGGAAAACTTCGTTTGCTGTTCGCGGTAGCGCCCCTGAGGGGCTACCGCGAACCACAAATGAAGTTTTCCCTCTATGTCTCACTTATGTGCAAACTTGCAAGTGCGGCAGAGAGGGAAAACTTCGTTTGCTGTTCGCGGTAACGCCTCTGGGAACTGCAAACGAACGAAGTTCGAATATCTCCATATATAATAACAGAGGGGCTACCGCGAACTGAAAACGAACGAAGTTCGAATATCTCCCTCTCTGCCGCACGAATTAGCAAGTGCGACAGAGAAGGAGATATTCTAACTTCGTTCGTTTTCGGTTCGCGGTAGCCCCTCAGAGAGGGACATTATTCGAACTTCGTTCGTTTTCTGTTCGCGGTAGCCCTACTGGGCCTGTCCTCTGAACTTTGTATCGTGCCGTCCCTTTCAGTCTCGTGTTATACACTATATGAGTGAACGAGACGGCACTATACGAAGTTCGGATTTAGAAGTTCTTATTAGACCCTCTGTACTCCTAACTTTGAAATCCGAACTTCGTATCGTGCCATCCCTTTCACTCTCGTGTTATACAAGATACGAGTGATAGGGACGGCACGATACGAAGTTCTGAGTAGCCCCTCTGGTCTGTCACCCACTTTCATTCGGCTGTCCACTCGTTGAAATGATTTTTATCGTTCACAATTCCTGAACGCACCCGCCATCAATGTCAATAAATAAAATCATAAATTTTCTGAACGCATCCGTCAATGGCAACAAACAAGTATGGCCACAATATGGCCGATCGTTTTTGTCATTATTTAGTATACAAACAGGAAATACGCGACAATCCGAGTTTTGCCGATATATGTTGTCGATTCAAAACTCTTATTTTTTTACGTTCTTCAATTGAAGATGGGTCTCGATGTACAGTTACCACGACTTGCTATAGAAAAATGACATTATTTTACTACAGTCGCTAGCGTGTTAACGCGGTTCGAATAGATTTCGATTGAACTGGCACCATGAGTCAATTAGACGTTTACTACGCTCGCTCACGTAAGCTCGATCCATCGTGTAGTAAAAGTTACGACGAGTGACGTACCTAACTTCACAGCAAACAAAGTTATCTCTCTTTCTAACTATACTAAAAAGACGATATTAGGCAAAAATCTAAGTATCCATCGCTTTTAAAAATATAGAAATAACCCGTGGCGCTACCGCGAGCAAACGAAGTTTTCCCTCTCTGTCGCACTTGCAAGTTTGCATATAAGTGAGACAGAGAGGGAAAACTTCGTTTGTGGTCGCGGTAGCCACTCCGTAAGTGACAGTCGTTTGTTTTTGTTATGATCTGAGGTTATGATTTATAAAAACGCGTACAAGTGCCTCGTAATTCCAGTTACTGGTTAATTAAATATGCAGCAGTAAGTATCTATTTTGGACGAACATCTTAATAATGTTAATTGCTACCATCAACTGTTAAAGGTTTATTGTTTATTTTTTTCGTCGGGAGACGACGGCTTAAGACAGTGTGATTTATATTTAATTTGTATCCTCCAGACAACAGAGAACACAAACAGAGTGAGACTGGCCTGTTGATTTATAGTTTGTTTGTATTTTCCAGACTTGAGTGAGACGGGTCTGAATGGCCTAATACACGGCGACGAACTTGCGCCTCGGCTCTCGAGAATATTTATCCAGCTACTGGTGCCAGACAGCATGTACCACAGTCACACGGCCTTACCGCCAATGCAGCGTCAGTGGGGAAGATGTCCAATGCAAAACCTCTCATCTGCCCACAGAAGGACTTACACAAGCACTTTTATTGGGTGTTGTCAAGAGATATCCTGTTCTGGATTAGCTTGGTTGGCATTGTCTTTGGAGACCACATATATCTATAACAATATTAAGCCGTTGCCTACCCATCTTGGAGATCTCCGGACACATGGCAAAAGAATGCTATTGTTGATTTTTTACATCGGTCGAGGACCGGTTGGATTACTCTTCAAGTTTATTTTCACTATACGAGTTAAACCGTCATCTCCTAGTGAAAAAATAAACAATAGCATTTTTTTGTTATGATCCCTGGGATCCCAGGGACCTGTAGACGACGGGTACCATACCGTCTCTGAACCAACAAATGCTAACTAACTGAATTGTGGTTATTTATTTTTATTATTTTGTAATATCAAAAATTCTTGAATTGTAAATAAATATTTGACATTTAAAAATGTTTATTGTTATGTCAGACTTACCTAAGTACATATTTTTACACATAAAAGGCTGTTGTGGTCTGCAGAATAAATGTTTGATTCATTCACAGCATACAGCCGCATCCAATAATGTAAATTTGGCAGCAGTTTGAATTCACTTGACTAATAATTTGAGTGATTTGTGACAGAATATGGTTGCAAATCTATTTAAGTAAATAACTAATTAAGGCACTCGTCCTTAGTAGCCTGGTAAAGGAGGTTAGAGTTACGAGACTTGGCCTACTGTTACCTGGAATGTTTTTTATGGGATCTCACTTCTTTTTGTAGGTAAACGTGTGAATACATGAAGGCATCTAGAACCAAAAACTTATCATAGATGCAAGAACTGCAAATTTATAACTTTGTATCTCATGTATTTGTATAGTATTACAAACTTACTTATGCAGTTTGTATATATCTAAGGCGTGACTGAAATTGTAATATTTTTAGGTTTTTTATACTTGATAGGCTAAAATAGAATTATGTTTAAAATTAGAAGCTTGTGGGTCTGCTAGAAGTACCTTAGAATAATCAGCCAGTTAGTGTGTCAGTGACAAAACTGAGGAACTTTGACTGGCAATACTTAGTTCCTAAACTACATGTTTAAATTTAATAATATTGAGAATATATCTAAGTTATATTATACCCTATATGTTACTGAAATTTGTGGGTTCTAATCAGCCTTAAAGATAGTGGAACAATGGTTAGATTTGTTTGTACAATTTTTGGCATTAGGAAATAGAAATGAATATATTTTAATAAACTTTTTTTTTAATGTTTATGCATACTCTTTATTTTTTCTATTCAATAAAAAACAGAAAAGTAGGTATTTGCAAACAATACATTTCCAAAACAAGAATATACTGTGGCCGCCTTGATTCAAGTCTTCTAGCTAATTGATTCTGTAGAGCACTCCCATTAATAAGCACTGGCATCAACATTTTCCAGCACCAAATTCTGTTGATGAATCTGAAAATTATAGTAAGAACAAATTGACATCTATAGATTTATGAACAGGTAATTGTTTGTTGCCTGCGAGGCAGGTTCGAATCCCAGTCAGGGCATTTATTTTGTGTGATGGGAATGAATATTTGTTCCCGAGTTTTGGATGTTATTTAAGTATATATTTATCTATATAAAGTATGTATATCGTCCCCTAGTACCCATAATACAAGCTTCGGCCTCAGGCGTTGGCGTAGGCCTACTAGGTTGACTTTGTAAGATTGTCCACAAATATTTATTTTTAAGTTATCTTCTGAACTACCAATCCAATTTCATAAATCCAGTATATAAATTGAAATAGACATAAGCTACATCTCGTCCCATCTCGCGGGTCCGCCTACGTTCTCGGTACTTAGTATATTATGAGGGCGCAGCTAGTTTATATTAATTATTTTCTATTATAGAATAGGTAGGGTCGGTAGGTGAGTTTACGGCCTGTTAATTTGATGCGCCAGTTTGCGGCCACTTGGATGAGTTGGTGAACTGAAAGGATATTTTTTTGCTACTATTTCTTTAGGGCATGTAAAAATGATATCTTTAATTGACAAAATCTCGTTCTTCAAAAGGCCGCAAACTGACGCAGGCCGCGTAACTGGCCTAGCGACCCTACCTTGATTTTGTTCAGGTACTTACACCATCCAGATCATAACAGCTTGAAATTTTCTCTGTTCACGTCGTTCGTCTTCATATGCAGCCTTTCGGTAACATATCCCACACTAAGTAATGCCTTGCAGACATTATCACATAAGAATTGCAATGTTTTCACGGCCCAATTAGCTAGTGAAATAGTTTACTATAGTCGATATCGTATTGTTCGATAGCATCTGTCAAGTTTGTAACTTATGGTACCGATTTTCTATGGAATCAGCTACAAAACGTCAGTCGCTAGCGTTTAGTTTTCGATAGGTAGTTTACCGTAGAACTGATCCTTAGTTCTATGAGTGACCGCCAGAGGCGCTGTGCTAATGTACATACAAATCGTTTACGCAGACGCTAGCGAGTACGGTCACTGTCGACTCATGGTAGCACTATAGTGAAATAGTTACTACACTCGATAGCGTATTATTCGATAGCATCTGTCAAGTTTGTAACTCATGGTGCCGATTTTCTACGGTAACAGCCATTTGACAGCTACAAAACGTCAGTCGCTAGCGTTTAGTTTTCGATAGGTAATTTACCGTAGAACTCATACTACCGATCCTTAGTTCTATGAGTGACCGCCAGAGGCGCTGTACTTTTGTGCATACAAATCGTTTACGCAGACGCTAGCGAGTACGGGCATTGTAAACTCATGGTAGCGCTACTGTAATCATTGTAGTTATTCTACAGTAAATAAGTACCATTTACAACGTCATCTAATGATACACAATTGTGAAAAACCTCATAATTGTAGCTTGTATTTATTTAAGTGCAGTCGAAAGACAGATTTAATAATGCATAAAAGGGTACATACTGTCGAAAAACCATTTAAGTGTAGTCCCGGTGACTACAAGTGCAGACAGAAGGCAAAGTTACAGATTCATGAGAGGATACACACTGGAGAAAAACCATTCAAATGTAGCCACTGTGACTACAAGTGCACAGCTAAATCAAATTTACGGATTCATGATAGTATTCACACTGGGGAAAAACCATTCAAATGTAGTCACTGTGACTACAAGTCCACAGTTAAATCACGTTTACAAAGACATGAGAGGATACACACTGGGGAAAAACCATTCAAATGTAGCCACTGTGACTACAAGTGCACAGCTAAATCAAATTTACGGATTCATGAGAGTATTCACACTGGGGAAAAACCATTCAAATGTAGTCACTGTGACTACAAGTCCACAGTTAAATCACGTTTACAAGAACATGAGAGGATACACACTGGGGAAAAACCATTCAAATGTAGCCACTGTGACTACAAGTGCACAGCTAAATCAAATTTACGGATTCATGAGAGTATTCACACTGGGGAAAAACCATTCAAATGTAGTCACTGTGACTACAAGTCCACAGTTAAATCACGTTTACAAAGACATGAGAGGATACACACTGGGGAAAAACCATTCAAATGTAGCCACTGTGACTACAAGTGCACAGCTAAATCAAATTTACGGATTCATGAGAGTATTCACACTGGGGAAAAACCATTCAAATGTAGTCACTGTGACTACAAGTCCACAGTTAAATCACGTTTACAAGAACATGAGAGGATACACACTGGGGAAAAACCATTCAAATGTAGCTACTGTGACTACAAGTGCACAGTTAAATCAAGTTTACAAGAACATGAGAGGATACACACTGGGGAAAAACCATTCAAATGTAGTCACTGTGACTACAAGTGCACAGTTAAATCAAATTTACGGATTCATGAGAGCATACACACTGGAGAAAAACCATTCAAATGTAGTCACTGTGACTACAAGTGCAGAGTTAAATCAAGTTTACAAAATCATGAGAGGATGCACACTGGGGAAAAACCATTCAAATGTAGCCACTGTGACTACAAGTGCACAGTTAAATCAAATTTACGGATTCATGAGAGTATACACACTGGGGAAAAACCATTCAAATGTAGTCACTGTGACTACAAGTCCACAGTTAAATCAAATTTACAGATTCATGAGAGGATACATACTGGAGAAAAACCATTCAAATGTAGTCACTGTGACTACAAGTGCACAGTTAAATCACGTTTACAAAGACATGAGAGACTACACACTGGGTAAAAACCATTCAAATGTAGCTACTGTGACTACAAGTGCACAGTTAAATCAAATTTACAGATTCATGAGAGGATACATACTGGAGAAAAACCATTCAAATGTAGTCACTGTGACTACAAGTGCACAGTTAAATCACGTTTACAAAGACATGAGAGACTACACACTGGGGAAAAACCATTCAAATGTAGTCACTGTGACTACAAGTGCACAGTTAAATCAAATTTACAGATTCATGAGAGGATACATACTGGAGAAAAACCATTCAAATGTAGTCACTGTGACTACAAGTGCACAGTTAAATCACGTTTACAAAGACATGAGAGACTACACACTGGGGAAAAACCATTCAAATGTAGTCACTGTGACTACAAGTGCACAGTTAAATCAAGTTTACGGATTCATGAGAGTATACACACTGGGGAAAAACCATTCAAATGTAGCCACTGTGACTACAAGTGCACAGTTAAATCACGTTTACAAAGACATGAGAGACTACACACTGGGGAAAAACCATTCAAATGTAGTCACTGTGACTACAAGTGCACAGCTAAATCAAGTTTACGGATTCATGAGAGTATACACACTGGGGAAAAACCATTCAAATGTAGCCACTGTGACTACAAGTGCAGACAGAAACGAAATTTAGTAAGACACGAGAGGACACACACATCGACCACCGCTGTAGCCTAGTTGGTAGTGACCCTGCCTTCGAAGCTGGAGGTCCCGGGTGTCGGTAGTTTGGAATATTATACGTCCTGCCCACATGATGATTTATGAATAAACCAGTCTTGAAGCCTACATGTAGTTTGATTCACGCGTACCTTGACATGGCGCAGTCGGTTATAGAAATCTTGAGAATTTGAAGTATTAATCTAGTAACTGGTCGTATAAATCGAAGATATATATCGCAGTAAATATGGAAACAGTGTTAGCACCGCCGCCTCCCTTTTGTTTCGATAACAGTTTAATGAACATTACAAGTGGTAGTTTGACGGACAGTTGGAAGAAGTGGCGTAAAGGTTTTAAAATTTATTTCGACGCGTGCGAACTTTCGAATGAGACTCCGGCAATACAAATAAACATTTTGCTTCATATAGTGGGTGAACAATGTAGGGAGTTGTACGAGCAATTGAACGTGAAATGCACGACAGCGGATGACGTGTTGACTGCTTTTGACACCCATTTTGCACACAAGAAAAATTTAACAGTTGAAAGGCACAGATTTTTTACAAAGAACCATATGGATAGTGAAACTATAGAACAGTATGTTTATGATTTAAAAAAGCTTGCGAGTACTTGTGAGTTTGGAGATTTGCGTGATTCATTGATCACGGACCGGCTAATTTGTGGTATTAACAGTAAAAGTATTCGAGAACGCTTATTACTGAAGCAGATCTAAACTTAGACCAAGCTTTGGAAATCTGCCGTGCCGCTATTGTATCAAAGGTTTACTCAGAAAAAATATTTCATGAGTCGTCAGGAGCAGTCAGTCTACAACACAACGGAGAAGGAAGACAATCGGCAAGAGAATGAGAATAATAATAATGTGTGACGCATATATCACCGACGTGGCAGTTACGGTGGAGCCGGCGGCCGGGGCCGCGGGACCTAGCGGCTGGGAGCAGCGGAGGCGGCCGAGGTGGACACGTATTTAGGAACCGTGCATGGAATCAAAGTGGTACTCTGCATCACAGAAACTTCTGCGCAGCTTATGGAATACGATGTCTACGGCTGCGCACAGAATCATTTTTTACGAATGTGTGGTGTTTATCACGTCGAAGAGTTGATCAGCAGGTAAATTATAGAATTAAGTCAGATATGGATGAATGGTCGGTTGATTTAGAAATTAACAACAAACAGTTACGATTCCGAATCGACACGGGAGCTGATGTCAATGTGTTGCCGTCGCGGTGCTTATCCCAGGTCGGCGTAGACAAGGCGGATTTGTTACATACTAATACTAAATAACACGGTTATTCTGGCACAAAAATAGATGTCGTTGGGAAATGTTATCTGAAAGTTACATACAAAAGGCAATACTTCTTTTTAGAGTTTAAAGTAGCAGATAAAGTATTTAGGGCACAGAATAACTAAAAGTGGTCTATATCCTGATGATAGTCACATTTCGGCTATTATAAACATGCCCAGGCCAGAAAATAGTAAAGATGTTGAAAGGTTATTAGGGCTAACAACGTATGTAGGAAATTTTATTCCTCATTTATCGGAAAAAACTGAGCCTTTGCGAGAACTTTTGAGAAAAGATATAGAGTGGCACTGGACAGAGTTAAATGGAATATGGAATTTAATTAAAACATGCTTATCTCAGAAACCCGTACTGCAGTATTACAGCATGGAGAAACCAATAACACTTTCGGTAGAAGCTTCGAAGAGTGTTTTAGGAGCAGTCCTCTTACAGGACGGGCTACCCGTATGTTACGCGTCGAAGGCTCTCACAAAAACAGAACAAAGGTACGCGCAGATCGAAAAGGAGCTGTACTTGTGTGTTTGCATGTGAAAAGTTCTATGGCTATGTTTACGGGCGTACCGACATCACTATAGAAACCGATCACAAACCCTTGATTAGCATAATAAAAAAACCTATTGTAGATGCTCCTCCAAGATTACAGCGTATGCTATTGAGACTCCAACCGTTTACATTTAAGTTGATATACAAGCCGGGTAAACAATTGCACATCGCCGGCGCCTTGTCCCGCGCGTACGAGCCGGAGGCGGCGGACGCCGGCGCGCAGGCGCGGATCCAGGATTTTGTTCAGGGGGGGCACTTTCGAACTTTCCGAAAATAAAACTGACTTTTGATAAATGTTTTTATTGTCAGAACATATTTCCTACATCAGGACATAGGCAATTGCCCTCCCCTGACACAGGCTTCAGGGGGGGGCAATTGCCCCTGTTGCCCCCCCCCTGTATCCGTGCCTGCCGGCGCGCGCGCCGAGCGGCTGCGCGACGACGTGGCTGAGGCTGTGCGTTGCGTGATGGCTGACAATGAATTGACGGACACGCATTATCAAAGTTTGCAGAAAGAGACAGAGCAGGATGCTGAACTACAGATCTTACGCAAGTATACGGGAAAATTATGGAGCCGAGCTTGCTGGGGATCTTAATTTTACCGTACCCAAGGCGAATACGAGGGCTTGTCGTCGCACTACGTTCCGTCCCACTTCCACCAGGACTGAACTTGGCAAATCACTTCCATTATACAGAATGCAAACTACATGGAATAAACTGGCTCTAGATAATAATTTCGCAATAGATATCTTTCGTGACTCCTTACCGATTCTTAAACGTAGAATGCTCAAACCAGCTTAAACTTATAATGTATTTATTGGTCACATATCTCATTTTCTGTCACATTTTCTTTGTATTTTTTTTTATTGTACTTTTTAATGTAGTGTAAAAGCCTCGAACTCTTTAAGTGCTGTTGCATGCCTGTTATTGGTACATAAATATGTGTCATTTTGATTATATAGTTTATGTACTGTTGGTGTGTCAAATAAAATAAATAAATATATACGTAAAGGATGGCCTGAAACTAAAAAAGATGCATATGACTTGGTGAAACCATATTGGCAGTACAGGGAGGATTTATCAGAGAGTCAGGGTTTGCTGTGGAAGGGTCGAAGAATAATTATTCCACGAAAATTACGAAATGACATGCTCCATAAAATACACTACGCCCACTTAGGATTAGAAAAATGTTTACTGAGAGCGAGAGAAATGTTATTTTGGCCAGAAAAATAATCAATTGAAAAATTTAATTAGCAACTGTCAGGCTTGTTTGACACATAGAAGAAGCAACAATAAGGAAGAACTAATCCCACACGCAGTGCCAAAGAGACCATGGGCGAAAGTAGGGATAGACTTGTTTCACAGTCATGGAAAAAAATATATAGTAATCGTAGATTACTTTAGTAAGTTTGTAGACATACGTTTCCTAAAAAGTACATTTTCAAATGCAGTTATTGAAGAATTAAAGTGTACATTTAGCAGTCACGGAATTCCAGAGATAATAATATCAGACGGTGGACCACAATTCACCTCTAGAGAATTTAGCCTATTCTCGAAGAATTGGGGTTTTAACCATGTCCGTTCCTCTCCTTACTATTCGCAGTCCAACGGGCAAGCCGAGCGGAGCGCACAGTGCAAACGGTGAAAAATATCATTAAAAAATGCGCGCACTCTAACACCGATTTCCGCAGGGGCCGGAAACTTAGAACGCACCCAATATATAAGAGGAAGGTAGCGACATCTTTTACATCCTGTCCGACATTTCTTACTTGCTTGCTAATTATACTTACCACCACTAGATTTCGCTGTCACGGTGATAACAATTTTTATATAACATTTCGTTTCAAGCAAATAATATTTCAAATTGTCCTTGAATTATGGCCCAACTGTTATTTTTTAATTTATTGATAGTATATAATTATAATACAATTATTTTTGGTAATGGCACATTCCCACAAGATTTACATTATTTATCGCCGTGAAAAGAAACGTTTATTGAATTGGCGTACCTGTGTCACAGTGTTGCCAGATCTACTGGTTTTCCAGTAGATCTACTGGTTTTGGGGTATGTCTACTGGTCTACTGGTTTTGCAAGAGAATCTACTGGATTTTAGGAGTTTCTTTCTGGTTGTAAAACTTTTTCTTACGTACATGCATTTGCGCATGGATAATGACTTATATTTATGAAGCAAGTGTTAAGGCAGGTTTAAATGACATCGACAAACGTCATTTATCAAAAAATTAGACTATGTTCCCATTATTCGATATTTATTGCTGTCAGAACCGACGACAAATGTATGGGAAGGTGACCGATATCGGCGATATCGTATCGGATAGTGAGAGCTAGCCCTTACGAAGAAGTTTTTTTAGTTCCAATTCTATTCAAGTATCTGTGGGCTCTGTTTGTTTGTTTACTTACTTGTATCTGAAGTAAGAAAACTTTGAAGAGTGGTGCAAATTATTGAGGTAACGCGTGTATCCTATGATTCCAGGCATCGAACCAGTCGATTGAAGTAATTAGAATTAGGCAATAATGTGATTACAGTAAGGCTACAATATCAGGTAAAAAGAAAAAAAAGGAAAACTTGTGATTTGACAATATCAGGAAGTAAAAAGAAAGAAACCTTGTGATTTGGTAAGTTTTGGGGCATAACATTTTTCTACTAGTTTTTTCCCCCAATCTACTGGTTTTTAGCCTCATGTCTCCTTCTTTTTTCAGATTCGGTCTGGCAACACTGATGTGTCACGGGTGTCATAATGTGGGCATGATGTGGTCAATATGAATTTCTTTTCTTGTGTTACGACTGCGATGATTTCTGTTATTTATGTTTGTTTTCGCTAGCGTTAGTTTGTCTCATTTGAGTTTTGTTGCTATTGTTATTTTTTAGGATTAATATAATTTGTTTTGCATTAGAACTGTTACCGCTTTTCATAACCTAGTGTTTTAGACATTCTTGTTGTGGTTACTCGTTAAAATGAGTATTCCGAGAAAAAAAGGTTCTGTGTCTTCGGGTGCGATCACTTAGGTAAGTAAATTTCGCAAACAACTTGACTATTCAGTGTTTGATGATTTTACCAATTGTATAATGATTTAACGATACGTTATCATCATATAAGTCATAACATCGAAGGGTATTCAAATATATCTGAAAATTCTTTAACGCCTTGACAAAAAAGTTGTGTTTGGAGCGCTCGTGGCCCAGCGGCTCTTATGATTCCTGTATATTTTGCACTTTTGGTCAAAAATTTTCTAAGTTTTTTTTTCTGCCCCCTTTGCTTTAGGCGGACCGGCGCCCGCGTACTGCGTGAGGTATGCGAGGTGAAGCAACGTCAGCTGAGGTCAGTTCTTGGATGGGTGACCACTTTGAGTGGTTTTTAACTGAACACTCGTCCTTTGGAAGGCACATTAAGCTGTTGATCCATGCTGTCTATTAAGAACCTCCTTGTTTTCTTAACATAATCTTTTAATAAAAATAACACTTTCATTGTTCGAATCCGAATTGTAAACCTTACGGCTTTGCAAATGAGGCTAGCAGTAACCTTTATCAGGGTCACAAACGTTGAACATGTTAAAAGTAATATTTATATTATAATTTTGTACATTTCTTAAAATTAAATCATTCAACTCTTATATGTTTTCTTAGATATTTAATAGCAACAGCATATTTAATAGCTAATAAATAAATAATAACATTCAAATCTTGTTTTTATTACTCTCGAATCTTTGTATTCATTGGGATTCATTATATCTCATCACCAGGCGAGTTCCGACCAAACGAAGACCAAGTTGCCGGATTCGGTGCAAGAATGGCAGTATGTAGGCTTGTCACAAGCAAGTCGACGAGATCCGGACAAGCCTACACACTGCCATTCTTGCTCAAATCCGGCAACTTGATCTTCGTTTTGGTCGCAACTCGCCTGGTGAACAGTGCATACATACGTGCATGTGTGTGTGCACGCACACATACGCAAAATTAGTACGGACAAGATATGCTTGCGGCGCTGGTGTAGACGTGTTTCCAAGTTAACTCGCGAGATGGCTCTCTTTTCCCAACATACTTATTATACTCAACCGTTGATGAGATATAGAACTGTCAAAGTCATGGAAAGTGTCCCCCCCACCCCTCTAATTTCCAAACCATAAAGTTTAAAATTCTGAAAAAAATTGAGGTGGTGTGCATTAGTAAATACTTTCAACGATTTTTGGTTTGAGCAATATACTTAGGTTTTACGGTTTTTGAGTTGGCGTTAAAAATGATATGGAGGTTTCTAAAAAACTTGTCCATTTAAGTTTGGCGAGATATAGAGCTGTCAAAGTCATAGAAAGTGTCCCCCCCCCCCTCTCTAATTTCCAAACCATAAAGTTTAAAATTCTGAAAAAAATTGAGGTGGTGTGCCTTAGTATATACTTTCAACGATTTTTGGTTTGAGCAATATACTTAGGTTTTACGGTTTTTGAGTTGGCGTTATAAATGGTATGGAGGTTCCTAAAAAACTTGGCCATTTAAGTGTGATTAAGTCAACCGTTGGTGAGATATAGAGCTGTCAAAGTCATAGAAAGTGTCCCCCCCCCCCTCTCTAATTTCCAATGTTTAGTTGGAGTTTAAAAATGATATGGAGGTTTCTAAAAAACTTGTCCATTTAAGTGTGATTAAGAAATCAGAAATGTTTATTTGCTTTGATACAGTGAACAAAGATGTAACTTAAAATTATATTGTACCGTGTATCCAGCCTGCAAGCAGCGTGCAAATTATTAAAAAAAAAAAATGGTCATATCAAATTGTCAATACATAAATTGTCAAATTACAAAAAAAAATGTCCATCATGGATAATTTGGAATAATACAATAGCAATTAATAAGTAAACAATTCAGCGACAGATAAATTAATATACATTTTAAATTTTAGGGACGAAATAGATAACTATAATTAAGTGTACTTAGTCTAAGTAGGCTTTTACGCTGTAAAAGCAGAGGTCCAAGAGCCAATTTGTGAGGTTACGTTTAAATACGTTACCCTCGAGCATCTTTAATGTCTCTGGAAGTCGGTTGTAAATGACAACACACATATTAAAAACATTTTTCCTATAAATCATTTTACGACCTCGAGGCTGGTATAACAGGTTCGTGATATTTGCTCTTGTCTGTCTGTGGTTGACTTCTCGTGTTCTAAAATGTGACTGGTGCGCTCTAACAAAACTACATATTTCTCTAATATACAAACAAGGCAAGGGAAGGATTTGTAATTTTTTGAAGAGTGGGACGCAACTATCGTCCCATCGTGTTTTGCTGACCACCCCTTACACACTTCTTCTGGATTTTAAAAATCCTGTCCACGTCCACTGAATTTCCCCAAAGTACTAATCCATAATTAAGGACAGATAAAACATAACCATGGTATGCGGTGAGTGCCGCGCCAACTGACACCGTGTCTCTGAGTCTTTTGAGTGCAAAGACAAAACGGCCCAGTTTATTACATATTTTTTCAATATGTGGTTTCCAGTTTAAGTGTTTATCAACAGTTATTCCCAAGAAATTGAAATAATCTACTTCGTCTACATTGATATTATTATAATTGACATTTATTGGTATATTATTTGAATTATATGATGTGAATTTAATTAATTTAGTTTTAATCATATTAATTTGTAAGTCATTACTATTCATCCAGTTAATTATTTCTAGTAGAGTTATTTATGTCAAATTCAAAAGTTGCTTTTTCATTACATTTTACAATGAGAGTCGTATCATCGGCGAACATTTTGTCTTATGTATTGTCGCCTTTGATAAGTCATTAATATATAGAAGAAATAGTAATGGTCCAAGTATACTCCCTTGGGGGATTCCATTTTTGATTGGTTTAAATTGTGATCTAAACGATTTTTTTAGAATTTTTATTATCTGAATATATGATTCTGTTAATTTCTAGACATTGCATTCTATCTTTTAAATAATCCTCAATCCAATCAAGAGTTTTCCCTCTCAATCCAAGTAAGTCAACCGTTGGTGAGATATATAGCTGTCAAAGTCATAGAAAGTGCCCCCCCCCCTCTAATTTCCAAACCATAAAGTTTAAAATTCTGAAAAAAATGAGGTGGTGTGCATTAGTAAATACATTCGACGATTTTTGGTTTGAACAATATACTTAGGTTTTACGGTTTTTGAGTTTTCTCTTAAAAACTGTCCACCAGTGACCAATGTGCTCTAGTATTTATCATACAAGTATTCAGATTTTAGACTAGGTAATAAAACAGCATCGGTTTGACTTGATTGTGTCGTTCAATAATGAATTGTTTGAGTAGTCTGAGGGAAAAAAGAAAAATAAAGACATCACTTCGGCATTTCAGATTGTTTTCTTCTACTACGATTGAAACACGGCAAGCTCGAAATATTTGACAGAAACATATGTGACACTACTCGTTTATAAACGAGTCAGACATAAATGACAGGTGCACTTCGGTAATCGGCCGTCAATATCATCATTTGTTATTTTGTTCTACGTCTGCACCTGTATTTACAATGAATTTTCATCAATATGTGTATGTGTCCTCTCGTGTCTCACTAAATTTCCTTTCTGTCTGCACTTGTAGTTACAGTGGCTGCATTGAAATGGGTTTTCCCCAGTGTGTATCCTCTCATGTCTTTGTAAACTTGATTTAACTGTGCACTTGAAGTCACAGTGGCTACATTTGAATGGTTTTTTTCCAGTGTGTATGCTCTCATGAATCCGTAAATAAGATTTAGCTGAGCACTTGTAGTCACAGTGACTACATTTGAATGGTTTTTCCCCAGTATGTATCCTCTCATGTTCTTGTAAACTTGATTTGACTGTGCACTTGTAGTCACAGTGGTTACATTTGAATGGTTTTTCTCCAGTATGTATCCTCTCATGTTCTTGTAAACGTGATTTAAATCTGCACTTGTAGTCACAGTGGTTACATTTGAATGGTTTTTTCCCAGCGTGTGTATGTATCCTCTCATGGGATTTTAAATTTGATTTATTTGTACACTTGTAGTCACAGTGGTTACATTTGAATGGTTTTTCCCCAGTATGTATCCTCTCATGTTCTTGTAAACGCCATTTAAGTCTACACTTGTAGTCACAGTGGTTACATTTGAATGGTTTTTTCCCAGCGTGTGTATGTATCCTCTCATGGGATTTTAAATTTGATTTATTTGTACACTTGTAGTCACAGTGGTTACATTTGAATGGTTTTTCCCCAGTATGTATCCTCTCATGTTCTTGTAAACGACATTTAAGTCTACACTTGTAGTCACAGTGGTTACAATTGAATGGTTTTTCCCCAGTATGTATCCTCTCATGTTCTTGTAAACTACGTTTAAGTCTACACTTGTAGTCACAGTGGTTACATTTGAATGGTTTTTCCCCAGTATGTATCCTCTCATGTTCTTGTAAATGCCATTTAAGTCTACACTTGTAGTCACAGTGGTTACATTTGAATGGTTTTTCCCCAGTATGTATCCTCTCATGTCTTTGTAAACTTGATTTATCTGTGCACTTGTAGTCACAGTGGTTACATTTGAATGGTTTTTCCCCAGTATGTATCCTCTCATGTCTTTGTAAACTTGATTTATCTGTGCACTTGTAGTCACAGTGGTTACATTTGAATGGTTTTTCCCAAGTATGTATCCTTTCATGGGAGTTTAAATTTGATTTACTTCTGCCCTTGTAGTCACAGTGGTCACATTTAAATGGTTTTACTGTAGTGTGTATCGTTAGATGACGTTGTAAATGGTACTTATTTACTGTAGAATAACTACAATGATTACAATTTAGTAACTTCTTAACAATGTGGCTCCTGAAACTATTTCTGTGACCTGCAGTTGACATTAAACTTGTAACACCATGTTTGTTTTTCTCATGTTCTAAAACAAGCAATTTAGTTTTGAATTTAGAATCGCAAAGATCACAAGCAAAATCCTTCTGGGTTGAGTTACTTAAAGGTGGTAAGTGGATGTGAATGTGTTTCCTCAAGAGAGCCTTATTATTGAAACTCCTGCCGCAGTCGTCGCACTGATAGGTGTTGCTCGACGTGTCGGTACAGTCGCGCGGCTCGCGGGTGCGCCGCAGCGTGTACGTGCGGCGCCCGACCCGGCACGAGCGCCGCGCCGCGTCCACCAGCAGCCGCTCCAGCCTGACCGAGCAAGCCCGCCCAAGAACATCCCCTGCACTGTTTGTCGGAGCTAAAACAAGACAAATCATACATATTATGACAATTATATGCATGACAGGACAGACAATGATTAATTAACATTATACATTTGCTTAAACTAAATAATAGTTCGACCTTCGCCAAAATGTTGTTTCAATCATGCGCTAGTATTAGTTTGATATGCTGTTCTCATCGCTAGCGCACCAAAGTATTCTAGAAACAGCTAAAGACAAGTTTTTAATCAAAACAGTTCAGTAACTGTCAGTTTTTCAATTCAAAAATGAAAGAAAATCAGATTATTCATTATTTTGGAATACAGATTACAAAATATACAATTTTTCACATAAAGAATACAATAGTAATATGGTTACAAGTGGAAAAATAGGTATTTCTTAGTGAATTTTAATTCATTATTTGTTTAATATGGCGGCAATCGGCCAATTTTAGGAAAAGTCGTCGACACGGCCACAGAATAAGTACTGGTACAAGTACAGAAGCTTCACTTCCTAACAAAAACGGCGTTTAGGCATAAAAAACGTGCCTACTCTATGCATCTCTGTCTATCCTGTAACTTGTATTCGTTCACACGCGGCACGAGTAGCGCTAGGGCTGTCACGCCAAAAATCCATCCAAGAATAATGTTCTAGCTCACCAGAGGTCGCTCGAGTACAGTGAACCCATATTAATTAAGTACCTACCTACATGTTACTTCACATAATTGTACCTATGTATGTCAGTATCATTGTGAATAACGCCACAATTCTCTTGAACTCTTGATATTTTAATTCGTAAGTAAGAATAGTTCATAAAGCATGCGTTTTTATTAGGATACTCTTTTTAGGGTTCCATAGCTATTTTATAGAATATTGTTATGAACAGCATATATGGCTTTAAACCTCTGGCATTAAGTCCGCCATTTGTACACTGTATTTTTGTGCAATAAAGTTTAAATTAATAAAATATATATAGCTCGAATGATTACGTTATCACCGGAAAACGGCGGCGGAACTTGAGACGACGTGCATGTGCTCGCTCGAGTGGCGACGGCCCTCGACTGACGAGCGGCCCCGGGGTGCGCGAGCGCTAGGTATCTACAGCTTAAGGTAACGAAGATTTAAAAAAGAACAATTATTGGTTCAGCTTGGATGGGCTTGACTCCTTTGGACCTTACGCTTTAATGTTATGTTTAAATAAAGGAGTGTTTACTGTTTGTAAATGCTGGGATTTTTCATACAAGCCCCGTCCTAGGGCTGCAAGGGGTGCGTTACTCCGGACACAAAAGAAATTTTCCGTTCAAGCAGCTTATAAAACACCCTACTTTTTTGTAGTAACATAAATTGCGACATAAGTTGGCAGTTATTGAGTAATAAGCATATTTTGTCAGTACTCATGCAAAAATGCACAGTAATAAAACATATTTTCTCAAATATAAAAAAAATACATTACTTATGATCATAAGTGTTAAGGAAGCAATTGTAGAATGTTTAATAAGCTTTCAAACGACACCTCTCATGATTGGTGTAGAAACCTGAGATTTCGACAAAAATCGATGATGGTCAACCACTATCTTTATGACGTCACAACTATGGCTGTGCTCCACTCCATTTCTTAAAGAAGGTAGACAACAAGGAACAAATACATACTAGTTTTAGGTAAATAGAAGCCGTGTCGACGAAAATCGTGAAGGAGACGACTTTTGTAAATTTGCCAACAGTCGATTTGAGGAAAACCATGTTCTGTGTCCTGCAAATTTTGATACATTCTTTGGTGGAATTTAATTATTTTGATACCTATATAGTTACAAATTTTTACAATAACTTACCACGGTCAAATGGCAACTTCAACAACTAACAACACATACTTGGGCGTTTGTAAGGCGCCGGGCCTACTACCTCTAAATACAAAGCTACTAACCTGGAAGTGTGGAAGGCACACAAGGCCGGTGGAGCTCCACGGGGCCCAGCACAAGCTCATCCTTGATCTGGTAGTCTGCATACAGCTCGCACAAGCCCGCACTGTCCTCACACTCCGCCTCCTCCTTCACATGTGCCCCGGTCTCCTCATTGTCACACTCCACAGCCTCCTCTTTCACACACACCTCCTCCGCCTCAGTCTTCACACACAATGTTTCTAGTGGCATGATACCTTGTGGTTTTAACGCTGGAGTGACTATCCTGCACCTGCAATGCAATATTCAGACACTGTCTTACAGCAACAACCAGAGAGCTTTGATCTGAATGTGTTACAAAAGGTTTTAAAACTAAAACAAGGATAATGGTACGGCAAAGGTGTCAAAGCCCGTTGCTTGCTTCAATGTAATATAAGTATACAGACAGTAGCGTGGAGCTACTGTCTGTAAGTTAGAAGTTAAATTACATATACAAAATAAGGGTGATTGCGAAGACCAATCAAGTAAACTGGAGGAAATAAAAAAGAGACAAACAGAACACTACCTGTGCCTTGGTGACTTACAATCACCAGTCAACACTGACTTATTTATATACCACTGCGAACAAGTAACATGAAGCCTTAGGGAAAACGAGTGGTCACACTAAGACGCGACCGCCGGATGGGTGGGAATAAACGCCACGTTATTAGTAATGGTTGGTATCACAACTGAATTGAGGTATTTACCTTGACTAAATAACTAAAATTGCATTACAGTTTTGACGACAATCATCACCAAACATAACCTCCTAGATAAGAGTGGGTAACACTAACATAACCTCAACTCTTCTATTGTTCTTGTTTCAGTGTTGCAAGATGTCAAAATACAAAAATCTGAAGGTGCTCTTTAATAACCCGGATTTTAGAAAGAAAATGCAGAATTCATACATAGTTAACAATTTCCTTTATTTTCTGTGCCACGTCCGTATAGGTCCAGTATATGCTACCGCGAACCACAAACAAAGTTTTCCCTCTCTGTCGCACTTATGTGCAAACTTGTAAGTGCGACAGAGAGGGAAAATTTCGAATGCCGTTCGCAGTAGCAGCCCTGGGGCGCTACCGCGACAGCAAACGAAGTTTTCCCTCTCTGTCTCACTTATATGCAAACTTGCAAGTGCGACAGAGAGGGAAAACTTCGTTTGCTGTCGCGGTAGCGCCACTGACTGAGCGGCATGGGGCGGGACAGTTTATTAGCGAAAACATCGCCCATGTGTGGCGCGCGCACTTCGTTCATCCTATAACTCTTTCTAGTGGAGGTTATCTGCGATTCTAAAACGGATTGAGTTAGCATTGGTACATATACGAACTCTATGTTGCTACATCTTCATAGGGAACTCACGTTACTTACGACCTTTTGTTTGGACAAGACAGCCTTAAAGCCCATCTTGTTCAAACCGAAAATCATTGAAAGTATTTATTAATGCACACCACCTCTATTTTTTCAGAATTTTAAACTTCATAGTTTAGAAATTAGAGGGGGGGACGATATACTTTTTAGGGGCCGTAGCCAAAATGGCAAAAACGAAACCAAAAATCGTTGAAAGTATTTACTAATGCACACCACACCACCGCAATTTTCTTCAGAATTTTAAATTTTATGGTTTGGAAATTAGAAAGGGGGACACACACACTTTCTACGACTTTGACAGCTAATATCTCACCAACGGTTGACTTAAATCACATTTAAATGGACAAGTTTTTTAGAAACCTCCATATCATTTTTAATCGCCTATACATCGATACCCCACACGACTGTGCGTTGAAATTTTTTTTTCATCCACCGGTTACATGTATGGAGTGCCCCCCCTAATTTAATATTTTTTTGTAATTTTACATCACTTTTATGTAGCGGTTCATAGAATACACCTTCCTACCAAATTTAATAATTGAAGTGCTTATAGTCTCCGAGTAAATCGGCTGTGACATACGGACGAACAGACATGACGAATCTATAAGGTTTCCGTTTTTCCCGTTTTGGCTACGGAACCCTAAAAAAACGACGTCATAACTCTTCTCCTTCTTTATTAATTTTTTGGTCCAACGGGGCCAATTGATTCATATGGATATGATACAGATCAATCGTTCCGATTTTCATGCTTCTAACACCATTTGCAGCATATTTTGGCGTGTCGGTAGCACTAAAATAATTCAGCATGCTTGTGGTGGCATTTGTATTATCTCGCGCAGGAGAAAACGAGATGCAAATGCAAGCAAACATTGGTGCTCTAGTATTAATCATACAAGTATTTAGATTTTAGATTAGGCAATAAAACAGCATCGTTTTAACTTGATTGTGGTACAATAATGAATTGTTTGAGTAGTCTTATTGAAAAAAGAAAAATAAAGACATCACTTCGGCATTTCAGATTGTTTTTTTTCTACTAATATTAAAACACGCCAAGCTTGAAATATTTGACAGAAACATATGTGACACTACTCGTTTATAAACGAGTCAGACATAAATGACAGGTGCACTTCGGTAATCGGCCGCGCAGGTATATCATCATTTGTTATTTTGTTTTACGTCTGCGCCTGTATTCACAATGAATTTTTCATCAGTATGTGTATGTGTCCTCTCGTGTCTTACTAAATTTCCTTTCTGTCTGCACTTGTAGTCACAGTGGTTACATTTGAATGGTTTTTCCCCAGTATGTATCCTCTCATGTTCTTGTAAACTTGATTTGACTGTGCACTTGTAGTCACAGTGACTACATTTGAATGGTTTTTCCCCAGTATGTATCCTCTCATGTCTTTGTAAACTTGATTTAACTGTGCACTTGAAGTCACAGTGGTTACATTTGAATGGTTTTTCCCCAGTGTGGGTATGTATCCTCTCATGGGATTTTAAATTTGATTTATTTGTACACTTGTAGTCACAGTGGTTACATTTGAATGGTTTTTCCCCAGTATGTATCCTCTCATGTTCTTGTAAACGCCATTTAAGTCTGCACTTGTAGTCACAGTGGTTACATTTGAATGGTTTTTCCCCAGTGTGCATCCTCTCATGTTTTTGTAAACTTGATCTAAGTGAGCACTTGTAGTCACAGTGGCTGCATTCAAATGGTTTTCCCCGAGTATGTATCCTCTCATGTCTCTGTAAACTTGATTTATCTGTGCACTTGAAGTCACAGTGGTTACATTCAAATGGTTTTTCGCCAGTGTGTATCCTCTCATGTTCTTGTAAACGTGATTTAGCTGTGCACTTGTAGTCACAGTGGTTACATTTGAATGGTTTTTCCCCAGTGTGCATTGTCTCATGTCTTTGTAAACTTGATTTAACTCTGCACTTGAAGTCACAGTGGCTACATTTGTATGGTTTTTCCCCAGTGTGTATCCTCTCATGGGTTTGTAAACTTGATTTAAGTGAGCACTTGTAGTCACAGTGGCTGCATTCAAATGGTTTTTCGCCAGTATGTACCCTTTTATGCATTATTAAATCTGTCTTTCGACTGCACTTAGACAAACACAAGCTACACTTATGAGGTTTTTCACAATAGTGTATCATTAAATGATGTTGTAAATGGTACTTATTTACTGTAGAATAACTACAATGATTACAATTTAGTAACTTCTTAACGATGTGGCTCCTGAAACTATTTCTGTGACCTGCAGTTGACATTAAACTTGTAACACCATGTTTGTTTTTCTCATGTTCTAAAACAAGCAATTTAGATTTGAATTTAGAATCGCAAAGATCACAAGCAAAATCCTTCTGGGTTGAGTTACTTAAAGGTGGTAAGTGGGTGTGAATGTGTTTCCTCAACAGAGCCTTATTATTGTAACTCCTGCCGCAGTCGTCGCACTGATAGGTGTTGCTCGACGTGTCGGTACAGTCGCGCGGCTCGCGAGTGCGCCGCAGCGTGTACGTGCGGCGCCCGACCCGGCACGAGCGCCGCGCCGCGTCCACCAGCAGCCGCTCCAGCCTGACCGAGCAAGCCCGCCCAAGAACATCCCCTGCTCTAACAAGGGGCTCTGTAACAAGACAAATTATTTGTTGTAGTCATAGCTGATGCATCACAGGACAGAATCATTTTTCTTGTGGAACTTCACATTATAAACACCTTTTTACCTCGTTTTTAGTCTTTGTTTTGTTGTTATTTTCCATATGTACCCAGATTTATTTATCTTAAGAAGGTTAAGTATTATCATTGATATATATTATAGTATGGCTTGTTAGCTCGAATTACGGGCCAATCTTGCAGAAAACACGAAATTTGGCATTCATGCAGCTTGTATATGTACGTGCTTCAATATTGAAAGAGAAACAAGTTAAAAAACTACTGTTCCCCCGCTGTTGTGTGTCCAATTCGTTTTTTTTTTCAATTTTGTTGAAAACGGCTATAGCTGTGAGAACACTGTCACAGGATGAAACGTTATTCATAAAATTACCTACAAAACATTCTTTGGATGTACGTTGATAGGACCTATCGTTTTCAAAATATGGTAACATTCATTGGGATAAGTACAACAGTAGTTGCTAAACCTGTTGAAATTTATATGTGTACACTCCACATGGGAATACCATAAACAATAGTAATAATCTATTATGACTCTAAGCAAATGACGTCACGACCGCTCTGTCACTCTCTCACTTCCTTGAATTTGTGTTTGTCCCAGGCAGGTTCAACGAGGAGCACACGTAGATTCTCATTTCGGACCGAAGTTTAAAACTGGACAATCAAAGTCAGTGGGGGCTATCGCATGTGAGTTCGCCGCTAGAGGCGCTAGTGTAGCGTGAGGTCTCCGAAATGTCAATCTTTGTGGTTGCGCTACGGTGGTTAATATCTAATTGGAACAACATCGTGAGTATTTTGCAATACCTGAGCTTGATTATGGCAAATATGAGTTACGGGTCAATGACTGTCAGTTCTTTGAGACAGTTTTGTCTTTCGGAAACTTATTTCCTCCTTTTTTCCGAACAAAACGGGGCTGCGCTACAATGCGAGATGTTGGATATTTTTACGGTACGGTTTTAAGGTATTAAATATGATTTAAACGTAAACTTCATTCCCATGCCCATAATAGCCAGTAAAAATTTTTGACAGCCGGACCTTACTCGACAGTGGCGCCAACTGGTGAGCACAAAAACGATAGCCCTCATTGGTGTCGCCGTCTTAAACGAGACATTGGCAGTTAATGGTCGCTCCCTTAATGTGATCGGTTGCCATAAATCAAGAAAGAATAGAATATAATCCCTGCAACTAAAATATACCTATCAAAACCAGTGTTTATAAAATTTATTTATTCTTAGTGTATCCATTATAAATTTAAACAAACCTTGGACTAAATATGTTGGAGTGTTATTTCTGAGTAAATAAAACACTACATACTCGTAGGCCAGATTTTCATTTAATCATCTCACACCACACACCACGTAAGTACCTTGCAGCAGTTGATCTTCGGATACACGCACTGCCAATGCGCTGTCTAATGCTATATTAAACAAAACCGCAGACATGTAACAATTGTGCGCATCGGGTTACAAGCATGGAATCTGTACCACAGACAGGTGGGTTGCACCAAACAGTTTGTAATCGTAAGCGGTGTTCGTTAAAATTTGTTGTATGGAAAGTTTGACAAGTTTCTATGGGATGACAGCAGCCGGCGCCATGTTTGACGATGACCGGCCTGTGATAATGTGATCGTATGTTGGTGCAACCGAACCAGTGTTCCGCGGTGATAATTTTCGTCGTCGCCGGCTCGCTCGATCGGTCAGTACGGTCGGCCGCAATCTAAAAGTCAGTAACTCATCATTCTCGAATAATGAATCCAATTCCGCGTGAAACCCATGGATAAAACATATAATATATACAATACAAAATGCATTTTTCTTTATATAAAAAAATAAAATTAATTTTTATATAACTTGCCCTGTTAGTAGGTATGTATATGTATGTCTGTCAAATTTTGCAACAGAATTTTAGACCCGTTACCATCAACCGATTGAGCTAAAATTGATATATTATGGTAGGTACCACCGAACTGACCTCATGATGGATACAAAAGGTGACCATAGCAACTCCTAAACGAAACGACATACCCTGTCGAGTTTGGGTTCGTTGGATTTGTCTTGCCAAGCACTTTTGTCCTAGATGATGACCGGGTCCTGATGATGGAGCCGGAGGGTGGCCATAGGAACTCCTAAGCCATCTTCCGGCTTCATCATGAGACCCTCACCTTTATGTTTAATAGTAAGTACTGAAGATGACAAAACAAACGAGCCCAAACTCGACTATCTTAGCGCTTTTCATCATAGAGTTCCGCTAGCCATCTTCCGGCTTCATCATGAGACCCTCACCATCATGTTTAATAGTAAGTACTGAAGATGACAAAACAAACAAGCCCAAATTCGACTATCTTAGCGCTTTTCATCATAGAGTTCCACCAGCCATCTTCCGGCTTCATCATGAGACCCTCACCATCATGTTTAATAGTAAGTACTGAAGATGACAAAACAAACGAGCCCAAATTCGACTATCTTAGCGCTTTTCATCATAGAGTTCCACTAGCCATCTTCCAGCTTCATCATGAGACCCTCACCATCATGTTTAGTCGTAAGTACTGAACATGACAAAACAAACGAGCCCAAACTCGACTATCTTAGCACTTTTCATCATTGAGTTCCATTGCTCTTGAGTGTAAAAGCTTATAATAACAAAAAACTTACCACATTTTGCATCAAGTAACTGCTGTGTAAAGATAGAATACTTACACAATTGATATCGAAATATTTTACAGTGACGTCGCTCCTCATCGAGACGTGCTCTCCCTTTGAGAACTCATGGGTGACTGAATGTTTCGTGCGTAGCTCACTTATTATATTTCAACGTTTTCGCTCCATAGTAATTTTGTATGGCGAATTTAGGGGGCATTTTTAAAAAATCATTACTAAATAACCAAAGCACATTATGACCTAAAACTTCCGATATCTTATAGTTAATATGTTTGAGATTTGTTTGAGTAGGATTTTGAAACTAAAGTACGTTATCTATTTTCTTTAACTAATTTTACTTAACGCCGACACGCGTTCTTCTCATTTTTTGTACAAGTTTACGGAATT
Source organism: Epiblema foenella (assembly GCA_963556455.1). Taxonomy (NCBI): domain Eukaryota; kingdom Metazoa; phylum Arthropoda; class Insecta; order Lepidoptera; family Tortricidae; genus Epiblema; species Epiblema foenella. The sequence goes on along the minus strand of OY747122.1, from coordinate 10,100,563 downwards.
GTATTTATTAAACTGTAATTGATCATAGATTATTAATAGTTATACATTGTGGACACACTCTTTGTGATAATAATTACATATATTTTATATTTTTTATTAATAATTGTGAACTTCATCGATTGAACGGTGACTGCCGTTTTTGCTAATTATGCTTGACGCAGTCTTAATATGGGTTTTGAAGAGAACCATGTGTTCTACTCTACATCCTCAAAAGTTTGATATATTCTTTGTTTAATTGTTTATTTTGGCATAACCGGTACAATATTTCTTATAGAATATATCAGTTACTTAAATCATAAACCAACAAAGTTGCCACAACTCAATACTACATATAGGTAGAACAGAATTTGGGATAATCCAGGATTTGTGCTGCTTTTCTGGTATTTAAATTATTAGATACCTGCATAATTACTAATCTCATAATATCACATACTTGAGTGTTTCTAAGGCTTACTACCTCTAAATATATAAGCTACTGACCTGGAAGTGTGGAAGGCACACAAGGCCGGTGGAGCTCCACGGGTCCCAGCACAAGCTCATCCTTGATCTGGTGGTCTGCATACAGCTCGCACAAGCCCGCACTGTCCTCACACTCCGCCTCCTCCTTCACATGTGCCCCGGTCTCCACATTGTCACACTCCTCAGCCTCCTCTTTCACACACACCTCCTCCGCCTCAGTCTTCACACACGTTTCTAGTGACATGATACCTTGTGGTTTTAACGCTGGAGTGACTATCCTGCACCTGCAATGCAATATTCAGATACTGTCTTACAGCAACATCCAGAGAGCTTAGATCTGAATGTGTTACAAGAGGTTTTAAAACTGAAACAAGGATAATGGTACGGCAAAGGTGTCAAAGCCCGTTGCTTGCTTCAATGTAATATAATCCACGCTACTGTCTTAAGTTAGAAGTTAAATTACATATATACAAAATAAGGGTGATTGCGAAGACCAATCTAGTAAACTGGAGGAAATAAAAAAGAGACAAAGAGAACACTACCTGTGCATTTATATACCACTGCGAACAAGTAACATGAAACCTTAGGGAAAACGAGTGGTGACGCTAAGACGCGACCACCGTTTGGGTGGGAATAAACGCCACGCTATTAGTAATAGTCCGATGGTCCATTGGTCGTATTACAACTGAATTGAGGTATTTACCTAGACTAAATAACTAAAATTGCACCTAGATAAGAGTGTGTATGACTACCATGCTATTATTGCTATTATTCTATATTCTTCTTTCAGTGTTGCCAGACGCCAAAATACAAAAATCTGAAGTTGCTCTGTCTAAAGGTGCTGCCAAAGAGAATATAACCACTACGTTCTAAGAGACGGGACTTCGAACTAGGTTTTGGATGACAGTGACATTGGCCAAACATTCTGTACCACAATAAAATAAAAAAAAGGAAATAGGTAATTGTTAGCAAAGCCGTCTGGGCAGTGGGACCGCGTGACATGAGTAGCACAACTATAAAGTAAACGCCAACAACTTTCAGTATAATCACTTATATTACGTTTAAATAATACAGCGATTATTGCATTAATTTCTTAATATGTGTATATAGGTTGTAAAGTTAAAATTGTATAACATATAAAATAAATGGGACGAGCACACCTTATACCTAGGACGACAGGGATCAAAGAGAATGTAGACAGCATGCCACAGATTATACATCAATGTACGGCATAGACAAATAATTGAATATAATTCTAACACCCCGCCTTATGCTGTACATTAGATAAATCTATAACCTGACACTATGATGGAATCTGGAATTACACAGAATTACATAAGCACTGAATGAAAAACAAAAAAAGTTATATGTAAGAGACTACCTATATGGTTGTTCACATAATAACATTTATAAGCTATTTGGAGTCTACATTTACAATACATTTCATATTGAGACTTTTTACAAACTTAGAATGCTTCTGTGCACATAATGGTTTTGTGAGAACATCAGCAATCATTTCATCAGTACATAGATATTTTACATTTATTTTCCCTTCATGTATCAAGTCTTTTACGAAGTGGTACCGCAAGTCTATATGTTTAGTTTTTCTATGGGAATATTCTTTCACTAATAACAATTTCTGTGCACTCTGATTATCGTTAAATACAGTGACATTAAATTGTTTATCAATTATTTCTGATAAGAAATTCCTGATAAAGCAAATGTCCTTGCATACATCGCCAATACAAAGAAATTCACTTTCTGTCGAAGAAAGTGCGACACATCGTTGCTTTCTTGCTTCCCAGTTGATGACATTATTACCGAGTTTAACTACAAAGCCAGTATATGACTTGCGGTCAGTTACGTCATTAGCCCAGTCTGCATCTGAGAAAGCGTTTATTTCGAAGTTCTTATCCTTCTCGAAATAAAGGCCATAATTGATTGTTCCGGCTAGATACCTCAATACTCTTTTTGCAGTGCGCCAATGACTTTCATCAAAACATGTACTGTACTGACTTAATTGACTACAGGCATATGCAATATCTGGGCGGCTACATACACTAAGAAATGATAATGAACCCAGAAGCTGCCGATATTGATAGGTATTGTCATCTAAAGGCTTGCCAGACTTTTCAAGTTTGCAATTTAAAGGTAACGGGGTTGAAACAGGCTTACAATCTGTCATGTTGTATTTAGCCAATAGCCGCTTAATATAATCATGCTGGTCTAGAACAGTTACGTCATTGTACTTGGTAACGTTTATCCCAAGACAATTCTTTAATGTACCGAGATGACGTATATCAAAGTGCTGTTTTAGCAATGATGTAACTGTTTCTATACAATTACTATGAAACACATAAAAGTCGTCAACAAATAAGGCAATAATTACATATTCAGATTGATTTTTCTTAATATACACACATGGCTCACATTTACTTTGTTTATATCCATTTTGAGATAGCAATGTATGAATTTTTTTGTTCCACATTCGGCTAGCTTGCTTTAAGCCGTATATACTTTTTCTCAATAAACAGATTTTATTATCATCAGTTTGAAAACCGGTTGGCCGCTCCATGTAGATTTTTTCGTCTAACTCGCCATTTAAAAATGCTGTTGTGACGTCAATATGGTCCATGGAGAGATCCAACTGATTTGCAATAACAAACAAAATGCGTAAAGTGGAATGCCTAACCACAGGCGAATAGGTATCCGAATAATCGATTCCTTCTTTTTGACTGTAACCACAAGCGACAAGTCTAGCTTTAAACCTTGTGAAGTTACCAGTTGCATCATATTTCTTCTTGAAAACCCATTTGTTTTTGACAACATTAACATTTTGTGGGCGATCAACTAACTCCCATACATTGTTTTTGATCATGGAATTTAACTCACTTTCCATGGCACCGTACCATTCATCCTTTTCAGGAGAATTCATGGCGTCGCGGAAGGTAAGTGGTTCATGTGATGGACTCGCTGCAGCCACCAGAGACGTTAAATGATAATCATTATACCTTTCAGGATAAATGCCTCTTGTATTCCGCATAGGCCGAGAGATAGACGAGACGGTAGGTTCCTCCGTCATCATCGGCACGTGTTCTGCAGATGTAGTGGGCGGCAGAGAGGTGTTAGGGCTGGACAGCACCACATCCTCATCACCAGCCTCGATGTCATCTTCAGTAGTGCGGTACAGATCAGACAGAGGTGACAGCACCGGTGAACTTGTCGCCTCCTCTGAAATCGTCAAAGAGTTCTGATTAGAATTTACATCATTAACATCGTCATTATGGCTATTATTGATATTGAGACTATTATCACAGTCATTATTACTACTAATATCACAGTTATTAGATTTATTATTGCAGCTAGAATCCTCGTTATTATTATTTTTTGAATTATTATCAATATTAATTAAATTATCAAAAATAATAAAATTTGCTCTTTGCCCGTCAGTCCCAGGGTATAATAAATCCTTTCCTATAAATTTGTCCTCAAGAAAAGCAACGCTTCTAGAATAAATAACCCTCTTAGGATTAGCAGGATCTATTAAGCGATAACCTTTGCATGTTTCACCATATCCTACAAATATATACTGTTTTGCTTTAGCATCCAGTTTTCGCCTCTTCTGATTAGGTACATGTGAGTATGCTACACAGCCAAAAACGCGCAGATGACGAAGATCTATATTAGATCCTGTCCATTCACACTCAGGAATTCTATCTGATAAAGCAGTACTTGGCACGTGATTTTTAATAAAAATGGCCGTCATAACAGCCTCGCCCCAGTAGCGATCAGGTAACTGTGACTCCTGTAACATGGCTCTAGCTTTCTCAAAGATAGTACGGTTCGCTCTTTCGCTAACACCGTTCTGCGAAGGGCTGTAAGGACAAGTGGTTTGGTGAATAATGCCTTCCTTTTTAAGATAATTGGACAATTGATGATTGCAATATTCAGTTCCTTGATCAGTTCTTAAAACTTTAATATGCAAACCAGTTTGTTTTTCAACTAAATTTTTAAACTCAACAAATTTGGAACTTACTTCTGATTTGTTCTTGAGAAGATATCCAAAAGTCTTCCTTGTTCTGTCATCAGTAAACGTCAGCAAATAGCGGTGTCCGCCCCAGCTGGGTACATGAACAGGTCCGGCGATGTCGCTGTGTACCAGGTCCAAGGTTTGAGCTGCACGCCCCGCACTTGACCGAGGACACGATGTTTCACACATCTTCCCAGTAAGGCAGGCGATACAACGAGTGGGCACGCCGTCTTCAGGCTGAAAAACGACACCACACTGATTCCCTCCACCTAGTATAGACATACCTCGTTTGTTCAGATGACCTAAGCGCTTGTGCCATATAGAAAAAGGCACAGCAGCTGCAGCATTGGCACTCATGGATCCTTGCCTAGATTGCAGGGACATAGAGTCGCCTAATTGGGGGTGAGGTCGCTTTTGCTCATTTACTTTGACTTTATAAAGACCATTATGTTTGTTAATAGTTAAAACCTGTTTGCCTGTGATTTGACAAGAACTGTAAATATTACATTTATCATTGGAAAAGATCACAACATAACCTTTTTTTGTAAGCTCACTAACAGACAACAAATTTTTTGATAGATTAGGCACATACAGTGCATTATCAAATGAAAGTTCAGAAGAAATAACAATCTTACCACTTAATTCACTATGTAAATTCTGTCCATTTGCTATAGATATTACACAGTTCCTATGTTTGGCATCCTGCAGCAGAGACTTGTCACAAGTCATACAAGTAGAAGCGCCCGAATCAATAATAAATTCACTTGAATATGATGCGGAGAATGCCGAAGCATACATTGTGTGTTCGCCTCCATTCTTGGCTTCTTCCTTCTTCTTTTTAAAGCAGCGACTAGCAACATGTCCAACCTTTTGACAGTATGTGCAGGTGACTTTGTTTTTCTTCACTTTCTTCTTAGCTACAAACGCTAGTGTGTCTGAAGTGGTACTGGAATTGTTTCGCCTATGCTCCTCTTGAAGTAATCGAGTGCGGACAACTTCACTCGATAGGCTTCCGCTAAGGTTAGCTGTCTCTAGGCCCGATACAAGGATGTTAAATTCTTCTGGTAGTCCGGACAGAAGAATTTCTGCTATTTCTTCGTCGTCTATCTTCTTACCAATGTCAGACAATTGTGTGACGAGCTTCAGGACTCCTTCGATATATGCTGACATGTTGGAAAAATGACTATATTCCACTCGATGAAGTTGACGTAGCAGGAGAACTCTCCTGTACAGCCCCTTATCCTCAAAAGTATCAGACAATTGTTTCCAGGCGTCCTTCGCTTTCTTTGCGTCACGAACGATCTGATAAAGGTTAGGTTGGATTGACAAACAGATTCTAGCTAACGCACGTGCATCCTTCGTTTCATCTGTGGCATCCGGGTCCGTGCCTTCCACATATTGCCAAAGACCTTCTAGAGTAAGTAGCATTTTGATGGCGAATTTCCAATTAATCCAGTTATCGAGACCGGTTAACTTCTCGATACCATTTGAGGTTATGCATGCGGTCGGTCCCTGAGGCGTAGTTGGCTGACTCATGTTATATTGATATATATATTGTTACTCACGCTTTTTAATCGTCTTCTTCGTAAGCTTCTTGAAGTCTTGGCCCTGAACCTGTTAGCAAAGCCGTCTGGGCAGTGGGACCGCGTGACATGAGTAGCACAACTATAAAGTAAACGCCAACAACTTTCAGTATAATCACTTATATTACGTTTAAATAATACAGCGATTATTGCATTAATTTCTTAATATGTGTATATAGGTTGTAAAGTTAAAATTGTATAACATATAAAATAAATGGGACGAGCACACCTTATACCTAGGACGACAGGGATCAAAGAGAATGTAGACAGCATGCCACAGATTATACATCAATGTACGGCATAGACAAATAATTGAATATAATTCTAACAGTAATGCCAACATAACAGCGCGATAGGGATGTAACTTTGATGTAGTACGGTTAACGATATCGATAAACGATGACTAGTGACGTCGTGGGTTCCATTTATATAAAAATCCCAGTTAGAGGGCGTCCATTATTTACGTGAGATGTTTTTGGCGGGAGGGGATCGAATTTTGCCAAAAACACCTCACATTAATAATGGATGCTCCTTTATTAACATTGGGGTTTGAATCCATTCTTAACTGGTTAGGTTATGACGACTACACTACGACGCCCATGCGCTTATTCCGCAGTGGGTAGGGCTAGAAATAAATAAATTAAAAAAGTATAAAGTTTTGTTGCTTTAAATATATTCACCATCTCTTTAGACGACTTTCCTTTCGGTTAAAATCTTTGGGTTGAAAGTGGTAACCACAAACAAATTTTAATTCGTTCAACTTCTCAATCGGAACGTAGGCTAGATCTTCATTGCCAATCACTTTCACCCACTGTCTGCAACTGAAAAATACCAGAGTTCTATATGATAAGCTAGTTATCGATATGTTACGGCCAACACTAGTATGTATAGCATACGAATAAAACTAAATTGCAAATAACGCTTCTTATTTTGCTTACATGTAACTTGCTGTGGTACATATTAATAGATAATCTGCAATTAATTGCTTACCGGTCGTGATCTTAAGGAAATCTTGCCATTAATTTCCTTTTCTCGTCATCTTTTCGACCGACACGAAAACCACAAATAACACATACCCTATAGGCTGAAACAGTTCGTGGCATTTTGAAAAACACACTGCCTTCTTACTACATGCTTTTTCACTTTAAATTAAGGTTTCCAACATTTATAAATACCAAAATACCACACTACGAACTGATCAACAAAGAAACAATATGGCGATCACTCAAGTTGAACGGAAGTGACCAGGGGCGCTACCGCGATCAGCAAACGAAGTTTTCCCTCTCTGACGCACTTGCACGTTCGGACGTAAGTGCGATAAAGAGTGAAAACTTCGTTTGCTGTTGGCGGTAGCGCCCCAGAGGTGACATTGACATGTGACTGAGATGGATTAACTGAGGGAGCGAGATCCGCCATTAATTTTTGGCCAAATTCCATACAAAAGTGACATTTTGTAAATTTTGTTCCTAGTAGCGCGAGCCTGGGTGCTGCTACACATGTACCAATGCAAACTCAATCCGTTTTAGAATCGCAGATAACCTCCACTAGTAAGAGTTTATAGGATGAACGAAGTGCGCGCGCCGCACATGGGCGATGTTTCGCTAATAAAGTGCCCAGTCCCATGCCGCTCAGTCATTCACTCATACTGCGAACGGCATTCGAAATTTTCCCTCTCTGTCGCACTTACAAGTTTGCACATAAGTGCGACAGAGAGGGAAAACTTCGTTTGTGGTTCGCTGTGGACCTATACGCACGTGGCACAGAAATTAAAGTAAATTGTTAACTATGTATGAATTCTGCATTTTCATTCTAAAATCCGGGTTTTTGAAGAGCACCTTTAGATTTTTGTATTTTGGCATCTGGCAATACTGAGAGAAGAATACAATAATAGCATGGTAGTCATAGACACTCTTATCTAGGAGGTTATGTTTGGTGATGATTGTCGTCAAAACTATAATGCAATTTTAGTTATTTAGTCAAGGTAAATACCTCAATTCAGTTGTAATACGACCAATGGACCATTACTAATAGCGTGGCGTTTATTCCCACCCATCCGGTGGTCGCGTTTTAGTGTCACCACTCGTTTTCCCTAAGGCTTCGTGTTACTTGTTCGCAGTGGTATAATTGGTATATAAATGCACAGGTAGTGTTCTCTTTGTCTCTTTTTTATTTCCTCCAGTTTACTAGATTGGTCTTCGCAATCACCCTTATTTTGTATATGTAATTTAACTTCTAACTTACAGACAGTAGCGTGGATTATATTATATTGAAGCAAGCAAAGGGCTTTGACACCTTTGTCGTACCATTATCCTTGTTTTAGTTTTAAAACCTCTTGTAACACATTCAGATCAAAGCTCTCTGGATGTTGCTGTAAGACAGTATCTGAATATTGCATTGCAGGTGCAGGATAGTCACTCCAGCGTTAAAACCACAAGGTATCATGTCACTAGAAACATTGTGTGTGAAGACTGAGGCGGAGGAGGTGTGTGTGAAAGAGGAGGCTGAGGAGTGTGACAATGAGGAGACCGGGACACATGTGAAGGAGGAGGCTGTGGAGTGTGACAATGAGGAGACCGGGACACATGTGAAGGAGGAGGCGGAGTGTGAGCACAGTGCGGGCTTGTGCGAGCTGTATGCAGACCACCGGATCAAGGATGAGCTTGTGCTGGGCCCCGTGGAGCTCCACCGGCCTTGTGTGCCTTCCACACTTCCAGGTCAGTAGCTTATATATTTAGAGGTAGTAAGCCTTAGAAACACTCAAGTATGTGATATTATGAGATAAGTAATTATGCAGGCATCTAATAATTTAAATACCAGAAAAGCAGCACAAATCCTGGATTATCCCAAATTCTGTTCTACCTATATGTAGTATTAAGTTGTGGCAACTTTGTTGGTTTATGATTTAAGTAACTGATATATTCTATAAGAAATATTGTACCAGTTATGCCAAAATAAACATTAAAACAAAGAATATATCAAACTTTTGAGGATGTAGAGTAGAACACATGGTTTTCTTCAAAACCCATATTAAGACTGCGTCGAGCATAATTAGCAAAAACGGCAGTCACCGTTCAATCGATGAAGTTCACAATTATTAATAAAAAATATAAAATATATGTAATTATTATCACAAAGAGTGTGTCCACAATGTATAACTATTAATAATCTGTAATCAATTACAGTTTAATAAATACAATTCCGTAAAGTTGCACAAAAAATGAGAAGAACGCGTGTCGGCGTTAAGTAAAATTTGTTAAAGAAAATAGATAACATACTTTAGTTTCAAAATCCTACTCAAACAAATCTCAAACGTATTAACTATAAGATATCGGAAGTTTTAGGTCATAATGTGCTTTGGTTATTTAGTAATGATTTTTTAAAAATGCCCCCTAAATTCGCCATACAAAATTACTATGGAGCGAAGACGTTGAAATATAATAAGTGAGCTAGGCACGAAACATTCAGTCACCCATGAGTTAAAGGGAGAGCACGTCTCGATGAGGAGCGACGTCACTGTAAAATATTTCGATATCAATTGTGTAAGTATTCTATCTTTACACAGCAGTTACTTGATGTAAAATGTGGTAAGTTTTTTGTTATTATAAGCTTTTACACTCAAGAGCAATGGAACTCAATGATGAAAAGTGCTAAGATAGTCGAGTTTGGGCTCGTTTGTTTTGTCATGTTCAGTACTTACTATTAAACATGATGGTGAGGGTCTCATGATGAAGCTGGAAGATGGCTAGTGGAACTCTATGATGAAAAGCGCTAAGATAGTCGAATTTGGGCTCGTTTGTTTTGTCATCTTCAGTACTTACTATTAAACATGATGGTGAGGGTCTCATGATGAAGCCGGAAGATGGCTTAGGAGTTCCTATGGCCACCCTCCGGCTCCATCATCAGGACCCCGGTCATCATCTAGGACCAAAGTGCTTGGCAAGACAAATCTAACGAACCAAAACTCGACGGGGTTATGTTGTTTCGTTTAGGAGTTGCTATGGTCACCTTTTGTATCCATCATGAGGTCAGTTCGGTGGTACCTACCATAATATATCAATTTTAGCTCAATCGGTTGATGGTAACGGGTCTAAAATTCTGTTGCAAAATTTGACAGACATACATACCTACTAACAGGGCAAGTTAAATATTTTTTTTTTTAAATAAAGAAAATATTATATGTTTTATCCATGGGTTTCACGCGGAATTGGATTCATTATTCGAGAATGATGAGTTACTAACTTTTAGACTGCGGCCGACCGTACTGACCGATCGAGCGAGCCGGCGACGACGAAAATTATCACCGCGGAACACTGGGTCGGTTGCACCAACATACGATCACAGGCAGGTCATCGTCAAATATGGCGCCGGCAGCTGTCATCCCGTAGAAACTTGTCAAACTTTCCATACAATCAAATTTTAACGAACACCGCTTACGATTACACACTGTTTGGTGCAACCCAGCCTCTGTCTGTGGTAGAGATTCCATGCTTGTAACCCGATGCGCACAATTGTTACATATCTGCGGTTTTGTTGAATATAGCATTAGACAGCGCATTGGCAGTGCGTGTATCCGAAGATCAACTGCTGCAAGGTACTTACGTGGTGTCAGATGATTAAATGAAAATCTGGCCTACGAGTATGTAGTGTTTTATTTACTCAGAAATAACACTCCAACATATTTAGTCCAAGGTTTGTTTAAATTTATAATGGATGCACTAAGATTAAATAAATTTGATAAACACTGGTTTTGATAGCCATATTTTAGTTGCAGGGATTCTATTCTATTCTTTTTTGATTTATGTCATCCGGGCACATTAAGGGAGCGACCATTAACTGCCAATGTCTCGTTTACGACGGCGACACCAATGAGGGCTATCGTTTTTGTGCTCACCAGTTGGCGCCACTGTCGAGTAAGGTCCAGCTGTCAAAAATTTTTACTGGCTATTTATGGGCGTGAGAACGAAGTTTACGTTTAAATCATATTTAATACCTTAAAACCGTACCGTAAAAATATCCAACATCCCGCATTGTAGTAAACTCATATTTGCCATAATCAAACTCAGGTATTGCAAAATACTCACCATGTTGTTCCAATTAGATATTAACCACCGTAGCGCAACCATAAAGATTGACATTTGACATTTCGGAGCCCTCTCGCTACACTAGCGCCTCTAGCGGCGAACTCACACGCGATAGCCCCCACTGACTTTGATTGTCCAGTTTTAAACTTCGGTCCGAAATGAGAATCTACGTGTGCTCCTCGTTGAACCTGCCTGGGACAAACACAAATTCAAGGAAGTGAGAGAGTGACAGATCGGTCGTGACGTCATTTGCTTAGAGTTATAATAGACTAGCTTTTACCCGCGGCTTCGCCCGCGTAATAAAAGTATTTTTTAACCGTCTACAAAAAAGGAGGTTCTGAGTTTGATCCGTATGTTTGTATGTACGTATGTAGATACGTATGGATGTCATTTCCGTAATCGGCACCCCGTGAAACCATAAAGACGACACCTATATAATTTTTTAAGATAAATTAATTTCCGCCATCTTGGATTTGAAAATGCATGTCATTTTCGTAATCCGCACCCCGAGGAATCTCGGAGATGACACGCATATCGATTTTTAGGAAAAAAAAATGACGGTATATCATCATATAACGTCATCATATTTGAAAATGGTTGTCATTTTCGTAATCGGCACCTCGAGGAACAACAAAAATGACACCCATATCGATTTTTAAGAAAAAGAAACTTCCGCTATCTTGGATTTGAAAATGCATGCCATTTTCGTAATCGGCACCCCGAAGAACCTCGAATATGACACCCATATTACTGCTCCCCGCACAAACTTGAAACCCTTTTTCACCCCTTTAGGGGAGCAATTCCGAAAAACGCTGAAACGTGTTTTGTTGTATTTAAATAAAGTCCATATACGAAGTTTTAAATCTCTCATTTCAAAAAGATTTGCTTCCCGTATAAATTTGGACCCCCTTTTCACCCCTTTAGGGAAGAAATTTCAAAAAACGCTGAAATATGGTTTGTTGTATTTTAACAGAGTCTATAATATATACGCAGTTTTAAATCTCTCACTTCAAAAAAGATTTGCTCCCCGTACAAACTTGGAACCCCCTTTTAACCACTTTAGGGGAGCAATTTAGAAACACGCTGAAATACGTTCTGTTGTATTTAAACAAAGATTCTATTTACGAAGTTTCAAATCTCTCACTTCAAAAAAGATTCGCTCCCCGTACAAACTTTGAACCCCCTTTTCATCCCTTTAGGGGAGCAATTTAGAAAAACGCTGAAATACGCCATTAATGTATTTAAACAGAGAGTCTTTATACAAAGTTTCAACGCTTTTTCCCGCGGCTTCGCCCGCGTACTAAGAGTAATTTTTAACCGTCTACAAAAAAGGAGGTTCTCAGTTTGATTGGAGATATGTATTGGTTGTCATTTTCGTAATCGGCACTCCGAGGAACCACAAAGATGAAACCCATATCGATTTTTAAGAAAAATAAATGTCTGCCATCTTTGATTTGAAACTGGATGTCATTTTCGTAATCGGCACCCAGAGCAACCTCGAAAATGACACCCATATTGATTTTTAAGAAAAATAAATGTCCGCCATCTTGGATTTGAAAATGGATGTCATTTTTGTAATTTGCACCCCAAGGAACCACGAAGATGACACCCATATTGATTTTTCAGAAAAATAAATCTCCGCCATCTTTGATTTGAAAATTCATGCCATTTTCGTAATCGGCACCACGAGGAACCTCGAAGACGACACCCATATCGATTTTTAAGAAAAATAAATGTCCGCCATCTTGGATTTGAAAATGGATGTCATTTTTGTAATCTGCACCCCGAGGAACCTCAAAGACGACACCCATATCGATTTTTATAAATATAAATATCCGCCATCTTTGATCTGAAAATGAGTATCATTTTCGTAATCGGCACCCAGAGGAACCTCGAAAATGACACCCATATTGATTTTTAAGAAAAATAAATGTCCGCCATCTTGGATTTGAAAACGGATGTCATTTTTGTAATTTGCACCCCGAGGAACCACGAAGATGACACCCATATTGATTTTTAAGAAAAATAAATCTCCGCCATCTTTGATTTGAAAATTCATGCCATTTTCGTAATCGGCACCACGGGGAACCTCGAAGACGACACCCATATCGATTTTTAAGAAAAATAAATGTCCGCCATCTTGGATTTGAAAATGGATGTCATTTTTGTAATCTGCACCCCGAGGAACCTCAAAGATGACACCCATATCGATTTTTATAAAAATAAATATCCGCCATCTTTGATCTGAAAATGAGTGTCATTTTCGTAATCGGCACCCAGAGGAACCTCGAAAATGACACCCATATTGATTTTTAAGAAAAATAAAAGTCCGCCATCTTGGATTTGAAAATGGATGTCATTTTTGTAATTTGCACCCTGAGGAACCTCGAAGATGACACCCATATTGATTTTTAAGAAAAAAATATGTCCGCCATCTTTAATTTGAAAATGAATGTCATATTCGTAATCGGCACCCCGAGGTATCTCGAAAATGACACCCATATCGATTTTTAAGAAAAGGAAAAATTTGCTCCCCGCTCAAACTTGGAACCCTCTTTTCACCCCTTAAAGGGAGCAATTCCGAAAAACGCTGAAACATGTTTTGTTGTATTTAAACAAAGAGTCTATATACGAAGTTTTAAATCTCTCACTTCAAAAAAGATTTGCTCTCCGTACAAACTTGGAACCCCCTTTTGAACCCTTTAGGGGAGCAATTTCGAAAAACGCTTAAATATGTATTGTTGTATTTAAACATAGAGTCTATGTACGAAGTTTTAAATCTCTCACTTCAAAAAAGATTTGCTCCCCGTACATACTTGAAACCCCCTTTTCACCCTTTTAGGGAAGCAATTTCGAAAGACGCTTATTCATGTTTTGTTGTATTTAAACAGAGAGTCTATATACGAAGTTTCAAATATCTCACTTTTAAAAAGATTTTCTCCCCGTACAAACTTTGAACCCCCTTTTCACCCCTTTAATGGAGCAATTTAGAAAAACGCTGAAATACGCCATTAATATATTTAAACACAGACTCTATATACAAAATTTCATGTCTCTCACTTTAATAAATACGGTTTTTCATACAAACTTTGGACCCCTGTTTCACCCCTTTAGGGGGTGAATTTTGAAAAATCCTTTCTTAGTGCACCCCTAGACCTTATAAAGAACCTACGTGCCAAATTTGTAATCTCTAGAACCAGCGGTTTGGGCTGTGCGTTGATATGTCAGTCAGTCAGTCAGTCGGTCAATCAGTCAGTCAGTTTCTTCTTTTATATATTTAGAAGATATCCGCCATCTTTGATCTGAAAATGAGTGTCATTTTCGTAATCGGCACCCAGAGGAACCTCGAAAATGACACCCATATTGATTTTTAAGAAAAATAAATGTCCGCCATCTTTAATTTGAAAATGAATGTCATTTTCGTAATCGGCACCCCGAGGTATCTCGAAAATGACACCCATATCGATTTTTAAGAAAAGGAAAAATTTGCTCCCCGCTCAAACTTGGAACCCTCTTTTCACCCCTTAAAGGGAGCAATTCCGAAAAACGCTGAAACATGTTTTGTTGTATTTAAACAAAGAGTCTATATACGAAGTTGTAAATCTCTCACTTCAAAAAAGATTTGCTCTCCGTACAAACTTGGAACCCCCTTTTGAACCCTTTAGGGGAGCAATTTCAAAAAACGCTTAAATATGTTTTGTTGTATTTAAACATAGAGTCTATGTACGAAGTTTCAAATATCTCACTTTAAAAAAGATTTTCTCCCCGTACAAACTTTGAACCCCCTTTTCACCCCTTTAGTGGAGCAATTTAGAAAAACGCTGAAATACGCCATTAATATATTTAAACACAGACTCTATTTACAAAGTTTCATGTCTCTCACTTTAATAAATACGGTTTTTCATACAAACTTTGGACCCCCGTTTCACCCCTTTAGGGGTTGAATTTTGAAAAATCCTTTCTTAGTGCACCCCTAGACCTTATAAGGAACCTACATGCCAAATTTGGAATCTCTAGAACCAGCGGTTTGGGCTGTGCGTTGATAGATCAGTCAGTCAGTCAGTCAGTCAGTCAGTCAGTCAGTCAGTCAGTCAGTCAATCAGTCAGTCAGTTTCTTCTTTTATATATTTAGATTATTACTATTGTTTACGGTATTCCAATTTGAAGTGGACACATATAAATTTCAACAGGTTTAGCAACTACTGTTGTACTTATCCCAATGAATGTTACCATATTTTGAAAATGATAGGTCCTATCAATGTACATCCAAAGAATGTTTTGTAGGTAATTTTATGAATAACGTTTCAGCCTGTGACAGTGTTCTCACAGCTATAGCCGTTGTCAATAAAAAAAAAAAACGAATTGGACACACAACAGCGGGGGAACAGTAGTTTTTTAACTTGTTTCTCTTTCAATATTGAAGCACGTACATATACAAGCTGCATGAATGCCAAATTTCGTGTTTTCTGCAAGATTGGACCGTATTTCGAGCTAACAAGCCATACTATGATATATATCAATGATAATACTTAATAAATCTGGGTACATATGGAAAATAACAACAAAACAAAGACTAAAAACGAGGAAAATAGTTCCACAAGAAGAATGATTCTGTCCTGTGATGCATCAGCTATGACTACAACAAATAATTTGTCTTGTTACAGAGCCCCTTGTTAGAGCAGGGTATGTTCTTGGGCGGGCTTGCTCGGTCAGGCTGGAGCGGCTGCTGGTGGACGCGGCGCGGCGCTCGTGCCGGGTCGGGCGCCGCACGTACACGCTGCGGCGCACTCGCGAGCCGCGCGACTGTACCGACACGTCGAGCAACATCTATCAGTGCGACGACTGCGACAGGAGTTTCAATAATAAGGCTCTCTTGAGGAAACACATTCACACCCACTTACCACCTTTAAGTAACTCAACCCAGAAGGATTTTGCTTGTGATCTTTGCGATTCTAAATTCAAAACTAAATTGCTTGTTTTAGAACATGAGAAAAATAAACATGGTGTTACAAGTTTAATGTCAACTGAAGGTCACAGAAATAGTTTCAGGAGCCACATTGCTAAGAAGTTACTAAATTGTAATCATTGTAGTTATTCTACAGTAAATAAGTACCATTTACAACATCATTTAATGATACACTATTGTGAAAAACCTCATAAGTGTAGCTTGTGTTTGTTTAAGTGCAGTCGAAAGGCAAATTTAATAATGCATAAAAGGGTACATACTGTTGAAAAACCATTTAAGTGTAGCCCCGGCGACTACAAATGCCGACAGAAGGCAAAGTTACAGAGTTATGAGAGGATACACACTGGAGAAAAACCATTCAAATGTAGCCACTGTGACTACAAGTGCACAGTTAAATCACGTTTACAAGAACATGAGAGGATACACACCGGGGAAAAACCATTCAAATGTAGCCACTGTGACTACAAGTGCACAGCTAAATCAAATTTACGGATTCATGAGAGTATACACACTGGAGAAAAACCATTCAAATGTAGTCACTGTGACTACAAGTGCACAGCTAAATCACGTTTACAAAGACATGAGATGATACACACTGGAGATAAACCATTCAAATGTAGCCACTGTGACTACAAGTACACGACTAAATCAAGTTTACGGAGACATGAGAGAATACACACTGGAGAAAAACTATTCAAATGTAGCCACTGTGACTACAAGTGCACAGTTAAATC
Organism: Epiblema foenella; assembly: GCA_963556455.1. Taxonomy (NCBI): domain Eukaryota; kingdom Metazoa; phylum Arthropoda; class Insecta; order Lepidoptera; family Tortricidae; genus Epiblema; species Epiblema foenella. The sequence continues at coordinate 10,083,710 of OY747122.1, read as the reverse complement.
AAGTTTACAAAGCCATGAGATGATACACACTGGGGAAAAACCATTCAAATGTAGCCACTGTGACTACAAGTGCATAGTTAAATTAAGTTTATGGAGACATGAGAGAATACACACTGGAGAAAAACCATTCAAATGTAGCCACTGTGACTACAAGTGCGCAGTTAAATCAAGTTTACAAAGACATGAGAGGATGCACACTGGGGAAAAACCATTCAAATGTAGCCACTGTGACTACGAGTGCATAGATAAAGTAAGTTTACGAAGACATGAGAGAATACACACTGGAAAAAAACCATTTAAGTGTAGCCAATGTGACTACAAGTGCCGACAGAAGTCAAAGTTACAGATTCATGAGAGGATACACACTGGAGAAAAACCATTCAAATGTAGCCACTGTGACTACAAGTGCACAGTTAAATCACATTTACAAAGACATGAGATGATACACACTGGGGAAAAACCATTCAAGTGTAGCCACTGTGACTACAAGTGCATAGATAAAGTAAGTTTACGCAGACATGAGAGAATACACACTGGAGAAAAACCATTCAAATGTAGCCACTGTGACTACAAGTGCACAGTTAAATCACATTTACAAAGACATGAGATGATACACACTGGGGAAAAGCCATTCAAATGTAGCCACTGTGACTACAAGTGCATAGATAAAGTAAGTTTACGGAGACATGAGAGAATACACACTGGAGAAAAACCATTCAAATGTAGCCACTGTGACTACAAGTGCGCAGTTAAATCAAGTTTACAAAGACATGAGACGATGCACACTGGGGAAAACCATTCAAATGTAGCCACTGTGACTACAAGTGCATAGATAAAGTAAGTTTACGGAGACATGAGAGAATACACACTTGAGAAAAACCATTCAAATGTAGCCACTGTAACTACAAGTGCGCAGTTAAATCAAGTTTACAAAGACATGAGAGGATACACACTGGGGAAAACCCATTTAAATGCAGCCACTGTAACTACAAGTGCAGACAGAAAGGAAATTTAGTGAGACACATACTGATGGATGAAAAATTCATTGTGAATACAGGTGCAGACATAAAAGAAAATAACAAATGATGATATACCTGCGCGTCCGATTACCGAAGTGCACCTGTCATTTATGTCTGACTCGTTTATAAACGAGTAGTGTCACGTAAGTTTCTGACAAATATTTCAAGCTTGTCGTGTTTCAATCTTAGTAGAAAAAAACAATCTGAAATGCCGAAGTGATGTCTTTATTTTTCTTTCATAAAGTCAGCTTTTGCGAAAAGGTTTAGTACATTTCTTCATCCATTCATTTATAATAAAATATGTAAAGAACTCCCTTTGCAAGAATACTCAATCAGAGAACTAAAACTTAAGGTGCGGACATGGCTGAAATCCCTTTGTTATGAGGATATAGAAAACATGTTGAAAGTGACTAAATAAATCAATACCTACACACACACACACACTCATGTACACGCCCACGCATACGCATTGGATACATTGTCTACGTCAAAACTGACATTCAATATAAAAAAATAAAACTAATTCACAAAAATCACTCAATCTACTACACTACACTATCACAAAAAATAAATTTATTACAGAAGCTTTTTGCTTTATAATTGATACGAAGTAGCTCGTAATGGCCGCATTTTATAGATGGATAAAGCGTCCGTCACTCTTGCACTTACCACCTACGTGTCAATGAGTAACAAATGCTTTATCCATCGATAAAAATGCAAATATCATACATATCTCTCCTTGTCAAATAAATAAAACAACTCTGAATTGCAAAGTTTTATTTAATAATAATAACATCATTATCATCATCTTCTGTTAATTTCAGGCAGTACCCATATTAAAAACACACAATACGAGATGTTTACATTAAAATACATAATTTAAGTGATAATGTAAGTGAGTGCATACTTACCACGCTGGCAATGAACAAACAACAAAAAAATACACCTAAATATATTCACGACAGTTGGCAGATGAAGCGTAGGAACGGCATTTGGATGAATTTTATATCCTATTATTAGACTTCGTTAATCTAAAATATTCAGATTTAAAGTACCGAGAACATATGACACTGCTTGGAGAAGGAAACCAATCATGTGATCGATTTGTAGCATTGATCCACATTTCTTTTATGTTCGGACATTTAGGAAACCTAAAACAAAGGATGCACATTTTATTTATTTATTTATTTTATTTGACACACCAACAAGATACCAAGCTAATACATTAATAAGAACATAAAGTTAGATGACGCAAGTCCTGCCTGTATCTCAATAACAGGCGTGCAACATCATTAAGTTAAGATACCAGGTCAGTATAACAATAATCAAGAGTACAATTTAAGTTTCCGATATCAGCAAAATTACAATTAATGCCTTATTTAGATTATCAAATTAGAAAGAGTAATTATGAAGTGATTAGAATTTTAGTAAACATGCTTAGAATGCTTTATAATGTAACACCAGTTTGAAAAGATCATAAAGGTTATTCATCCCGTGTTGCAACGGAAAATTCGATCATAGATAATTAGGTACGGCACACAAATACTTTGCCTACATAATAGGTATTATTTGTAAATTACTTGCGATGTATTGCATCTTCCGTGAATTATCTTATCGATAGTAAATGAACACATATTATGGACATCACTAGTTCGCACTAAGCAATGCAAGGTAGTGATAGACAAGGAAGGAGCGGTTATTCCGCGCAGCATGGCAGAAAGAGACTTTCTTAAAAGACATCAACGAGTACCTACAATGCTTTCGCTTAAATTAATTTGTAATTTTATTAAAATCTACTTACCTGTGAAATGAAATACCATTTTTTTGCACACCAGATGTTTTAGTGTTATTTCCACACAATTTAACACAAAAATAATGCATTTTGCATCACTAAAACCACGTCAAAACTTTATTTTAGTGATAGTCTTACTTGCACGGACGCCGTCTGTAGACTGAAGTTAGCAAAGGGGGCGTGTCTCAAACATAGAGTGAATTCACCATATGAGTGGCAGAGGGGGTCGCCCGACTACGCGAGGTCTTTAGGTTATCTGGTCTGTGGTTCTCAAAAAGGGAAACAGTTCAGTGACGGCCGAAAAAGTTCGTACTATCTATCCTACTTTAACTCATCTTAGTGTGCCATAAGGATTACAAGAGACAGCTATATGGAAAATCGTTTGACTTAATACTGCCGGTCTGAGGGGCTACCGCGAAACGAAAACGAACGAAGTTCGAATATCTCCCTCTCTGTCGCATGAATTAGCAAGTGCGACAGAGAGGGAGATATTCGAACTTCGTTCGTTTTCGGTCGCGGTAGCCCCTCTGCTTTACTCCCATGTCTGGGGCGCTACCGCGACAGCAAACGAAGTTTTCCCTCTCTGTCGCACTTGCAAGTTTGCATATAAGTGAGACAGAGAGGGTAAACTTCGTTTGCTGTTCGCGATAGCCCCTCTGTGTACATATCATTTGTTGTCCCTGTCACAGTTTCACTTTTTTTTGTCGAGCACAACTTATTTTATATGACAGTTGTGCCCAAATACATCACACAAGCTATTACCCGACCAAGTTAAGGAAGTAATTTATGGTAAACCGGCAGCCATTTTAAACCAATTTTCAATCTATCTGCATAAGACGTTTTCTGTCATTCTTGGTGGCCCTCGTATAGGATCCTTTAGAAATATTTATACTCTAAGTAACATTCATTTAGAACCACGCGGCCTTGATTGTCATAGTGACAGCTGGACGCCACCGCAGTGGCGCTACCGCGACAAGCAAACGAAGTTTTCCCTCTCTGTCGCACTTGCAAGTTTGCATATAAGTGAGACAGAGAGGGAAAACTTCGTTTGCTGTTCGCGGCAGCGCCCCAGGCCGCTGCAGTGTGTGACAGGCTTTAAGCTGACGCACATCAAAGAGAATATAACACGCACATCAGCTTTTTTAAAAAGTTACCATTTGTTCGGTGAAAAAGGACGAATGGAACTAGCTAGAATAACTGCAAGTAATATTTATAACTTCCTTGATAGTGTATGTGACGACGTATTTTTTTTTTCATTTGGAATATAAAATAAAGAAAATTGTTCACTATGTATGAATTCTGCATTTTCATCCTAAAATCCGTGTTTTTAAAGAGCACCTTCAGATTTTTTTATTTCGGCATCTGGCAACACTGAAACAAGAATCAAATAGAAAGAAGCACCATAGAAGAGTCACAGAGTACTTTTCTATATATATAGAAGAGTTGAGCCTTGAGGTTATGTTTGCTAATGATTGTCGTCAAAACTATAACGTAATTTTTGTTATTTAGTCGAGGTAAATATCTCAATTCAGTTCATTCAGTTGTGATACGACCAATGGACCATTACTAATAGCGTGGCGTTTATTCCCACCCATCCGGTGGTCGCGTCTTAGTATGACTACTTGTTTTCCCTAAGGTTTCATGTTACTTGTTCAGTCGTATATAAGTAAATTAAACATTTATTGATTTACAGGCGGTAATAATAGTTAAATAACAATAACTTAAATAATTTTACAACGAACTCAAATCTAAAACAGACCCTTGGACATTTTGTACCGAGGATGCTGGCGACATTTCCTCGCTGTAACGCAATGCTGTTACGTTGTGCGAGGAAGTCGCCAGCTCTTCGGTCACCAGTTACATCAACCAAACGCTTCGCGATTTCAGTAAAAATTGTGTATGTAATCTAACTACTAAATTACAGACTGCGTGGCTTATTATATTACAATGAAGCAAGCAGTGCAGGGCTTCGACACCGTACCATTCCATTATCCTTGTTTTAGTTTTAAAACCTCTTGTAACACATTCAGATCAAAGCTCTCTGGATGTTGCTGTAAGACAGTATCTGAATATTGCATTGCAGGTGCGGGATAGTCACTCCAGCGTTAAAACCACAAGGTATCATGCCAGTAGTAACATTGTGTGTGAAGACTGAGGCGGAGGAGGTGTGTGTGAAAGAGGAGGCTGAGGAGTGTGACAATGAGGAGACCGGGGCACATGTGAAGGAGGAGGCGGAGTGTGAGGACAGTGCGGGCTTGTGCGAGCTGTATACAGACCACCGAATCAAGGATGAGCTTGTGCTGGGCCCCGTGGAGCTCCACCGGCCTTGTGTGCCTTCCACACGTCCAGGTCAGTAGCTTTGTATTTAGAGGTAGTAGGCCGGCGGCTTACAAACACCCAAGTATGTGTTGCTATGTGTTTGAAAATGCCATTTGATGTCATCTCATCCTTGGTAAATTGTAAAAGTTAGTATTTAATTACTAACTTTTACAACAATTTGATTACCAGAAAATTATGTATAAAAATTTTCAAGACATAGAACACATAATTTTCCTCAAAACCCATATTAATCTCTCCCACCCCATCAGATCTACAGTTACAGTCTGATTTTAATAAATGGTATGTCATTAGATTTGTCTCGTGCTGGAGAAATGCATAGAATTTATATTTTCTAGGAAAAGGACTAAAAATGGATTTTAATTGTAATCAGTCTACACCCACAGTGTGTGTGTTTACTGTTCCAGTCTTCTCCACTATACAATACTGTTATATAAAACACCACGTAATTCATATTCTTTGTTTCATTACTTTATCGACATTTGTGGAGTCCGGTCTGTTCATGGTTGCTAGGACATAGTGACTACGTTAATACTAGTGTCTTTTTATAGGGGATTGACGAGAGACATCATCCTGTTGTGGATTCGTTTTTATTATCAGTGACTTAGAGGCCATATACATCTCTAACAATATTAAATTAATTTAAATTTTGACGCTCAGAGACCATGTACATCTCAGGGATATTATATTAATTTCATTATACTCCTTGTTTAATCTTGAGACCTCATACATCTCTAACTTTACTGATGTTGTAATATTTGTAATAGATAACATTGCAAGTTTATCTTCACTGTATGACATAAATTTTGTTATAATTGTAAACTCGAAATTATTATTCCTTCTTGAACTGTAAATTAATATTTTGACATGAAAAATGTATTACTTATTATAGTCAGACTTACTTAAATTGTAAATTAATATTTTGACATGTAAAAGTGCCCTTGTGGCCTATTTGCAGAATAAATGTTTGTATTTGTATTCCTTTTTATGCGGAACGCTACCTGCCCTATTGCTGCTCGGCCCGCTCCATAAGCCGTGCAGGTGTGAAAGAGGCGAATCGACAGGGCTACATCACTATTTACAATGACTTGATAGAACTTTTGTCATCGTTTCCTCTTGCTAGCGATGTGGTAAAGACAGGCGAAGGTAAAGCACAGAATACTGATGAGTCTGTGAATTTTTTAGACATAGTACACAGTCCACCAGTGGAAAAATAAATATAAAAAGTAAAACAGAGAATTATGATAATGTAAACCTTATGCATCAAAATATAGCTGGTGCAATGAGCAAAATCGACCAATTACAGATAGTTTTAAATGAGCAATGTGAAATAAAGACCGAAATCGACATTATTTGTTTAAGTGAAACTTTCATCCAACGAGGCACAGAAAAAGTGTTTAAATTACAGAACTATAAGATAGCCGCCAGCTTTTCAAGGGAATTTGAGAAGCGTGGAGGGACCTGTATATTAATAAAAAATAACATAAAGTATGATGATATAAATTTTATAAACAAAATATCGTGCACATATAGCTTCGAGTGCTGTGGGACTTACTTACCTGCCTCTAATTTAATTGTCATATGCATATATAGAGTTCCGAAAAGTGACAGATTTATTTTTTCTCAAACTGGATAGTCTAATGAGTCTTATATATAAAAAATATAAAAAAAGTAAAATTGTGCTTTGCGGTGACTGGAATGTAGACTTTCTGAAGCAAAATAAATGCAGTCAGAAACTAATAGACATTCTCAAAAATTATAATATACGAACTCACATAAATTCCCCGGGTGCGTCCCATGAGACATAACAACAAAACATATATTTTCATATTAATAACGTTCACAAGATATAACGAACGAAAGCTATAACAACAAAACCAATAATTTTATAAGGAATAACGATCAATTGATCTAATATTGACATTATATAATTATTTTTCATATAACACTCATATTGCCGAATATCAATTCGTATAATATAAATAACGTATAACGATCAAAATACATAATATAAATAACGTATAACGCTCAAAATACATAATATAAATAACGTATAACGCTCAAAATACATAATATCTTTTAATATAACTCATAACTAGCTAACGGGCGAGCGAGCGAAGCGAGCGAGCAAAACCTTCCGGAGCAAAACCGACTCTGTTGGTTAGGTTCAGAAGACTAAGGCGGGAGCGAAGCGAAGCGAAGCTCCCGCCTTAGTCTTCTGGTGTTAGGTATTTTTTTTATGCGCCTTGAAAAACTATGCTCATAATACGTAGGTAGTACCTACAACTCATAATTTTTCAAAACACACTTAGCTACCGGGCGAGCGAGCGAAGCGAGCGAGCAAAACCTTCCGGAGCAAAACCGACTCTGTTGGTTAGGTTCAGAAGACTAAGGCGGGAGCGAAGCGAAGCGAAGCTCCCGCCTTAGTCTTCTGGTGTTAGGTATTTTTTTTTATGCGCCTTGAAAAACTATGCTCATAATACGTAATATATTTAAGTACAACTCATAATTTTTCAAAACACACTTAGCTACCGGGCGAGCGAGCGAAGCGAGCGAGCAAAACCTTCCGGAGCAAAACCGACTCTGTTGGTTAGGTTCAGAAGACTAAGGCGGGAGCGAAGCGAAGCGAAGCTCCCGCCTTAGTCTTCTGGTGTTAGGTATTTTTTTTATGCGCCTTGAAAAACTATGCTCATAATACGTAGGTAGTACCTACAACTCATAATTTTTCAAAACACACTTAGCTACCGGGCGAGCGAGCGAAGCGAGCGAGCAAAACCTTCCGGAGCAAAACCGACTCTGTTGGTTAGGTTCAGAAGACTAAGGCGGGAGCTTCGCTTCGCTTCGCTCCCGCCTTAGTCTTCTGGTGTTAGGTATTTTTTTTTATGCGCCTTGAAAAACTATGCTCATAATACGTAATATATTTAAGTACAACTCATAATTTTTCAAAACACACTTAGCTACCGGGCGAGCGAGCGAAGCGAGCGAGCAAAACCTTCCGGAGCAAAACCGACTCTGTTGGTTAGGTTCAGAAGACTAAGGCGGGAGCGAAGCGAAGCGAAGCTCCCGCCTTAGTCTTCTGGTGTTAGGTATTTTTTTTTATGCGCCTTGAAAAACTATGCTCATAATACGTAATATATTTAAGTACAACTCATAATTTTTCAAAACACACTTAGCTACCGGGCGAGCGAGCGAAGCGAGCGAGCAAAACCTTCCGGAGCAAAACCGACTCTGTTGGTTAGGTTCAGAAGACTAAGGCGGGAGCGAAGCGAAGCGAAGCTCCCGCCTTAGTCTTCTGGTGTTAGGTATTTTTTTTATGCGCCTTAATAAATATGCTTGTCAGTTGTTGTACGAAAAATAACGTTACGTTACGTTATTATATTAATTGATTATTATACGTTTCAATATTTAGATGTATTGAATATTATACGTTTCGATCGTTATATCAATTGAAATTATATCTAAATAACGTTATATTTTTTGAAAATATATGATTTGGCATTATACATTTCGTTCATTATATGCAATGAACGTTATACACAAAGCGATTATACTAACTGAGCGTATACGTTATGACTGTTATATGATAAATTCTTATATCTTTTATTACTTACCCAAATTCCCCTACTAGGAAACGTTCGTGCTTGGACCAGATAGCTAGCAATATAAAAGAAGTCAATCAGCAGGTACCTAAACTAGGGCTCTCTGATCACGAAACTGCTCAAATAATAACGTTCAAAACTAAAATTGAACCATCTATAAACCGATGGTACGAATTTAAAAGGGACTTCAGTAAAGAACATGTCTATAAATTTAAAGAATGCGTATCTGCACTCACCTTTTCTGACATTTACCAGCAAGACTCTATAAATAAAGCGTTTGGACTATTTCACAGTACGTTAACATTGTTTTATAACCTATGTTTTCCTAATATACGAATAAATAAAGGTACTAGGGGCAATAAGTTAAAATGGCTCAGCAAAGGTCTAAAAAAGTCATCATTAAAGAAAAGACAGCTATATTTAAAGTACATCAACACTAAAACAAATAAAATTTACAATAAATTAAACTACAGGACATACTCACAGCTATTAAGGAAATGTATATTGAAAGCCCAACTGTTATGTTATGTGATATTTGAGACAATATTTCAATGTCTAATTGTCAACAGTGGCAACACTGGAAGAAGTGTCAGATTGAGCCTAATGGGAGTAACTCAATGTGCTTTGTAATTGTGAACTCTGGAATCAATAAACTATTTTAACGAAGTCTGGGCTATATTGTACGTTTTTAATAGTTCAGAAGTGGGATTAATGCCCACGAATTACTTGCCATGATAGCTAAATTATTTCGCCAAAGCATTCGTTTTTGAAGACCAACTCGGACGGTTTGTATCAAGAAAGGAAAGCCCAACATTCTTTAGTAATTTAATAATTACTATTTAAATGGAAAGAAGAATGTGTGATATACATAGTAAAGCGTGTTGGTATGGATTGTATACAACAATAGGTACGTTGACACGTTTTCAAGGAAATTGGCGCGAAATTATTGTTATTGAAATCTGTCTAAGATTGTTATAAAGTGTATTGAATCAAAGTAAAAATCATTTTATTTTTCATTGACCTATGTATTGTATCTACACTATGTAGGTATATGAACTTGAATTGTTGTTATACTGGTTGCTCGAAAAGTAAAATTATGTAAAACTTAACCTTAAATCAGTTACCCAGTTTCCCATTAGATACACTTATACCGATGGGGTTGTTATGTAGAAAGAATAGGTATGGTGTGGTGCTGTGTTTGTGTCTGAATTTCAGGAAAAGAGAAATAAATGTCTACCTACATATGCAGAGTTTATATACTGGCTTTGTCTCCATGAATGTGTTTAAGCTGCATGAACTAATAATGAAACCATATAATAAGACTGTACAATCCCCTGAGATAACCCGTTGCCGCCCGGAGAAAAAAAAGAAAACAAACAATGATACTTTTTTGTTATATGCCCGGAGACCTCTGGGTCTGTGAGATGACGGCTTAACCTATAGTGGACACCTGAATGTTTACAGCATACTTGAGTGGTTAGTTCATGGAAAGCAGGTATGTTAACACATGTTTCATTCATTCATGAATACTATTAATGTTGACAATTATTTTCTAATTATGATTTGATATGCTAGGAAATTGTATACTTCTCACAGGATATTATTATGATAATGTAGCTAAGTACCTTATTACTGGTTTATTTTATCGTGACACTTGGAGACCTTAAACATCTCTAACAAGTCTGGATTGTTATAAATTTCACTCAGTTTCTTTTCTGACATGTAATCTTCAATTAATTATTTTTATTTTGAGTACCTATTTTATTCTTTTAATTGATAGAAAGTAATTTTGACTTGTAAGAGTGCCCTTGTTGCCTATTTGCAGGATAAATGATTTCATTTAATTTTGATTTTTGATATCAATTATAACCTATTGGATACAGTACAGAATGATGTTAACAGCAAATGATTTGATTTTGATTGATGTATACTCTTTTAACCAGTGCATAGACATTCTGTAAGGTATAAATGTATTGACTAGGTATTATGTCTCACATTAAAATTAATCAAACCGAATGTTTATTCAAGAGAATGTAAGTAGTTACTGGATGTTGTGATATTGATCATGCCTTTCACATTCAACCAGCAATTAGTGCTTGCAATCCGGATATCCGGATATTCGTTCTATTCGAATATCCGCTTGATTTTGGTATCCGGTTTTTGAGACACTGTTTGTCCGGTTAAAATGAATATTCCAAATACTTAAACAGATAGCAATAAATTAACTTTACCACATTTTCTAGAGAATTTTCACTATTTTGGAGCTTTATGATCCGCATCTTTAGTTTTATTAAATTTAGAAAGTTAAATTGTACCGAGATTTTACACATATTGATGCATAACAATGATGTTGATGTAGTGTAGAGACGCCTAGCCGGAAGCAGGCGGGCTGTCGATCACAGGTCAGGATCATTCAGCCCAATGCATAACAATAAAATTCAAGGTTTTTGGACGATAAAATAGAAAATATTTATTGCATAAAAGTATGTAGATACAAAGGTGAGATGAGAAAGTTGTTATACATATACTTTGACTGTATTGTCAGCCTAGAAGTACCAGGTATTCAAACTATGGGTTAGTGTTATTCTCTGTTAAAAAAAAAAAAGAAATTCAAGAATGACATGGAGTGGGACTACTACTGTGCCTCCCAGGTACGGTGTTATGACATGCATATTTCTATCTTACCCGAGTGCTACAGGGCCTGATATAGTCCTGTTGGTTTAGATTGTTACTAACAAGCTAAGGGCATAGTCTGAAATTAATTATTTTATTAGTTGATAATGATGAAGTTATGTGAAGCAAATTATTGCAGAATATGTATATTTCAGATACTCGCGAGTTATGAGCACTATCTTACATCAACTTCTGGAGGAGGCTGAAGCACTTCTGTGAGCAAGCAGTACCCAGAACTTATGTTGTCACTATGGAGGAGGCCAAAGCATTTGTGTGCAAGCGGTACCCAGAACTTATGTTGTCACTCTGGAGGAGGCTGAAGCACTTCTGTGTGCAAGCAGTACCCAGAACTTATGTTGTCACTCTGGAGGAGGCTGAAGCACTTCTGTGTGCAAGCAGTACCCAGAACTTAGGTTGTCACTCTGGAGGAGGCTGAAGCACTTCTGTGTGCAAGCAGTGCCCAGAACTTATGTTGTCACTCTGGAGGAGGCTGAAGCACTTCTGTGTGCAAGCAGTACCCAGAACTTAGGTTGTCACTCTGGAGGAGGCTGAAGCACTTCTGTGTGCAAGCAGTGCCCAGAACTTATGTTGTCACTCTGGAGGAGGCTGAAGCACTTCTGTGTGCAAGCAGTGCCCAGAACTTAGGTTGTCACACTGGAGGAGGCTGAAGCACTTGTGTGTGCAAGCAGTACCCAGAACTTATGTTGTCACTTTGGATTAGGCCGAAGCACGCGAGTGCAAGCGGTATTCGGAACTTATTTGTGTAAGGTTGTCCACAGATATTTATAAAATATTTTTATTATGTAGTCAGTCTGGATTAGGCCGAAGCATCTTGTGTGTGCAAGCGGTACCCAGAACCACTTTCATGTTATTATAATTATATATTTTTATGATTCTAATTATTTTGAAAGATACCAAAAGACTATGTGTGTGCAAATGGTACCCAGCACTACTATTATCTATCTGGTTTGTGCGAGCATAGTCTTAAATTCTATTGTGTTTCAGATTAGATTAGGTGCAGGCTTACCGCGGCCGTTTGTTCTTTACTAAGGACAAGTCGAAAGAGATTACCTTATAGCTGGCCTCACCTACCAAGCGAAAATAAGGCCGCCATCGGACTAAGACGCAAGATATTGATAGTGGACGAAGATGTCGGCCGTGGTGATTTGCTGTATCTACCTTAGCCAATTATATTTATAATATCTATATATATATAAATGCCGGAACTTAGGCTGCATTTTCAGGTCACATCGATTAACAAACTGTAATTATATCATATGCAATGGAAATAATGAAGTGTAACTGCATTTACACATTATATTACCGGTAACGTCTGTCAGTGGATGGAAAACACGAATATATAAATTGACACACCCAGTAGGTACAGTTGAGAATTTAATAAAATATATATATATATATATATATATACATAACCACATAATATATGGGTACATAGAAATATGCCATATGAATATGGCAGCGGCGCGGTTTAAAGTAAATGCTTGACCCATTCACCGCTGTCACGATTTCGGAACCCACTTCGCGCGCTGGACGCGACAATGACTGTGTCGTTAACACTTGAGTTTCTATCTCCATTGGTACATCCCTTGAACATTGTTTTCTTAATCTTACATATTTAAAGGTTGTATTAACTAATGGAACTGATACTTTCGAGAGTATTCGAATAATATCACTCTTTATCAATACCAGACTATCAATAAGTTTTTATGAAGATTAACACATCGTAAGTAAATTGGAATTGGCGTTCAAATATTCATTCAAATAGAGATGTTAGTAAAACAATAAAATTAGTTCCGTATATCGAAATATTGTGACTATATAGTCACAACACAATGAATGACATCGTAGTAATGGCTAAAGCGCACTTGTGGCGAGGATCTTCGAGTGGACCCGAATACTTCCGAGCGCGTGACTGATCTACACAATGCCTATTGACGTACCCTAAATTCGTCTCAGATGAATCGGTATAGGCCTGACCTCCGGTTATGCATACCTGGTCGTTATGAATCTCGGGGTCAAGATAGAGGATCTGAGGACTTACGGTGAGACAAGTTTAGACGGTGTGAATATCATGGTATTAGAACAACTTGACATCGGGTAAGGTTTAATAGTATACATACTTTTAAATGCTTTTAGTATAAATGTACACATTTTACTAACTTTAGTCTTATTGATGATAAGATAGAGCGACAAACTACATGATGGACGTGACGTTTACCTAAAGGTGGCAGAAGACGACGACATATCATATCAATTCTTCAAGTATATTTTTTCGAGACCTATATTTCGGGCCAGTTTTGAGTTTTAGGCCTTTGAACGCGACCAAAATGTGGTATTTCACTCTATTACGCGCCTTAAAAGGAATTTGTACTTAGTTTTGTCATATTCATTGGTTTTTTTTAATTCGTGACTAATTCAAAGATTCTGTTTACAAGAACGAAGTGATTATGAATGAAGATACGCTCTTTTACATTTGGCAAAATTGATTTTAAGGAACATACTTAAAAATATATAAATAAATAAATTACTGTATATTTGGATCCGGATGACGATAATCACAGATCAAAAGTAAAACATAGAAACTCGCCTGTACAACGCTGCGTCCCAGCGATTACTTACTTGGTACCGATGAAATAACGAGTTCGACAGTTTTGATTAGTTCTTCTATTATTGTCATGGAAGGTATTTCAATTGTTCCGTTTCCATTCCGGACTAATAGGTTGTTTAGTATTGAAGCCTGGCATTTTGGCATGATCACTTGTATGTTCTGAAATTCTGAATAATATATGATCTACTTTATAGATAGTGTAGCTCTACTTTAAGTTTAGTTTTCTGTTCTGCATTAGTTTCATTTATAATGGCGGTAATCTTTTGGACGCCAACGGCGGATAAATCCGCACCATGTGCTCACCGCCAACGATGGATATTCTCCGTCACGGCGTGCATTGCGATATCAACATCAACCTACATGTTTTTTCAGCTTTGCGTCTGCCATGTATTTTGTCATGTGCCATTGTATGGCCATGGCGTTGAAAAGGTTAAATAGGTACATTTCTTAAATTGGTCGTCCTTTAGTAACAATATCCAATGGATATCTGCATATCAAGTTCAATATAGGAATATAGCATTATACAGATAATGATATTGTAATTAGTGTAAATTATACGAATATACGTAGTTATTCCAGTAATAGTTTGACAATTTATATTCATGAATGAAACCAGTTTTATGATCCGGATAAAGAAATGTCATATAAAAATATTTATTGCGAATGCTGAAGTTACGTTACCACCTAGGTAAGTAGAATCCAGAAAAGAAGAATAATGGCAGTTCATTATTCATAGACGCATATCGTAGCACCTTTATGGAAGCGGTGAATTTTGAGGATAATCTTGACGCTTGAATAGTAATTCGATCTATATTATTTATAATAATGATATCTTTAAACGAGTAATTCTTGTATGTTTATTTATTTCGGAGATCTCGGAAAAGACTAACGATTTCGATGAAATTTGCTATTTGAGGAAGTTTTCGGAGAGTAGAAATAAATCTGACCGTGTCTCATCTCATTTCGGAGATCTCGGAAAAGACTCTAACGATTTCGATGAAATTTGCTATTTGAGGAAGTTTTCGGAGAGTAGCAATAAATCTGACCGTGTCTCATCTCATATCCGAGAAAAATCGTTTTCATGTGCTATATTAATAACACCTACAGGTGAGTTTTATGACTGCCTGAGTATATTCGGCGTAAAAAGAGGATCCTATGGAGGAAGGATTGGCGTATCGCGGAAATTCGAGAACGAGCTTATGTTAGGCTGACTGAGTTGAGATGGGTCGGAGGTTTGATACATCCTTTAGCACAGTTGTGGCGTCTCATCCTTGGTCGTGTTATATGTGGTGAGAGCGTGTCTATGTTTGCATTTTTTTCACTCGCGGTTGGCACGTCATATAATCCTGTTGCCTATAAGTGCCTCCGAAGAATACATATGTACTTACACTACTTAGATATTAAGATAAATAATGCTGGATTATCTGTGTCAATTAAAAAAAAGCAATAACGGTAACGTAATGTCTCGGAATAATTTGTGAAAGGAGTAAACATGAACGATTACATAAGTCTAAGTATAAGAAAAGTGTTTTATCGCAGTTATGGTATAGGTACTTAGGTAAATTATGAAAAATAATATTTTTGTATTACTGTTAATTTATCTTCGAATGTGTCACATTACTATATGATACGTACCTATATAATATCGATAAAATAAGCATTAGAAGAAAGTAACTGTTCTACCGTTGCCTTCTAAGTGCAGGAAAGTTTTTAGGTATATGCAGGACGGAAGTTCATTTATCCAAAATATCGTACTTTCTGAAACATATATTAACTACCGATGATGATAATGATAATGTAGACGTAGTTAAATAATATTCTTCCGTGTAATTAATAACGATTATTTCTAAGAGATACAGAATTACTTTGATACCTAATAATAATAATTATTATTATTTTACATTTTGAAACATTGCTTGTTAATTTATACCTACATATTATTTAGTATTGACGACCATGATAGAAATTCTTGTAATTTTGACATACACTCAAATTTATATTGTAATTTTTATCTTGAAATTAATGAATCTGAATCTGATGATATCTTAAGTTATGGGTTAAGCAGTAGTCCCTTATGGAAAACTGCATTATAATCATCACTTAGGCGATGTTTTTGATAATGTTTGCATGACATTTACCCAAGTCGAAAATGGCGACAGCCTAGTTAAAATATCACGAAGAAATCTTAAATGCTATAATCTTGATAATTTATTTAAGTACTGAAATTTCTTATCAGAGAATCGGTTATAAAAGCATACATTTTCAAGTTAGTCTCTGGCAAAATTAAACTTAAGATTATTTCAGTTGGCCGAGTTGTGTCAAAGTAATCCGTACAAAATGCTACTTAATTGTGTATGTAAGAAGATTTAAGATCCAACGAGTTTTATAAAATAACGGCAACACTGAAATCTCAACTAAGCACTATAAAGAACCATGTATGTCTAGGTGCAGTAGAAACTCGCCAATTAATTTAAAATTCGTTGACATGTTCATTTAAGTATGTAATAGTTCAAGGTTTATAAAATTGTATCATTGTCTTTAGTTACTTGAAATGGATTAATTGGTCTTTTAAGTCAGTTATATTGTTATCATATTCGCAAAGAAGTATGTACTAATACTAATTCAAGACATTGTAATTATTACGTGAGCGTGGAGGTCAAATGGGTTAACAGATTACAATAACTTACGATTTTCAATGAAAGGCACCGTTGGAATTTAGTGAAAGTTAATATAATCCAACGAATGGGGACATTCTTCAATAATGGGATGGCCGAACGGGACATATTAGGATGCCCGGTAATTAGAAATATTAGGATGATGACTATCCGTAAAGTTTGTAATATGTATATTATTACCTTTATTGTTAATGTCTTGACACCACTGTTGTTGTGATAAAATATCGTTTTGTATGTAGGTAATGGTTAATGTAGGCAGGTATTGTATCCTATGTTATTATACCAACAGAAGTGTAAGTACAACTTTACAATAAGCCTTCTCGTGAGTGAATTGTGTTACTAGCCTTAACATTTTTTTTTGAGATCATTGTTCTTGTACTTCTATTCAATCGACGAATTTATAAATTAATGTATTTGTCACTATATTGAGATTGTGGTTAATGAATTATTTGAACTCAGGTTTAGAATCCATGACTTGATGCCATAGTTACTTTGTTTTGTAATTTATATATGATGTATATTCATGGAACTGCTATGATATTTATTATTACAAATGATTTAAGGAATTAGGTCAGAATCAATTGTAAAATTGTTAGTGAATGAATTAATAAAGAATAAAGCCTTGGTGTGGCTCCAAACATAGTATGCGCTGGTGAGCTCTCATAAACTTTGCTTTTTCTTCAAGACTTCGAAATTGATCTCATTCTGAGAATATGAGAAGCAAGCCGGTGCAAACGTGGTTTTTGGCCGCCACATTAATGCTTTTCTCTGATTTAGTGTCTGGGACAGACACTCTTTCAGGATGGCCGACTGTTATGTTATGTGATATTTGAGACAATATTTCAATGTCTAATTGTCAACAGTGGCAACACTGGAAGAAGTGTCAGATTGAGCCTAATGGGAGTAACTCAATGTGCTTTGTAATTGTGAACTCTGGAATCAATAAACTATTTTAACGAAGTCTGGGCTATATTGTACGTTTTTAATACAACGAATAAGCAATAGTAAATACATAAGCACTAGCAAAAATACCTGTAAGGCTACTTGGAATACCATTAATAATGTCTGTGATAATAATGTGCATTGTAATATCAGTTTAATAGTTGACGATAACAAAATCCTCTCCAAACCTGAGGAAATATGCCAAGCTTTCAATAATTATTTTATAGACATAACGAGTAGAAATCTCAAAGGGGATGCAGACCATAATGTCTACTTAAATATGACTAATACTCTTCACAGTATATATTTATCACCTACAGACCCTAAAGAAGTTTACAAGACTATTATGAGTCTAAATAACAGCAACGCAGTAGGCTATGATGGCATTAGCACAAGAATGCTCAAAGCCTGTGCAGCCAGTATCTGTGTACCGTTGAGCTACTTAATTAACCTGTCATTTTCTGAAGGAGTATTCCCGGAGGAGCTCAAACTATCAATAGTCAAGCCAATATATAAAAAAGATGACCCAAGTGATACAAACAATTACAGACCTATCACTCTTATTCCCATTATTAGCAAAATATTTGAAAAGCTTATGTATGGTAGAATGGATGGTTTTCTCAGCAAAAACAATATTTTAAGGCCGGAACAATACGGTTTCCGGAAAAAAAGCTCGACATCCTTAGCTTGTTATCAGCTAGTTAAATATGTAACGGATTGTATTGACAAAAAAATACCTACTGCAACTCTATTTCTTGACATGTCAAAGGCATTTGACCTAGTTAATCACAGGATATTACTTAATAAATTAGAGAAATATGGTATAAGGGGTAAGACTCCTGACTGGCTGGAAAGTTATCTTAACAATAGAAGGCAATGTGTGCAAATCTCGAACATAGATAACAGTCAAAAATATCCAGTACTAAAGACCTATACATCGACCTTTAGACATAATATGAACGGTGTACCACAGGGAAGCATCCTTGGTCCGCTTCTCTTTCTATTATACATTAATGATCTCCCTAGTATCTCAACTGATAAATACATTTTGTTTGCCGATGATACGACTGTAATAATCAAGGCGGACCAGGGAGACGACTCCCTCGAGGAGAAAATAAACTCTACGTTGATGAAACTACATGGATGGATGTCTAGAAATAATTTGAAGATCAACGTATCCAAAACAAAACTGATCCAATTTAAAACATGTAAGGCAAATCCGGTCCCACTCATTATAGATTTCATGAATGAGAAGATTGAAGACACTCATTTAACAACATTTTTAGGTATAAGGCTAGACCATCTATTAAATTGGAAATCGCATGTAAAATTTGTATGTGATAAGTTACATAGATTTGTGTTTGCATTAAAACGTTTAAGACAAACTGTTTCACTAGAGACAGCCATGACCGCATACTATGGATACGTGTTCTCAAGTCTCACATATGGACTAATAATCTGGGGTAACTCAACTGACATAGTAGACGCATTTAAAGCACAAAAGAAATGCATTCGAGCCATATGTGGCGCTAGGCGCAGAGAGAGTTGCAGACCACTTTTTAAATCGCTGCGGATACTGCCCCTTGCATGCCTTTACATCAGGGAGATTTGTGTATTTGTCAAACAAAATCACCAATACTTTAGATTACAGTCACAAGTCTCAAGGCGACCACAAAGGCATACACATAAGCTTGCTATTCAACCATATCGCTTGCAATGCTCCAAAAAAAATGTACATTCCATGAGTATACGGATATATAACCAACTGCCAACTGAGTTAAAGGAATTGCCCATTACTGTATTCAAAAATCATGTCACAAAGTGGCTATTACAAAATTGTTTTTATAATATCAATGAATATTTTAATTATAAGGTTGACTTGTATTGATAACTAGTTATGTTTAATTAATGTTAATTCTATTTTTATTCTTACTTTGACTTTTTATCGAATTCTATTTTTATTTTTTATTTTGACCCTGTTGACATTCTCATTAGTTAATTTAATTGTTTATCAATGTATTTAATTTTGACGACTTATTATATACAAAATGTAAATTATTGCATGCTTAGTAAAGCAGAATGTATTGGACATTTAATATCTGTAACACCTTGTTTTGTAAACTACATTCTTGCAATGAAATAAATGAATTTCTGAATTTCTGAGAGATAGCACGATTCCGATGATTTATGACCTGACCGGCCAGATAGTTTTGCGGATAGTATAGTTGGTTTCTATTTGTAAATGCAGTAAATTAGTTACTTCACATGCATTAAACTTTAGGTACTCTTTTTTTAGGATTAAGCCTGCACATAATGCTATTTCGAGATACATTTTGAGTAGAGGCAATTCCGCGTATAAAATGTAATCATATGGTCTTGGGTACCCTTTGTAAGCTGCACACTTGAATAAAGATGTCGGCATGGACTTGGTAGTTTTATTAATTAAAATAGATACATCATATTATATGGCGCAGTCGGTAGGATGTTATGTGGCATTAAAAAATAAAATAAAAAGTTACGTGTTAAGCGATGGAAATATTAAAGCAACCGCCGCCGCTATCCTTAGTGGGCGATTTGTCGCAAAATTTCAGACGTTGGGAGCAAAAATTCTTACTGTATATTAAAGCTTCGGGTGCGGAGGAAAGGCTGGACAAAGAAGGTCAAAATGCTCTGCTTTTACACATCATTGGAGAGGATGCTCTGGAAGTATATAATACCTTAGAAATTGACGACAAAACCATTGACTTCAAGGGCATTTTGACGAAGTTTCGAGAATATTGTTCGCCGGTCAGGAACGAAACTATGCAGCGTCACCTATTCTTTACTAGAGAAAAAAAGGAAAGTGAATCATTCGATGAATTTGTAACGGCCTTGAAGACGCTAAGTGCTGATTGCAATTTTGACAAATTAATAAAACTACCAAGTCCATGCCGACATCTTTATTCAAGTGTGCAGCTAGAGCCAACACTCTCCAGTACAGAGTACCGCATACCATAGAGTACTTAATACATATTACATCCCCTTCCTTCTAAAGTAAAAATAATAATACTATTTAATTAGTTAATCAGTAACATATTCTGACAAATATCTAGGTTTTTTTTTTTTTTTTTTTTTTTTTTTTTTTTTTTTTTTTTTTTTAAACCTGTTGCAAGTATTACACTCGGCTACCTTATTTTCTATATCTACAGACATTTTTGGCCAGAATAAACATTTGCGGGCTCTTGATTTACATTTCTCTATACCTAAGTGGTTGTAATGGATTTTGTTTAACATTTCTTGTCTTAAAGATAATGGAATAATAAGGCAGTTGTTTTTGTATATTAAATCATCATATATGAACAATTCTTCTTTAAATGTATAATAAGGCCTTAAAGTATCCGGTACATTTTTTAAATCAGGCCACCCATTTCGTATGTATTTAGTTAATTCAGTCAATTCTTTGTCCTTTGCAGTCTCAAGTTTGATAATTTTATACTTATCTGAGTGGATTTTCACATTACACCTAATCATGCTTACTTGTGGTTCCACAAAGTCATCCAAATTTGTATCATCATCTTTAGAATTGTTAAAATTTCGTGATAAAGAATCCGCTAACAGTAATTCTTTGCCTGCTTTGTACTTTACTAATGGATTATATTTCTGCAACTGTAATCTCATTCTTTGTATGTTAGTTGTTTACGCAGGACCAGAGATTGAAATGTAGATAACAGTCCATTAATCCATGTCTGTGGGTACCTAATACTTATATTACGGATGCCTTTGTCAGTCGACAAATCGTACGTCCCCTTTACGAATGCATTGGCATGTTATTTATCAAGCGCTAAACACGACCATAATAATATGCCTCCAGCCCCGGGTATAGTTATTACCACAGTGTTATTTTAGGTACACTGTGGTTATACATTCCTTACATTTTAGCTGCCTGTCATGGTTATCCGAAAATTAGAATTACAAAAAAATCTTATATTTGTTCCTAATATTAATCGAGAGGAAATTAATCTAATTAATTAGTCGACTAAAAATTTTGTCGGTGGAGATTAACCGACAATTAATTTAATCATGACGAAATTAATCGGAACTCGTACAACTAAGACTATTACTAATAATTATTTTTAATTGTTAGTCGCGATTAAGTAGGTTAATCTTAATCGTTAGTAGATTAGATTTTGCCCGTCTCGGTTTACAGCTATATATTTTTCATTCAAACTTTAGAGCGCAAACTCAACCGTCGCGGACGGGTGGGGCCGTGTCTGGGATTCGGAAACGGGTCGGCGTGTCCCGGGCCCCGGCTACGTAGCCGAGACACGTTGCCCGTTTCCGAATCTTAGACACGGGACACGGATCTTAGCGGGTTCGTGTAATTCGGGTTCTTAGTACCGCCTTAAGTACACGGGGCAACGGGTCGGCGTGTAACACGAATATCGGGAGCCCTACTTTCAAGTGGCCTTTTACTCACTATTTAGGGTCGGTTGCACCAACATACGATCCCACGCCGGTCATCGTCAACATTTTATCTTTCGATGGTTTTCTCCTGGCTATAGCCGTTTTCAATAAAATTAAAAAAAACTTCAATTGGGGACAGAAGTAGGGAACAAAAGTTTTTCAAATTTCGTGCTTTCGCCAGATGGCACCGTATGTCGAGCTAACAAGCCATACTAAAATATGAAACAATGACAATACTTAACCTACTGATAAATATATCCTGGTATCTATGTAAAATAACAAATCTAAATATATAAAAGAAGAAACTGAGACACTAAGAAAGGATTTTTCAAAATTCACCCCCTAAAGGGGTGAAACGGGGGTCCAAAGTTTGTATGAAAAACCGTATTTATTAAAGTGAGAGACATGAAACTTTGTATGTAGTCTGTGTTTAAATATATTAATGGCGTATTTCAGCGTTTTTCTAAATTGCTCCATTAAAGGGGTGAAAAGGAGGTTCAAAGTTTATACGGGGAGAAAATCTTTTTTAAAGTGAGATATTTGAAACTTCGTATATAGACTCTCTGTTTAAATACAACAAAACATATATAAGCGTCTTTCGAAATTGCTCCCCTAAAAGGGTGAAAAGGGGGTTTCAAGTATGTACGGGGAGCAAATCTTTTTTGAAGTGAGAGATTTAAAACTTCGTACATAGACTCTATGTTTAAATACAACAAAACATATTTAAGCGTTTTTCGAAATTGCTCCCCTAAAGGGTTCAAAAGGGGGTTCCAAGTTTGTACGGAGAGCAAATCTTTTTTGAAGTAAGAGATTTAAAACTTCGTACATAGACTCTATGTTTAAATACAACAAAACATATTTAAGCGTTTTTTAAAATTGCTCCCCTAAAGGGTTCAAAAGGGGGTTCCAAGTTTGTACGGAGAGCTTATCTTTTTTGAAGTGAGCGATTTAAAACTTCGTATATAGACTCTTTGTTTAAATACAACGAAACATGTTTCAGCGTTTTTCGAAATTGCTCCCTTTAAGGGGTGAAAAGAGGGTTCCAAGTTTGAGCGGGGAGCAAATTTTTCCTTTTCTTAAAAATCGATATGGGTGTCATTTTCGAGATTCCTAGGGGTGCCGATTACGAAAATGACATTCATTTTCAAATTAAAGATGGCGGACATTTATTTTTCTTAAAAATCAATATGGGTGTCGTCTTCGAGGTTCCTTGTGGTGCCAATTACGAAAATGGCATGCATATTCAAATCAAAGATGACGGACATTTATTTTTCTTATGTCTTATGTCATTTTCAAGGTTCCTCTGGGTGCCGATTACGAAAACGACACTCATTTTCAAATCAAAGATGGCGGATATTTATTTTTATAAAAATCGATATGGGACGTCTTCGAGGTTCCTCGTGGTGCCGATTACGAAAATGGCATGCATTTTCAAATCAAAGATGGCGGTGATTTATTTTTCTTAAAAATCAATGTGGGTGTCGTCTTCGAGGTTCCTTGTGGTGCCAATTACGAAAATGGCATGCATATTCAAATCAAAGATGGCGGACATTTATTTTTCTTAAATATCAATATGGGTGTCATCTTCGAGGTTCCTCGGGGTGCAGATTACAAAAATGACATCCATTTTCAAATCCAAGATGGCGGACATTTATTTTTCTTAAAAATCGATATGGGTGTCGTCTTCGAGGTTCCTCGTGGTGCTGATTACGAAAATGGCATGCATTTTCAAATCAAAGATGGCGGAGATTTATTTTTCTTAATTATCTATTTGGGTGTCATCTTCGAGGTTGCTCTGGGTACCGATTACGAAAATGACATCCAGTTTCAAATCAAAGATGGCCGACATTTATTTTTCTTAAAAATCGATATGGGTTTCATCTTTGTGGTTCCTCGGGGTGCCGATTACGAAAATGACATCCAATACATATCTGCATGCAGGTCAAACTGAGAACCTCCTTTTTTGTAGACGGTTAAAAATTACTCTTAGTACGCGGGCGAAGCCGCGGGCAAAAGCTAGTAAAAAAAGAAAAAAAAGAAGGAATTAAAATAGGTATTTACAACGTGTAGTTCCACAAGAAAAATGATTGTCTGTCCTGTCATGTAGCAGCTATGAATAAATTAAATAATTTGTCTTGTTACAGAGCCCCTTGTTGCAGGGTACGTTCTTGGGCAGGCTTGCTCGGTCAGGCTGGAGCGGCTGCTGGTGGACGCGGCGCGGCGCTCGTGCCGGGTCGGGCGCCGCACGTACACCCTGCGGCGCACTCGCGAGCCGCGCGACTGTACCGACACATCGAGCAACGCCTATCAGTGCGACGACTGCGGCAGGAGTTTCAATAATAAGGCTCTCTTGAGGAAACACATGCACACCCACTTACCACCTTTAAGTAACTCAACCCAGAAGGATTTTGCTTGTGATCTTTGCGATTCTGAATTCAAAACTAAATTGCTTGTTTTAGAACATGAGAAAAACAAACATGGTGTTACAAGTTTAATGTCAACTGCAGGTCACAGAAATAGTTTCAGGAGCCACATTGTTAAGAAATTACTGAATTGTAATCATTGTAGTTATTCTACAGTAAATAAGTACCATTTACAACGTCATCTAATGATACACACTAGAGTAAAACTATTTAAATGTGACCACTGTGACTACAAGGGCAGAAGTAAATCAAATTTAAACTCCCATGAAAGGATACATACTTGGGAAAAACCATTCAAATGTAGCCACTGTGACTACAAGTGCAAAATTAGATTAAATTTAAAATCCCATGAGAGGATACACACTGGGGAAAAACCATTCAAATGTAGTCACTGTGACTACAAGTGCGCAGTTAAATCAAGTTTACAAAAACATGAGAGGATACATACTGGGGAAAAACCATTCAAATGTAGTCACTGTGACTACAAGTGCACAGTTAAATCAAATTTACGGATTCATGAGAGTATACACACTGGAGAAAAACCATTCAAATGTAGTCACTGTGACTACAAGTGCACAGCTAAATCACATTTACGGATTCATGAGAGGATACACACTGGAGAAAAACCATTCAAATGCAGCCACTGTGACTACAAGTGCACAAGGGAATCACGTTTAAAATCCCATGACAGGATACACACTGGGGAAAAACCATTCAAATGTAGCCACTGTGACTACAAGTGTACAAGTAAATCAAATTTGAAATCCCATGAGAGGATACACACTGGGGAAAAACCATTCAAATGCAGCCAATGCGACTATAAGTGCATAGTTAAATCACATTTGAAATGCCATGAGATGTTACACACTGGGGAAAAACCATTCAAATGTAGTCACTGTGACTACAGGTGCGCAGTTAAATCATATTTAAAATACCATCAGAGGATACACACTGGAGAAAAACCATTCAAATGTAGCCATTGTGACTATAAGTGCAAAAGTAAATCAAATTTAAATTCCCATCAGAGGATACACACTGGGGAAAAACCATTCAACTACAGCCACTGTGACTACAAGTGCACAGTTAATTCAAATTTACAAGAACATGAGAGGATACATACTGGGGAAAAACCATGTGACTACAATTGTAGACATAATTTCGTCGCTGAAAACGTCGTTTCCAATTCAGATCAAAAAACAACCGGGTAAGAATGGGAGACGGGACGAGAGAGCCCACACGCAACGTCAATAAATATGTAAAAGAACCTTTCTGACTGACATATGAAGTATCAACGCACAGCCCAAACCGCTGGTTCTAGAGATTCCAAATTTGGTACATAGTTTCCTTATAAGGTCTAGGGGTCCACTAAGAAATGATTTTTCAAAATTTACCCCCTAAAGGGGTGAAACGGGAGTCCAAAGTTTGTATGGGGAAACACGATTAGTTAGACTATTTTATTCGAAACTTCATAGGAGTACTCCTAACAATAAATGAGTAAATAGTTGATTCAGCTTTTTTGAGTATTCATCCCCTAAAAGAGAGAAATCGGGTGACAAAGTCTGTACATCAACATGGGTATTGTTTCTATGGTTGCTGATTACGAAAACAACAACAATTTTAAAATCCAAAATGGCGGACATGAAATACCATCTCCTCCCCCTGTTTGGATGCGATGGGGCTGCAATGTGTAAATATCAATATGGGTGTCGTTTTCATGGTTTTTTCCGACGTTAATTAGGAAAATGGCATCAATTATAATAATAATAAATTCATTTATTTCGAATTACTACGATTCATATTTTTACAAAATTCATAAATTAAGTTAAATTGATAAATTACATGATATTAAATTGGCAAATTATTAAATTACATAAATTTACACTAACGTGAGACATATTTACACTTTATAAGAGAACAACGGTTGGAACTCACTTCATTAACTTAGTATAAATTGAATTAAAAGGGCTTAGCAGGCTAAGGAAGTACGTGTGGCCCCTGTCAGGAATATTCGAATTGGTAAATGTCAATTGCTGGTGGCCTCATAACTAGTAATCACTCCAACTTTCAGCCCTCTGTCTTGAACTGTCACAGAGATAATGTCAAAAATGTATTTTTATCCCATTTTTTTTCAAACTCTTGTATCTTCTGATCCATACCAGCTAGAGCATTGAAACAAAATCACAGTTATGTAGGTTTAGTGGGAGTATACCCTATAATTTTATTAATATTATATACGTGAGAAATAAAAGAAATAAATATCAAATAATTTTTTGACAGCTCTTTTCAACAAGTTTTTTTGAAAGTACAACTATGAAAAAAATCATATAAATTGCTTCTAGTATTAGCTACTAGCATACGCAAAATCAGTTAATTATATTTGGTGGAACATACTCAAAAAAAATTCCTGCATCCGTAATAAATACAATTCAAGGTGCTGGACGAAGGTGGTTGCCTGTTAGCTTTTTTGGTGTGCCGATTACGAAAATGACATCCATTTTCAAATCCAAGATGGCGGACATTTATTTTTCTTATTAATCGATACGGGTGTCATCTAAAATCTTTGAGGTTCCTCGGGGTGCCGATTACGAAAGTGACGTACATTTCCAATTTTTCTTAAAAATCGATATGGGTGTCATCTTTGTGGTTCCTCGAGGTGCAGACTACGAAAATGACATCCATACATACCTACATACAAACATGCGGGTCAAACTGATACCTTTTTTGTCGAAGGTTAAAAATTACTCTTAGTGCGCGGGCGAAGTTCCTGGAAAAAGCTAGTTAATAATAGATTAGGCGATAAACTGAAAAGCTAAAAAAGTTACTACTCTTAAGACTTTTCCGATAAAGAAGTTTAAAATTAAGTATCCCGTATTTGTAAGTACTGTAATAATAACTTATACCAAGATTTGTAACATAGCTAATAACGTAGTGTTACGTTATATATATTTTTATACAAACGCCTTAAGCTCAGTACCTACCTACCTATAGCTCAGTTGGCTAGAGCGACTGGCCGCGAGTGCCGGGAAGTCGCAGATTCGAATCCTGCTCGGTGCCTAAATTTTTCAATTTTTCCTTTATTCTAAAATTAGTGTTAAGTTTCTTAATTTTTTTTTTTTGTCTGCTGTGTCCTAACAGGGTAACATGTTATGTATATGTACCTAACCTGATAGCATGAATAAATGTATACTGCAACTACCGCTGCGACGCGACGCGAGTAGAGAAAAAATCTACCCTCCTCTTTCTAACCCGCACAGTTCGAGCGAGACAGGAATCGCTGAGTCGCGCGAGATACGTTATGTCAGCAAGTTGTGCTAGCCCCACTGAATACTAATTAAAGGAAATTTACTAAGACACGAGTGGACACATGCTGATGATTCATTGAAAATTCATTGTTAATACAATACGTGAAACAAAACAACAAATTATGATATGCACCGCCGGTTACAGAAGTGCTACTGTCAATTATGTCTGACTCGTTTACAAACGAGTAGTGTCACACAAAGAGTATAATAAGTATATGGCGTCACATAAGTTCCTGTTAAAAATTTGAAGCTTGGCATGTTTCAATCTCAATAGAAAAGCCGGAGTGAGGTCTTTATTTTTTCCTCAGACTACTCAAACAATTACAAAATACATTCAAGTCAAAATTATGACATTTTATTTCCTAATCTTAAACTTAGGCCCCTCTGAGGGGCTACCGCGAACCGAAAACGAACGAAGTTCGAATATCTCCCTCTCTGTCGCACTTGCAAATTCGTGCGGCAGAGAGGGAGATATTCGAACTTCGTTCGTTTTCGGTTCGCGGTAGCCCCTCTGGTCAGACTGACGACAGAATGATCGTAGAACCCGCGGACTGACGGACTGATGATCCAGACTGATGAAAATTAAATATATTAAATAATATTAGTGAATGATAGAATACTGACAGCAGACTGATCGTGTAACCTGTTTCATGTCATTCTCGCGTCAGTCTAACAACTCAAACAGACCGCGCCAAAAGCACAGATTAGAGTCGGACCACGCTTACTCTGCATTGAAATATTTGGCAACACTACGTCAAACGTCACATTTTCATACAAATATCACATTGCAGCTATATATTTGTGATAATCCATATTGAAAGGGGCCTTATGGCGGCCGGCACTTACGCCTTTATTGCCGCTGTTCCAATACAATAGTGAACAGGTGCAACGTAAGCGCCTACCGCCATAAGGTCCCTTTCGATGTGGATTATCACATTTATTTATCGTATGGCAATTATTTCGAACCGTGAGATCTTGCCAGTTTTGTTGCACTTTTAGCACCACCCAGAGGGGCTACCGGGAAACGAAAACGAACGAAGTTCGAATATCTCCCTCTCTGTCGCACTTGCTAATCCGTGCGGCAGAGAGGGAGATATTCGAACTTCGTTCGTTTTCAGTTCGCGGTAGCCCCTCAGGCGTCACTTGTAGGGTTGCGGTTGGTACTCCCCCTACGCACGTGGTGCAGCTTCGACCCACTTTTGTCATTAGTCATCAGTGTACTCTCAAAATATCAATTATTTGATGCTGAATGAAAATACAAAGAAACGCTAAAACCGTGCTTGAGCCTGTGCTCCGAGCTTTAAAATTTGAGGTTTGCAGGACCGATAACGCCTCTACCTCATCTATTTTTATATACATGTCACGTACATGCTTTCTTAATGCTCTTTCTTCTTTACGTTCGTCGCTTATCAGGTCACGAACTTCATGCAACGCTACGACATATGCAGAGGGAGTCGGCTCTGGTTCCCTGGACACCGCGTCACACGCGGGGTCCACCTCGACATCTGGGCTCCGGACGGTGAAGAAAAATAATGTCGTTGGTTCGGACCAGTATATATCGTCCGTCGCCTCCTGAGTCCTCACGAATACCCGGAGCTCGTAGTGCGCGTCCGGGCACGGGAGGGCCAGCTGCAGCTCGCATGTGACACTACTGACACTATATTTCTCGCATCGTACGGCGGACGCGTTCACCGGCCGCTAGTCCGTCCCCAGGAGTTTATACTCTACTTTATACGTGGTATATAAATGCTTGAGTTCACTCCACGCAACGGTGGCACCGCGTGGATCAAGGTTACTTATTAGCCTTAAATTATAAACTGGGTTTAGTTTTTTAATAGAATTTGGGTTTACATGGAAAGTCTGATTGCTGCAAATTTCACTGCAAGTTTCCAGTTGTAAAGAAATGGTATCGCCATATGTATAATGATAGAGATAGTCGTCCAATGCTCCTGTACAGCCAGCGATGCAGTGAGCACAAGCAGTGTCTATGTACTGCCTATCGGTGCAAATGAATGCGCTGCCTCGATTATGCAGCATAAATAACTTGAAATACGTCCGTAAATTCCAGGATTTCCATGAACACTTCAGTTTTGCCTTTGGATCCAAAATGCATCGGAATCCGTACGCTTCGGGGTAGCGTGGTATGATGCTCATTACCGTAGTTGGAGAACCCAAGCCCGAGCATACGAAATCTCGTGAACTTACCGTGTCGTCCGTCATTACCGCCGTCACCGTCGTTGCATTGACGGATTCGGATAGTACACGGCCGTTCGTGGCTATTTTGAGGTCAAATATCTGGTGAGCTGAGCAAAATACGTCGTAATCCTCACCATGGGGTACGTAGTAAGCAGATTTTTCAGGTTCATAAAATATACGAAGAACACGTCGACCTGTCACGGAGACCGCAGGATATATGTCAATATATAGTGTGTCGGTGCAATTTGTGATGCTGTCTGTGCAGTGATATATGTACCGGCCTATATCCTGCTTCTTAACTGTTAGTTGGATTGTGGTTGAGTTGAGACGGTTGGCCAGTTGTGGTTGGTAGCGGTTGGTTGGTTGCTTGACGGTTGCTTGTTGTTGATGTTCCTTGTATCGGATGGTGAGGTTTACTGCGTCATTGAATGAACAAAATATATTAATATCTTCTCCATAGGACGTTTTTAAATGTGTTATGTCTTTGTGCCAAATGAGCTTGCTCTGGTTGGCAGTAGAGGCGACTAACGTAGGTCGCTGGTAGTCCTCGCAGCAGTGAGCATCCCGAGCGGTTAGGGTCAGCAGGGTAAGGAGGGTCAGCAGGGTCCTGGTGAACTGTGTCCACAGCGGTGACATCTTTCTACGCGCAGCGCTAATCGCACACGACTGGTTAGCTTCAATAATTCAGGCTTCAGTGAGCTCTTAGTATTTCCTTGTGGTTATCTCGAACGAATAATCTAGGTACGTCGCGGCCCAAATTATTGAGCTCCTTGTCTCGTGCACACTAAAACGGTGTGTAGAAACGGAGCGGACATACACTCGACAGCTTTACATGCGCGTTTTCCTACAGGTAAATTACTTTAAGCATGAGTGAAATATGCTTATGTCATTGAATATTCTAGTTTAACACAAATGTAATAGAGTTTATATTACAACACACTGTTTAAAAATTGTATTTTTGTAATAGAACTTCTGTTACATTAGTCTTAAAGTAGACTATCCAACAAAGATCATAATGTCAGGGCTGCTACCGCGAACGGCATTCGAAATTTTCCCTCTCTGTCGCACTTGCAAGTTCGCACATAACTGCGATAGAGAGGGAAATCTTCGTTTGTGGTTCGCGGTAGCACTCCAATGTCTTAACTCGAAGTAATCGTGTGTAAAATAATCGGCCACGTGCGTGTCGGACTTCGCACATTGAGGGTTCCAAACTAACCGCAAAATTAAGTTGGTTTTAATAGGATAGGTTGGATTTAATTTTATAAAGGGTCGGCAACGCGTACGTGACTCCTTTGGAGTTGCGGGCGTCTATATGCTGCGGTGGCCGCTTACCATCAATCAGGTGGACCGTAATCTTGTTTGCCACCGGCTTTGTATAAAAAAGACTTTTCCAACTGGACGCTGTAAGCGCAGCGTTCCATATATCGATGGACGCTGTGATTACTTAGTCCGGGCCGCACTGGCACATTTACTTTACTACTCAAGAACAGGCGGCGGGGACCTGATGGGCTACCACAAACGAAGTTTTCCCTCTCTGTCTCACTTATATGCAAACTTGCAAGTGCGACAGAGAGGGAAAACTTCGTTTGCTGTCGCGGTAGCGCCCCTGAGGAGTTATATACCGCGAACCGAAAACGAACGAAGTTCGAATACCTCCTTCTCTTTCGCACGAATGAGCAAGTGTGACAGAGAGGGAAATATTCGAACATCGTTCGTTTTCGGTTCGCGGTAGCCCCTCTCTCTGCCCCGAGGGGCTACTGCGAAGCGGAAGCGAACGTGCCGACACTTTTGCGGTCGCCGCATGCAGCATGCCACCACCACCACCACCATACCACTCTCAGAATAAAAATGTAAATGTAGATCTACATGACTAGGATATCCTGAAACGAAATTATTTATTCTTCAATTAGGGCATATTCCTCTCAATGACTCACGCGACCCCAAGTTATAAATTGCTCGTATAGCCCTTTTTTGCAATATAAACATCGTTTCGATATCTGCAGCTGATCCCCATAAGATAAGACCATAACTAATTGTAATTATACTATTAAAGTAAGCGAAATAAACTAACCGAGCCGTTGCCACATTGGTAAGCTGCATTATTCTCCTGACTGCAAAAGCAGCAGAGCTCTACCTACTTCCTATAGCGGTTATGTGGGAACCCCACTGCAATTTTGAGTCCAATATAATACCTAAGAATACAGTTGTCTTAACAAATTCTAAAGTTTCACCATTAAGTTTTATATCTAAATTTATATTGATATTTGATGATGATGAGTTTGCTAGTGAGAATTTTGTACATTTCGTTTTTTTCGGATTTAACACTAAGTTATTGGCAGCAAACCAGTCAGATATCATGGAGAGGGTATTATTTGGTTCAACGAGTTCAGTATCTTCCCTATTAACCTTGAACAATAATGACGTGTCGTCTGCGAACATGACGATGTCTGATCTACTTACCATATATGGTAAATCATTTACATAAACAAGGAATAGGAATGGGCCTAGAATAGATCCCCGAGGTACTCCCATCTATACCACTGTATCTGATGAAATACCTCCATTTATCTCTACCCTTTGATTTCTTTGTGTTAGGTATGACTAATGCATCCATATATAGTGAGATCTAATGCATGTCCTCTAATGCCATAAAATTTCAGTTTACAAATTAAGGTATCATGGTCTACATCCTGGGTGATGTCATTGTTTAATTATGTACCTACCTATGTTCATTGGAATGCGACCTCATGTAGGTACTTAACATTAATTAAAATTATACTAATTAATTTCCTTGCTACAAAACTTTATCCTTAGCAAACTGCACAGGAAAAAAAACATGTATTTTAAGGGTCAATCAACTTTTTCTTGTTGTTATTTTGTCCCGTCAGCGAGGAGACAACAGTAACCGAGTTTATTAGAAAAATGTTTATAATATGAACTTCAAGCATGCTCAACGGATTACCCATGTCCAAATGGATTGGTGCTCATCGCTAAAACTCATGTTTAATAGATTTAAACCCTATACAATCACAGTTTTAAAGAGTGACTCAGGAGACGTAACCATGGTAACTGGCAACAAAGAATAGTTGATCCACCCTTAAACATAAACTAAATGAATAATGTGTTCCGATGTTTGCGAGCTATTTTTATTTGAAACGGGCTATATTCAATTCAATTCAATTCAATTCAATCATTTATTTATAAAATGTTACATTTTACATGTCAAATAAATATGTAATTACATTAGGTACATTATCATAAACATCACAATACAGGTTATAATGCAAGGCTGGGCAAGCGAACCGATTCCATTTTGAAACCTACTTAGCGCAGGTGTTAGCCCTCGAAAAAGGCATCGAGTGTGTAGTAGGCGTTGGATGCCAGTTTCATTTTAAGTTTTTTACTGAAAGATCCATAGCTAGTAGCTTGTCTTATTTCTAGCGGGATTTTATTATATACCTTGGGTCCTACCGTGTGTATACACTTTCTGGATTTGGCAAGTCGTGTTTTCGGTGGATAAAGTTCACCGTGCCTTCTTGAATTCGCATTACTGCGGGTCGGAAATTGTTTTAAATTGCGTCTTACATATTTTGCTACTTCGAAGATGTATAGACTCGGTAGGGTTAGAATTCCCGTTTTTTTGAACAGTTCCTGAGCTGGGTTGTCCCATGGGACCCCAGATATGCAGCGGATCGCTCGTTTTTGGATTCTGAATGGCCTTAGTCGGTCCGCAGCGTCACCCCATAGATCGATCCCATATGTAAGTATGGACTGAAAATAGCCGTAATAGGCTTTCATGATGTTATTAAAGTTGAGGCTGGGGCAAAGTCTGCTTAGTGCGAAGCAAGCGGATGACAGGCGGTCACACAGTTGATCTATATGTGGACTCCATGTGAGTCCGGAGTCTATTATGAGGCCTAGGTATTTCACGTGGTCAACTTGCGGTACTGTTTGCCCGTTGCAGGTAATATATAAGTCATGCTCCCTAGTACCACGTAAACAGAAGTGGACTATGTTCGTTTTATCCACGTTTAATATCATTCCATTGACCGAAAGCCACGTTGCTACTTGCTCCATTACTTTGGTCATTTTAGCTTTGAGTAGTGCGTGATTTTCGGCCGCCACGATAACGCAACCGTCATCGGCGAAAATCACTATCTCCGCGTCGTCGGTGGCGGTTGTGAAATCGTTAATTAATATTTAAAAAAGATTATTCCCAATCACGGAACCCTGCGGAACTGCAATATCGCCCAATTCTAGGAGATCGGATCTCACTCCGCGCACAGAAGTTAGTTGTTTTCTACTCTTTAAAAAGGCAGCTATTGTTTTTAAGAAGCTGCCAGTGACACCGTAGTGATCTAACTTCGCCAGAATGAGAGAGTGACAGACCAGCTCGAAGGCGCGCGACAGGTCGCAGAACCCTCGGTCCTATAGGTACCTCGTTTTTAGGGTTCCGTAGCCAAAATGGCAAAAACGGAACCCTTATAGTTTCGTCATGTCTGTCCGTCCGTCCGTATGTCACAGCCAATTTACTCGGAGACTATAAGCTCTACAATTTTGAAATTTGGTAGGAAGGTGTATTCTATGAACCGCTACATGAAAGTAACTCCATACATGTAACAGGTGGATGAAAAAAAAAATGTCAACGCACATAGTCGTCGTGTGGGGTATCGATGGATAGGCTTTTAAAAATGATATGGAGGTTTCTAAAAACATTGTCCATTTAAGTCAACCGTTGGTGAGATATTAGCTGTCAAAGTCATAGAAAGTGTCCCCCCCCCCCCCCCCTCTAATTTCCAAACTATAAAGTTTAAAATTCTGAAAAAAATTGAGGTGGTGCGCATTAGTAAATACTTTCAACGATTTTTGGTTTGAACAAAATAAGTTTTAAGTTTTTTGAGTTTTCGCTTAAAAACTGTCTTGCCCAAACAAAAGGTCGTAAGTGCCGTGAGTTCCCTATGAAGATACGACTTTTTTAGATTCAATGTATTGTATAGTGATTTTAAATGTGGGCTACTAGGTGTTGGTACGGAACCCTACATTGTGCGTGGTCCGACACGCACTTGGCAGGTTTTTTAAAGATTAGAATTTTAACGGTAATTTTCGCAAATATTTATTCGATTATGGGATATCTGAGAATAACATTTTATGAAGAATAAAAGAGGATAATATTTATTCTATAATTTTTCATATATTAACAATTTTACATCTTTCAGTAGTATGGGGGGTCCTCGGGGGTATGGGGGGACGTTCGCAGTTAGGGGTAGGGGGCTGGATGATTCTTATCGTTAAAGTTAATTAATGTCCTTACCGGTCCGAACGTTAAGTGAAAGTTAAAGAAATCAGAGTGCAATTTAAACTTATTGTTGACTCCAGTTTACTATATATCTGGATCCCTAACTGTTAAAATAGTTAGAAATAATCACTCACGAGTCGTTAACAATCCGGGGCCAGTAAGGACAAATTAGGAAAATGTTAAATTTTGGAATGAGAATCACCGGCTGCGATCCTCCATAGAAATAAGGCTGGAGCCACACATACGAGGCCTCTTGGGCAGTATTGGTGCGTCCCGTAGGAGTTCCAGAGTAGGGTAGGTTTTATTATTTCCATGTTGACGTGTTATAGATATAGTTCAAAATATTTTATTATGATTAGTGTACCATAGTTATTACCTTTTATCTTGACGCTTAGAGACCTTATACATCTCTAACAAACCTCGATTGTTATTAGTTTCTTAGTCTTATTTTTGACATGTATGACATCCGGAATATAACTTTTAACTCTTCTTAGGTATTTTATTATTTAAAAATCGCCATCCGCCGGCAGCCGCACAAAAATCGTAAGTATGTAATGACATGACGATAGAGAGTATTGTTGGATGGTCTGATAGCACCATCGCCCTCTCTTGGCTGCGGATTGCGCACCATTTGTTGCAGACATTTGAGGGAAATCGGGTTTCCCAGATAATGAATTGCGGTCTAGAAATAACGTGGAGACATTTACCTTCTGGAATGAACCCCGCTGATATCGCAAGTCGCGATTGTCGCGCATCGGAACTGCTTGAACATCCCGTCAGACCAGCTTGGTTAACAGGTGATGCGGACACTTGGCCCAAGAATGTAATGGATAAAGCGGAAGATCCATTGCCTGGATTGCGGAAAGGGAAGGTAAATGTTAAAGCCTTAGCGGGCGTTGTTGACGAGGATAACATATTTACTCGGTTTAGTCGCTTGAATATGCTGCTGGCGGTCGTAGCATATTGCTTTCGGTTTGTCAACAATGCTATATCCTCATCGGAGAAACTTGTAGGGGCGTTAACAGTATCGGAGCGTCGATTCGCTATGCAACGGTTAATTAAATTGGTTCAGGAAGCGGAGTTTTCCGATGACATTTATTGTCTAATTCAGAGCAAGCCGTGTTCCACGCGGTTACGTCGGCTTAGGCCATACATGGGGGATGATGGTTTACTGCGAGTTGGGGGTCGGTTGGAATATTCCAGTCTATAGTTTGAGCGGAAACATCCAGTGATTTTGCCAAAGTCACACCCACTTACAGTTTTGATCGTGGATCATTTTCATGTTATGTATTGTCATGCGGACGCTACAGTTTTGATGGGAGTATTACAGCGGCAGTTTTGGATTCTTTCTGCGGGACAAGTGATTTGTTCACGAATTTTTAAATGCATAACATGTTTTAAGACTAAGGCTAAGCCAACGGAACCCTTGATGGCTGCCCTACCACGTGATAGGGTTAATGCTATTGGTGTCTTTCACACCGTGCAAACGGATTTTGCAGGTCCCTATTTAATTAAACAGTCGCGTTTGCGGAACGCTAAAACGTTAGTCATATCTTTGTGTGTTCATTTGTTCGTCTACTAAGTGCGTCCATTTGGAATGTCTTCCTGATCTTTCTACAGACGGTATTCTTGCGGCTTTGACTCGATTTACATCTCGGCGTGGTCTTGCGAGTGTTATAAGATCGGATTGCGCCACAAATTACGTCGGGTCAAATAGACACTTGACCGAAGTACATAAATACTTAGCTTCATGGGAAGCTCAAAAGGGGCTCGTTAATAAAGCTGCACAGCAAAATATTACATGGTATTTCAACCCTCCAGCGGCGCCTCACTTCGGTGGTTTATTTGAGGCCACGGTTAAAGCAGCAAAAACATTACTGCGGCGTGTCATAGGCGAACAGGTCTTGACTTTCGATGAACTAGTTACGGTATTTACTAGAATTGAAGCGGTGTTAAATTGTCGGCCGTTATGTCCCATAACTCAGGACCCTCAAAACTTTGAAGTCCTTACGCCAGCTCATTTTCTCATTGGGAGGCCATTACTTTCAGTACCCGAATATAATTTCGAGGATATACCTGACTCACGATTAAATCGGTATAACCTTATTCGAGCTATTTCCCAACGATTTTGGAGAAAATGGAGGGACCAGTACCTTCATTCTCTTCAAATGCGACATTAAGTGGACTTCACTGACGGATCCACCGCAGATAGGTGATGTCGTTTTAATTAAAGAAGAGAATTTACCCTCAAGTGGCGAGTAGGCAGAATTGCGGAATTGCTACCCGGCAAAGACGGGATTATCCGGGTTGTGAAACTTAGAACCGCGACGGGTATACTCATTCGGCCTGTTATTAAAATTTGTAGGCTCCCCTGGAAGACTAATTTGGTAACAAACAGTTTTATATTTTTAGTTCAGCGGTAGGTTTGTGAAATATTGCGGTGTACTTCAACACTACTTTTTTTCTTTTATTATTATATTCTTGTTGATAAAAGCTACAGCCTTTCTCGGGCGGGGGAATGTTACTTTTTCACACTTCCCACATACAAATATATTATTTTTAAGTATCTATTTCGCTTTGGGGTGGGCTATATGGGCTCAAGCACGTGAAAGAAAAAAGAAGAAAAAAGACGACATCTGTCACTTTCGATTTTTGTGCGGCCGCTGGCGGATGGCGATTTTTTATATATTTTTTTTTCCCATCAACTTACACCCGACGGATCAGAGTCCGTGACGGCAAGAAGACAAAAAGAACCAGTGCAACAACAATAGTTTTATATCGAAGAAACAGTCACTAATACTTAAAACAGAGAATATAATAATAGAAATGTCAGGTAATTAAAAAGTCATTTTCATGTACTCGTCGACGGAGTACAGTGGGTTTTCCAACAAAAGGTTTCTCAGTTTGCGCCTAAAAGTTTGGTCAGATGGTTCGCTCCTAAGATAGGCGGGTAGACGTTCGTAACAAGTAGGACTGATGACGCGAGGGTTCTTTGTTGAAAGCGCCATGCAACGATGAACCGTTCTGAGGCGGCCTATCAAAATTGTACACTGAAGTTCAAAAAAATTCGGTTCATCCTAAATTAATTAATAACCGCAATAGCTTTCTCTAAATATTTTACACTAGTTTTATTTAAATGATATATTATTCTTCGTAATACCCAACAGTATTAGTAATTCCATATCATAAAAATAGCAATCTCCAAAACTGACGATTTTTGCGGTATCTCGCTCCGTTAATATTGTTTATTCCATGGGTTTTTCCCCAGTATGTATCCTCTCATGTCTTTGTAAACGTGATTTAACTGTGCACTTGTAGTCACAGTAGCTACATTTGAATGGTTTTTCCCCAGTGTGTATCCTCTCATGTCTTTGTAAACGTGATTTAACTGTGGACTTGTAGTCACAGTGACTACATTTGAATGGTTTTTCCCCAGTGTGAATACTCTCATGAATCCGTAAATTTGATTTAGCTCTGCACTTGTAGTCACAGTGGCTACATTTGAATGGTTTTTCCCCAGTGTGTATCGTCTTATGTCTTTGTAAACGTGATTTAACTGTGCACTTGTAGTCACAGTGACTACATTTGAATGGTTTTTCCCCAGTGTGTATCCTCTCATGTTCTTGTAAACTTGATTTAACTGTGGACTTGTAGTCACAGTGACTACATTTGAATGGTTTTTCCCCAGTGTGTATCCTCTCATGTTCTTGTAAACTTGATTTAACTGTGCACTTGTAGTCACAGTAGCTACATTTGAATGGTTTTTCCCCAGTGTGTATCCTCTCATGTCTTTGTAAACGTGATTTAACTGTGGACTTGTAGTCACAGTGACTACATTTGAATGGTTTTTCCCCAGTGTGAATACTGTCATGAATCCGTAAATTTGATTTAGCTGTGCACTTGTAGTCACAGTGACTACATTTGAATGGTTTTTCCCCAGTGTGTATCCTCTCATGTTCTTGTAAACTTGATTTAACTGTGCACTTGTAGTCACAGTAGCTACATTTGAATGGTTTTTCCCCAGTGTGTATCCTCTCATGTCTTTGTAAACGTGATTTAACTGTGGACTTGTAGTCACAGTGACTACATTTGAATGGTTTTTCCCCAGTGTGAATACTCTCATGAATCCGTAAATTTGATTTAGCTGTGCACTTGTAGTCACAGTGGCTACATTTGAATGGTTTTTCCCCAGTGTGTATCCTCTCATGTTCTTGTAAACTTGATTTAACTGTGCACTTGTAGTCACAGTGACTACATTTGAATGGTTTTTCACCAGTGTGTATCCTCTCATGTTTTTGTAAATTTGATTTAACTGAGCACTTGTAGTCACAGTGACTACATTTGAATGGTTTTTCTCCAGTGTGTATCCTCTCATGAATCCGTAAATTTGATTTAGCTGTGCACTTGTAGTCACAGTGACTACATTTGAATGGTTTTTCCCCAGTATGTATCCTCTCATGTTCTTGTAAACTTGATTGAACTGTGCACTTGTAGTCACAGTGACTACATTTGAATGGTTTTTCTCCAGTGTGTATCCTCTCATGAATCCGTAAATTTGATTTAGCTGTGCACTTGTAGTCACAGTGACTACATTTGAATGGTTTTTCCCCAGTATGTATCCTCTCATGTTCTTGTAAACTTGATTGAACTGTGCACTTGTAGTCACAGTGGCTACATTTGAATGGTTTTTCTCCAGTGTGTATCCTCTCATGAATCTGTAACTTTGCCTTCTGTCTGCACTTGTAGTCACCGGGACTACACTTAAATGGTTTTTCGACAGTATGTACCCTTTTATGCATTATTAAATCTGTCTTTCGACTGCACTTAAATAAATACAAGCTACAATTATGAGGTTTTTCAGAATTGTGTATCATTAGATGACGTTGTAAATGGTACTTATTTACTGTAGAATAACTACAATGATTACAATTTAGTAACTTCTTAACAATGTGGCTCCTGAAACTATTTCTGTGACCTGCAGTTGACATTAAACTTGTAACACCATGTTTGTTTTTCTCATGTTCTAAAACAAGCAATTTAGTTCTAAGTTTAGAATCGCAAAGGTCACAAGCAAAATCCTTCTGGGTTGAGTTACTAAAAGGTGGTAAGTGGATGTGAATGTGTTTCCTCAAGAGAGCCTTATTATTGAAGCTCCTGCCGCAGTCGTCGCACTGATAGGTGTTGCTCGACGTGTCGGTACAGTCGCGCGGCTCGCGAGTGCGCCGCAGCGTGTACGTGCGGCGCCCGACCCGGCACGAGCGCCGCGCCGCGTCCACCAGCAGCCGCTCCAGCCTGACCGAGCAAGCCCGCCCAGGAACATCCCCTGCTCTAACAAGGGGCTCTGTAACAAGATAAATTATTTGTTTTATTCATTGCTGATGCATCACAGGACAGAATCATTTTTCTTGTGGAACTTCACATTATAAATACCTTTTTTCCTCGTCGTTAGTCTTTGTTTTGTTGTTATTTTCCATATGTACCCAGATTTATTTCCTATCTGGCAGAAAGCACGAAACTTGGCATGTGTGTAGCTTTTATATATGTGCTTCAGTATTGAAAGAGAAACACCACAGAGCATCAATTTAACTAGAGACCCTAAGCACCTCAATCTGTATGAGAACCGACCGTGTCACTTTTTTGCTGCCTACTGTGACGTCACGAGAGCATATTAGTGATGTGGAATCTCCGTTGTCCCCGCGAAATCGATACAAAGGCGATATATCGCCCGCGCCGTGGAGCTCGAGTCGATAAATCGGACTCGGATAAATCGGTCACGAAAAATATGGTCATGTATAAATAATACCATGACGACCAATAAAAGGAAAAACGATACTTGTCTGGCTTTTTTAATGAAAAGGCTTCTTTTTGTAAACATCGAATCTTTAGTTCTAATCAACAATTAGAACGTCTAATCTTTACTATGAAATAATAAACATTAAGTTTCTAAGAACAATGCCAGGGAATCAATACTATTGATTACAATGTCAATCTACTAACTGCTTCACTTGTTGATTTTTTCAGTACATCAATGGTTGGTATTGCTTCAGAAATCAGTCGACGATATTTTTTTGTTTGTTTAAAGCTGCTATCATCGAAATGTATGGAGCAAATTGTGCACTAAGAAAAATAATACGGCTTGTGTAAATGAAATTTGTAAAATGGCTACTTTTAACTGTCGGTCTTTCAAGAGATCTATAAATGGAATTAGGTCCCTGTGTCAAGATGTTCACCTGGTACTTTTGCAGGAATTGTGGCTTTTTCCTTTTGAACTACCATTGTTAGGTACAGTAGATAATGAATTTGGGTGGACTGGAAAGTCGGCCATGAACATGTCTGAGGGGATGATCTCTGGTAGGCCGTACGGTGGAGTAGGTATTCTATATCGAAAAAGTGCATTTGAATCAGTATCTATCATAGATTGTGAAAATAATAGAATTACAGCTATCAAAATACTATGTAACGGAAAGTATTTTTTGGTGTGTAATGTGTATATGCCCACAGATTCACATGAGAATATGCATGTATTTGTTGAATGTTTAGGTACTCTGTCGTCCATAATGACGGAAAATAGTGATGTACAAGCAATGTACATTCTAGGCGATTTTAACTCCCATCCAAATGAACCGTTTTATAGGGAATTAATAAGTTTCTGTAATGAACAGCAATGGATTTGTGCGTATGTGGAGTTGTTGGGCCGGCATTCTGATACCTATACCTACGTTAGCGACGCCCATGGGTGTAGAAGGTGGTTAGACCACTGCGTAGTGACTAAATGCGCTTATAGTACAATTAGTAAAGTGTATGTCAAGCATGACGTGCTATGGTCTGACCATTTTCCTGTGATCTTGGAGTGTAATATGGAGGTATTAAAACCCGTGCCTAAGATATCGTTTTGTAATTTTGAAACTGGGGTGGCATGGGGAGATAGGGATAACGATCAAAAAGATGCATATCGTAATTCGTGCAATT
Source organism: Epiblema foenella (assembly GCA_963556455.1). Classification (NCBI taxonomy): domain Eukaryota; kingdom Metazoa; phylum Arthropoda; class Insecta; order Lepidoptera; family Tortricidae; genus Epiblema; species Epiblema foenella. Next base: position 10,041,415 of record OY747122.1, on the reverse strand, counting down.
AACGTCTGAAAGGTATTGACTTTCCACAAGTACTTCAGGATTGCTGTGACGGGAATTGCAGGAATCCAGCTCATCATGCCATCTTAGATAAAATGTACGACGATGTTATATCCACCCTCACTGAGGCTGCGGTAAGTCCTTACAGGAAAAAGCGGCGCAGAAAGGGTGGATACGTTGCTGGCTGGAACAAGCACGTTGCTGGGCCCCATAGGGAGGCCAGGCTGCACTTCATGAACTGGGTGAATGTGGGGAAACCGCGTCAAGGTAGGTTATTTGAGCTTATGAATAATAGTAGGAAGGAGTTCAAGGCCAAATTAAAATGGTGCCAAGACCGGGAGGACCAGTTAAAAATGGATAGGCTTGCTCTCGCTCATAGCGGGAACAAGTTTAATGAATTTTGGAAACAAACAAAGAACATGAATGTGGGGCCTGGCCTGCCGGCGACGATAGGTACAGAGAGTGGGCACAAAAAGATCGCTGAGCTGTTCAGACAGCAATTCACTGTTGAGTCCCTGTTGCCTTTGGTTCCACCGTGTCTTGCAAATGGGCTGGATACTGGGGCCTTCGATACACCTCGTAAAATGTGGTTTACTACGAAAATGACTGCTAATGTTATAAATAAAATGCAAAAAGGTAAATCACCAGGACACGATGGCCTCAGTATCGAGCATTTCAGGTATGCAGGAGTGCATCTACCTAGAATTCTTTCTATGTTCCTTAATTTATGTGTTACTCATGCTTACTTACCTAGGGCATTAATGAAGACCATAGTTGTACCAGTGGTTAAGAATAAAACGGGCGATTTGTCGGACAAGGCTAATTATAGGCCGATTTCGCTTGCCACAACCACAGCCAAGATACTCGACAGTATGCTCAATGACACACTTGATGAGTACCTTAAACTTCATGATGCCCAGTTCGGTTTTAGGACTGGGCTATCTACAGAAAGTGCTATTCTCTGCCTGAAGCATACTGTCGCGTATTATACGGATAGAAAAACACCAGTGTATGCCTGCTTCCTGGACCTGTCCAAGGCATTTGACAGAGTCAATTATGAGCTGCTTTGGGGGAAACTGAGGGAGGCAGGTATACCTGATGAATGTGTGGGTATTCTCAATTACTGGTACAACAATCAGAGTAATCATGTGAAGTGGGGAGGGGCCTTGTCAGATGAATATATGATGCAATGTGGCGTTAGACAGGGGGGTCTAACATCTCCGAGGTTGTTTAACTGGTATATGAATGACCTGATAGCCGGACTCAGTGGCATGCATGCGGGATGCTATATTGAAAACATGGCTGTTAATAATATTAGCTATGCCGATGACATGGTGCTGCTGAGTCCCTCTATTGGGGCACTCAGGCAGTTGGTGGCCAGGTGTGAAGAGTACGCCACTAGTCATGGGCTTATGTACAACTCCAGCAAGAGTGAAGTGATGGTATTTAGGGCAGGAAGAATTAAACCTTACTCTATTCCACCAGTAACTCTTGGTGGAGTGGTATTAAGGGTAGTGGAGGCTTTTAAATACTTGGGTCATATACAGAGCTCGGAATAGGTAGTGCCTATTTACCTAAACTTCGCGGGAGGACGTAACTAAGAGTGGTACAAGCACCAAAAATAATTATTTATTTTTAATGAATGCGGGATTTCCCGGGATTTACTGTATTATTCTAGAGGCTTAATACATTTGGCTTTACTTATAAATCCTGTTATATTGCATATTATTTGTTTAATTACCTTGAAATAACAATCAGTCATTAAAAATATAATATGGATCAAATTAAACCAAAAGGATTCCGAAATTTGATAGTTTTTAGTTGACTTAGACAGAATTATACTCCTTTCTTCCATGATAGGGGGCCTGTGTCTGGCAGTAGGACGTATATAGATTAGTGATGAGACAGAACTATGATATGGCATAGAAGATATCGTACAGATGTATTCTAATTTATTTCTAATATGATGGTATACATGTACTTATATGTTAAATAAAACTAATTTTCAACCGATTATATCGCGTATAATGAATTTAAAATACATTCCGTGACCACGAGTGCTGTAAAGGACTCGAGTTATCTAGCCACGGTTATCTGTAAGGAGTAAGGGGAAACGTCGGAATGAATGTCGGAATTTTCTATACGATAGCATAGTTCTGTCTCATCACCAATCTATATACGCCCTAATGCTGGACACAGGTCCCCTCTCACGGAAGAAAGGAGTATAATTCTGTCTAAGTCAACAAAAAACTATCAAATTTCGGAATCCTTTTAATTCAATTTGATCCATATTATATTTTTAATGACTGATTGTTATTTGAAGGTAATTAAACAAATAATATGCAATATAACAAGATTTATAAGTAAAGCGAAATGTATTAAGCCTCTAGAATAATACAGTAAATCCCGAGAAAGGTTTCTCGGGACATTCAATAAAAAGAAGTAATTATTTTTGGTGCTTGTAACCACTCTTAGTTACGTCCTCCCGCGAAGTTTAGGTAAATAGGCACTACCTATTCCGAGCTCTGGTCATATAGTCTCGAGTGATTTATGTGATGACAGTGACATGGAGAGGGAGCGGAGGGCGTTATCAGTTAGGAGTAATATGTTGGCCCGCAGGTTTGCTAGATGCTCTGCTGAAGTAAAAGTAACGCTATTCAAAGCGTATTGCCAATCGTTTTACTCTAGCGGCCTGTGGTTTCGATATACGAAACGAGCTTATAGCGCCCTTCGAGTGCAATACAATAACGCCTTCAGAATGCTGTTGAGACTACCAAGATGGTGTAGCGCCTCTGGAATGTTCGCGGACGCTCACACGGACGGATTTCACGCGATCATGAGGAAAAAAATTGCATCGTTGATGGACCGTGTCAGAAATAGTCAAAACAGCATTTTGAAGGTGTTAGCTGATAGGTACAACTGTCCTATTCTTTGTCACTGGGTGACACAGATTAGGACACTTGTCAATGGGGGCTATCGCGTATGAATTCGCCGCTAGAGGCGCTAGTGTAGCGTGGGGTCCTCCGAAACGTCAAATGTCACTCTTTTTGGTTGCGCTACGCGGGTTAATATCTAATTGGAACAATATGGTCACTATTTTGCAATACCTGAGCTTGATTATGGCAAATATGAATTAAGGGTCAATGACTGTCAGGGCTTTGAGACAGGTTTGTCTTTCGGAAAATTATTTCCTCCTTTTTTCCGAACAAAACGGGACCACGCTACTATGCGGTATATTCGATATTTTTACGGTACGGTTTTAAGGTATTGAATATGATTTAAATGTAAACTTCGTTCTCATGTCTATAATAACCAATAACAATTTTTGACAGCTGGACCTTAGTCGACAGTGGCGCCAACTGGTGAGCACAAAAACGATAGCCCCCATTACATTAAATAGCCATAATCGTAAAGTATAGTAATGTTATTCCTTTTAATTTTATTGAATTTATTGTGTAACCCCACTAACATAGATATAAGTACAATGATGTTACTAACCATATATGGATTTTATCTGAAATAAAATTATTTGAATTTGAATTTGAATTTGAAAATTGTGCTATGTTTTGTTGGAAACCAGTTTTTTTGCCCGGTTGCTTCTAGCCATTTCTCTTTTCTGTATAGATTACTTGGAAACCAGTAATTTATAATTATATTCGTATTAAGTCCGTGGTATATTAACTTGGAGAGCAGGAGTTACCATTGCCTAAACGTCGCGATTTTCATAGCACCTAGATAAAAAAAAAATAAACAGCACCTGTCAACACTACAGATGTCAAAGTCATTGGAAGTTTCTGCGCCGAAACGAAACGTTACGTCGCTTAGGGAAAAAGTGTTTTTTCAGTGGAATTTCAAGTTTCAAGAATATCTCAGACACCCAAATGGATAAATAGAAGCAAAAAAGTGAAAGGGTTTTTGGAATTACGATATTTATACGTGGAAATCGTAAAATTTGAAAAGGGCTTCAGCTCGTAAGTTACGACAAAAACTCTTCTTTATTTACATGAAATGCCACTATTACTACATAATATATATGTCGCCTTTTTGCTTGGGAGAAAGGATCTCTGAGTTAAGCTGCATTTTTGTGTATTCACTGATGCTTTCACAAACAGTCTAAATGTCTTATACCCGGTTTTCAAGTTTTGAAAACTATGATTTTTTTATACACTAGGTCATATTGTAGCGTTTTTTCATTGGAAAAGTCTAAGTCTCTTCGAGATAATGCAGAAATGTAGAGTGTTAATTAATATTTCTGTTATAACCTCCAATACAAGGTTCTTACCCGTATTTTTTGATCTTTAAGGCTTGTATCATGGTTTTCCATGATTTGTGTAACAAAACTTACTAGAGTGTACGAAAGAACACATTATCATTGTGGCACTTATTCCGTTGGAATATAAAATCTAAGTCATGTGCATGCTACTAATTTTCTGACACTAATAAGAGTAATCATAAATAAATCCTTATAAACATACAATTTTGTTCTATGACTTTAAACACTACTCCCGTTGGGGGAAGCTATTAGCTAGCTTTATGAAAATAATTTATACAAGTTTATATAAACTTCTATAAACAGAACCTAAATAAGAAGGGTTTTCTTCTGTTATTTATTATATCCTTTCCGTTGGAAAGCGTTACTCTGAACTGTTGGGTATTGTTACCCGGTCAGTGTGGCAAAATAACACCTCACTTTTATGTTGCAACAGTATACCGGAAATTAATTTTGTACCGTTTTGCTATGTTAAATTAACTTCAGACTTATAGATCCAGAATACAATTCAGTTCTTGATTGAGTAATGCATAGTAGATGGCAAAGTTCACTGGAAAGGAAGAAGCACTCAAGAGGAAGGACAAGATAGCAGCAGAAGGTACCAAAACTACCAAACATCAAATACCTGCACAAGATACCACAACTCTTAACAAAGTTAGTTCCATTAACAAGCCTTAAAAATGAAACAATTTTCTCAAATCTTAGTTGAATCCATTGTCAAGATTTGAAACTTAAACAATTTTCACAAATCATAGCAAAGTTGGATACTTTGTTATCAATAACACATACCCGTCATGTGGCCAATAGAGATATCAAAGCCTATAGAGATATCATATGTTATGTGATGGATCTTGTGAGTTTTCAAACCTGTGATTCAACAGTTCTTGCCTAGAAGTATTAATGTTACAAACTTCATCCAACAAATGTGTTTATTATTACCACAATTTGTATAGATTTGGAAAAAAAATGTTTATTCTAAGGCCCAAGACTAAGGTCTAAAATGTGTCAATTGACACAAGTCTAACAATTGCCAAAATTTATATAATTATGAAGGAAATCTCTATATGAGAAGTCAATAGACGTCTTCTTCATCATAAATATACCCAAACTGTACACTCTGGCGAAGGGTTCCAAATTTTCAGGGTCACAGACCAGTCAAGATGTAAAATTGTACCTAAAGAAAATGGCAACTGTCTGACTGCAAGCGTCCACATTTTCTGCCAAAGGAGACCAAGAAACACTGCATCTTGATATGGGAACTTTGTAAAACTTTCTTTAGAACTGAACATTTAGTTTACCTACTCAACAACCACATAATTTAATATTACCTGAAAAATAGGTACAATACAATACAATACAAATATTCTTTATTGTTCACCAGAACAGGTACAAAGTATTCCTTCACTACTATTTGTTATTGAAGATTAAATTCGAATTTGTGGAGACAAATTGAGCAATTACAAAATGCCAACCAAGTGTAAGGCAGTTTTTACACTTTTTCTGAAATTTCAAAGAGAATCCCAAGAACTTTCTGAAATATAATGTGGGCATATAACAATTAATCTTCTTACCGCCCACAATGCCTTAAGTTTGTTTGGACAAAAAGACTAAGTCGATATGAAGAGTAATGGTCAGGTAAACTTTAAAGAACTATCTTTATAGTTGAGTTTTATTTATGATGTGAATGTGTGAACTATATACATTATTTTACCTTTCAAAGGGTTACAAGTCTTAGAAAATGTATTTTAAGAATTCAACATAATATGATAAATACATGAAGAATATTTGATTGATATTCAGATATTCATTTATTTATGAAATCCTTATATATTGACTATGTATTGGTGTGTTATTCCCTTATATTCATTTTTTCCAGTCATGTTATGAAGTCTATGGACGGAATAACAATTATTCCTACTGTCCATTCCGAAAACACAGTTGTTAAAAATATTTGGACATAAAAAATATTGTTTTTGGATTGAGAATTTGCATACAACTACTAATATAGGTACATAAAGTAATTTTGAAAGGAAAATAGATACCTACAAATGGACTGGTCAAAATGGAATTAATGTGGTGGATCGTTACAATATTTTAGTAAAAGAAATCACTTCGAAAATGATAAGTTACAAATATTTTCAGATGTTTAAATAGGACCATATGTGTGAAGTGAACTATATTCATGAAACATAATTATTGAGAAAACCTAAAGGTGCATCTGGTCAGCAGAAGCGCAATCAAATTTGTGCAACAATATGTTGGGGCAAAGACCAAAAAAGATATAAATATTTTATATAATATGATTGAACTAACCCATATTTATTGTATACGCAGTTTGCTCTCATCTATACTACATTGTTTCATACATCAAGCAAATAAAAAATTCATCGAAATCTGTAGTTATCAAAGTCAATCAATGTAATCGAACAGATTCATATTCACTGTAATCACAGCATTTCAAGTATGTGTTTTTTCTACATTTCTAAATGTTATTGAACACGCCTTTATTATATTTTTAATTTGCATTAGCATGAAGAAGACCATGAATGTTTTCGTTCCTGTGCTATTTATGATATCTTAACGTTGATAGGTACTTTTTGACCCGGCGACGGCAGAGCCAAAAGGAAGGGTTACAGTTTTTTGACACTAGTCAAAGTATCAATCCTCTCCTCATACTACTACACAAGCCAACATAAAGCATTCAAAAGAAGGTCTGTTGAGCATTGCGTGATTTCCCTAAAGCCAAGAATACTGCAATGAGTCTTCAGGCTCTAAGTACACATAATAGTTTTGCATATTATCTACATATTTTACATTATATTATGCGTAACAAAAATGTTTTATATAGGAGAGGTGCAACTAATCATTAAAATAATTATTTCAGTATGGTCCCCAATGAAGTAAATGTATGGAAGTTATTTATTATTCAATATCAGGTTAAAACATGATGTGTAAATTTGTCGCACACGATTAAAGATCGAAGGCGAACTTATCCCCATAAAGGACCTCTTCCAGATAAACTTAGATGAATGGAATAGAAAAATCAACTATCATTTTAAATTATTATTCCGCGGGAAAACTAAAACACTGATTATGTTACTTCTTATTAAGTATAAGTATAAACGAAGTACTTAAGTATTTATAATAAGAAAGATATGTCGTAGTCGTCAAAAGCATTCAAATTCATTTCAAATCAACCTTTACGGCTTTATTCACTCCACCAAACAAGGTTTTTGTTGACATTTTTTGACCCCCTTTCATATGGGCCATTTCCACTTTCTAAGCATGTTATAATTGTCATATTATCTCCAGGCTAAAGATACTGAATAACAACTAAACATAGTTGAATAACCGGAAAACATAATGACTAAAAGGATTATTGGCTGCCTTTGTCTGGAATTTTTGTAGCAGCTAATACAAACTAAAAAAGTTAAAACTAGGAACAAAAACCTTTCCCTAAAAATGACACCTTTTTATGTTAACAACAATTGCAAGATAGGTATTTTCAATCAATATTATTCAAAAACTTTTTAAAATAAACTATAATAATGATTTCATGACGGACCTATAATTTATAAAGAATAGTGAAAAGGAGGTATGAGCTCTAGACATCATTCATATTTATAGAGATCTTACCGTATTTAAATGGTGGTTAACAAGGCATTATTTCAATTATTAAAATTGCGGTCAATATAATAGACCATTTTTTGTACATTTTTAGTACCAACTAAAATGCAATCTGCGCATTTATACTTTACCTTTGGGATATTAAATTCTTGATATTAATTATTTTTTGTTATAATGGTATACTTATACTCATTATTACCCACAGGCCAAATGTTAATACTCAGTTTTGCAGGAAAATGGATGTATATTAGGTGTTCTGTACTTTGAATAGTAAAGTACCTAAATGATAATAATAAATAATCATATTTTTTTAATTTATAATAAGTAATAAGCAGATTCTATAAATTCATAATATTATTATTATGAAATAATGATACTTAATAATGTAAGTAATTCAATGTCATATTATTATAATGAAGTAATGATAATAAAGTAATTCAATGTCAGGTTTTATACCATATGTTGTAAAATCAAATGAAATTGTAAACCTGCAGCGTCAATAATTCCTCGTAGCGTGTACTATAGTCATACGTAAACTATTGGAAATTATACACACATCATAGTCGGCCTATTGTAGGCATACCTCTGATGAAAGATGGTGGATGAGAGGAAATGAGATCTGGTACCTATTCTTGTTTATTTTTATGAAAACGTTTAAGATTTGAATTAGAGCATTATGGTGTAATGGATGTACATTATTATGTAATTGGTGTAAGAGTGATGTTAATTTCTCTAAACATCTCTCAAGTTAATATACCACGGACTTAATACGAATATAATTACAGGATTAAACGAACTTACCTGAAGTGAAGTTCTATCCTGATTATATGAAGTATTCAGTCCGTGGTAGGTAGTTCCCTCCCTCCCAAATATTATCATGATAACTACATGTTAATTTTTTCCCTATTGTTTTCTTTATTTAGCTCTAAACTTAATGACTTTGACATCTGTAGTGTTGACAGGTGCTGTTTATTTATTTTTTATTTAGGGGCTATGAAAATCGCGACATTTAGGCAATGGTAACTCCCGACTCTCAAGTTAATATACCACGGACTGAATACTTCATATAATCAGGATAGAACTTCACTTCAGGTAAGTTCGTTTAATCCTGTAATTTTACCGGTTTAAGCGCATTAAAATGCATTTTACATAAAAGGCCAATTCCCTAGTTTGGCTACATGATGACAAAATATGATACATGGATCAAATATAATAAAAAATAAATAATTTTGAAATACAATAGTGTTATTTAACGATTTCAATAGTTTATATTTATATATTTAATATGGAGTGAAAATAATAAATGGAAATATTTTTTTATACTTAACAGCCGTCTTAACAAGTCTAAATCTATATTATTTTTATTTTTTCTGTAATCTACAGAAAACACAGCAACTTTTGAGCCCTATTACATTACGATACTCCAAAATTCGTGAATTTCGGCCCACCCTACTCTCCACCTAGAGTGGGGAGCACAGCAACATGTTTATGCAACAATGTTTCATCATCTTTGTTTATAAACATGTTTACAGAGATGATGCAACATTGTGCAACACTGTTTATAAACAGTGATTAAACAGTGTTTATTAACAAATGTTGCCTAATGAATACCAATACCCAGATTAAACTTAAATCATAAACTGACAAAGTAGCCACAATACTACATATATGTAGAAAAGAATGTGGGATACTCCAGGATTAGAGCTGCTTTTCTGATATTAAAATTATTAGGTACCTGCATAATTACTAATTTTTACAATAATTTACCAAGCAAGTCATTGACGACCGGTTTAGCCTAGTGGGTAGTGCACCTGCCTGTGAAGCTGACGGTCCTGGGTTCGAATCCAGGTCAGGGCAAATATTAGTGTGATGAGCATGAATATTTGTTTCTGAGTCTTGGATGTTTTCTATGTATTTAAGTATTTATATCTATTAAATATATCATCGTCTAGTACCCATAATACAAGCCTTCTTGAGCTTACTGTAGTTCGATTTGTGTAAGATTGTCTTCTAATATTTATTTATTTATTTTAAGTCATGACATCAAATGGCATTTTCTACACCTAACAACACATACTTGGGTGTTTCTAAGGCGCCGGGCTTACTACCTCTAAATGTAAAGCTACTGACCTGGACGTATGGAAGGCACACAAGGCCGGTGGAGCTCCACGGGTCCCAGCACAAGCTCATCCTTGATCTGGTGGTCTGCATACAGCTCGCACAAGCCCGCACTGTCCTCACACTCCGCCTCCTCCTTCACATGTGCCCCGGTCTCCTCATTGTCACACTCCTCAGCCTCCTCTTTCACACACACCTCCTCCGCCTCAGTCTTCACACACAACGTTTCTAGTGACATGATACCTTGTGGTTTTAACGCTGGAGTGACTATCCCGCACCTGCAATGCAATATTCAGATACTGTCTTACAGCAACAACCAGAGAGCTTTGATCTGAATGTGTTACGAGAGGTTTTAAAACTAAAACAAGGATAATGGTACGGCAAAGGTGTCAAAGCCCGTTGCTTGCTTCAATGTAATATAATCCACGCTACTGTCTTAAGTTATAAATTAAATTACATATACAAAATAAGGGTGATTGCGAAGACCAATCTAGTAAACTGGAGGAAATAAAAAAGAGACAAAGAGAACACTACCTGTGCATTTATATACCACTGCACTGCGAACAAGTAACATGAAGCCTTAGGGAAAACGAGTGGTCACACTAAGACGCGACCACCGGATGGGTGGGAATAAACGCCACGCTATTAGTAATGGTCCATTGGTCGTATTACAACTGAATGAACTGAATTGAGATATTTACCTCGAGTAAATAATAAAAATTACGTTATAGTTTTGAAGACAATCATTAGCAAAACATATCCTCAAGGCGCAACTCTTCTATGTTGCTTCTTTCTAAGGTATTCGAACTTCGTTCGTTTTCGGTCGCGGTAGCCCCTCTATTTATTGATTCTTGTTTCAGTGTTGCCAGATGCCGAAATACAAAAATCTGAAGGTGCTCTTTAAAAACACGGATTTTAGAATGAAAATGCAGAATTCATACATAGTGAACAATTTTCTTTATTTTATATTCCAAATGAAAAAAAAAATACGTCGTCACATACACTATCGAGGAAGTTATAAATATTACTTGCAGTTATTCTAGCTACTTCTATTCCTTCTTTTTCACCGAACAAATGGTAACTTTTTAAAAAAAGCTGATGTGCGTGTTATATTCTCTTTGATGTGCGTTAGCTTAAAGCCTGTCACACACTGCAGCGGCCTGGGGCGCTGCCGCGAACAGCAAACGAAGTTTTCCCTCTCTGTCTCACTTATATGCAAACTTGCAAGTGCGACAGAGAGGGAAAACTTCGTTTGCTTGTCGCGGTAGCGCCACTGCGGTGGCGTCCAGCTGTCACTATGACAATCAAGGCCGCGTGTGTCTAAATGAATGTTACTTAGAGTATGAATATTTCTAAAGAGATCATATACGAGGGCCACCAAGAATGACAGAAAACGTCTTATGCAGATAGATTGAAAATTGGTTTAAAATGGCTGCCGGTTTACCATAAATTACTTCCTTAACTTGGTCGGGTAATAGCTTGTGTGATGTATTTGGGCACAACTGTCGTATAAAATAAGTTGTGCTCGACAACTGAAACTGTGACAAGGACAACAAATGATATGTACACAGAGGGGCTGCCGCGAACAGCAAACGAAGTTTACCCTCTCTGTCTCACTTATATGCAAACTTGCAAGTGCGCCAGAGAGGGAAAACTTCGTTTGCTGTCTATATGAATATTAATATTTTAAAAATATATGTTTTTTATAAGTGTTAATAATATTTCTATGTGGGCAGAGTGTCGTGCTTAGTGTCATACTGCTGGACTTGCTGGAGCACTTGTAGATCGGCGAGGAAGTCCGAAAAAAACATCACTTTTCATCGGTTAGAAACTAGTGCTATTTTTTCATAAATTTCAAGTACATTATGCAATATAATAGTCTCAGATAAACTGCAGATGCTTATTACTATAAAAGTAGTAGCTTTTGCCTCGTTCAAAGTTGATTTTAGAGAGTTATTGTTAAAAATAAAACTAGGCTAGTGTTGTAAATTAATGACAAAAAACATGTCGTTAGTTATGGATGTAAATTGTTTGTGTGTATTTATATAATATATTATTACATTACTATTTACGTAGCAAATAGTCAATTTCAGATTTCCGGAAAATAATTTACTAACATCACTGAACAAGCAAATGTCAAAAGGCGAAAGCTTCGCATCTGCATAAATTCCGCATTGATTTTTTGTAGATGCGGATGTCGAATTTAATGCCGATGTTACGCGGTTGTGGATGCGGATATCCGCAACAACCCTTGTTAGTATAGGCAAACTTATTGTTTTATGTACCTAACACCTGTATCATAAATGACATTGTAGTGAGTGAAATTATACGAATTTTATTCAGGTTACCAAGAAGTGTATTAAGAAAAATGTTAAGAAGCTGTTGATACTGAAAATTTTGTATGATTGTTATTTTAATCAAAATGTAAAGAACTTATATAATTAAATTGTGGCAGAAACCACAATAAGCCAAACGTCTCAATATTTTTGTCGTCTACACGACAATATATATGCTCCCGTCGTCTACCAGTCCCTGGGATCCCAAGGCTCATTACAACAGAATGTTATGATTATATTTTCCTCTAGGAGACGACGGCCTTAATAATTATACGTTTAGTTTAGTAGTATGTGATAAAAAGTTACTTTTCTTTTGGTTTATCGATATCGTAACATATACAAATTTGTCTTCCCCAGCACTAGAGACCGCCATTTGTAAGGCATCGCAGTATGGCGTCGGCCACACTTTTTCTGTAGGTAAATATGTCACTTCCATCTGATTCCTTTTTCATTGCTCAAGTTGAACGGAAGTGACCAGAGGTGACATTGACATGTGACTGAGATGGATTAACTGAGGGAGGGAGATAGCAGTATCCGCCATTATTTTTTGGCCAAATTCCATACAAAAGTGACATTTTGTAAATTTTGTTCCTAGTTGCGCGAGCCTGAGAGAATTCACGGTACTTGCGACCTTTTTGTTTGGACAAGACAGCCTTAAAGTCTATCTTGTCTTGTTCAAACCAAAAATCATTGAAAGTATTTATTAATGCACACCACTTCTAATTTTTCAGAATTTTAAACTACAGTTTGGAAATTAGAGGGGGGGGGGGGGGGACAATAGACTTTTTAGGGTTCCGTAGCCAAAATGGCAAAAACGGAATCCTTATAGATTCGTCATGTCTGTCCGTCCGTATGTCACAGCCGATTTACTCGGAGACTATAAGCACTACATTTATGAAATTTGGTAGGAAGGTGTATTCTATGAACCCATTATGAACCGCTACATAAAAGTGATGTGAAATTACAAAAAAATATTAAATTAGGGAGGTGGCACTCCATACATGTAACCGGTGGATGAAAATAAAAATTTCAACGCACGTTAGTCGTGTGGGGTATCGATGTATAGGCGTTTAAAAATGATATGGAGGTTTCTAAAAACTTGTCCATTTAAGTGTGATTAACTCAACCGTTGGTGAGATATAGAGCTGTCAAAGTCATAGAAAGTGTCTCTAATTTCCAAACCATTAAGTTTAAAATTCTGAAAAAATTGAGGTGGTGTGCATTAGTATACTTTCAACGATTTTTGGTTTGAGCAATATACTTAGATTTTACGGTTTTTGAGTTTTCTTTTAAAAACTGTCCACCAGTGACCAATGTGCTCTAGTATTTATAATAAAAGAAAACTGAGCACCAATGTACTCTAGTATTTATCATACAAGTATTTAGATTTTAGACTAGGTAATAAAACAGCATCGTTTTGACTTGATTGTGTCGTTCAATAATGAATTGTTTGAGTAGTCTGAGGGGAAAATAGACATAAGACATAAGAAGTTTATTTGTACATAAAAGTTTACAGGTATAGTTGAACATATCATCATTTACAAGTAATGTACTGAGTGGATTTTTCGTTATGTGGTTCGACTGGCCCCTACACTAGGCTAAGCCTATCCCGTAGGCAGCCAATTCAAAAATGGATTAACAATATGTGCGCGAAAAGTCAGAAAAGATGACAATACAATATAATTATTATTACTAACATACACTAGACATAAAAATGGAAACAAGCATAGAATCTACGAATTGAGAGTACCTATGTGTTTAGTGTGTATGCGTGGGCGTGTACATGAGTGTGTGTGTGTGTGTGTGTGTGTGTGTGTGTGTGTGTGTGTGTGTGTGTGTGTGTGTGTGTGTGTGTGTGTGTGTGCGTGTGTGTGTGTGTGTGTAGGTATAACGACATATTTGAACGCCGACTAAAAGAACTTTTAATGCTCAAATCATTGTATTCCGTAAAGGAATACAATGAACAGCGTATATAAAATTGTTGATTATTGTTAAATTGTATTTCTGTTATTTATTTATTTCGTTTAATTCTTGACATTACCATATTATTTATTATTCTGACATTGTATTTGATATTTGGAATAGAGAGTTTATATTGTTTTTATTTCTATTATTTTAAATTTGACTAATGACATTGCCTAGGATATTCTAGCCGTGTATACAAATTTGACATTTCTATTTATTGTTTACCTTTGACATTATTTGATTTCAATTATTTCTCTTTCATTATTATTATACCTATTGTGTTAGCAAAGCCGTCTGGGCAGTGGGACCGCGTGACATGAGTAGCACAACTATAAAGTAAACGCCAACAACTTTCAGTATAATCACATATATTACGTTTAAATAATACAGCGATTATTGCATTAAATTCTTAATATGTGTATATAAGTTGTAAAGTTAAAATTGTATAACATATAAAATAAATGGGACGAGCACACCTTATACCTAGGACGACAGGGATCAAAGAGAATGTAGACAGCATGCCACAGATTATACATCAATGTACGGCATAGACAAATAATTGAATATAATTCTAACACCCCGCCTTATGCTGTACACTAGATAAATCTATAACCTGACACTATGATGGAATCTGGAATTACACAGAATTACATAAGCACTGAATGAAAAACAAAAAAAGTTATATGTAAGAGACTACCTATATGGTTGTTCACATAATAACATTTATAAGCTATTTGGAGTCTACAGTTACAATACATTTCATATTGAGACTTTTTACAAACTTAGAATGCTTCTGTGCACATAATGGTTTTGTGAGAACATCAGCAATCATTTCATCAGTACATAGATATTTTACATTTATTTTCCCTTCATGTATCAAGTCTTTTACGAAGTGGTACCGCAAGTCTATATGTTTAGTTTTTCTATGGGAATATTCTTTCACTAATAACAATTTCTGTGCACTCTGATTATCGTTAAATACAGTGACATTAAATTGTTTATCAATTATTTCTGATAAGAAATTCCTGATAAAGCAAATGTCCTTGCATACATCGCCAATACAAAGAAATTCACTTTCTGTCGAAGAAAGTGCGACACATCGTTGCTTTCTTGCTTCCCAGTTGATGACATTATTACCGAGTTTAACTACAAAGCCAGTATATGACTTGCGGTCAGTTACGTCATTAGCCCAGTCTGCATCTGAGAAAGCGTTTATTTCGAAGTTCTTATCCTTCTCGAAATAAAGGCCATAATTGATTGTTCCGGCTAGATACCTCAATACTCTTTTTGCAGTGCGCCAATGACTTTCATCAAAACATGTACTGTACTGACTTAATTGACTACAGGCATAGGCAATATCTGGGCGGCTACATACACTAAGAAATGATAATGAACCCAGAAGCTGCCGATATTGATAGGTATTGTCATCTAAAGGCTTGCCAGACTTTTCAAGTTTGCAATTTAAAGGTAACGGGGTTGAAACAGGCTTACAATCTGTCATGTTGTATTTAGCCAATAGCCGCTTAATATAATCATGCTGGTCTAGAACAGTTACGTCATTGTACTTGGTAACGTTTATCCCAAGACAATTCTTTAATGTACCGAGATGACGTATATCAAAGTGCTGTTTTAGCAATGATGTAACTGTTTCTATACAATTACTATGAAACACATAAAAGTCGTCAACAAATAAGGCAATAATTACATATTCAGATTGATTTCTCTTAATATACACACATGGCTCACATTTACTTTGTTTATATCCATTTTGAGATAGCAATGTGTGAATTTTATTGTTCCACATTCGGCTAGCTTGCTTTAAGCCGTATATACTTTTTCTCAATAAACAGATTTTATTATCATCAGTTTGAAAACCGGTTGGCTGCTCCATGTAGATTTTTTCGTCTAACTCGCCATTTAAAAATGCTGTTGTGACGTCAATATGGTCCATGGAGAGATCCAACTGATTTGCAATAGCAAACAAAATGCGTAAAGTGGAATGCCTAACCACAGGCGAATAGGTATCCGAATAATCGATTCCTTCTTTTTGACTGTAACCACAAGCGACAAGTCTAGCTTTAAACCTTGTGAAGTTACCAGTTGCATCATATTTCTTTTTGAAAACCCATTTGTTTTTGACAACATTAACATTTTGTGGGCGATCAACTAACTCCCATACATTGTTTTTGATCATGGAATTTAACTCACTTTCCATGGCACCGTACCATTCATCCTTTTCAGGAGAATTCATGGCGTCGCGGAAGGTAAGTGGTTCATGTGATGGACTCGCTGCAGCCACCAGAGACGTTAAATGATAATCATTATACCTTTCAGGATAAATGCCTCTTGTATTCCGCATAGGCCGAGAGATAGACGAGACGGTAGGTTCCTCCGTCATCATCGGCACGTGTTCTGCAGATGAAGTGGGCGGCAGAGAGGTGTTAGGGCTGGACAGCACCACATCCTCATCACCAGCCTCGATGTCATCTTCAGTAGTGCGGTACAGATCAGACAGAGGTGACAGCACCGGTGAACTTGTCGCCTCCTCTGAAATCGTCGAAGAGTTCTGATTAGAATTTATATCATTAACATTGTCATTATGGCTATTATTGATATTGAGACTATTATCACAGTCATTATTACTACTAATATCACAGTTATTAGATTTATTATTGCAGCTAGAATCCTCATTATTATAATTTTTTGAATTATTATCAATATTAATTAAATTATCAAAAATAATAAAATTTGCTCTTTGCCCGTCAGTCCCAGGGTATAATAAATCCTTTCCTATAAATTTGTCCTCAAGAAAAGCAACGCTTCTAGAATAAATAACCCTCTTAGGATTAGCGGGATCTATTAAGCGATAACCTTTGCATGTTTCACCATATCCTACAAATATATACTGTTTTGCTTTAGCATCCAGTTTTCGCCTCTTCTGATTAGGTACATGTGAGTATGCTACACAGCCAAAAACGCGCAGATGACGAAGATCTATATTAGATCCGGTCCATTCACACTCAGGAATTCTATCTGATAAAGCAGTACTTGGCACGTGATTTTTAATAAAAATGGCCGTCATAACAGCCTCGCCCCAGTAGCGATCAGGTAACTGTGACTCCTGTAACATGGCTCTAGCTTTCTCAAAGATAGTACGGTTCGCTCTTTCGCTAACACCGTTCTGCGAAGGGCTGTAAGGACAAGTGGTTTGGTGAATAATGCCTTCCTTTTTAAGATAATTGGACAATTGATGATTGCAATATTCAGTTCCTTGATCAGTTCTTAAAACTTTAATATGCAAACCAGTTTGTTTTTCAACTAAATTTTTAAACTCAACAAATTTGGAACTTACTTCTGATTTGTTCTTGAGAAGATATCCAAAAGTCTTCCTTGTTCTGTCATCAGTAAACGTCAGCAAATAGCGGTGTCCGCCCCAGCTGGGTACATGAACTGGTCCGGCGATGTCGCTGTGTACCAGGTCCAAGGTTTGAGCTGCACGCCCCGCACTTGACCGAGGAAACGATGTTTCACACATCTTCCCAGTAAGGCAGGCGATACAACGAGTGGGCACGCCGTCTTCAGGCTGAAAAACGACACCACACTGATTCCCTCCACCTAGTATAGACATACCTCGTTTGTTCAGATGACCTAAGCGCTTGTGCCATGTAGAAAAAGGCACAGCAGCTGCAGCATTGGCACTCATGGATCCTTGCCTAGATTGCAGGGACATAGAGTCGCCTAATTGGGGGTGAGGTCGCTTTTGCTCATTTACTTTGACTTTATAAAGACCATTATGTTTGTTAATAGTTAAAACCTGTTTGCCTGTGATTTGACAAGAACTGTAAATATTACATTTATCATTGGAAAAGATCACAACATAACCTTTTTTTGTAAGCTCACTAACAGACAACAAATTTTTTGATAGATTAGGCACATACAGTGCATTATCAAATGAAAGTTCAGAAGAAATAACAATCTTACCACTTAATTCACTATGTAAATTCTGTCCATTTGCTATAGATATTACACAGTTCCTATGTTTGGCATCCTGCAGCAGAGACTTGTCACAAGTCATACAAGTAGAAGCGCCCGAATCAATAATAAATTCACTTGAATATGATGCGGAGAATGCCGAAGCATACATTGTGTGTTCGCCTCCATTCTTGGCTTCTTCCTTCTTCTTTTTAAAGCAGCGACTAGCAACATGTCCAACCTTTTGACAGTATGTGCAGGTGACTTTGTTTTTCTTCACTTTCTTCTTAGCTACAAACGCTAATGTGTCTGAAGTGGTACTGGAATTGTTTCGCCTATGCTCCTCTTGAAGTAATCGAGTGCGGACAACTTCACTCGATAGGCTTCCGCTAAGGTTAGCTGTCTCTAGGCCCGATACAAGGATGTTAAATTCTTCTGGTAGTCCGGACAGAAGAATTTCTGCTATTTCTTCGTCGTCTATCTTCTTACCAATGTCAGACAATTGTGTGACGAGCTTCAGGACTCCTTCGATATATGCTGACATGTTGGAAAAATGACTATATTCCACTCGATGAAGTTGACGTAGCAGGAGAACTCTCCTGTACAGCCCCTTATCCTCAAAAGTATCAGACAATTGTTTCCAGGCGTCCTTCGCTTTCTTTGCGTCACGAACGATCTGATAAAGGTTAGGTTGGATTGACAAACAGATTCTAGCTAACGCACGTGCATCCTTCGTTTCATCTGTGGCATCCGGGTCCGTGCCTTCCACATATTGCCAAAGACCTTCTAGAGTAAGTAGCATTTTGATGGCGAATTTCCAATTAATCCAGTTATCGAGACCGGTTAACTTCTCGATACCATTTGAGGTTATGCATGCGGTCGGTCCCTGAGGCGTAGTTGGCTGACTCATGTTATATATATTGTTACTCACGCTTTTTAATCGTCTTCTTCGTAAGCTTCTTGAAGTCTTGGCCCTGAACCTGTTAGCAAAGCCGTCTGGGCAGTGGGACCGCGTGACATGAGTAGCACAACTATAAAGTAAACGCCAACAACTTTCAGTATAATCACATATATTACGTTTAAATAATACAGCGATTATTGCATTAAATTCTTAATATGTGTATATAAGTTGTAAAGTTAAAATTGTATAACATATAAAATAAATGGGACGAGCACACCTTATACCTAGGACGACAGGGATCAAAGAGAATGTAGACAGCATGCCACAGATTATACATCAATGTACGGCATAGACAAATAATTGAATATAATTCTAACATATTGACGATCCTTTTGTGAATTTATCTTGTTTTAAAAATGTAAACCATGACGTAATTTTATAAAATAAATATATCTATCTATCTATTGATTTATTTAGTCACTTTCAACATGTTTTCTATATCCTCATAACAAAGGGATTTCAGCCATGTCCGCACCTTAAGTTTTAGTTCTCTGATTGAGTATTCTTGCAAAGGGAGTTCTTTACATATTTTATTATAAATGAATGGATGAAGAAATGTACTAAACCTTTTCGCAAAAGCTGACTTTATGAAAGAAAAATAAAGACATCACTTCGGCATTTCAGATTGTTTTTTTTACTAAGATTGAAGATTTGACAGAAACTTACGTGACACTACTCGTTTATAAACGAGTCAGACATAAATGACAGGTGCACTTCGGTAATCGGACGCGCAGGTATATCATCATTTGTTATTTTCTTTTACGTCTGCACCTGTATTCACAATGAATTTTTCATCCATTAGTATGTGTGTCCTCGCATGTCTCACTAAATTTCGTTTCTGTCTGCACTTGTAGTTACAGTGGCTGCATTTAAATGGGTTTTCCCCAGTGTGTATCCTCTCATGACTTTGTAAACTTGATTTAACTGCGCATTTGTAGTCACAGTGGCTACATTTGAATGGTTTTTCTCAAGTGTGTATTCTCTCATGTCTCCGTAAACTTACTTTATCTATGCACTTGTAGTCACAGTGGCTACATTTGAATGGTTTTCCCCAGTGTGCATCGTCTCATGTCTTTGTAAACTTGATTTAACTGCGCACTTGTAGTCACAGTGGCTACATTTGAATGGTTTTTCTCCAGTGTGTATTCTCTCATGTCTCCGTAAACTTACTTTATCTATGCACTTGTAGTCACAGTGGCTACATTTGAATGGCTTTTCCCCAGTGTGTATCATCTCATGTCTTTGTAAATGTGATTTAACTGTGCACTTGTAGTCACAGTGGCTACATTTGAATGGTTTTTCTCCAGTGTGTATTCTCTCATGTCTCCGTAAACTTACTTTATCTATGCACTTGTAGTCACAGTGGCTACACTTGAATGGTTTTTCCCCAGTGTGTATCATCTCATGTCTTTGTAAATGTGATTTAACTGTGCACTTGTAGTCACAGTGGCTACATTTGAATGGTTTTTCTCCAGTGTGTATCCTCTCATGAATCTGTAACTTTGACTTCTGTCGGCACTTGTAGTCACATTGGCTACACTTAAATGGTTTTTTTCCAGTGTGTATTCTCTCATGTCTTCGTAAACTTACTTTATCTATGCACTCGTAGTCACAGTGGCTACATTTGAATGGTTTTTCCCCAGTGTGCATCCTCTCATGTCTTTGTAAACTTGATTTAACTGCGCACTTGTAGTCACAGTGGCTACATTTGAATGGTTTTTCTCCAGTGTGTATTCTCTCATGTCTCCATAAACTTAATTTAACTATGCACTTGTAGTCACAGTGGCTACATTTGAATGGTTTTTCCCCAGTGTGTATCATCTCATGGCTTAGTAAACTTGATTTAACTGTGCACTTGTAGTCACAGTGGCTACATTTGAATAGTTTTTCTCCAGTGTGTATTCTCTCATGTCTCCGTAAACTTGATTTAGTCGTGTACTTGTAGTCACAGTGGCTACATTTGAATGGTTTATCTCCAGTGTGTATCATCGCATGTCTTTGTAAACGTGATTTAGCTGTGCACTTGTAGTCACAGTGGCTACATTTGAATGGTTTTTCTCCAGTGTGTATACTCTCATGAATCCGTAAATTTGATTTAGCTGTGCACTTGTAGTCACAGTGGTTACATTTGAATGGTTTTTCCCCAGTGTGTATCCTCTCATGTTCTTGTAAACGTGATTTAACTGTGCACTTGTAGTCACAGTGGCTACATTTGAATGGTTTATCTCCAGTGTGTATCCTCTCATGAATCTGTAACTTTGCCTTCTGTCGGCACTTGTAGTCACATTGGCTACACTTAAATGGTTTTTTTCCAGTGTGTATTCTCACATCAATCGGTAAACTTAATTTACCTGTGCACTCGTAGTCACAGTGGCTAAATTTGAATGATTTTTCCCCAGTGTGTATCATCTCATGGCTTTGTAAACTTGATTTAACTGTGCACTTGTAGTCACAGTGGCTACATTTGAATGGTTTTTCTCCAGTGTGTATCCTCTCATAACTCTGTAACTTTGCCTTCTGTCGGCACTTGTAGTCGCCGGGGCTACACTTAAATGGTTTTTCAACAGTATGTACCCTTTTATGCATTATTAAATCTGCCTTTCGACTGCACTTAAACAAACACAAGCTACACTTATGAGGTTTTTCACAATAGTGTATCATTAAATGATGTTGTAAATGGTACTTATTTACTGTAGAATAACTACAATGATTACAATTTAGTAACTTCTTAACAATGTGGCTCCTGAGACTATTTCTGTGACCTGCAGTTGACATTAAACTTGTAACACCATGTTTGTTTTTCTCATGTTCTAAAACAAGCAATTTAGTTCTGAATTTAGAATCGCAAAGATCACAAGCAAAATCCTTCTGGGTTGAGTTACTTAAAGGTGGTAAGTGGGTGTGAATGTGTTTCCTCAAGAGAGCCTTATTATTGAAACTCCTGCCGCAGTCGTCGCACTGATAGATGTTGCTCGACGTGTCGGTACAGTCGCGCGGCTCGCGAGTGCGCCGCAGCGTGTACGTGCGGCGCCCGACCCGGCACGAGCGCCGCGCCGCGTCCACCAGCAGCCGCTCCAGCCTGACCGAGCAAGCCCGCCCAAGAACATACCCTGCTCTAACAAGGGGCTCTGTAACAAGACAAATTATTTGTTGTATTCATAGCTGATGCATCACAGGACAGAATCATTTTTCTTGTGGAACTATTTTCCTCGTTTTTAGTCTTTGTTTTTTTGTTATTTTCCATATGTACCCAGATTTATTAAGTATTATCATTGATATATATTATAGTATGGCTTGTTAGCTCGAAATACGGTCCAATCTGGCAGAAAACACGAAATTTGGCATTCATGCAGCTTGTATATATGTATGTGCTCCAATGTTGAAAGAGAAAAAAGTTAAAAAACTACTGTTCCCCCACTGTTGTGTGCCCAATTCGTTTTTTTTTATTTTGTTGACAACGGCTATAGCTGTGAGAACACTCACAGGCTGAAACGTTATTCATAAAATTACCTACAAAACATTCTTTGGATGTACATTGATAGGACCTATCATTTTCAAAATATGGTAACATTCATTGGGATAAGTACAACAGTAGTTGCTAAACCTGTTGAAATTTATATGTGTACACTTCACATTGGAATACCGTAAACAATAGTAATAATCTATTATGCAAATGACGTCACGACCGATCTGTCACTCTCTCACTTCCTTGAATTTGTGTTTGTCCCAGGCAGGTTCAACGAGGAGCACACGTAGATTCTCATTTCGGACCGAAGTTTAAAACTGGACAATCAAAGTCAGTGGGGGCTATCGCGTGTGAGTTCGCCGCTAGAGGCGCTAGTGTAGCGAGAGGGCTCCGAAATGTCAAATGTCAATCTTTGTGGTTGCGCTACGGTGATTAATATCTAATTGGAACAACATGGTGAGTATTTTGCAATACCTGAGCTTGATTATGGCAAATATGAGTTACGGGTCAATGACTGTCAGTTCTTTGAGACAGTTTTGTCTTTCGGAAACTTATTTCCTCCTTTTTTCCGAACAAAACGGGGCTGCGCTATAATGCGGGATGTTGGATATTTTTACGGTACGGTTTTAAGGTATTAAATATGATTTAAACGTAAACTTCGTTCTCATGCCCATAATAGCAAGTAAAACCTTTTTGACAGCTGGACCTTACTCGACAGTGGCGCCAACTGGTGAGCACAAAAACGATATCTCTCATTGGTGTCGCCGTCGTAAACGAGACATTGGCAGTTAATGGTCGCTCCCTTAATGTGACCGGTTGCCATAAATCAAAAAAGAATAGAATATAATCCCTGCAACTAAAATATGGCAATCAAAACCAGTGTTTATAAAATTTATTTAATCTTAGTGCATCCATTATAAATTTAAACAAACCATGGACTAAATATGTTGGAGTGTTATTTCTGAGTAAATAAAACACTACATACTCGTAGGCCAGATTTTCATTTAATCATCTGACACCACGTAAGTACCTTGCAGCAGTTGATCTTCGGATACACGCACTGCCAATGCGCTGTCTAATAATATATTCAACAAAACCGCAGATATGTAACAATTGTGCGCATCGGGTTACAAGCATGGAATTTCTACCACAGACAGAGGGTGGGTTGCGCCAACAGTGTGTAATCGTAAGCGGTGTTCGTTAAAATTTGATTGTATGGAAAGTTTGACAAGTTTCTATGGGATGACAGCTGTCGGCGCCATATTTGACGATGACCGGCCTGTGATCGTGTGTTGGTGCAACCGACCCAGTGTTCCGCGGTGATAATTTTCGTCGACGCCGGCTCGCTCGATCGGTCAGTACGGTCGGCCGCAATCTAAAAGTCAGTAACTCATCATTCTCGAATAATGAATCCAATTCCGCGTGAAACCCATGGATAAAACATATAATATATACAATACAAAATGCATTTAAAAAAAAAAAAAAAAAATATTTAACTTGCCCTGTTAGTAGGTATGTATGTCTGTCAAATTTTGCAACAGAATTTTAGACCCGTTACCATCAACCGATTGAGCTAAAATTGATATATTATGGTAGGTACCACCGAACTGACCTCATGATGGATACAAAAGGTGACCATAGCAACTCCTAAACGAAACAACATAACCCCGTCGAGTTTTGGTTCGTTAGATTTGTCTTGCCAAGCACTTTGGTCCTAGATGATGACCGGGGTCCTGATGATGGAGCCGGAGGGTGGCCATAGGAACTCCTAAGCCATCTTCCGGCTTCATCATGAGACCCTCACCATCATGTTTAATAGTAAGTACTGAACATGACAAAACAAACGAGCCCAAACTCGACTATCTTAGCACTTTTCATCATTGAGTTCCATTGCTCTTGAGTGTAAAAGCTTATAATAACAAAAAACTTACCACATTTTACATCAAGTAACTGCTGTGTAAAGATAGAATACTTACACAATTGATATCGAAATATTTTACAGTGACGTCGCTCCTCATCGAGACGTGCTCTCCCTTTGAGAACTCGTGGGTGACTGAATGTTTCGTGCGTAGCTCACTTATTATATTTCAACGTCTTCGCTCCATAGTAATTTTGTATGGCGAATTTAGGGTGCATTTTTAAAAAACCATTACTAAATATTTAATAACCAAAGCACATTATGACCTAAAACTTTCGATATCTTATAGTTAATACGTTTGAGATTTGTTTCAGTAGGATTTTGAAACTAAAGTACGTTATCTATTTTCTTTAACTAATTTTACTTAACGCCGACACGCGTTCTTCTCATTTTTTGGACAACTTTACGGAATTGTATTTATTAAACTGCAAATGATTATAGGCCTTTTCTGCAGGGGCGGCATGCGAAATAAGAACTAGTTAGTAAGAGTAAACTGTATTTATTTATATTCACATTTTGCATGAAATAAAGGCTACTATACTATACTATACTATACTATAAATGATTATAGATTATTAATAGTTATACATTGTGAACACACTCTTTATGATAATAATTACATATATTTTATATTTTTTATTAATAATTGTGAACTTCATCGATTGAACGGTGACTGCCGTTTTTGCTAATTATGCTTGACGCAGTCTTAATATGGGTTTTGAAGAAAACCATGTTATTATAACTCACAGTTTAGGGATCCTAGTACATGCTCTGGTCTGGAAACGCGATGACAGACTGCTTTTTCAGTCTACCTTCCATATCTTCACACTTGTCACAAATCTACCCACTTTGTCCACAATGTTCATACATAACATACCTCCACCACTAAGTTTATATTGTTCCACACACATATGTGATATCACTCAAACACTATTTTATTATACACTAAACTAATTCTACTTATTTATCTATCTAAATAACTTTCTAATCGCTTTCCCCTTGTACCTCTTCATCTTCCTCACTACTTTGGCCTAACGCCATTCTTTTATACTCTGGCGATTTCTGTGGTGAAGCCGGTCTTTGGCGTTTGCTGCTCGTGACCGAAATCGGACTCTGACTACTAGAAATCACAACATCCTGTGGGCCTGACACCCCTATGATTTCTGCCCATTGATTAGGCGGTGGTATGGTTACTGCATTATCATCATCACCATCACTCATTTCATCATCATGTATCGTGGACTCTTTCGGCTTCGGTTCCTGGTCCTCGCCGCAATTGAGCATCTGATTGACGTGTCTCATTAAACGTCTGTCGCCCCACTGGACTAGATACCTACAAATTCCAATCCGTTTTTCTACTTTTCCTTTGATCCAGCGCGGACCAGCTCCATAGTTTTTTACATAAACCGATTGTCCCACTCTGAACGATCTTAACTTTGTCGCTATATTTTTGTCTATTGGTTGCTCGCGCTTGTTATCCTCATACGATAATGGATTCAATGCGTCAAATTTTGTCCTAAAACGTCTATTGTTTAAAAGTTCTGCTGGCGATTTCTCATTTATGCTATTAGGAGTAGTTCGTAAACCATACAAAATCATTGGTATCCTTATATGCCATGGTTCTGTTGATTGTTTCTTTAGTTTTGACTTGATGGTCTGCACCGTTCTTTCAGCTTGCCCATTAGTCGCCGGGTGATAAGGTGCTCCTACTACATGTTTTATTCTATTCACTGTCAAATAGTTTCTAAATTCCTCCGAAACGAAACTTCTTCCATTATCGCTTACTAAGGTGTCGGGTAGGCCTTGCTCTGCAAACACATCTCTTAACACTTTTATAAGCGTTGTGCTGCTTAGGTCTGGCACAATCTTCACTTCTGGCCACTTAGAGTAGGCATCGATCAATATCAGGAATGTCTTTCCTTGAAAGGGTCCCGCATAATCAATGTGAAGCCTTGACCACGCTTTCTCAGGCCTGAGCCACTGATGGGTGACTTGGGGCGGCATGTTCCTATTTTCCGCGCAAATATTGCAATTTTTTATTATTCCCTCTATCTGTTTATCAAGCGAAGGCCACCAGAAATAGCTCCTCGCCATTGCCTTGGAGATCACAATCCCGTCGTGATTTCGGTGGAGCTCTTCCAACACGTAGGGTCTTATCTTTTCTGGTAACACCACTCTATTACCCCATAATACGCAGTCCTTGAAATTGGATAATTCATTTCTCTTTTGCCAGAAAGTCTTGTATTCATCTTGCACTTGGTTCGGCCATCCATGCCGTATCCAATATAATATTTTACTTAAGACTTTATCCTTCCGTGTAAGTCTCGCTACTTCTAAGGCTGTGAACTCTAGTTCTAATGGAGTCTCCTCAATCAATAGGACCCCCGAGAACTCCTCTTCTTCTGTTTCATCATGTGTTGGCCACCGACTGAGAGCGTCCGCATTGCCTATGTTCTTGCCTTCTACGTATTTTAGTGCATAATCGTACGAATTTAATAGCAACGCCCATCTTAACATCCTTGGTGCTATAATGTTGGGTATGGGTTTCCTTGGGTCAAAAATACCCAAAAGTGGTTTGTGGTCTGTCTTTATTGTCACCTTTCTACCGCAAATAAACTGATGGAATTTTTTGAGACCGAATACGATTGCTGCTGCTTCTTTGTCAATCTGTCCATAATTGCGCTCATGAGAGTTCATGGTACGGGAGGCGAACATGACGGGTCTAATACTACCGTCTTCCATTTCATGCTCTAGTACCGCTCCTAGTCCGTACTGTGATGCATCGCATGACAAGATTAGTTTCTTTTTTACATCATAATGTACCAATGTATCTTCGCTCGATATCATTTTCCTTAGGGTCTCAAATGATGTTTGATGTTCCTTCGTCCACCGCCATTTCCTTTCTTTATCCAACAGTCTATACAATGGTTCAGCTACTGTTGCTTTGTGTGGTAGGAACCTGTCATAAAAGTTTAACAATCCCAAAAAAGCCTGTAACTCTTTTACATTGCGCGGTGCCGGAGTTTTCTCAATTTCCTGGATTTTCTCTCTACAGGGGTGTATACCAAATTCGTCAATAGTAAAACCTAAGAATTTAACACTCTTTTCGGCAAATTGACATTTTTTTTTATTTAACCTCAGGCCCGCTTCTTTCAGTTTCTTAAGAACCGTGTCCAAGCGACGATTGTGTTCATCGATAGTGTTTCCTGTGATTACAATATCATCTAACAGAACAGCCACTCCTGATATACCAGCCAACAGTGAGGACATTAATCTCTGGAAAATACCAGGACAGGCCTTAATTCCAAACGCCAATCTTTTCATTTTGTATAAGCCTTTGGGGGTGTTTACCGTCAAAAGCTTTGCAGTTGCTTCGTCCACTATTACCTGTGTGTAAGCACGTTCTAGATCAATCTTCGTGAAGACGATTCCTCCTTGCAACTCCGCAAAAGCTTCGCTCAATGTCGGTAACGGATAAGTATCCGTATCCGTAACAGCATTCACAGTCGACCGGTAATCCCCACATAACCTCACACTACCATCTGGCTTGAGCACAGGAACAATTGGTGTCGCCCACTCTGAATGTGGTGTCGCCTCTAAAACTCCTTCTTTCTCCAGTCTTTCGATTTCCCGGTAAACTCGGTCCTTTAAAGCAAATGGCACTGGTCTACTTTTGAAAAACACCGGTTTAGAACCTACCTTGGGTATAATACTGACAACAGGTCCAGTATATTTCCCAAGGCCTTCCTGAAAGACATCTGCATACTTTTGTTGTATTTCTTTCAAGTTTGCGTCTAATTCCTTTTGGTCAAACTTTATGTTATTTACACCCTGCAACTGTATGTCGAGATCTGGGAACCAATTCCGTCCAATTAAACTTGGTCCCTTCCCTTGAGCCACCAACACGTGTAAGCTTTTCTTTATTTTGTTATATTGCACTGGTACCATGGCTTTACCCAATAAACATAAGCGGTTATCTGTCCAGGTCCTTAAAGAAATATCCACATCCTCCATTACAGGTAACTGGCCCGACCATATATGTCTAGCAGCCTGCTCACTTATCAGACTGAAGGCGCACCCAGAATCTACTTCCATATCCATCACAACCCCGTTAAGCTTGATTTTCATCATAAATGCAGGTACTGTCCTGTCATGCTTCATATTGTTCACGGAACTGTTCTCATATAACCCATTAAACTCAGATTTGGGTACATTTTTTAACTTTGATGAACAAACCGCTTCAATATGACCCGTTTTTCCACAACTATTACACTTGGACCAACGGAACCTACATGGTCCTCTATGAGCCCTGCCACAGCGGAAACAAACCATCCTTTCCATCTGCTTATCCATCTTTTTATTTATAAATTTATTCACCTCCATAGGTACCTCTAAATCGCATGTAGTTTTACTTGAGGAAGCAGAGACAATAGTACTAGAATCAATTCCTGCAGCTTCATGGGATAAGGCGATCTGACACGCTTCTTCAAATGTCAATGTGCTCTGTTGCAACAACTTCTTCTGCATTTCTTTATCCCTTATCCCACACACTAAACGATCCCTTAATGTACGATTCAGATCTGTAAAATTACAATCTATACTCAATTTCCTTAGGTGAGCAATATAATCTCTAATTTTTTCCCCCTCCTCTTGATACTTGCTATGAAATCTGTAAGACTGTATAATCTCATTTGGCTTCGGGTGGAAATGATCATTTAATTTACTCACAATTGTTGAAAAGGTAACCTCACTTATTTCTGTTGGAGTTATCAATGATATTATCAAATCATACAAATCCGGACCACATACCGCTATTAAATTAGCCTTCTTCTTATCATCTTCTTCGATATCACTTGCTTGCAGACAGAAAGTAAACCTCTCTATGTAGTTCTTCCAACAGCCACGTGCCATATCGAACTCCCCAAATTTAATACCCATTTTGCACTATATATACTTATCTTTATGTATTTTCCACTCAAATTACACACTTTTACACTGCTAATGCACACTATTGTCCTAATTTTCTCGTCGCCACTATTATAACTCACAGTTTAGGGATCCTAGTACATGCTCTGGTCTGGAAACGCGATGACAGACTGCTTTTTCAGTCTACCTTCCATATCTTCACACTTGTCACAAATCTACCCACTTTGTCCACAATGTTCATACATAACACATGTGTTCTATTCTACATCCTCAAAAGTATTACTATATTCTTTGTTTTAATGTTTATTTTGGCATAACCGGTACAATATTTCTTATAGAATATATCAGTTACTTAAATCATAAACCAACAAAGTTGCCACAACTTAATACTACATATAGGTAGAACAGAATTTGGGATAATCCAGGATTTGTGCTGCTTTTCTGGTATTTAAATTATTAGATACCTGCATAATTACTAATCTCATAATATCACATACTTGAGTGTTTCTAAGGCTTACTACCTCTAAATATATAAGCAACTGACCTGGAAGTGTGGAAGGCACACAAGGCCGGTGGAGCTCCACGGGGCCCAGCACAAGCTCATCCTTGATCTGGTGGTCTGCATACAGCTCGCACAAGCCCGCACTGTCCTCACACTCCGCCTCCTCCTTCACATGTGCCCCGGTCTCCTCATTGTCACACTCCTCAGCCTCCTCCTTCACACACACCTCCTCCGCCTCAGTCTTCACACACAATGTTTCTAGTGACATGATACCTTGTGGTTTTAACGCTGGAGTGACTATCCCGCACCTGCAATGCAATATTCAGATACTGTCTTACAGCAACAACCAGAGAGCTTTGATCTGAATGTGTTACAAGAGGTTTAAAACTAAAACAAGGATAATGGTACGGCAAAGGTGTCAAAGCCCGTTGCTTGCTTCAATGTAATATAATCCACGCTACTGTCTTAAGTTAGAAGTTAAATTACATATACAAAATAAGGGTGATTGCGAAGACCAATCTAGTAAACTAGAGGAAATAAAAAAGAGACAAAGAGAACACTACCTGTGCATTTATATACCAGTTATACCACTGTGAACAAGTAACATGAAACCTTAGGGAAAACGAGCGGTCACACTAAGACGCGACCACCGGATGGGTGGGAATAAACGCCACGCTATTAGTAATGGTCCATTGGTCGTATTACAACTGAATTGAGGTATTTACCTTGACTAAATAACTAAAATTGCACCTAGATAAGTGTGTAAGCAGTTATTACACTATCCTGAATCAGCCGTCCTAACTAGGACGCGAGGGAGGGGATAGGAAGGAAGCTTTTAGGATCCTTGCTTCCTGAATGCGATTACACGTTCCTGAATCTGCTTCCTAGCTCAGTCAGGATTCTGAATTCAGGATGGTGTAATAAGCGCTGTATGACTACCATGCTATTATTCTATAGATTCTTCTTTCAGTGTTGCCAGACGCCAAAATACAAAAATCTAAAGGTGCTCTGTCTAAAGGTGCTGCTACACATGTACCAATGCAAACTCAATCCGTTTTAGAATCGCAGATAACCTCCACTAGTAAGAGTTTATAGGATGAACGAATTGCGCGCGCCGCGCATGGGCGATGTTTCGCTAATAAACTGCCCCGCCCCATGCCGCTCAGTCATTCGTTCGTACTGCGAACGGCATTCGAAATTTTCCTTCTCTGTCGCACTTACAAGTTTGCACATAAGTGCGACAGAGAGGGAAAACTTCGTTTGTAGTTCGCTGTAACATATACTGGACCTATACGCACATGGCACAGAAAATAAAGTAAATTGTTAACTATGTATGAATTCCCCAGTGGGTATACTCTCATGAATCCGTAAACTTGATTTAACTGTGCACTTGTAGTCACAGTGACTACATTTGAATGGTTTTTCCCCAGTGTGTATCTGATATGTATGCGCGTGACGTCACCGAGGCGTCCGCTGTAAGCTGACCCGCACCTTAGTAATAAACGAGCTCTCGTCGCACACACTTGTTTTATTGCACGTCCACATACTTATCAGTGGCTAACGAGGCTGTGTCTTACCCGCGCGCTAATTAAAATAAAAATGTCCGCGACCCTAGGAAGTGTTCCGAGTTTTGACCCTAATACACAGGAATGGCAAATATTTGTTAGTCGATTGAAGCAGTTTTTAGGGTTAAACTCATTAGACACGGAGGAAAAGAAGAAAGCGGTATTGTTAACGCATCTTTCGGATGACGCATATCGGCTACTTACAAACCTCGCGTACCCAAAGGATGTCGAAACAGTGAAGTACGATGAGCTGATCGAATTACTCAATGGTCATTTTACTCCGAAGAGGTCGACCTTCGCCGACAAGGCCAAATTTTACAACGCGGTAAAGGCAGAGGGCGAGAGGAGCGAAGACTGGGCGGCTCGACTACGTGGGCTCGCGGTTCACTGCGAGTTTGGAACCGCTCTCGAAACGATGCTCCGTGACCGTTTCGTTCTCGGATTCAACGCGGGTCCAGAACGAGACCGACTCTGCGAGCAAGACGTAAATACGTTGACATTTGCCAAGGCGTTGGAGTTGGCCCAACAGGCGGCTTGTGCTAGGCAAGCAAGAGCTGCACCTTTAGTGTTCAAAGAAGAACCACTTTTCCGAACGGGCACAATAAAAAACGTTGGCAGCGGCCGTGGGAGTCACGGAGGCAACGCCAGTCGCGGCAGGCAGGGTAGCCGCCCGACAGACAGCGAGGACTCGTCACCTCGTTGTAATGTTTGTGGTCTCCGTAATCACGTAGGTGACAGGTGTAAATTTCGCAATTACCGGTGCCAAAAGTGTCACGAAAAGGGGCATCTTAAGAAAGTATGCACATCCAGGCGTGTTCATAATATTGCTATAGGGCAATCATCGCAGGTTCAGGAGTCTCCAGATTGCAACAGTGACTGTGAGGAATGCCAGCTGTTCAATTTAAGGTGCGTCAGTTACGATCCTATATTAGTGCCGGTTATTTTTAAAAATAACTTGACCTTGAGCATGGAACTCGACTCGGGGTCCAGCACGAATGTGATTAGTCAGTATTTGTACGTAAAGCATTTCTCAGACTTCCCATTAGAAAAATGTAATATTAAAATGTGTTTCTATAACGGACATAAAGTCACGCCTGAGGGTAGATTCGCAGCAGATGTTACTTATCGTAACATGACAAAGCAATTATCATTTTATGTTGTTAAGAACGGAGCAAATCCATTACTTGGGCGTGAGTTCATGGTCAAATTTCAAATAAGATTTATAGCAGGGAATAATAACATTGTTGTGAATGATTGTTTGGATACCGAGGTAAAAGCAGTGTTGAATAAGTACGAACCGCTATTTCGTGAGGAACTAGGTTGTTTTAACAAGTTTAAAGTAAATCTTCATCTGAAGGACGGTGTCAAACCCAAGTTTTTTAAACCTAGGCCGTTACCTTTTGCGTTAAAATCTCAAGTGGAAAGCGAGTTAACACGGCTCACGAATGAAGGCATTTTAGTTCCCGTTAATTATTCCGATTACGCAACGCCGATAGTGCCGGTTCTAAAACAAAACGGCAGCGTGCGGATATGCGGAGACTATTCTTTGACATTGAATAATGATATTCACATTGATAAATATCCTCTTCCACGGATTGAAGATATTTTTGCTAAATTGAGTGGAGGGGAGCATTATTCAAAGTTAGATTGTAGTCAGGCCTACAACCAATTTGCCCTTACAGATGAGGCCCAGAAGCTTACCACAATCAACACCACAAAAGGGTTATTCATGTACAAGCGTTTGGTGTTCGGTCTCGCCTGTGCTCCCGCGGTCTTCCAGAGGGTTCACTAATGTTTCGGCGAAAATTATTTAGCAAATTTTTAACTCGCAAACTTTGTATCCCATATTTTGATTTGGGCGAAGTTTTATTTCCCAACTCAACGTTTAGCAACGATATCATTTCCCAACTAATGATTTGATAAATTATTGTTAGGCAAAATATTACCTGGGATTTGTTTAAGATGTCATTTATGCATTCGTCAAATGTATTGATTGGCATACCATACTTTTAGCAACATACATACTTTTAGCACTGATATCATTTCCCAACTAAGTAATTATTTGATAAACAATAGGTACCTAGTTAGATAGAATAGATGGTTCAAGTTGCAGTATGATTGTATTTTATTTAAGTGGGTAGGGTGATGCATTTGCACTTATATTCAAAATACCGAAAGCTTAATCATTAGGTATTTAGATTTTAGTGATTTGAGCCTATGTTTATCTTAGTAGTAAATTGCCCAATTGTCATTTGTTGTAAGTGTTAATAACAAGTTTTTCCGCTCTTTTATAAAAAAAATAACCTCGAAGACGGAAGCGGGAGCAAAGCTCCCGCTTCCGTCTTCTAACCTATCCGCGATCCGAGTCGGTTTTGCCACTAAGTCCCTGTTCAAAGCACAATAGGTAGGTAATCCGATGTCCTGAGGTATTTTTGATTTTAAAGAAAAGTTATTCTTGTAAAACACGCGTATTTGATTGTCTTATAAAAATGTTGCCTAATAAGAATAGTGCGAAGTAAAGTAAAACTTCTGCAAAAAAGTTGGGTGCGAAGTGAAATTTGGCGAAACCTATTTCGCCGAAAAGTCATTATACCAAGCAAATCATTTGCTTCATAATTTTTTGCCACATAAAAGTTTGTTGAAGTGAAATTTGGCATTATAAAAATGTTGCCAAATAAGAAAAGTGCGAAGTAAAGTTATGCCAACGGTTGGTTTGCCAAATGAAACTTCTGCGAAAAGTTGGTTGCGAAGTGAAATTTGGCGAAACGTTTTTCGCCGAAAAGGCAGTATACCCTTCCAGAGAGCGATCGAGAACTTGCTAGCAGGAATCGAAGGTGTAGCGGTGTTCTTAGATGATGTTTGTGTCACAGGGGCAACAAAATCGGAGCATTTAACTAGGTTAAAATTAGTGTTTGATAGATTTCAAGACGCCGGATTAAGACTACAAAAGAATAAATGCGCGTTTTTTCAGAATAGTGTTACGTACTTAGGCCACATCATTGACAAAAATGGCTTACATAAGTGTCCTAAAAAGGTTGAAGCAATAGTAAACGCACCGCGTCCTGGCAATATAAGGGAACTTAAAAGTTTTTTAGGCTTGGTAAATTACTACCGCAACTTTGTAGAGAACGCTTCGAGCATATTGTGTCCACTTCACGAATTATTGCGTGCGGACGCGGGGTGGGAGTGGACGCCGCGACACGAGGCTGCCTTCGAGCGCATGAAGCGTGAGCTGGCGTCCGAGAGCGTGTTGGCGCACTTCGACCCCAGCGCACGCCTTTTGCTTAGCGTGGATGCTGGGCCTGCTGGCCTTGGCGCTGTTCTTTCGCAAATCTGCGCGGACGGAGTCGAGCGCCCGCTCGCTTATGGCTCGCGCTCACTGACCGCCAGTGAGCGAAACTACAGCCAGTTACACAAAGAAGCGACAGCGATAGTGTTTGGAATCAAAAGATTTCACCAATATTTGTATGGCCGATCCGAACCGTTCATTTTGAAAACCGATCATAAGCCGTTGTTAGCAATTTTTGGCAAAAAGAACGGCATTTCGGTGATGACAGCTTCCAGGCTAGTGAGGTACGCTATATTTTTATCCGCGTATAACTATAATATTCAGTACACGTCAGGCAAGGATAATTTGGTTGCCGATTATTTCTCGCGCGCATGTCCGACGGTGCTATCAGATAACGGGTCAAGGTCATGCTCAAAACGGTGCAACTTGCTAACTGTCAATGCATTACAACTAGCAAATTTAACCCCGCTGACCTACAAGGATATTCAGAATGCCACGGCAAGAGATAGAAATTTAGTAACGGTAGCAAAATATATACAAAATGGTTGGCCGCGTAAAATTATTTGTTCTAAGATCGAGCCATATTTTCGTTGTAGAAACGATCTAGAACTAGAACAGGGTTGTATAATGAGAGGGCATCGGGTTATAGTGCCACAGAGCTTGACAGATAGGTTGTTACGAGAATTACATAAAACCCACTTAGGCATAGTTAAAACTAAAAGCAATGCTCGATCGCGTATGTGGTGGCCCGGTATAGACCGGGACATTGAACAGCTGATCGGCGAGTGCGACGTGTGCAGCGCGCTGCGCGCCGCGCCGCCGCGCGCGCCGCCGGCGCCCTGGAGCCGCCCGCCGGGGCCGTGGCACCGCATACACATTGATTACATGATGGTAGCTCAAAGAACCTATTTGATTGTGGTAGATGCTTTTAGCAAATGGGTTGAATGCATAGACATGACCGGTGGTACTACCACGAAACAGTTAATTAAGGAGTTATCATTGTTGTTTTATAGATTTGGACTGCCCGATACCATTGTCTCAGATAACGACACCAAGATTGCATCTCAAGAGTTTATGAATTTCTGTAAAATGAGTGGTATCAACTATGTTACTTCGCCTATATACCACCCGATAAGTAATGGTTTAGCCGAATGTGCTGTGCGAAATTGTAAAAAAATGGTAAAATCTATAATAGAACAAGAATCGCAAAGTATACATCAATTAAATTGTAAATTGCAGAGTTATTTGTTCGAATATCGTACAACAGTGCACTGTGCAACAGGAGTAACGCCAGCTAAGTTGATGTTTGGTCGGGAGTTGCGATCGAGATTAGATCTCATAGTACCGCCGCGAAGCAAAATTGCTGACGCCGCGCATTCCGCGCCGCCGCCGCCGGCGCCGACGCAGCACGGTAAACAAGTGCGTTCATTTAGCGTAAATGAAGACGTTTGGGTTAAATGTTTCGATAATCGAAAACCCTTTTGGGCTAAGGGTACAATAATTAGAAAAATGGGTTGCAGAATGTACTTGGTTAACTTAGAGGAACAAAATATTAATTGTAGACGCCATATTGATCAGATACTACGATATTCGAGCAATAATGGTAATTTTAATTTTAGGAATGAGAACATAACATCATCACCAACTGTTACTTTAACCAATACTATTCCGGGTTCTGTCAACTCAACCCCAGCTTCACAAGACCATTCAACAGATGTTAATGAGGGGAATGGTTCCGTAGTTATTAACTCAGATACGGTGAATGAAGGGTCTAATGAAGAACGGTGGGAGGATGCGGAAGCAGTGGAGGAGGACCTGGGGACTGAGCGACCGATGTTAGCATCCGACTCTTTGGTACCCGGGCACGATGACATTGTCGCGTCGTCGAGTGACTCATCGCCTAATCCCCAACGTCGTCATCAATTGCGACCTAGGTCTAAAGAAATTAATTATAAGGTTTAGTATAAGTCTTATTTAGTAATATTGTAATGATAATGATATAAGTTTTCCATTGGTCTCAGGTTCCCCTAATTATGATGGGAGGAGATGATATGTATGCGCGTGACGTCACCGAGGCGTCCGCTGTAAGCTGACCCGCACCTTAGTAATAAACGAGCTCTCGTCGCACACACTTGTTTTATTGCACGTCCACATACTTATCAGTATCCTCTCATGTTCTTGTAAACTTGATTTAACTGTGCACTTGTAGTCACAGTGGCTACATTTGAATGGTTTTTCCCCAGTGTGTATTGTCTTTTGTCTTTGTAAACGTGATTTAACTGTGCACTTGTAGTCACAGTGACTACATTTGAATGGTTTTTCACCAGTGTGTATCCTCTCATGTTTTTGTAAACTTGATTTAACTGAGCACTTGTAGTCACAGTGACCACATTTGAATGGTTTTTCTCCAGTGTGTATACTCTCATGAATCCGTAAATTTGATTTAGCTGTGCACTTGTAGTCACAGTGACTACATTTGAATGGTTTTTCACCAGTGTGTATCCTCTCATGTTTTTGTAAATTTGATTTATCTGAGCACTTGTAGTCACAGTGACTACATTTGAATGGTTTTTCTCCAGTGTGTATACTCTCATGAATCCGTAAATTTGATTTAGCTGTGCACTTGTAGTCACAGTGACTACATTTGAATGGTTTTTCACCAGTGTGTATCCTCTCATGTTTTTGTAAATTTGATTTATCTGAGCACTTGTAGTCACAGTGGCTACATTTGAATGGTTTTTCCCCAGTGTGTATTGTCTTATGTCTTTGTAAACGTGATTTAACTGTGCACTTGTAGTCACAGTGACTACATTTGAATGGTTTTTCACCAGTGTGTATCCTCTCATGTTTTTGTAAACTTGATTTAACTGAGCACTTGTAGTCACAGTGACTACATTTGAATGGTTTTTCTCCAGTGTGTATCCTCTCATGAATCCGTAAATTTGATTTAGCTGTGCACTTGTAGTCACAGTGACTACATTTGAATGGTTTTTCCCCAGTATGTATCCTCTCATGTTCTTGTAAACTTGATTGAACTGTGCACTTGTAGTCACAGTGGCTACATTTGAATGGTTTTTCCCCAGTGTGTATCCTCTCATGAATCTGTAACTTTGCCTTCTGTCTGCACTTGTAGTCACCGGGACTACACTTAAATGGTTTTTCGACAGTATGTACCCTTTTATGCATTATTAAATCTGTCTTTCGACTGCACTTAAATAAATACAAGCTACAATTATGAGGTTTTTCACAATTGTGTATCATTAGATGACGTTGTAAATGGTACTTATTTACTGTAGAATAACTACAATGATTACAATTTAGTAACTTCTTAACAATGTGGCTCCTGAAACTATTTCTGTGACCTGCAGTTGACATTAAACTTGTAACACCATGTTTGTTTTTCTCATGTTCTAAAACAAGCAATTTAGTTCTAAATTTAGAATCGCAAAGGTCACAAGCAAAATCCTTCTGTCTTGAGTTACTAAAAGGTGGTAAGTGGATGTGAATGTGTTTCCTCAAGAGAGCCTTATTATTGAAGCTCCTGCCGCAGTCGTCGCACTGATAGGTGTTGCTCGACGTGTCGGTACAGTCGCGCGGCTCGCGAGTGCGCCGCAGCGTGTACGTGCGGCGCCCGACCCGGCACGAGCGCCGCGCCGCGTCCACCAGCAGCCGCTCCAGCCTGACCGAGCAAGCCCGCCCAGGAACATCCCCTGCTCTAACAAGGGGCTCTGTAACAAGATAAATTATTTGTTTTATTCATTGCTGATGCATCACAGGACAGAATCATTTTTCTTGTGGAACTTCACATTATAAATACCTTTTTTCCTCGTCGTTAGTCTTTGTTTTGTTGTTATTTTCCATATGTACCCAGATTTATTTATCTTAAGAAGGTTAAGTATTATCATTGATTTATATTACCGCTTGTTAGCTTGAAATACGGTCCTATCTGGCAGAAAGCACGAAACTTGGCATGTGTGTAGCTTTTATATATGTGCTTCAGTATTGAAAGAGAAACACCACAGAGCATCAATTTAACTAGAGACCCTAAGCACCTCAATCTGTATGAGAACAGACCGTGTCACTTTTTTGCTGCCTACTGTGACGTCACGAGAGCATATCAGTGATGTTGAATCTCCGTTGTCCCCGCGAAATCGATACAAAGGCGATATATCGCCCGCGCCGTGGAGCTCGAGTCGATAAATCGGACTCGGATAAATCGGTCACGAAAAATATAGTCATGTATAAATAATACCATGACGACCAATAAAAGGAAAAAAGATACTTGTCTGGCTTTTTTAATTAAAAGGCTTCTTTTTGTAAACATCGAATCTTTAGTTCTAATCAACAATTAGAACGTCTAATCTTTACTATGAAATAATAAACATTAAGTTTCTAAGAACAATGCCAGGGAATCAATACTATTGATTACAATGTCAATCTACTACCTGCTTCACTTGTTGATTTTTTCAGTACATCAATGGTTGGTATTGCTTCAGGAATCAGTCGACGATATTTTTTTGTTTGTTTGAAGCTGCTATCATCGAAATGTATGGAGCAAATTGTGCTATGTTTTGTTGGAAACCAGTTTTTTTGCCCGGTTGCTTCTAGCCATTTCTCTTTTCTGTATAGATTACTTGGAAACCAGTAATTTATAATTATATTCGTATTAAGTCCGTGGTATATTAACTTGGAGAGCAGGAGTTACCATTGCCTAAACGTCGCGATTTTCATAGCACCTAGATAAAAAAAAAATAAACAGCACCTGTCAACACTACAGATGTCAAAGTCATTGGAAGTTTCTGCGCCGAAACGAAACGTTACGTCGCTTAGGGAAAAAGTGTTTTTTCAGTGGAATTTCAAGTTTCAAGAATATCTCAGACACCCAAATGGATAAATAGAAGCAAAAAAGTGAAAGGGTTTTTGGAATTACGATATTTATACGTGGAAATCGTAAAATTTGAAAAGGGCTTCAGCTCGTAAGTTACGACAAAAACTCTTCTTTATTTACATGAAATGCCACTATTACTACATAATATATATGTCGCCTTTTTGCTTGGGAGAAAGGATCTCTGAGTTAAGCTGCATTTTTGTGTATTCACTGATGCTTTCACAAACAGTCTAAATGTCTTATACCCGGTTTTCAAGTTTTGAAAACTATGATTTTTTTATACACTAGGTCATATTGTAGCGTTTTTTCATTGGAAAAGTCTAAGTCTCTTCGAGATAATGCAGAAATGTAGAGTGTTAATTAATATTTCTGTTATAACCTCCAATACAAGGTTCTTACCCGTATTTTTTGATCTTTAAGGCTTGTATCATGGTTTTCCATGATTTGTGTAACAAAACTTACTAGAGTGTACGAAAGAACACATTATCATTGTGGCACTTATTCCGTTGGAATATAAAATCTAAGTCATGTGCATGCTACTAATTTTCTGACACTAATAAGAGTAAGTCATAAATAAATCCTTATAAACATACAA
This sequence comes from Epiblema foenella, assembly GCA_963556455.1. Classification (NCBI taxonomy): domain Eukaryota; kingdom Metazoa; phylum Arthropoda; class Insecta; order Lepidoptera; family Tortricidae; genus Epiblema; species Epiblema foenella. The sequence goes on along the minus strand of OY747122.1, from coordinate 10,001,020 downwards.
TTTTGTTCTATGACTTTAAACACTACTCCCGTTGGGGGAAGCTATTAGCTAGCTTTATGAAAATAATTTATACAAGTTTATATAAACTTCTATAAACAGAACCTAAATAAGAAGGGTTTTCTTCTGTTATTTATTATATCCTTTCCGTTGGAAAGCGTTACTCTGAACTGTTGGGTATTGTTACCCGGTCAGTGTGGCAAAATAACACCTCACTTTTATGTTGCAACAGTATACCGGAAATTAATTTTGTACCGTTTTGCTATGTTAAATTAACTTCAGACTTATAGATCCAGAATACAATTCAGTTCTTGATTGAGTAATGCATAGTAGATGGCAAAGTTCACTGGAAAGGAAGAAGCACTCAAGAGGAAGGACAAGATAGCAGCAGAAGGTACCAAAACTACCAAACATCAAATACCTGCACAAGATACCACAACTCTTAACAAAGTTAGTTCCATTAACAAGCCTTAAAAATGAAACAATTTTCTCAAATCTTAGTTGAATCCATTGTCAAGATTTGAAACTTAAACAATTTTCACAAATCATAGCAAAGTTGGATACTTTGTTATCAATAACACATACCCGTCATGTGGCCAATAGAGATATCAAAGCCTATAGAGATATCATATGTTATGTGATGGATCTTGTGAGTTTTCAAACCTGTGATTCAACAGTTCTTGCCTAGAAGTATTAATGTTACAAACTTCATCCAACAAATGTGTTTATTATTACCACAATTTGTATAGATTTGGAAAAAAAATGTTTATTCTAAGGCCCAAGACTAAGGTCTAAAATGTGTCAATTGACACAAGTCTAACAATTGCCAAAATTTATATAATTATGAAGGAAATCTCTATATGAGAAGTCAATAGACGTCTTCTTCATCATAAATATACCCAAACTGTACACTCTGGCGAAGGGTTCCAAATTTTCAGGGTCACAGACCAGTCAAGATGTAAAATTGTACCTAAAGAAAATGGCAACTGTCTGACTGCAAGCGTCCACATTTTCTGCCAAAGGAGACCAAGAAACACTGCATCTTGATATGGGAACTTTGTAAAACTTTCTTTAGAACTGAACATTTAGTTTACCTACTCAACAACCACATAATTTAATATTACCTGAAAAATAGGTACAATACAATACAATACAAATATTCTTTATTGTTCACCAGAACAGGTACAAAGTATTCCTTCACTACTATTTGTTATTGAAGATTAAATTCGAATTTGTGGAGACAAATTGAGCAATTACAAAATGCCAACCAAGTGTAAGGCAGTTTTTACACTTTTTCTGAAATTTCAAAGAGAATCCCAAGAACTTTCTGAAATATAATGTGGGCATATAACAATTAATCTTCTTACCGCCCACAATGCCTTAAGTTTGTTTGGACAAAAAGACTAAGTCGATATGAAGAGTAATGGTCAGGTAAACTTTAAAGAACTATCTTTATAGTTGAGTTTATACATTATATACATTATTTTACCTTTCAAAGGGTTACAAGTCTTAGAAAATGTATTTTAAGAATTCAACATAATATGATAAATACATGAAGAATATTTGATTGATATTCAGATATTCATTTATTTATGAAATCCTTATATATTGACTATGTATTGGTGTGTTATTCCCTTATATTCATTTTTTCCAGTCATGTTATGAAGTCTATGGACGGAATAACAATTATTCCTACTGTCCATTCCGAAAACACAGTTGTTAAAAATATTTGGACATAAAAAATATTGTTTTTGGATTGAGAATTTGCATACAACTACTAATATAGGTACATAAAGTAATTTTGAAAGGAAAATAGATACCTACAAATGGACTGGTCAAAATGGAATTAATGTGGTGGATCGTTACAATATTTTAGTAAAAGAAATCACTTCGAAAATGATAAGTTACAAATATTTTCAGATGTTTAAATAGGACCATATGTGTGAAGTGAACTATATTCATGAAACATAATTATTGAGAAAACCTAAAGGTGCATCTGGTCAGCAGAAGCGCAATCAAATTTGTGCAACAATATGTTGGGGCAAAGACCAAAAAAGATATAAATATTTTATATAATATGATTGAACTAACCCATATTTATTGTATACGCAGTTTGCTCTCATCTATACTACATTGTTTCATACATCAAGCAAATAAAAAATTCATCGAAATCTGTAGTTATCAAAGTCAATCAATGTAATCGAACAGATTCATATTCACTGTAATCACAGCATTTCAAGTATGTGTTTTTTCTACATTTCTAAATGTTATTGAACACGCCTTTATTATATTTTTAATTTGCATTAGCATGAAGAAGACCATGAATGTTTTCGTTCCTGTGCTATTTATGATATCTTAACGTTGATAGGTACTTTTTGACCCGGCGACGGCAGAGCCAAAAGGAAGGGTTACAGTTTTTTGACACTAGTCAAAGTATCAATCCTCTCCTCATACTACTACACAAGCCAACATAAAGCATTCAAAAGAAGGTCTGTTGAGCATTGCGTGATTTCCCTAAAGCCAAGAATACTGCAATGAGTCTTCAGGCTCTAAGTACAGATAATAGTTTTGCATATTATCTACATATTTTACATTATATTATGCGTAACAAAAATGTTTTATATAGGAGAGGTGCAACTAATCATTAAAATAATTATTTCAGTATGGTCCCCAATGAAGTAAATGTATGGAAGTTATTTATTATTCAATATCAGGTTAAAACATGATGTGTAAATTTGTCGCACACGATTAAAGATCGAAGGCGAACTTATCCCCATAAAGGACCTCTTCCAGATAAACTTAGATGAATGGAATAGAAAAATCAACTATCATTTTAAATTATTATTCCGCGGGAAAACTAAAACACTGATTATGTTACTTCTTATTAAGTATAAGTATAAACGAAGTACTTAAGTATTTATAATAAGAAAGATATGTCGTAGTCGTCAAAAGCATTCAAATTCATTTCAAATCAACCTTTACGGCTTTATTCACTCCACCAAACAAGGTTTTTGTTGACATTTTTTGACCCCCTTTCATATGGGCCATTTCCACTTTCTAAGCATGTTATAATTGTCATATTATCTCCAGGCTAAAGATACTGAATAACAACTAAACATAGTTGAATAACCGGAAAACATAATGACTAAAAGGATTATTGGCTGCCTTTGTCTGGAATTTTTGTAGCAGCTAATACAAACTAAAAAAGTTAAAACTAGGAACAAAAACCTTTCCCTAAAAATGACACCTTTTTATGTTAACAACAATTGCAAGATAGGTATTTTCAATCAATATTATTCAAAAACTTTTTAAAATAAACTATAATAATGATTTCATGACGGACCTATAATTTATAAAGAATAGTGAAAAGGAGGTATGAGCTCTAGACATCATTCATATTTATAGAGATCTTACCGTATTTAAATGGTGGTTAACAAGGCATTATTTCAATTATTAAAATTGCGGTCAATATAATAGACCATTTTTTGTACATTTTTAGTACCAACTAAAATGCAATCTGCGCATTTATACTTTACCTTTGGGATATTAAATTCTTGATATTAATTATTTTTTGTTATAATGGTATACTTATACTCATTATTACCCACAGGCCAAATGTTAATACTCAGTTTTGCAGGAAAATGGATGTATATTAGGTGTTCTGTACTTTGAATAGTAAAGTACCTAAATGATAATAATAAATAATCATATTTTTTTAATTTATAATAAGTAATAAGCAGATTCTATAAATTCATAATATTATTATTATGAAATAATGATACTTAATAATGTAAGTAATTCAATGTCATATTATTATAATGAAGTAATGATAATAAAGTAATTCAATGTCAGGTTTTATACCATATGTTGTAAAATCAAATGAAATTGTAAACCTGCAGCGTCAATAATTCCTCGTAGCGTGTACTATAGTCATACGTAAACTATTGGAAATTATACACACATCATAGTCGGCCTATTGTAGGCATACCTCTGATGAAAGATGGTGGATGAGAGGAAATGAGATCTGGTACCTATTCTTGTTTATTTTTATGAAAACATTTAAGATTTGAATTAGAGCATTATGGTGTAATGGATGTACATTATTATGTAATTGGTGTAAGAGTGATGTTAATTTCTCTAAACATCTCTCAAGTTAATATACCACGGACTTAATACGAATATAATTACAGGATTAAACGAACTTACCTGAAGTGAAGTTCTATCCTGATTATATGAAGTATTCAGTCCGTGGTAGGTAGTTCCCTCCCTCCCAAATATTATCATGATAACTACATGTTAATTTTTTCCCTATTGTTTTCTTTATTTAGCTCTAAACTTAATGACTTTGACATCTGTAGTGTTGACAGGTGCTGTTTATTTATTTTTTATTTAGGGGCTATGAAAATCGCGACATTTAGGCAATGGTAACTCCCGACTCTCAAGTTAATATACCACGGACTGAATACTTCATATAATCAGGATAGAACTTCACTTCAGGTAAGTTCGTTTAATCCTGTAATTTTACCGGTTTAAGCGCATTAAAATGCATTTTACATAAAAGGCCAATTCCCTAGTTTGGCTACATGATGACAAAATATGATACATGGATCAAATATAATAAAAAATAAATAATTTTGAAATACAATAGTGTTATTTAACGATTTCAATAGTTTATATTTATATATTTAATATGGAGTGAAAATAATAAATGGAAATATTTTTTTATACTTAACAGCCGTCTTAACAAGTCTAAATCTATATTATTTTTATTTTTTCTGTAATCTACAGAAAACACAGCAACTTTTGAGCCCTATTACATTACGATACTCCAAAATTCGTGAATTTCGGCCCACCCTACTCTCCACCTAGAGTGGGGAGCACAGCAACATGTTTATGCAACAATGTTTCATCATCTTTGTTTATAAACATGTTTACAGAGATGATGCAACATTGTGCAACACTGTTTATAAACAGTGATTAAACAGTGTTTATTAACAAATGTTGCCTAATGAATACCAATACCCAGATTAAACTTAAATCATAAACTGACAAAGTAGCCACAATACTACATATATGTAGAAAAGAATGTGGGATACTCCAGGATTAGAGCTGCTTTTCTGATATTAAAATTATTAGGTACCTGCATAATTACTAATTTTTACAATAATTTACCAAGCAAGTCATTGACGACCGGTTTAGCCTAGTGGGTAGTGCACCTGCCTGTGAAGCTGACGGTCCTGGGTTCGAATCCAGGTCAGGGCAAATATTAGTGTGATGAGCATGAATATTTGTTTCTGAGTCTTGGATGTTTTCTATGTATTTAAGTATTTATATCTATTAAATATATCATCGTCTAGTACCCATAATACAAGCCTTCTTGAGCTTACTGTAGTTCGATTTGTGTAAGATTGTCTTCTAATATTTATTTATTTATTTTAAGTCATGACATCAAATGGCATTTTCTACACCTAACAACACATACTTGGGTGTTTCTAAGGCGCCGGGCTTACTACCTCTAAATGTAAAGCTACTGACCTGGACGTATGGAAGGCACACAAGGCCGGTGGAGCTCCACGGGTCCCAGCACAAGCTCATCCTTGATCTGGTGGTCTGCATACAGCTCGCACAAGCCCGCACTGTCCTCACACTCCGCCTCCTCCTTCACATGTGCCCCGGTCTCCTCATTGTCACACTCCTCAGCCTCCTCTTTCACACACACCTCCTCCGCCTCAGTCTTCACACACAACGTTTCTAGTGACATGATACCTTGTGGTTTTAACGCTGGAGTGACTATCCCGCACCTGCAATGCAATATTCAGATACTGTCTTACAGCAACAACCAGAGAGCTTTGATCTGAATGTGTTACGAGAGGTTTTAAAACTAAAACAAGGATAATGGTACGGCAAAGGTGTCAAAGCCCGTTGCTTGCTTCAATGTAATATAATCCACGCTACTGTCTTAAGTTATAAATTAAATTACATATACAAAATAAGGGTGATTGCGAAGACCAATCTAGTAAACTGGAGGAAATAAAAAAGAGACAAAGAGAACACTACCTGTGCATTTATATACCACTGCACTGCGAACAAGTAACATGAAGCCTTAGGGAAAACGAGTGGTCACACTAAGACGCGACCACCGGATGGGTGGGAATAAACGCCACGCTATTAGTAATGGTCCATTGGTCGTATTACAACTGAATGAACTGAATTGAGATATTTACCTCGAGTAAATAATAAAAATTACGTTATAGTTTTGAAGACAATCATTAGCAAAACATATCCTCAAGGCGCAACTCTTCTATGTTGCTTCTTTCTAAGGTATTCGAACTTCGTTCGTTTTCGGTCGCGGTAGCCCCTCTATTTATTGATTCTTGTTTCAGTGTTGCCAGATGCCGAAATACAAAAATCTGAAGGTGCTCTTTAAAAACACGGATTTTAGAATGAAAATGCAGAATTCATACATAGTGAACAATTTTCTTTATTTTATATTCCAAATGAAAAAAAAAATACGTCGTCACATACACTATCGAGGAAGTTATAAATATTACTTGCAGTTATTCTAGCTACTTCTATTCCTTCTTTTTCACCGAACAAATGGTAACTTTTTAAAAAAAGCTGATGTGCGTGTTATATTCTCTTTGATGTGCGTTAGCTTAAAGCCTGTCACACACTGCAGCGGCCTGGGGCGCTGCCGCGAACAGCAAACGAAGTTTTCCCTCTCTGTCTCACTTATATGCAAACTTGCAAGTGCGATAGAGAGGGAAAACTTCGTTTGCTTGTCGCGGTAGCGCCACTGCGGTGGCGTCCAGCTGTCACTATGACAATCAAGGCCGCGTGTGTCTAAATGAATGTTACTTAGAGTATGAATATTTCTAAAGAGATCATATACGAGGGCCACCAAGAATGACAGAAAACGTCTTATGCAGATAGATTGAAAATTGGTTTAAAATGGCTGCCGGTTTACCATAAATTACTTCCTTAACTTGGTCGGGTAATAGCTTGTGTGATGTATTTGGGCACAACTGTCGTATAAAATAAGTTGTGCTCGACAACTGAAACTGTGACAAGGACAACAAATGATATGTACACAGAGGGGCTGCCGCGAACAGCAAACGAAGTTTACCCTCTCTGTCTCACTTATATGCAAACTTGCAAGTGCGCCAGAGAGGGAAAACTTCGTTTGCTGTCTATATGAATATTAATATTTTAAAAATATATGTTTTTTGTAAGTGTTAATAATATTTCTATGTGGGCAGAGTGTCGTGCTTAGTGTCATACTGCTGGACTTGCTGGAGCACTTGTAGATCGGCGAGGAAGTCCGAAAAAAACATCACTTTTCATCGGTTAGAAACTAGTGCTATTTTTTCATAAATTTCAAGTACATTATGCAATATAATAGTCTCAGATAAACTGCAGATGCTTATTACTATAAAAGTAGTAGCTTTTGCCTCGTTCAAAGTTGATTTTAGAGAGTTATTGTTAAAAATAAAACTAGGCTAGTGTTGTAAATTAATGAAAAAAAACATGTCGTTAGTTATGGATGTAAATTGTTTGTGTGTATTTATATAATATATTATTACATTACTATTTACGTAGCAAATAGTCAATTTCAGATTTCCGGAAAATAATTTACTAACATCACTGAACAAGCAAATGTCAAAAGGCGAAAGCTTCGCATCTGCATAAATTCCGCATTGATTTTTTGTAGATGCGGATGTCGAATTTAATGCCGATGTTACGCGGTTGTGGATGCGGATATCCGCAACAACCCTTGTTAGTATAGGCAAACTTATTGTTTTATGTACCTAACACCTGTATCATAAATGACATTGTAGTGAGTGAAATTATACGAATTTTATTCAGGTTACCAAGAAGTGAATTAAGAAAAATGTTAAGAAGCTGTTGATACTGAAAATTTTGTATGATTGTTATTTTAATCAAAATGTAAAGAACTTATATAATTAAATTGTGGCAGAAACCACAATAAGCCAAACGTCTCAATATTTTTGTCGTCTACACGACAATATATATGCTCCCGTCGTCTACCAGTCCCTGGGATCCCAAGGCTCATTACAACAGAATGTTATGATTATATTTTCCTCTAGGAGACGACGGCCTTAATAATTATACGTTTAGTTTAGTAGTATGTGATAAAAAGTTACTTTTCTTTTGGTTTATCGATATCGTAACATATACAAATTTGTCTTCCCCAGCACTAGAGACCGCCATTTGTAAGGCATCGCAGTATGGCGTCGGCCACACTTTTTCTGTAGGTAAATATGTCACTTCCATCTGATTCCTTTTTCATTGCTCAAGTTGAACGGAAGTGACCAGAGGTGACATTGACATGTGACTGAGATGGATTAACTGAGGGAGGGAGATAGCAGTATCCGCCATTATTTTTTGGCCAAATTCCATACAAAAGTGACATTTTGTAAATTTTGTTCCTAGTTGCGCGAGCCTGAGAGAATTCACGGTACTTGCGACCTTTTTGTTTGGACAAGACAGCCTTAAAGTCTATCTTGTCTTGTTCAAACCAAAAATCATTGAAAGTATTTATTAATGCACACCACTTCTAATTTTTCAGAATTTTAAACTTCAGTTTGGAAATTAGAGGGGGGGGGGGGGGGGGGGGACAATAGACTTTTTAGGGTTCCGTAGCCAAAATGGCAAAAACGGAATCCTTATAGATTCGTCATGTCTGTCCGTCCGTATGTCACAGCCGATTTACTCGGAGACTATAAGCACTACATTTATGAAATTTGGTAGGAAGGTGTATTCTATGAACCCATTATGAACCGCTACATAAAAGTGATGTGAAATTACAAAAAAATATTAAATTAGGGAGGTGGCACTCCATACATGTAACCGGTGGATGAAAATAAAAATTTCAACGCACGTTAGTCGTGTGGGGTATCGATGTATAGGCGTTTAAAAATGATATGGAGGTTTCTAAAAACTTGTCCATTTAAGTGTGATTAACTCAACCGTTGGTGAGATATAGAGCTGTCAAAGTCATAGAAAGTGTCTCTAATTTCCAAACCATTAAGTTTAAAATTCTGAAAAAATTGAGGTGGTGTGCATTAGTATACTTTCAACGATTTTTGGTTTGAGCAATATACTTAGATTTTACGGTTTTTGAGTTTTCTTTTAAAAACTGTCCACCAGTGACCAATGTGCTCTAGTATTTATAATAAAAGAAAACTGAGCACCAATGTACTCTAGTATTTATCATACAAGTATTTAGATTTTAGACTAGGTAATAAAACAGCATCGTTTTGACTTGATTGTGTCGTTCAATAATGAATTGTTTGAGTAGTCTGAGGGGAAAATAGACATAAGACATAAGAAGTTTATTTGTACATAAAAGTTTACAGGTATAGTTGAACATATCATCATTTACAAGTAATGTACTGAGTGGATTTTTCGTTATGTGGTTCGACTGGCCCCTACACTAGGCTAAGCCTATCCCGTAGGCAGCCAATTCAAAAATGGATTAACAATATGTGCGCGAAAAGTCAGAAAAGATGACAATACAATATAATTATTATTACTAACATACACTAGACATAAAAATGGAAACAAGCATAGAATCTACGAATTGAGAGTACCTATGTGTTTAGTGTGTATGCGTGGGCGTGTACATGAGTGTGTGTGTATGTGTGTGTGTGTGTGTGTGTGTGTGTGTGTGTGTGTGTGTGTGTGTGTGTGTGTGTGTGTGTGTGTGTGTGTGTGTGTGTGTGTGTGTGTGTGTGTGTGTGTGTGTGTGTGTGTGTGTGTGTGTGTGTGTGTGTGCGTGTGTGTGTGTGTGTGTGTAGGTATAACGACATATTTGAACGCCGACTAAAAGAACTTTTAATGCTCAAATCATTGTATTCCGTAAAGGAATACAATGAACAGCGTATATAAAATTGTTGATTATTGTTAAATTGTATTTCTGTTATTTATTTATTTCGTTTAATTCTTGACATTACCATATTATTTATTATTCTGACATTGTATTTGATATTTGGAATAGAGAGTTTATATTGTTTTTATTTCTATTATTTTAAATTTGACTAATGACATTGCCTAGGATATTCTAGCCGTGTATACAAATTTGACATTTCTATTTATTGTTTACCTTTGACATTATTTGATTTCAATTATTTCTCTTTCATTATTATTATACCTATTGACGATCCTTTTGTGAATTTATCTTGTTTTAAAAATGTAAACCATGACGTAATTTTATAAAATAAATATATCTATCTATCTATTGATTTATTTAGTCACTTTCAACATGTTTTCTATATCCTCATAACAAAGGGATTTCAGCCATGTCCGCACCTTAAGTTTTAGTTCTCTGATTGAGTATTCTTGCAAAGGGAGTTCTTTACATATTTTATTATAAATGAATGGATGAAGAAATGTACTAAACCTTTTCGCAAAAGCTGACTTTATGAAAGAAAAATAAAGACATCACTTCGGCATTTCAGATTGTTTTTTTTACTAAGATTGAAGATTTGACAGAAACTTACGTGACACTACTCGTTTATAAACGAGTCAGACATAAATGACAGGTGCACTTCGGTAATCGGACGCGCAGGTATATCATCATTTGTTATTTTCTTTTACGTCTGCACCTGTATTCACAATGAATTTTTCATCCATTAGTATGTGTGTCCTCGCATGTCTCACTAAATTTCGTTTCTGTCTGCACTTGTAGTTACAGTGGCTGCATTTAAATGGGTTTTCCCCAGTGTGTATCCTCTCATGACTTTGTAAACTTGATTTAACTGCGCATTTGTAGTCACAGTGGCTACATTTGAATGGTTTTTCTCAAGTGTGTATTCTCTCATGTCTCCGTAAACTTACTTTATCTATGCACTTGTAGTCACAGTGGCTACATTTGAATGGTTTTCCCCAGTGTGCATCGTCTCATGTCTTTGTAAACTTGATTTAACTGCGCACTTGTAGTCACAGTGGCTACATTTGAATGGTTTTTCTCCAGTGTGTATTCTCTCATGTCTCCGTAAACTTACTTTATCTATGCACTTGTAGTCACAGTGGCTACATTTGAATGGCTTTTCCCCAGTGTGTATCATCTCATGTCTTTGTAAATGTGATTTAACTGTGCACTTGTAGTCACAGTGGCTACATTTGAATGGTTTTTCTCCAGTGTGTATTCTCTCATGTCTCCGTAAACTTACTTTATCTATGCACTTGTAGTCACAGTGGCTACACTTGAATGGTTTTTCCCCAGTGTGTATCATCTCATGTCTTTGTAAATGTGATTTAACTGTGCACTTGTAGTCACAGTGGCTACATTTGAATGGTTTTTCTCCAGTGTGTATCCTCTCATGAATCTGTAACTTTGACTTCTGTCGGCACTTGTAGTCACATTGGCTACACTTAAATGGTTTTTTTCCAGTGTGTATTCTCTCATGTCTTCGTAAACTTACTTTATCTATGCACTCGTAGTCACAGTGGCTACATTTGAATGGTTTTTCCCCAGTGTGCATCCTCTCATGTCTTTGTAAACTTGATTTAACTGCGCACTTGTAGTCACAGTGGCTACATTTGAATGGTTTTTCTCCAGTGTGTATTCTCTCATGTCTCCATAAACTTAATTTAACTATGCACTTGTAGTCACAGTGGCTACATTTGAATGGTTTTTCCCCAGTGTGTATCATCTCATGGCTTAGTAAACTTGATTTAACTGTGCACTTGTAGTCACAGTGGCTACATTTGAATAGTTTTTCTCCAGTGTGTATTCTCTCATGTCTCCGTAAACTTGATTTAGTCGTGTACTTGTAGTCACAGTGGCTACATTTGAATGGTTTATCTCCAGTGTGTATCATCGCATGTCTTTGTAAACGTGATTTAGCTGTGCACTTGTAGTCACAGTGGCTACATTTGAATGGTTTTTCTCCAGTGTGTATACTCTCATGAATCCGTAAATTTGATTTAGCTGTGCACTTGTAGTCACAGTGGTTACATTTGAATGGTTTTTCCCCAGTGTGTATCCTCTCATGTTCTTGTAAACGTGATTTAACTGTGCACTTGTAGTCACAGTGGCTACATTTGAATGGTTTATCTCCAGTGTGTATCCTCTCATGAATCTGTAACTTTGCCTTCTGTCGGCACTTGTAGTCACATTGGCTACACTTAAATGGTTTTTTTCCAGTGTGTATTCTCACATCAATCGGTAAACTTAATTTACCTGTGCACTCGTAGTCACAGTGGCTAAATTTGAATGATTTTTCCCCAGTGTGTATCATCTCATGGCTTTGTAAACTTGATTTAACTGTGCACTTGTAGTCACAGTGGCTACATTTGAATGGTTTTTCTCCAGTGTGTATCCTCTCATAACTCTGTAACTTTGCCTTCTGTCGGCACTTGTAGTCGCCGGGGCTACACTTAAATGGTTTTTCAACAGTATGTACCCTTTTATGCATTATTAAATCTGCCTTTCGACTGCACTTAAACAAACACAAGCTACACTTATGAGGTTTTTCACAATAGTGTATCATTAAATGATGTTGTAAATGGTACTTATTTACTGTAGAATAACTACAATGATTACAATTTAGTAACTTCTTAACAATGTGGCTCCTGAGACTATTTCTGTGACCTGCAGTTGACATTAAACTTGTAACACCATGTTTGTTTTTCTCATGTTCTAAAACAAGCAATTTAGTTCTGAATTTAGAATCGCAAAGATCACAAGCAAAATCCTTCTGGGTTGAGTTACTTAAAGGTGGTAAGTGGGTGTGAATGTGTTTCCTCAAGAGAGCCTTATTATTGAAACTCCTGCCGCAGTCGTCGCACTGATAGATGTTGCTCGACGTGTCGGTACAGTCGCGCGGCTCGCGAGTGCGCCGCAGCGTGTACGTGCGGCGCCCGACCCGGCACGAGCGCCGCGCCGCGTCCACCAGCAGCCGCTCCAGCCTGACCGAGCAAGCCCGCCCAAGAACATACCCTGCTCTAACAAGGGGCTCTGTAACAAGACAAATTATTTGTTGTATTCATAGCTGATGCATCACAGGACAGAATCATTTTTCTTGTGGAACTATTTTCCTCGTTTTTAGTCTTTGTTTTTTTGTTATTTTCCATATGTACCCAGATTTATTAAGTATTATCATTGATATATATTATAGTATGGCTTGTTAGCTCGAAATACGGTCCAATCTGGCAGAAAACACGAAATTTGGCATTCATGCAGCTTGTATATATGTATGTGCTCCAATGTTGAAAGAGAAAAAAGTTAAAAAACTACTGTTCCCCCACTGTTGTGTGCCCAATTCGTTTTTTTTTATTTTGTTGACAACGGCTATAGCTGTGAGAACACTCACAGGCTGAAACGTTATTCATAAAATTACCTACAAAACATTCTTTGGATGTACATTGATAGGACCTATCATTTTCAAAATATGGTAACATTCATTGGGATAAGTACAACAGTAGTTGCTAAACCTGTTGAAATTTATATGTGTACACTTCACATTGGAATACCGTAAACAATAGTAATAATCTATTATGCAAATGACGTCACGACCGATCTGTCACTCTCTCACTTCCTTGAATTTGTGTTTGTCCCAGGCAGGTTCAACGAGGAGCACACGTAGATTCTCATTTCGGACCGAAGTTTAAAACTGGACAATCAAAGTCAGTGGGGGCTATCGCGTGTGAGTTCGCCGCTAGAGGCGCTAGTGTAGCGAGAGGGCTCCGAAATGTCAAATGTCAATCTTTGTGGTTGCGCTACGGTGATTAATATCTAATTGGAACAACATGGTGAGTATTTTGCAATACCTGAGCTTGATTATGGCAAATATGAGTTACGGGTCAATGACTGTCAGTTCTTTGAGACAGTTTTGTCTTTCGGAAACTTATTTCCTCCTTTTTTCCGAACAAAACGGGGCTGCGCTATAATGCGGGATGTTGGATATTTTTACGGTACGGTTTTAAGGTATTAAATATGATTTAAACGTAAACTTCGTTCTCATGCCCATAATAGCAAGTAAAACCTTTTTGACAGCTGGACCTTACTCGACAGTGGCGCCAACTGGTGAGCACAAAAACGATATCTCTCATTGGTGTCGCCGTCGTAAACGAGACATTGGCAGTTAATGGTCGCTCCCTTAATGTGACCGGTTGCCATAAATCAAAAAAGAATAGAATATAATCCCTGCAACTAAAATATGGCAATCAAAACCAGTGTTTATAAAATTTATTTAATCTTAGTGCATCCATTATAAATTTAAACAAACCATGGACTAAATATGTTGGAGTGTTATTTCTGAGTAAATAAAACACTACATACTCGTAGGCCAGATTTTCATTTAATCATCTGACACCACGTAAGTACCTTGCAGCAGTTGATCTTCGGATACACGCACTGCCAATGCGCTGTCTAATAATATATTCAACAAAACCGCAGATATGTAACAATTGTGCGCATCGGGTTACAAGCATGGAATTTCTACCACAGACAGAGGGTGGGTTGCGCCAACAGTGTGTAATCGTAAGCGGTGTTCGTTAAAATTTGATTGTATGGAAAGTTTGACAAGTTTCTATGGGATGACAGCTGTCGGCGCCATATTTGACGATGACCGGCCTGTGATCGTGTGTTGGTGCAACCGACCCAGTGTTCCGCGGTGATAATTTTCGTCGACGCCGGCTCGCTCGATCGGTCAGTACGGTCGGCCGCAATCTAAAAGTCAGTAACTCATCATTCTCGAATAATGAATCCAATTCCGCGTGAAACCCATGGATAAAACATATAATATATACAATACAAAATGCATTTAAAAAAAAAAAAAAAAAATATTTAACTTGCCCTGTTAGTAGGTATGTATGTCTGTCAAATTTTGCAACAGAATTTTAGACCCGTTACCATCAACCGATTGAGCTAAAATTGATATATTATGGTAGGTACCACCGAACTGACCTCATGATGGATACAAAAGGTGACCATAGCAACTCCTAAACGAAACAACATAACCCCGTCGAGTTTTGGTTCGTTAGATTTGTCTTGCCAAGCACTTTGGTCCTAGATGATGACCGGGGTCCTGATGATGGAGCCGGAGGGTGGCCATAGGAACTCCTAAGCCATCTTCCGGCTTCATCATGAGACCCTCACCATCATGTTTAATAGTAAGTACTGAACATGACAAAACAAACGAGCCCAAACTCGACTATCTTAGCACTTTTCATCATTGAGTTCCATTGCTCTTGAGTGTAAAAGCTTATAATAACAAAAAACTTACCACATTTTACATCAAGTAACTGCTGTGTAAAGATAGAATACTTACACAATTGATATCGAAATATTTTACAGTGACGTCGCTCCTCATCGAGACGTGCTCTCCCTTTGAGAACTCGTGGGTGACTGAATGTTTCGTGCGTAGCTCACTTATTATATTTCAACGTCTTCGCTCCATAGTAATTTTGTATGGCGAATTTAGGGTGCATTTTTAAAAAACCATTACTAAATATTTAATAACCAAAGCACATTATGACCTAAAACTTTCGATATCTTATAGTTAATACGTTTGAGATTTGTTTCAGTAGGATTTTGAAACTAAAGTACGTTATCTATTTTCTTTAACTAATTTTACTTAACGCCGACACGCGTTCTTCTCATTTTTTGGACAACTTTACGGAATTGTATTTATTAAACTGCAAATGATTATAGGCCTTTTCTGCAGGGGCGGCATGCGAAATAAGAACTAGTTAGTAAGAGTAAACTGTATTTATTTATATTCACATTTTGCATGAAATAAAGGCTACTATACTATACTATACTATACTATAAATGATTATAGATTATTAATAGTTATACATTGTGAACACACTCTTTATGATAATAATTACATATATTTTATATTTTTTATTAATAATTGTGAACTTCATCGATTGAACGGTGACTGCCGTTTTTGCTAATTATGCTTGACGCAGTCTTAATATGGGTTTTGAAGAAAACCATGTTATTATAACTCACAGTTTAGGGATCCTAGTACATGCTCTGGTCTGGAAACGCGATGACAGACTGCTTTTTCAGTCTACCTTCCATATCTTCACACTTGTCACAAATCTACCCACTTTGTCCACAATGTTCATACATAACATACCTCCACCACTAAGTTTATATTGTTCCACACACATATGTGATATCACTCAAACACTATTTTATTATACACTAAACTAATTCTACTTATTTATCTATCTAAATAACTTTCTAATCGCTTTCCCCTTGTACCTCTTCATCTTCCTCACTACTTTGGCCTAACGCCATTCTTTTATACTCTGGCGATTTCTGTGGTGAAGCCGGTCTTTGGCGTTTGCTGCTCGTGACCGAAATCGGACTCTGACTACTAGAAATCACAACATCCTGTGGGCCTGACACCCCTATGATTTCTGCCCATTGATTAGGCGGTGGTATGGTTACTGCATTATCATCATCACCATCACTCATTTCATCATCATGTATCGTGGACTCTTTCGGCTTCGGTTCCTGGTCCTCGCCGCAATTGAGCATCTGATTGACGTGTCTCATTAAACGTCTGTCGCCCCACTGGACTAGATACCTACAAATTCCAATCCGTTTTTCTACTTTTCCTTTGATCCAGCGCGGACCAGCTCCATAGTTTTTTACATAAACCGATTGTCCCACTCTGAACGATCTTAACTTTGTCGCTATATTTTTGTCTATTGGTTGCTCGCGCTTGTTATCCTCATACGATAATGGATTCAATGCGTCAAATTTTGTCCTAAAACGTCTATTGTTTAAAAGTTCTGCTGGCGATTTCTCATTTATGCTATTAGGAGTAGTTCGTAAACCATACAAAATCATTGGTATCCTTATATGCCATGGTTCTGTTGATTGTTTCTTTAGTTTTGACTTGATGGTCTGCACCGTTCTTTCAGCTTGCCCATTAGTCGCCGGGTGATAAGGTGCTCCTACTACATGTTTTATTCTATTCACTGTCAAATAGTTTCTAAATTCCTCCGAAACGAAACTTCTTCCATTATCGCTTACTAAGGTGTCGGGTAGGCCTTGCTCTGCAAACACATCTCTTAACACTTTTATAAGCGTTGTGCTGCTTAGGTCTGGCACAATCTTCACTTCTGGCCACTTAGAGTAGGCATCGATCAATATCAGGAATGTCTTTCCTTGAAAGGGTCCCGCATAATCAATGTGAAGCCTTGACCACGCTTTCTCAGGCCTGAGCCACTGATGGGTGACTTGGGGCGGCATGTTCCTATTTTCCGCGCAAATATTGCAATTTTTTATTATTCCCTCTATCTGTTTATCAAGCGAAGGCCACCAGAAATAGCTCCTCGCCATTGCCTTGGAGATCACAATCCCGTCGTGATTTCGGTGGAGCTCTTCCAACACGTAGGGTCTTATCTTTTCTGGTAACACCACTCTATTACCCCATAATACGCAGTCCTTGAAATTGGATAATTCATTTCTCTTTTGCCAGAAAGTCTTGTATTCATCTTGCACTTGGTTCGGCCATCCATGCCGTATCCAATATAATATTTTACTTAAGACTTTATCCTTCCGTGTAAGTCTCGCTACTTCTAAGGCTGTGAACTCTAGTTCTAATGGAGTCTCCTCAATCAATAGGACCCCCGAGAACTCCTCTTCTTCTGTTTCATCATGTGTTGGCCACCGACTGAGAGCGTCCGCATTGCCTATGTTCTTGCCTTCTACGTATTTTAGTGCATAATCGTACGAATTTAATAGCAACGCCCATCTTAACATCCTTGGTGCTATAATGTTGGGTATGGGTTTCCTTGGGTCAAAAATACCCAAAAGTGGTTTGTGGTCTGTCTTTATTGTCACCTTTCTACCGCAAATAAACTGATGGAATTTTTTGAGACCGAATACGATTGCTGCTGCTTCTTTGTCAATCTGTCCATAATTGCGCTCATGAGAGTTCATGGTACGGGAGGCGAACATGACGGGTCTAATACTACCGTCTTCCATTTCATGCTCTAGTACCGCTCCTAGTCCGTACTGTGATGCATCGCATGACAAGATTAGTTTCTTTTTTACATCATAATGTACCAATGTATCTTCGCTCGATATCATTTTCCTTAGGGTCTCAAATGATGTTTGATGTTCCTTCGTCCACCGCCATTTCCTTTCTTTATCCAACAGTCTATACAATGGTTCAGCTACTGTTGCTTTGTGTGGTAGGAACCTGTCATAAAAGTTTAACAATCCCAAAAAAGCCTGTAACTCTTTTACATTGCGCGGTGCCGGAGTTTTCTCAATTTCCTGGATTTTCTCTCTACAGGGGTGTATACCAAATTCGTCAATAGTAAAACCTAAGAATTTAACACTCTTTTCGGCAAATTGACATTTTTTTTTATTTAACCTCAGGCCCGCTTCTTTCAGTTTCTTAAGAACCGTGTCCAAGCGACGATTGTGTTCATCGATAGTGTTTCCTGTGATTACAATATCATCTAACAGAACAGCCACTCCTGATATACCAGCCAACAGTGAGGACATTAATCTCTGGAAAATACCAGGACAGGCCTTAATTCCAAACGCCAATCTTTTCATTTTGTATAAGCCTTTGGGGGTGTTTACCGTCAAAAGCTTTGCAGTTGCTTCGTCCACTATTACCTGTGTGTAAGCACGTTCTAGATCAATCTTCGTGAAGACGATTCCTCCTTGCAACTCCGCAAAAGCTTCGCTCAATGTCGGTAACGGATAAGTATCCGTATCCGTAACAGCATTCACAGTCGACCGGTAATCCCCACATAACCTCACACTACCATCTGGCTTGAGCACAGGAACAATTGGTGTCGCCCACTCTGAATGTGGTGTCGCCTCTAAAACTCCTTCTTTCTCCAGTCTTTCGATTTCCCGGTAAACTCGGTCCTTTAAAGCAAATGGCACTGGTCTACTTTTGAAAAACACCGGTTTAGAACCTACCTTGGGTATAATACTGACAACAGGTCCAGTATATTTCCCAAGGCCTTCCTGAAAGACATCTGCATACTTTTGTTGTATTTCTTTCAAGTTTGCGTCTAATTCCTTTTGGTCAAACTTTATGTTATTTACACCCTGCAACTGTATGTCGAGATCTGGGAACCAATTCCGTCCAATTAAACTTGGTCCCTTCCCTTGAGCCACCAACACGTGTAAGCTTTTCTTTATTTTGTTATATTGCACTGGTACCATGGCTTTACCCAATAAACATAAGCGGTTATCTGTCCAGGTCCTTAAAGAAATATCCACATCCTCCATTACAGGTAACTGGCCCGACCATATATGTCTAGCAGCCTGCTCACTTATCAGACTGAAGGCGCACCCAGAATCTACTTCCATATCCATCACAACCCCGTTAAGCTTGATTTTCATCATAAATGCAGGTACTGTCCTGTCATGCTTCATATTGTTCACGGAACTGTTCTCATATAACCCATTAAACTCAGATTTGGGTACATTTTTTAACTTTGATGAACAAACCGCTTCAATATGACCCGTTTTTCCACAACTATTACACTTGGACCAACGGAACCTACATGGTCCTCTATGAGCCCTGCCACAGCGGAAACAAACCATCCTTTCCATCTGCTTATCCATCTTTTTATTTATAAATTTATTCACCTCCATAGGTACCTCTAAATCGCATGTAGTTTTACTTGAGGAAGCAGAGACAATAGTACTAGAATCAATTCCTGCAGCTTCATGGGATAAGGCGATCTGACACGCTTCTTCAAATGTCAATGTGCTCTGTTGCAACAACTTCTTCTGCATTTCTTTATCCCTTATCCCACACACTAAACGATCCCTTAATGTACGATTCAGATCTGTAAAATTACAATCTATACTCAATTTCCTTAGGTGAGCAATATAATCTCTAATTTTTTCCCCCTCCTCTTGATACTTGCTATGAAATCTGTAAGACTGTATAATCTCATTTGGCTTCGGGTGGAAATGATCATTTAATTTACTCACAATTGTTGAAAAGGTAACCTCACTTATTTCTGTTGGAGTTATCAATGATATTATCAAATCATACAAATCCGGACCACATACCGCTATTAAATTAGCCTTCTTCTTATCATCTTCTTCGATATCACTTGCTTGCAGACAGAAAGTAAACCTCTCTATGTAGTTCTTCCAACAGCCACGTGCCATATCGAACTCCCCAAATTTAATACCCATTTTGCACTATATATACTTATCTTTATGTATTTTCCACTCAAATTACACACTTTTACACTGCTAATGCACACTATTGTCCTAATTTTCTCGTCGCCACTATTATAACTCACAGTTTAGGGATCCTAGTACATGCTCTGGTCTGGAAACGCGATGACAGACTGCTTTTTCAGTCTACCTTCCATATCTTCACACTTGTCACAAATCTACCCACTTTGTCCACAATGTTCATACATAACACATGTGTTCTATTCTACATCCTCAAAAGTATTACTATATTCTTTGTTTTAATGTTTATTTTGGCATAACCGGTACAATATTTCTTATAGAATATATCAGTTACTTAAATCATAAACCAACAAAGTTGCCACAACTTAATACTACATATAGGTAGAACAGAATTTGGGATAATCCAGGATTTGTGCTGCTTTTCTGGTATTTAAATTATTAGATACCTGCATAATTACTAATCTCATAATATCACATACTTGAGTGTTTCTAAGGCTTACTACCTCTAAATATATAAGCAACTGACCTGGAAGTGTGGAAGGCACACAAGGCCGGTGGAGCTCCACGGGGCCCAGCACAAGCTCATCCTTGATCTGGTGGTCTGCATACAGCTCGCACAAGCCCGCACTGTCCTCACACTCCGCCTCCTCCTTCACATGTGCCCCGGTCTCCTCATTGTCACACTCCTCAGCCTCCTCCTTCACACACACCTCCTCCGCCTCAGTCTTCACACACAATGTTTCTAGTGACATGATACCTTGTGGTTTTAACGCTGGAGTGACTATCCCGCACCTGCAATGCAATATTCAGATACTGTCTTACAGCAACAACCAGAGAGCTTTGATCTGAATGTGTTACAAGAGGTTTAAAACTAAAACAAGGATAATGGTACGGCAAAGGTGTCAAAGCCCGTTGCTTGCTTCAATGTAATATAATCCACGCTACTGTCTTAAGTTAGAAGTTAAATTACATATACAAAATAAGGGTGATTGCGAAGACCAATCTAGTAAACTAGAGGAAATAAAAAAGAGACAAAGAGAACACTACCTGTGCATTTATATACCAGTTATACCACTGTGAACAAGTAACATGAAACCTTAGGGAAAACGAGCGGTCACACTAAGACGCGACCACCGGATGGGTGGGAATAAACGCCACGCTATTAGTAATGGTCCATTGGTCGTATTACAACTGAATTGAGGTATTTACCTTGACTAAATAACTAAAATTGCACCTAGATAAGTGTGTAAGCAGTTATTACACTATCCTGAATCAGCCGTCCTAACTAGGACGCGAGGGAGGGGATAGGAAGGAAGCTTTTAGGATCCTTGCTTCCTGAATGCGATTACACGTTCCTGAATCTGCTTCCTAGCTCAGTCAGGATTCTGAATTCAGGATGGTGTAATAAGCGCTGTATGACTACCATGCTATTATTCTATAGATTCTTCTTTCAGTGTTGCCAGACGCCAAAATACAAAAATCTAAAGGTGCTCTGTCTAAAGGTGCTGCTACACATGTACCAATGCAAACTCAATCCGTTTTAGAATCGCAGATAACCTCCACTAGTAAGAGTTTATAGGATGAACGAATGGGGGCTATCGCGTATGAATTCGCCGCTAGAGGCGCTAGTGTAGCGTGGGGTCCTCTGAAACGTCAAATGTCACTCTTTTTGGTTGCGCTACGCGGGTTAATATCTAATTGGAACAATATGGTCACTATTTTGCAATACCTGAGCTTGATTATGGCAAATATGAATTAAGGGTCAATGACTGTCAGGGCTTTGAGACAGATTTGTCTTTCGGAAAATTATTTCCTCCTTTTTTCCGAACAAAACGGGACCACGCTACAATGCGGTATATTCGATATTTTTACGGTACGGTTTTAAGGTATTGAATATGATTTAAATGTAAACTTCGTTCTTATTTCCATAATAACCAATAACAATTTTTGACAGCTGGACCGTAGTCGACAGTGGCGCCAACTGGTGAGCACAAAAACGATAGCCCCCATTGCGCGCGCCGCGCATGGGCGATGTTTCGCTAATAAACTGCCCCGCCCCATGCCGCTCAGTCATTCGTTCGTACTGCGAACGGCATTCGAAATTTTCCTTCTCTGTCGCACTTACAAGTTTGCACATAAGTGCGACAGAGAGGGAAAACTTCGTTTGTAGTTCGCTGTAACATATACTGGACCTATACGCACATGGCACAGAAAATAAAGTAAATTGTTAACTATGTATGAATTCTGCATTTTCATTCTAAAATCCAGGTTTTTGAAGAGCACCTTTAGATTTTTGTATTTTGGCATCTAGCAACACTGAAAGAAGAATCAATAGAACAATAGCCTGGTCAGTGTTGCCAGATGGTTACATTTCTTACATTTTTCGTAACTTTTGACCGGCTCGCGTAACATGCAAGTAATTTCTGTTGTAAAGGATTTTTTTGTAACTTTTGAGGATAATGAGACTGTATTTAAAAAGAAAGGTAATTTTATCTAACCGGGATCAAGCGACACAATAGGCTTCCATACAGAAAAGGTGACAAAATAACCTACATAGTACGACTCTGTCTGTGCGTCTCTTGCAACTTTGTATGACATTTGAGAAACCGCCCATATCAGCTCGGCGTAATTCTGTCGCCGAACTCGCCGAATTATAGCCGTATATGGCGACTCGTTTCTTAGAATCGAATGTTTTGATAAGTAATTATGAACGTTTTGATAAGTAATTATGAAAAATATATAAAATGTAACTTTTGCATTAGAAATGTAACTTAACAAGAAAAAAAATGTAACTCGTCCCAACGGCCCTGGCAACACTGAGCATGGTAGTCATACACACTCTTATCTAGGAGGTTATGTTTGGTGGTGATTGTCGTCAAAACTATAATGCAATTTTAGTTATTTAGTCAAGGTAAATACCTCAATTCAGTTGTGATACGACCAATGGACCATTACTAATAGCGTGGCGTTTATTCCCACCCATCCGGTGGTCGCGTCTTAGTGTGACCGCTCGTTTTCCCTAAGATTTCGTGTTACTTGTTCGCAGTGGTATAACTGGTATATAAATGCACAGGTAGTGTTCTGTTTGTCTCTTTTTTATTTCCTCCAGTTTACTAGATTGGTCTTCGCAATCACCCTTATTTTGTATATGTAATTTAATTTATAACTTAAGACAGTAGCGTGGATTATATTACATTGAAGCAAGCAACGGGCTTTGACACCTTTGCCGTACCATTATCCTTGTTTTAGTTTTAAAACCTCTTGTAACACATTCAGATCTAAGCTCTCTGGATGTTGCTGTAAGACAGTATCTGAATATTGCATTGCAGGTGCGGGATAGTCACTCCAGCGTTAAAACCACAAGGTATTATGTCACTAGAAACGTTGTGTGTGAAGACTGAGGCGGAGGAGGTGTGTGTGAAGGAGGAGGCTGAGGAGTGTGACAATGAGGAGACCGGGGCACATGTGAAGGAGGAGGCGGAGTGTGAGGACAGTGCGGGCTTGTGCGAGCTGTATGCAGACCACCAGATCAAGGATGAGCTTGTGCTGGGCCCCGTGGAGCTCCACCGGCCTTGTGTGCCTTCCACACTTCCAGGTCAGTAGCTTTACATTTAGAGGTAGTGAGCCCGGCGCCTTAGAAACACCCAAGTATGTGTTGTTAGGTGTAGAAAATGCCATTTGATGTCATGACTTAAAATAAATAAATAAATATTAGAAGACAATCTTACACAAATCGAACTAGCCCCACAGTAAGCTCAAGAAGGCTTGTATTATGGGTACTAGACGATGATATATTTAATAGATATAAATACTTAAATACATAGAAAACATCCAAGACTCAGAAACAAATATTCATGCTCATCACACTAATATTTGCCCTGACCGGGATTCGAACCCAGGACCGTCAGCTTCACAGGCAGGTGCACTACCCACTAGGCTAAACCGGTCGTCAATGACTTGCTTGGTAAATTATTGTAAAAATTAGTAATTATGCAGGTACCTAATAATTTTAATATCAGAAAAGCAGCTCTAATCCTGGAGTATCCCGCATTCTTTTCTACATGTATGTAGTATTGTGGCTACTTTGTCGGTTTATGATTTAAGTTTAATCCGGGTAATGGTATTCATTAGGCAACATTTGTTAATAAACTCTGTTTAATCACTGTTTATAAACAGTGTTGCACAATGTTGCATCATCTCTGTAAACATGTTTATAAACAAAGATGATGAAACATTGTTGCATAAACATGTAGCTGTGCTCCCCACTCTAGGTGGAGAGTAGGGTGGGTCGAAATTCACGAATTTTGGAGTATCGTAATGTAATAAGGCTCAAAAGTTGCTGTGTTTTCTGTAGATAACAGAAAAAATAATAAAAAAATATAGATTTAGACTTGTTAAGACGGCTGTTAAGTATAAAAAAATATTTATATTTTTTATTTTCACTCCATATTAAATCAAAATCAAAATCAAGGGCACTTTTACAAGTCAAAATCTATCTAGGTACATCAAATAAAAATAATACAATAATCAAAGTATCATTATACGTAATTAAATGTAGTGTTACATGTCAAAAATAAGACTAAGAAACTAATAACAATCGAGATTTGTTAGAGATGTATAAGGTCTCTAAATATATAAATATAAACTATTTAAATCGTTAAATAACACTATTGTATTTCAAAATTATTTATTTTTTATTATATTTGATTCATGTATCATATTTTGTCATCATGTAGCCAAACTAGGGAATTGGCCTTTTATGTAAAATGCATTTTGATGTGTTTAAACCGGCAAAATTATGATTTAAAGCTGTTAACGGATCATCAGTGGTCTAAACACAGACAATAGAAACAAAAAATATATCGATTAAAGCAACACGAGGCGAGAAACAATACTCGAAAAACACAATTTTAAGGCTATTTGGTACTATTGGGTACCATTAAAAACATAATAAATACCGTATGTTTTTGAAGAAAACAAATCTTTCCTGTAATATTTAGATTAGCTTTTACATTCAAGCTTGTATTTAAAAAAATAGTAGCAAAAAGTTATCTAAATATAGCATTTTGCTTTATTTATGCCATAATATTTTAAGTTATCAAACTTCAAAAAGCTATAATGTCGAGTATTTTGAAAATAACAAAAAATTCTCTAATCTACAGAATACACAGCAACTTTTGAGCCCTATTATATTACGGTACTCCGAAATTCGTGATTTTCGACCCACCCTAGTGGAGAGCAAGACGAAATATTCAGTTTATAAACAGGTGTCATCCAGTGTGGACGTATGAGACGCAAGTTTAGAAACATGGAAATAGTGGTGTGGTCCAACAACCAAATTTCAATGCTCATCGAGCTATTTCAACAACGTGGTATGCTTTGGGACGCCTTGCAGTCAGACAGTTGCCATTTTCTATAGGTACTATTTTACATCTTGACTGGTCTGTGACCCTGAAAATTTGGAACCCTTCGCCAGAATGTACAGTCTGGGTATATTTATGATGAAGAAGACGTCTACTGACTTCTCATATAGAGATTTCCTTCATAATTATATAAATTTTGGCAATTGTTAGACCTGTGTCAATTGACACATTTTAGACCTTAGTCTTGGGCCTTAGAATAAACATTTTTTTTGCAAATCTATACAAATTGTGGTAATACTTTAACACATTTGTTGGATGAAGTTTGTAACATTAATACTTCTAGGCAAGAACTGTTGAATCACAGGTTTGAAAACACACACAAGATCCCATCACATAACATATGATATCTCTATAGCCTTTGATATCTCTATTGGCCACATGACAAAGTATCCAACTTTGCTATGATTTGTGAAAATTGTTTAAGTTTCAAATCTTGACAATGGATTCAACTAAGATTTGAGAAAATTGTTTAATTTTTAAGGCTTGTTAATGGAACTAACTTTGTTAAGAGTTGTGGTATCTTGTGCAGGTATTTGATGTTTGGTAGTTTTGGTACCTTCTGCTGCTATCTTGACCTTCCTCTTGAGTGCTTCTTCCTTTCCAGTGAACTTTGCCATCTACTATGCATTACTCAATCAAGAACAGAATTGTATTCTGGATCTATAAGTCTGAAGTTAACTTAACTTATCAAAACGGTACAAAATTAATTTCCGGTATACTGTTGCAACATAAAAGTGAGGTGTTATTTTGCCACACTGACCGGGTAACAATACCCAACAGTTCAGAGTAACGCTTTCCAACGGAAAGGATATAATAAATAACAGAAGAAAACCCTTCTTATTTGTGGGTAGGGTGACCGCCCGCTAAGCACGCACCGCAGTTTCGCTCCGTGTTAACTTAACGATTAATAATAGTGTTTCTACTTCAATTGCCGTGATGTGAACAAGAAAAGCTTACGGGATCTCTGAGTGCAATAAAAAACTTCATCAATTCGGCACCCCCAGCTTTTAATCAGCTAAAATGGACGTCTGCCTACAGTACGAGTGCACATGAATCAATCGAGCGTGTTGAAACGATTAAGTACCTTGGCGTTATTATTGACCAAAAATTGTCCTTCAGGCAACATATCGCGTCATTATCTGGCCGGGTCAGAAAGATAATTTATATTATGAAGCTTCTGAGAGGTGGTGCGTCTAGGGAGGTTCTTCTTTTGGTGTACTTCGGTCTCTGTCAATCCATTCTTCAATACTGTATTGCAGCTTGGGGAGGTGCCGCTAAAAGTATAATGATAATGCCTGAACGGGCGCAACGAGCGGTGCTAAAAGTGATGATGAGGAAATCTTTCCGATTTCCTACCAACGATTTATATAATGAAGCATCAGTTCTTAGAGTTCGCCAACTTTTTGTTTTAAAAGCTGTCGCAGAATCTCACCGTATTGCTTTAGCTTCAACTGATCATGCTAGACGCCGCCAAAAACGACTTAAATATATGAAAATTCCCACTCTCCGTGTAAAAACCGCATTCGCTAAGCGACTTCCCTTCTATTTGCACCCCACCGTATATAACAGAGTGTCTCAGACGTGCTCAATTGACGACCTTCCTAGCAAACTCTTTATATCAAAAGTTAAGAAATGGCTTCTTACACTATCGTATGATGAAACTGAGAACATAATCAAAACCTAAAACAAACACCCACATACACGCGCTCGCACGCACGCACGCACGCACGCCGCACGCACGCACGCACACACGCGCGCGCACACACACACACACACACACACACACACACACACACACACACACACACACACACACACACACACACACACACACACACACACTAGCTAGGTTTGGTATTCATTAGTATTTACTGTTCCATATTTTGTAATTTCTTTGCACGGTCATCTTACTCTGGTATTTGTAAAGTCTATCTGTTAAATCTCTATCTTCGGTTCCCAAGATACAGGCTGTGCCTAGTTTGGGGCTGACGGATATCCTCATCTGATTTGAAATATTGCATGCTAATGGTAATTTAGTTTAAACTATACTGATGTAATGTGGTATTATGGTAAATAAAGAATTTATTATTATTATTATTATTATTATTTAGGTTCTGTTTATAGAAGTTTATATAAACTTGTATAAATAATTTTCATAAAGCTAGCTAACAGCTTCCCCCAACGGGAGTAGTGTTTAAAGTCATAGAACAAAATTGTATGTTTACAAGGATTTATGATTACTCTTATTAGTGTCGGAAAATTAGTAGCATGCACATGACTTAGATTTTATATTCCAACGGAATAAGTGCCACAATGATAATGTGTTCTTTCGTACACTCTAGTAAGTTTTGTTACACAAATCATGGAAAACCATGATACAAGCCTTAAAGATCAAAAAATACGGGTAAGAACCTTGTATTGGAGGTTATAACAGAAATATTAATTAACACTCTACATTTCTGCATTATCTCGAAGAGACTTAGACTTTTCCAATGAAAAAACGCTACAATATGACCTAGTGTATAAAAAAATCATAGTTTTCAAAACTTGAAAACCGGGTATAAGACATTTAGACTGTTTGTGAAAGCATCAGTGAATACACAAAAATGCAGCTTAACTCAGAGATCCTTTCTCCCAAGCAAAAAGGCGACATATATATTATGTAGTAATAGTGGCATTTCATGTAAATAAAGAAGAGTTTTTGTCGTAACTTACGAGCTGAAGCCCTTTTCAAATTTTACGATTTCCACGTATAAATATCGTAATTCCAAAAACCCTTTCACTTTTTTGCTTCTATTTATCCATTTGGGTGTCTGAGATATTCTTGAAACTTGAAATTCCACTGAAAAAACACTTTTTCCCTAAGCGACGTAACGTTTCGTTTCGGCGCAGAAACTTCCAATGACTTTGACATCTGTAGTGTTGACAGGTGCTGTTTATTTTTTTTTTATCTAGGTGCTATGAAAATCGCGACGTTTAGGCAATGGTAACTCCTGCTCTCCAAGTTAATATACCACGGACTTAATACGAATATAATTATAAATTACTGGTTTCCAAGTAATCTATACAGAAAAGAGAAATGGCTAGAAGCAACCGGGCAAAAAAACTGGTTTCCAACAAAACATAGCACAATTTGCTCCATACATTTCGATGATAGCAGCTTCAAACAAACAAAAAAATATCGTCGACTGATTCCTGAAGCAATACCAACCATTGATGTACTGAAAAAATCAACAAGTGAAGCAGGTAGTAGATTGACATTGTAATCAATAGTATTGATTCCCTGGCATTGTTCTTAGAAACTTAATGTTTATTATTTCATAGTAAAGATTAGACGTTCTAATTGTTGATTAGAACTAAAGATTCGATGTTTACAAAAAGAAGCCTTTTAATTAAAAAAGCCAGACAAGTATCTTTTTTCCTTTTATTGGTCGTCATGGTATTATTTATACATGACTATATTTTTCGTGACCGATTTATCCGAGTCCGATTTATCGACTCGAGCTCCACGGCGCGGGCGATATATCGCCTTTGTATCGATTTCGCGGGGACAACGGAGATTCAACATCACTGATATGCTCTCGTGACGTCACAGTAGGCAGCAAAAAAGTGACACGGTCTGTTCTCATACAGATTGAGGTGCTTAGGGTCTCTAGTTAAATTGATGCTCTGTGGTGTTTCTCTTTCAATACTGAAGCACATATATAAAAGCTACACACATGCCAAGTTTCGTGCTTTCTGCCAGATAGGACCGTATTTCAAGCTAACAAGCGGTAATATAAATCAATGATAATACTTAACCTTCTTAAGATAAATAAATCTGGGTACATATGGAAAATAACAACAAAACAAAGACTAACGACGAGGAAAAAAGGTATTTATAATGTGAAGTTCCACAAGAAAAATGATTCTGTCCTGTGATGCATCAGCAATGAATAAAACAAATAATTTATCTTGTTACAGAGCCCCTTGTTAGAGCAGGGGATGTTCCTGGGCGGGCTTGCTCGGTCAGGCTGGAGCGGCTGCTGGTGGACGCGGCGCGGCGCTCGTGCCGGGTCGGGCGCCGCACGTACACGCTGCGGCGCACTCGCGAGCCGCGCGACTGTACCGACACGTCGAGCAACACCTATCAGTGCGACGACTGCGGCAGGAGCTTCAATAATAAGGCTCTCTTGAGGAAACACATTCACATCCACTTACCACCTTTTAGTAACTCAAGACAGAAGGATTTTGCTTGTGACCTTTGCGATTCTAAATTTAGAACTAAATTGCTTGTTTTAGAACATGAGAAAAACAAACATGGTGTTACAAGTTTAATGTCAACTGCAGGTCACAGAAATAGTTTCAGGAGCCACATTGTTAAGAAGTTACTAAATTGTAATCATTGTAGTTATTCTACAGTAAATAAGTACCATTTACAACGTCATCTAATGATACACAATTGTGAAAAACCTCATAATTGTAGCTTGTATTTATTTAAGTGCAGTCGAAAGACAGATTTAATAATGCATAAAAGGGTACATACTGTCGAAAAACCATTTAAGTGTAGTCCCGGTGACTACAAGTGCAGACAGAAGGCAAAGTTACAGATTCATGAGAGGATACACACTGGGGAAAAACCATTCAAATGTAGCCACTGTGACTACAAGTGCACAGTTCAATCAAGTTTACAAGAACATGAGAGGATACATACTGGGGAAAAACCATTCAAATGTAGTCACTGTGACTACAAGTGCACAGCTAAATCAAATTTACGGATTCATGAGAGGATACACACTGGAGAAAAACCATTCAAATGTAGTCACTGTGACTACAAGTGCTCAGTTAAATCAAGTTTACAAAAACATGAGAGGATACACACTGGTGAAAAACCATTCAAATGTAGTCACTGTGACTACAAGTGCACAGTTAAATCACGTTTACAAAGACATAAGACAATACACACTGGGGAAAAACCATTCAAATGTAGCCACTGTGACTACAAGTGCTCAGATAAATCAAATTTACAAAAACATGAGAGGATACACACTGGTGAAAAACCATTCAAATGTAGTCACTGTGACTACAAGTGCACAGCTAAATCAAATTTACGGATTCATGAGAGTATACACACTGGAGAAAAACCATTCAAATGTAGTCACTGTGACTACAAGTGCTCAGATAAATCAAATTTACAAAAACATGAGAGGATACACACTGGTGAAAAACCATTCAAATGTAGTCACTGTGACTACAAGTGCACAGCTAAATCAAATTTACGGAT
Source organism: Epiblema foenella (assembly GCA_963556455.1). Classification (NCBI taxonomy): domain Eukaryota; kingdom Metazoa; phylum Arthropoda; class Insecta; order Lepidoptera; family Tortricidae; genus Epiblema; species Epiblema foenella. Next base: position 9,970,152 of record OY747122.1, on the reverse strand, counting down.
TCATGAGAGTATACACACTGGAGAAAAACCATTCAAATGTGGTCACTGTGACTACAAGTGCTCAGTTAAATCAAGTTTACAAAAACATGAGAGGATACACACTGGTGAAAAACCATTCAAATGTAGTCACTGTGACTACAAGTGCACAGTTAAATCACGTTTACAAAGACAAAAGACAATACACACTGGGGAAAAACCATTCAAATGTAGCCACTGTGACTACAAGTGCACAGTTAAATCAAGTTTACAAGAACATGAGAGGATACTGATAAGTATGTGGACGTGCAATAAAACAAGTGTGTGCGACGAGAGCTCGTTTATTACTAAGGTGCGGGTCAGCTTACAGCGGACGCCTCGGTGACGTCACGCGCATACATATCATCTCCTCCCATCATAATTAGGGGAACCTGAGACCAATGGAAAACTTATATCATTATCATTACAATATTACTAAATAAGACTTATACTAAACCTTATAATTAATTTCTTTAGACCTAGGTCGCAATTGATGACGACGTTGGGGATTAGGCGATGAGTCACTCGACGACGCGACAATGTCATCGTGCCCGGGTACCAAAGAGTCGGATGCTAACATCGGTCGCTCAGTCCCCAGGTCCTCCTCCACTGCTTCCGCATCCTCCCACCGTTCTTCATTAGACCCTTCATTCACCGTATCTGAGTTAATAACTACGGAACCATTCCCCTCATTAACATCTGTTGAATGGTCTTGTGAAGCTGGGGTTGAGTTGACAGAACCCGGAATAGTATTGGTTAAAGTAACAGTTGGTGATGATGTTATGTTCTCATTCCTAAAATTAAAATTACCATTATTGCTCGAATATCGTAGTATCTGATCAATATGGCGTCTACAATTAATATTTTGTTCCTCTAAGTTAACCAAGTACATTCTGCAACCCATTTTTCTAATTATTGTACCCTTAGCCCAAAAGGGTTTTCGATTATCGAAACATTTAACCCAAACGTCTTCATTTACGCTAAATGAACGCACTTGTTTACCGTGCTGCGTCGGCGCCGGCGGCGGCGGCGCGGAATGCGCGGCGTCAGCAATTTTGCTTCGCGGCGGTACTATGAGATCTAATCTCGATCGCAACTCCCGACCAAACATCAACTTAGCTGGCGTTACTCCTGTTGCACAGTGCACTGTTGTACGATATTCGAACAAATAACTCTGCAATTTACAATTTAATTGATGTATACTTTGCGATTCTTGTTCTATTATAGATTTTACCATTTTTTTACAATTTCGCACAGCACATTCGGCTAAACCATTACTTATCGGGTGGTATATAGGCGAAGTAACATAGTTGATACCACTCATTTTACAGAAATTCATAAACTCTTGAGATGCAATCTTGGTGTCGTTATCTGAGACAATGGTATCGGGCAGTCCAAATCTATAAAACAACAATGATAACTCCTTAATTAACTGTTTCGTGGTAGTACCACCGGTCATGTCTATGCATTCAACCCATTTGCTAAAAGCATCTACCACAATCAAATAGGTTCTTTGAGCTACCATCATGTAATCAATGTGTATGCGGTGCCACGGCCCCGGCGGGCGGCTCCAGGGCGCCGGCGGCGCGCGCGGCGGCGCGGCGCGCAGCGCGCTGCACACGTCGCACTCGCCGATCAGCTGTTCAATGTCCCGGTCTATACCGGGCCACCACATACGCGATCGAGCATTGCTTTTAGTTTTAACTATGCCTAAGTGGGTTTTATGTAATTCTCGTAACAACCTATCTGTCAAGCTCTGTGGCACTATAACCCGATGCCCTCTCATTATACAACCCTGTTCTAGTTCTAGATCGTTTCTACAACGAAAATATGGCTCGATCTTAGAACAAATAATTTTACGCGGCCAACCATTTTGTATATATTTTGCTACCGTTACTAAATTTCTATCTCTTGCCGTGGCATTCTGAATATCCTTGTAGGTCAGCGGGGTTAAATTTGCTAGTTGTAATGCATTGACAGTTAGCAAGTTGCACCGTTTTGAGCATGACCTTGACCCGTTATCTGATAGCACCGTCGGACATGCGCGCGAGAAATAATCGGCAACCAAATTATCCTTGCCTGACGTGTACTGAATATTATAGTTATACGCGGATAAAAATATAGCGTACCTCACTAGCCTGGAAGCTGTCATCACCGAAATGCCGTTCTTTTTGCCAAAAATTGCTAACAACGGCTTATGATCGGTTTTCAAAATGAACGGTTCGGATCGGCCATACAAATATTGGTGAAATCTTTTGATTCCAAACACTATCGCTGTCGCTTCTTTGTGTAACTGGCTGTAGTTTCGCTCACTGGCGGTCAGTGAGCGCGAGCCATAAGCGAGCGGGCGCTCGACTCCGTCCGCGCAGATTTGCGAAAGAACAGCGCCAAGGCCAGCAGGCCCAGCATCCACGCTAAGCAAAAGGCGTGCGCTGGGGTCGAAGTGCGCCAACACGCTCTCGGACGCCAGCTCACGCTTCATGCGCTCGAAGGCAGCCTCGTGTCGCGGCGTCCACTCCCACCCCGCGTCCGCACGCAATAATTCGTGAAGTGGACACAATATGCTCGAAGCGTTCTCTACAAAGTTGCGGTAGTAATTTACCAAGCCTAAAAAACTTTTAAGTTCCCTTATATTGCCAGGACGCGGTGCGTTTACTATTGCTTCAACCTTTTTAGGACACTTATGTAAGCCATTTTTGTCAATGATGTGGCCTAAGTACGTAACACTATTCTGAAAAAACGCGCATTTATTCTTTTGTAGTCTTAATCCGGCGTCTTGAAATCTATCAAACACTAATTTTAACCTAGTTAAATGCTCCGATTTTGTTGCCCCTGTGACACAAACATCATCTAAGAACACCGCTACACCTTCGATTCCTGCTAGCAAGTTCTCGATCGCTCTCTGGAAGGGTATACTGCCTTTTCGGCGAAAAACGTTTCGCCAAATTTCACTTCGCAACCAACTTTTCGCAGAAGTTTCATTTGGCAAACCAACCGTTGGCATAACTTTACTTCGCACTTTTCTTATTTGGCAACATTTTTATAATGCCAAATTTCACTTCAACAAACTTTTATGTGGCAAAAAATTATGAAGCAAATGATTTGCTTGGTATAATGACTTTTCGGCGAAATAGGTTTCGCCAAATTTCACTTCGCACCCAACTTTTTTGCAGAAGTTTTACTTTACTTCGCACTATTCTTATTAGGCAACATTTTTATAAGACAATCAAATACGCGTGTTTTACAAGAATAACTTTTCTTTAAAATCAAAAATACCTCAGGACATCGGATTACCTACCTATTGTGCTTTGAACAGGGACTTAGTGGCAAAACCGACTCGGATCGCGGATAGGTTAGAAGACGGAAGCGGGAGCTTTGCTCCCGCTTCCGTCTTCGAGGTTATTTTTTTTATAAAAGAGCGGAAAAACTTGTTATTAACACTTACAACAAATGACAATTGGGCAATTTACTACTAAGATAAACATAGGCTCAAATCACTAAAATCTAAATACCTAATGATTAAGCTTTCGGTATTTTGAATATAAGTGCAAATGCATCACCCTACCCACTTAAATAAAATACAATCATACTGCAACTTGAACCATCTATTCTATCTAACTAGGTACCTATTGTTTATCAAATAATTACTTAGTTGGGAAATGATATCAGTGCTAAAAGTATGTATGTTGCTAAAAGTATGGTATGCCAATCAATACATTTGACGAATGCATAAATGACATCTTAAACAAATCCCAGGTAATATTTTGCCTAACAATAATTTATCAAATCATTAGTTGGGAAATGATATCGTTGCTAAACGTTGAGTTGGGAAATAAAACTTCGCCCAAATCAAAATATGGGATACAAAGTTTGCGAGTTAAAAATTTGCTAAATAATTTTCGCCGAAACATTAGTGAACCCTCTGGAAGACCGCGGGAGCACAGGCGAGACCGAACACCAAACGCTTGTACATGAATAACCCTTTTGTGGTGTTGATTGTGGTAAGCTTCTGGGCCTCATCTGTAAGGGCAAATTGGTTGTAGGCCTGACTACAATCTAACTTTGAATAATGCTCCCCTCCACTCAATTTAGCAAAAATATCTTCAATCCGTGGAAGAGGATATTTATCAATGTGAATATCATTATTCAATGTCAAAGAATAGTCTCCGCATATCCGCACGCTGCCGTTTTGTTTTAGAACCGGCACTATCGGCGTTGCGTAATCGGAATAATTAACGGGAACTAAAATGCCTTCATTCGTGAGCCGTGTTAACTCGCTTTCCACTTGAGATTTTAACGCAAAAGGTAACGGCCTAGGTTTAAAAAACTTGGGTTTGACACCGTCCTTCAGATGAAGATTTACTTTAAACTTGTTAAAACAACCTAGTTCCTCACGAAATAGCGGTTCGTACTTATTCAACACTGCTTTTACCTCGGTATCCAAACAATCATTCACAACAATGTTATTATTCCCTGCTATAAATCTTATTTGAAATTTGACCATCAACTCACGCCCAAGTAATGGATTTGCTCCGTTCTTAACAACATAAAATGATAATTGCTTTGTCACGTTACGATAAGTAACATCTGCTGCGAATCTACCCTCAGGCGTGACTTTATGTCCGTTATAGAAACACATTTTAATATTACATTTTTCTAATGGGAAGTCTGAGAAATGCTTTACGTACAAATACTGACTAATCACATTCGTGCTGGACCCCGAGTCGAGTTCCATGCTCAAGGTCAAGTTATTTTAAAAAATAACCGGCACTAATATAGGATCGTCACTGACGCACCTTAAATTGAACAGCTGGCATTCCTCACAGTCACTGTTGCAATCTGGAGACTCCTGAACCTGCGATGATTGCCCTATAGCAATATTATGAACACGCCTGGATGTGCATACTTTCTTAAGATGCCCCTTTTCGTGACACTTTTGGCACCGGTAATTGCGAAATTTACACCTGTCACCTACGTGATTACGGAGACCACAAACATTACAACGAGGTGACGAGTCCTCGCTGTCTGTCGGGCGGCTACCCTGCCTGCCGCGACTGGCGTTGCCTCCGTGACTCCCACGGCCGCTGCCAACGTTTTTTATTGTGCCCGTTCGGAAAAGTGGTTCTTCTTTGAACACTAAAGGTGCAGCTCTTGCTTGCCTAGCACAAGCCGCCTGTTGGGCCAACTCCAACGCCTTGGCAAATGTCAACGTATTTACGTCTTGCTCGCAGAGTCGGTCTCGTTCTGGACCCGCGTTGAATCCGAGAACGAAACGGTCACGGAGCATCGTTTCGAGAGCGGTTCCAAACTCGCAGTGAACCGCGAGCCCACGTAGTCGAGCCGCCCAGTCTTCGCTCCTCTCGCCCTCTGCCTTTACCGCGTTGTAAAATTTGGCCTTGTCGGCGAAGGTCGACCTCTTCGGAGTAAAATGACCATTGAGTAATTCGATCAGCTCATCGTACTTCACTGTTTCGACATCCTTTGGGTACGCGAGGTTTGTAAGTAGCCGATATGCGTCATCCGAAAGATGCGTTAACAATACCGCTTTCTTCTTTTCCTCCGTGTCTAATGAGTTTAACCCTAAAAACTGCTTCAATCGACTAACAAATATTTGCCATTCCTGTGTATTAGGGTCAAAACTCGGAACACTTCCTAGGGTCGCGGACATTTTTATTTTAATTAGCGCGCGGGTAAGACACAGCCTCGTTAGCCACTGATAAGTATGTGGACGTGCAATAAAACAAGTGTGTGCGACGAGAGCTCGTTTATTACTAAGGTGCGGGTCAGCTTACAGCGGACGCCTCGGTGACGTCACGCGCATACATATCAGATACACACTGGGGAAAAACCATTCAAATGTAGTCACTGTGACTACAAGTGCACAGTTAAATCAAGTTTACGGATTCATGAGAGTATACACACTGGGGAAAAACCATTCAAATGTAGCCACTGTGACTACAAGTTCACAGTTAAATCACGTTTACAAAGACATGAGAGGATACACACTGGGGAAAAACCATTCAAATGTAGCCACTGTGACTACAAGTGCACAGCTAACTCAAATTTACGGATTCATGAGAGTATTCACACTGGGGAAAAACCATTCAAATGTAGTCACTGTGACTACAAGTCCACAGTTAAATCACGTTTACAAAGACATGAGAGGATACACACTGGGGAAAAACCATTCAAATGTAGCTACTGTGACTACAAGTGCACAGCTAAATCAAGTTTACGGATTCATGAGAGTATACACACTGGGGAAAAACCATTCAAATGTAGCCACTGTGACTACAAGTGCACAGTTAAATCAAGTTTACAAGAACATGAGAGGATACACACTGGGGAAAAACCATTCAAATGTAGTCACTGTGACTACAAGTGCACAGTTAAATCACGTTTACAAAGACATAAGACGATACACACTGGGGAAAAACCATTCAAATGTAGCCACTGTGACTACAAGTGCACAGCTAAATCAAATTTACGGATTCATGAGAGTATTCACACTGGGGAAAAACCATTCAAATGTAGTCACTGTGACTACAAGTCCACAGTTAAATCACGTTTACAAAGACATGAGAGGATACACACTGGGGAAAAACCATTCAAATGTAGCTACTGTGATTACAAGTGCACAGTTAAATCAAGTTTACAAGAACATGAGAGGATACACACTGGGGAAAAACCATTCAAATGTAGTCACTGTGACTACAAGCGCACAGTTAAATCAAGTTTACGGATTCATGAGAGTATACACACTGGGGAAAAACCATTCAAATGTAGCTACTGTGACTACAAGTGCACAGTTAAATCAAGTTTACAAAAACATGAGAGGATACATACTGGGGAAAAACCATTCAAATGTAGTCACTGTGACTACAAGTGCACAGTCAAATCAAGTTTACAAAAACATGAGAGGATACATACTGGGGAAAAACCATTCAAATGTAGTCACTGTGACTACAAGTGCACAGCTAAATCAAGTTTACGGATTCATGAGAGTATACACACTGGGGAAAAACCATTCAAATGTAGCCACTGTGACTACAAGTCCAGACAGAAACGAAATTTAGTAAGACACGAGAGGACACACACATCGACCACCGCTGTAGCCTAGTTGGTTTGGTAGTGACCCTACCTTCGAAGCTGGAGGTCCCGGGTGTCAGTAGTTTGGAATCTTATACGTCCTACCCACATGATATCGTTTATGAATAAACCAGTCTTGAAGCCTACATGTAGTTTGATTCACGCGTACCTTGACATGGCGCAGTCGGTTATAGAAATCTTGAGAATTTGAAGTATTAATCTAGTAACTGGTCGTATAAATCGAAGATATATATCGCCGTAAATATGGAAACAGTGTTAGCACCGCCGCCTCCCTTTTGTTTCGATAACAGTTTAATGAACATTACGTGGTAGTTTGACGGACAGTTGGAAGAAGTGGCGTAAAGGTTTTAAACTTTATTTCGACGCTTGCGAACTTTCGAATAAGACTCCGGCAATACAAATAAACATTTTGCTTCATATAGTGGGTGAACAATGTAGGGAGTTGTACGAGCAATTGAACGTGAAATGCACGACAGCGGATGACTTGTTGACTGCTTTTGACACCCATTTTGCACAAAAGAAAAATTTAACAGTTGAAAGGCACAGATTTTTTACAAGGAACCATATGGATAGTGAAACTATAGAACAGTATGTTTATGATTTAAAAAAGCTTGCGAGTACTTGTGAGTTTGGAGATTTGCGTGATTCATTGATCACGGACCGGCTAATTTGTGGTATTAACAGTAAAAGTATTCGAGAACGCTTATTACGTGAAGCCGATCTAAACTTAGACCAAGCTTTGGAAATCTGCCGTGCCGCTATTGTATCAAAGGTTTACTCAGAAAAAATATTTCATGAGAGCCGTCAGGAGCAGTCAGTCTACAACACAACGGAGAAGGAAGACAATCGGCAAGAGAATGAGAATAATAATAATGTGTGGCGCATATATCACCGACGTGGCAGTTACGGTGGAGCCAGCGGTGCAGCCCCGGGGCCGCAGGACCTAGCGGCCGGGAGCAGCGGAGGCGGCCGAGGTGGACACGTATTTAGGAACCGTGCATGTAATCAATGTGGTACTCTGCATCACAGAAACTTCTGCCCAGCTTATGGAAAACAATGTCTACGCTGCGCACAGAATCATTTTTCACGAATGTGTGGTGTTTATCACGTCGAAGAGTTGATCAGCAGGTAATTTATAGAATTAAGTCAGATATGGATGAATGGTCGGTTGATTTAGAAATTAACAACAAACAGTTACGATTCCGAATCGACACGGGAGCTGATGTCAATGTGTTGCCGTCGCGGTGCTTATCCCAGGTCGGCGTAGACAAGGCGGATTTGTTACATACTAATACTAAATTACACGGTTATTCTGGTACAAAAATAGATGTCGTTGGGAAATGTTATCTGAAAGTTACATACAAAAGGCAATACTTCTTTTTAGAGTGTAGTATGCAGGTGTTGTAGGAGGAAGGAGGGGAGACTTAGAGAGACACCGAGAGTACTTGAACACAGTTTATCTCAACCTCTGGTATACAACTACACATATGACATACTTTCTAGTGTTTATATATTAATTGGTTACGTGTTTAGAAGAGGAAATCCCTTATCGGGTGGTACGGCATTTATCTGGTTTTAATCGTTATAATCGTTTAATATACACTTACGTGAGGTACGTGTGTATTAGAGCGTTTGCCTATCACACCTCCCCTGAAAAGGTAAGGGGTTCCCTCCCCTGAAAAGAAACTATTCGTGATACAATTTAGTTCTGTTCTTATGTACTAAGTAGTTTTTTCCATTCTTAATTATTTTTAAGTTTGGACCTATAATGGCCTTTATTCTATATGGACCTAAATATAATTCATTGGTCTTATTATAATTTTCATTCTTAATTAATACAAGATCTCCCACTTTGTAATTCATAATGTTAGACTTACAATCATAATTTAGTTTCCTTTTAATCTTACTTTGTATTAGGTTATTTCTGGCATCCGCATGTGCTTTCTGTAGTCGATATTTTAATTCTAATGGGTAGTTATCGTAATTATATAATGGTTCTACTCTATTAGTAAGATTATTTGGAAGATTGCAGGGTTTTCCGAACACAAGTTCGTATGGTGAATATTTTGTACTTGTATTTACTGAAGTATTGTAAGCAAAACACCAATATTGAATCCAAGAGCTCCAGTTTGCGGTAAAATTTCTAGTTTGTATCCTTAGATAACTGCCAAGATGCTTATGCCAATTTTCTAATGATCCTATACTCTCGTGATGATATGGCGTTGAGTTAATTTTCCCAATGTGCAATAGTTTACAAACCTCATTTAGAGTAGCATTTATAAATTCGGTACCGCAATCTGTCGCTATGGTTTGGGGAATACCATATGTTAAAACAAAATTTTCAACAAATACTCTGGCCACAGTTTGAGAGTCCTTGTTTTCTAGCGGATACGCCTGCACGTATTTTGTTAATTCACATTGTAACGTTAAAATGTACTTATACCCTGCATTATCCAAGTCCAATGGTCCGACTAAGTCTAAAAATACTTTCTCAAAAGATGTTGTGGCTGTGGTAGTTATAACCATATTATCTCGCGTTTGTCTACTATTAAACTTCTGTTTTTGACAATCTTTACATCGCCTCACGTAATCGTCTACATCTCTACGCATGTTTCGCCAATAGTACTTCTTTTGGATACTGTTAATCATTCTTGTACTACCTGCATGTCCACTAGTTGGCAACAAATGGTAGTCATTAAGTATAATTCGAATCATTTCCCGATCGGTAATTTTCGTTTTCCCTTGTACAATACATAATCTAGGTAATTCGTCTTGTCCCGCGCGAAAGACATTTGCTAGCATTTTAATATATTTTTGATTGAGCTCATTTTTAATAATAACAACCTCCACTATATTTAGTTTCTTGCATAACACAATCAAGTCTCGTAACGATACGTCTAAGCGTGCCTTCGTTAACAGAGTATCCTGATTCATATAAATCGTGGAGTTCACGTAAGCAACATTATTAGTACTGGATCCCTTTGGATCTTCCAATCCTGTCTTCTCCCTGAACTCTCTACTCGAGCAAATAATTAATTCTGTATCTCCTTGGGTCCCTTTTATGATATCTACTACTTTAGGCTGGCCAGGCCCGAAAGACGTAGTACCCCAGTTTCGTGTCTCCTCTATATCCTTTGATGAACGAGTCATTGAACGAGTAACTACTCCAACATATCCCGAGTTCAATGATTTTCTTCTCCGACGTAATGACAATTCTCGATAAGGCATCTGCCGTAACATTCTCTGAACCTTTAATGTACTCAATTTCGAAATCATACTCCTCCACAATCAAATAAATTAGAAACCGGTAGCTTATCACCCGGCATATGAAATATATCTGCGTATTTCGCGTAAATTCCCTCGATCGCACGACTTCCTTCGTCGTCAAAATAAGATCGGAGTTTCAATAACTCAAAAAGTTTTCGAACTCTATCTACGGACTGCCTCCTGTGAGTCAAATGGACAAACAAAGTAATCCGATAACCTGCTAAACTCCGTACAATAATTTCGTTCTCCCATGTATTCAAAACCCGTACTGGAATTACCCCATCCTTCGGAGATGCAACTGCACCTGCTACGAAAACACCAGGAGTAATCTCGTGGGGAACAATAATACTCTCACCCTGCACATCGGTGGAGACATACTTAACTACCTCACACCTGCCAGGAAGAATTACCGAGTGCGCAGCTCCTAAACCCAATTTTTGCACTAATCCATTCCCCGACATACACTGCACTCTAAAAACCCCTTTCTCATAATCAATACTACACTTATACACTTATAACAGAAATCCTCCGCTAAAATAAACCAAATTCCCACATACTTCTCGTATCTTTAACCTATCCGTAACTATATGTAACCCAAATCTCTAAACCCAACTATATTTAATAATCGACACACTGGCCCCTGAATCTGCCAATAGCGTTAATTCCTTATTAAAACATGTTACAACTACGTGATTCCTAGTATTATACGACAAAATATCTACATAACCTCCGTCAGTCTCGAAATAATTCTAACTCACTACACTGTTTATCTGAGTCACGCTCTGAAGATGCTGACTCGATGACATTGACATCACGCTGCCTATTTGACCTAGCAAAGTTGCTCGATTTTTGCTCACTCGAGAAATACACCCGTCCTCGACCTTGCTGACTCACACTGTGCTTGTAATGCGAGTGCATGGGAATATTACTATTTTTAGCATGGAACGGCCGCTGAGTGAAATATTGTTGCCTGTTATCACGAGTTAAAACCCTATTGTCCTGCCTATAAGGTTGCCTCAAAAATTGAAAATAGTCAAAACCAAAATCTGAATCAAAATCTGCCATTCTTGCCATCGTTTCGGAGCTTACTAACCCCTGAATAAACGTCTAAATTGTTCTACAGTTCCTAACGCTAGCTCAAGATCCACAGCCTCAACTTCTTTTTTACAAATTTCATCAGCTAATAAATCAAACTTAACCTTAATTCCCTGTGCTAATAACAACTTATTCCTACCTTGCACAGTCGCCCGTTTGTCCTTAATTAACATAACTACACTGTTCCTCAAAATACACAACTCCTCTAATAAGTCAGTAAGGCTAGCCATGCAAAAAAAAAACCATAAGATTAATTAATAACAATAGTTGCATCACAAAACTCTAGTTAATAAATATTCACACAAACATTTTTCAAACGTTTTCACCACGAATGGCCCGTCGTGCCGCTTGCCGCTCGCAGCCGCTGTACAATTCCTTCTTAATGCGCTCATGCAGCCGGGACAGCGCATAAACAGACATGAAGCCTACAACGACTATTAACAAAATTTCCGCCAACTCCAAGCCCGCCGAGGCCAATGAAGCAGTGTTGTTATTATTTGGAGCAGTCACTCCTACATTATCTTTTGACTGCTGACCCCCCATTTCATCGATATCCCAATTTATGAAGGTAAAAAAAAACTATTACCCTCTAGCTGCTAGGCGGTTCGTGTAGCTGCTAGGTTACAATCTTCTTCATCTTCGTCTTCTTCTTCTTCCGTCACGGTCGCCATGTAGTATGCAGGTGTTGTAGGAGGAAGGAGGGGAGACTTAGAGAGACACCGAGAGTACTTGAACACAGTTTATCTCAACCTCTGGTATACAACTACACATATGACATACTTTCTAGTGTTTATATATTAATTGGTTACGTGTTTAGAAGAGGAAATCCCTTATCGGGTGGTACGGCATTTATCTGGTTTTAATCGTTATAATCGTTTAATATACACTTACGTGAGGTACGTGTGTATTAGAGCGTTTGCCTATCACAAGAGTTTAAAGTAGCAGATAAAGTATTTAGGGCACAGAATAACTAAAAGTGGTCTATATCCTGATGATAGTCACATTTCGGCTATTATAAACATGCCCAGGCCAGAAAATAGTAAAGATGTTGAAAGGTTATTAGGGCTAACAACGTATGTAGGAAATTTTATTCCTCATTTATCGGAAAAAACTGAGCCTTTGCGAGAACTTTTGAGAAAAGATATAGAGTGGCACTGGACAGAGTTAAATAAAAAAATATGGAATTTAATTAAAACATGCTTATCTCAGAAACCCGTACTGCAGTATTACAGCATGGAGAAACCAATAACACTTTCGGTAGATGCTTCGAAGAGTGGTTTAGGAGCAGTCCTCTTACAGGACGGGCTACCCGTATGTTACGCGTCGAAGGCTCTCACAAAAACAGAACAAAGGTACGCGCAGATCGAAAAGGAGCTGTACGCGTGTGTGTTTGCATGTGAAAAGTTCTATGGCTATGTTTACGGGCGTATCGACATCACTATAGAAACCGATCACCAACCCTTGATTAGCATAATAAAAAAACCTATTGTAGATGCTCCTCCAAGATTACAGCGTATGCTATTAAGACTCCAACCGTTTACATTTAAGTTGATATACAAGCCGGGTAAACAATTGCACATCGCCGGCGCCTTGTCCCGCGCGTACGAGCCGGAGGCGGCGGACGCCGGCGCGCAGGCGCGGATCCAGGATTTTGTTCAGGGGGGGGGCACTTTCGAACTTTCCGAAAAAAAAACTGACTTTTGATAAATGTTTTTATTGTCAGAACATATTTCCTACATCAGGACATAGGCAATTGCCCTCCCCTGACACAGGCTTCAGGGGGGGGCAATTGCCCCTGTTGCCCCCCCCACCTGTATCCGTGCCTGCCGGCGCGCGCGCCGAGCGGCTGCGCGACGACGTGGCTGAGGCTGTGCGTGATGGCTGACAATGAATTGACGGACACGCATTATCAAAGTTTGCAGAAAGAGACAGAGCAGGATGCTGAACTACAGGGGCGCTACCGCGAACAGCAAACGAAGTTTTCCCTCTCTGTCGCACTTGCAAGTTTGCATATAAGTGAGACAGAGAGGGAAAACTTCGTTTGTGGTTCGCGGTAGCCCCTCTGATCTTACGCAAGTATACGGGAAAATTATGGAGCCGAGCTTGCTGAGGGATCTTAATTTTACCGTACCCAAGGCGAATACGAGGGCTTGTCGTCGCACTACGTTCCGTCCCACTTCCACCAGGACTGAACTTGGCAAATCACTTCCATTATACAGAATGCAAACTACATGGAATAAACTGGCTCTACATCATAATTTCGCAATAGATATCTTTCGTGACTCTTTACCGATTCTTAAACGTAGAATGCTCAAACCAGCTTAAACTTATAATGTATTTATTTGTCACATATCTCATTTTCTGTCACATTTTCTTTGTATTTTTTTTATTGTACTTTTTAATGTAGCGTAAAAGCCTCGAACTCTTTAAGTGCTGTTGCATGCCTGTTATTGGTACATAAATATGTTTTGCGTCCCTAAATATGTGTCATTTTGATTATATAGTTTATGTACTGTTGGTGTGTCAAATAAAATAAATAAAAAAAATAAAAATATACGTAAAAGATGGCCTGAAACTAAAAAAGATGCAAATGACTTGGTGAAACCATATTGGCAGTACAGGGAGGATTTATCAGAGAGTCAGGGTTTGCTGTGGAAGGGTCGAAGAATAATTATTCCACGAAAATTACGAAATGACATGCTCCATAAAATACACTACGCCCACTTAGGATTAGAAAAATGTTTACTGAGAGCGAGAGAAATATTATTTTGGCCAGAAATAAATAATCAATTGAAAAATTTCATTAGCAACTGTCAGGCTTGTTTGACACATAGAAGAAGCAACAAGAAGGAAGAACTAATCCCACACGCAGTGCCAAAGAGGCCATGGGCGAAAGTAGGGATAGACTTGTTTCACAGTCATGGAAAAAAATATATAGTAATCGTAGATTACTTTAGTAAGTTTGTAGAAATACGTTTCCTAAAAAGTACACTTTCAAATGCAGTTATTGAAGAATTAAAGTGTACATTCAGCAGTCACGGAATTCCAGAGATAATAATATCAGACGGTGGACCACAATTCACCTCTAGAGAATTTAGCCTATCCTCGAAGAATTGGGGTTTTAACAATGTCCGTTCCTCCCCTTACTTACCATTCGCAGTCCAACGGGCAAGCCGAGCGCACACTGCAAACGGTGAAAAATATCATTAAAAAATGCGCGCACTCTAACACCGATTTCCGCAGGGGCCGGAAACTTAGAACGCACCCAATATATAAGAGGAAGGTAGCGACATCTTTTACATCCTGTCCGACATTTCTTACTTGCTTGCTAATTATACTTACCACCGCTAGATTTCGCTGTCACGGTGATAACAATTTTTATATAACATTTCGTTTCAAGCAAATAATATTTCAAATTGTCCTTGAATTATGGCCCAACTGTTATTTTTTAATTTATTGATAGTATATAATTATAATACAATTATTTTTGGTAACGGCACATTCCCACAAGATTTACATTATTTATCGCCGTGAAAAGAAACGTTTATTGAATTGGCGTACCTGTGTCACAGTGTTGCCAGATCTACTGGTTTTCCAGTAGATCTACTGGTTTTGGGGTATGTCTACTGGTCTACTGGTTTTGCAAGAGAATCTACTGGATTTTAGGAGTTTCTTTCTGGTTGTAAAACTTTTTCTTACGTACATGCATTTGCGCATGGATAATGACTTATATTTATGAAGCAAGTGTTAAGGCAGGTTTAAATGACATCGACAAACGTCATTTATCAAAAAATTAGACTATGTTCCCATTATTCGATATTTATTGGTGTCAGAACCGACGACAAATGTATGGGAAGGTGACCGATATCGGCGATATCGTATCGGATAGTGAGAGCTAGCCCTTACGAAGAAGTTTTTTTAGTTCCAATTCTATTCAAGTATCTGTGGGCTCTGTTTGTTTGTTTACTTACTTGTATCTGAAGTAAGAAAACTTTGAAGAGTGGTGCAAATTATTGAGGTAACGCGTGTATCCTGTGATTCCAGGCATCGAACCAGTCGATTGAAGTAATTAGAATTAGGCAATAATGTGATTACAGTAAGGCTACAATATCAGGTAAAAAGAAAAAAAAGGAAAACTTGTGATTTGACAATATCAGGAAGTAAAAAGAAAGAAACCTTGTGATTTGGTAAGTTTTGGGGCATAATGTTTTTCTACTGGTTTTTTCCCCCAATCTACTGGTTTTTAGCCTCATGACTCCTGCTTTTTTCAGAGTCGGTCTGGCAACACTTGAGGGGCTACCGCGAAACGAAAACGAACGAAGTTCGAATATCTCCCTCTCTGTGGAACGTATTAGCAAGTGCGATAGAGAGGGAGATATTCGAACTTCGTTCGTTTTCAGTTCGCGGTAGCCCCTCTGCTGTGTCACGGGTGTCATACATAATGTGGGCATGATGTGGGCAATATGAATTTCTTTTCTTGTGTTACGACTGCGATGATTTCTCTTAATTATGTTTGTTTTCGCTAGCGTTAGTTTGTCTTATTTGAGTTTTTTGCTATTGTTATTTTTTAGGATTAATATAATTTGTTTTGCATTAGAACTGTTACCGCTTTTCATAACCTAGTGTTTTAGACATTCTTGTTGTGGTTACTCGTTAAAATGAGTATTCCGAGAAAAAAAGGCTGGTTAGGTAAGTAAATTTCGCAAACAACTTGACTATTCAGTGTTTGATGTTTTTACTAATTGTATAATGATTTAACGATACGTTATCATCATATAAGTCATAACATCGAAGGGTATTCAAATATATCTGAAAATTCTTTAACGCCTTGACAAAAAAGTTGTGTTTGGAGCGCTCGTGGCCCAGCGGCTCTTATGATTCCTGTATATTTTGCACTTTTGGTCAAAAATTTTCTAAGTTTTTTTTTCTGCCCCCTTTGCTTTAGGCGGACCGGCGCCCGCGTACTGCGTGAGGTATGCGAGGTGAAGCAACGTCAGCTGAGGTCAGTTCTTGGATGGGTGACCACTTTGAGTGGTTTTTAACTGAACACTCGTCCTTTGGAAGGCACATTAAGCTGTTGATCCATGCTGTCTATTAAGAACCTCCTTGTTTTCTTAACATAATCTTTTAATAAAAATAACACTTTCATTGTTCGAATCCGAATTGTAAACCTTACGGCTTTGCAAATGAGGCTAGCAGTAACCTTTATCAGGGTCACAGACGTTGAACATGTTAAAAGTAATATTTATATTATAACTTTGTACATTTCTTAAAATTAAATCATTCAACTCTTATATGTTTTCTTAGATATTTAATAGCAATTTCATATAAAACGCTGTGAGATGTTCAACGGTTTTATGTGTTTCAGGTGCCTTCACAAACTTACAGAAGCCCGCATTCTTCTAGCAAAGTTCAAAAAGATGAGGGTGAAAATAGCAGCAAATAAATAATTAATAATATTTAAAACTATTGCGTCCTATTTGCAGACTATGATTATATTATTTCATTAAATAAACTACCAATGTTAAAAGTTTTACTAGATAATGTATAAGAGTGGCGACCGTTCTGTTTTTGTAAGGAGCTTAGATAGATCTCGCGTTATTTATACAGAAGTTTATAACGTACCTAATAAATAAATAATAACATTCAAATCTTGTTTTTATTACTCTCGAATCTTTGTATTCATTGGGATTCATTATATCTCATCACCAGGCGAGTTCCGACCAAACGAAGATCAAGTTGCCGGATTCGGTGCAAGAATGGCAGTATGTAGGCTTGTTACTAGCAAGTCGACGAGATCCGGACAAGCCTACACACTGCCATTCTTGCTCAAATCCGGCAACTTGATCTTCGTTTTGGTCGCAACTCGCCTGGTGAACAGTGCATACATGCGTGCATGTGTGTGTGCACGCACACATACGCAAAATTAGTACGGACAAGATATGCTTGCGGCGCTGGTGTAGACGTGTTTCCAAGTTAACTCGCGAGATGGCTCTCTTTTCCCAACATACTTATTATACTCAACCGTTGATGAGATATAGAACTGTCAAAGTCATGGAAAGTGTCCCCCCCACCCTCTAATTTCCAAACCATAAAGTTTAAAATTCTGAAAAAAATTGAGGTGGTGTGCATTAGTAAATACTTTCAACGATTTTTGGTTTGAGCAATATACTTAGGTTTTACGGTTTTTGAGTTGGAGTTTAAAAATGATATGGAGATTTCTAAAAAACTTGTCCATTTAAGTGTGATTAAGAAATCAGAAATGTTTATTTGCTTTGATACAGTTAACAAAGATGTAACTTAAAATTATATTGTACCGTGTATCCAACCTGCAAGCAGGCGTGCAAATTATTAAAAAAAAAATGTACATGTCAAATTGTCAAATTACAAAAAAGAAAAAAAATGTCCATCATGAATAATTTGGAATAATACAATAGCAATTAATAAGTAAACAATTCAGCGACAGATAAATTAATATACATTTAGATTTTAGGGACGAAATAGATAACTATAATTAAGTGTACTTAGTCTAAGTAGGCATGAAGTAGGCTTTTACGCTGTAAAAGCAGAGGTCCACGAGCCAATTTGTGAGGTTACGTTTAAATACGTTACCGTCGAGCATCTTTAATGTCTCTGGAAGTCGGTTGTAAATGACAACACACATATTAAAAATTTTTTTCCTATAAATCATTTTACGACCTCGAGGCTGGTATAACAGGTTCGTGATATTTGCTCTTGTCTGTCTCTGGATGACTTCTCCTCGTGTTCTAAAATGTGACTGGTGTGCTCTAACAAAACTACATATTTCTTATACAAACAAGGCAAGGGAAGGATTTGTAATTTTTTGAAGAGTGGGACGCAACTATCGTCCCATCGTGCTTTGCTGACCAAGTGACCACCCTGACACACTTCTTCTGGATTTTAAAAACTTGTCCACGTCCACTGAATTTCCCCAAAGTATTAATCCATAATTAAGGACAGATAAAACATAACCATGGTATGCGGTGAGTGCCGCGCCAACTGACACCGTGTCTCTGAGTCTTTTGAGTGCAAAGACAAAACGGCCCAGTTTATTACATATTTTTTCAATGTGTGGTTTCCAGTTTAAGTGTTTATCGACAGTTATTCCCAAGAAATTGAAATAATCTACTTCGTCTACATTGATATTATTATAATTGACATTTATTGGTATATTATTTGAATTATATGATGTGAATTGAATTAATTTAGTTGTAATCATATTAATTTGTAAGTCATTACTATGCATCCAGTTAATTATTTCTAGTAAAGAGTTATTTATGTCAAATTCAAAAGTTGCTTTTTCATTACATTTTACAATGAGAGTTGTATCATCGGCGAACATTTTGTCTTATGTATTGTCGCCTTTGATAAGTCATTAATATATAGGAGAAATAGTAATGGTCCAAGTATACTCCCTTGGGGGATTCCATTTTTGATTGGTTCAAATTGTGATCTAAACGATTTTTTTAGAATTTTATTATCTGAATATACGATTCTGTTAATTTCTAGACATTGCATTCTATCTTTTAAATAATCCTCAATCCAATCAAGAGCTTTCCCTCTCAATCCAAGTAAGTCAACCATTGGTGAGATATAGAGCTGTCAAAGTCATAGAAAGTGCCCCCCCCCCCCCCCCCCCCCCCCCCTAATTTCCAAACCATAAAGTTTAAAATTCTGAAACAAAATGAGGTGGTCTGCATTAGTAAATACTTTCGACGATTTTTGGTTTGAACAATATACTTAGGTTTTACGGTTTTTGAGTTTTCTCTTAAAAACTGTCCACCAGTGACCAATGTGCTCTAGTATTTATCATACAAGTATTCAGACTTTAGACTAGGTAATAAAACAGCATCGTTTTGACTTGATTGTGTCGTTCAATAATGAATTGTTTGAGTAGTCTGAGGGGAAAAAAAGAAAAATAAAGACATCACTTCGGCATTTCATATTTTTTTCTTCTATTAAGATTGAAACACGGCAAGCTTGAAATATTTGACAGAAACATATGTGACACTACTCGTTTATAAACGAGTCAGACATAAATGACAGGTGCACTTCGGTAATCGGCCGTCAATATCATCATTTGTTATTTTGTTCTACGTCTGCACCTGTATTCACAATGAATTTTTCATCAGTATGTGTATGTGTCCTCTCGTGTCTTACTAAATTTCCTTTCTGTCTGCACTTGTAGTTACAGTGGCTGCATTTAAATGGGTTTTCCCCAGTGTGTATCATCTCATGTCTTTGTAAATCTGATTTAACTGTGGCCTTGAAGTCACAGTGGCTACATTTGAATGGTTTTTTTCCAGTGTGTATGCTCTCATGAATCCGTAAATAAGATTTAGCTGAGCACTTGTAGTCACAGTGACTACATTTGAATGGTTTTTCCCCAGTATGTATCCTCTCATGTTCTTGTAAACTTGATTTGACTGTGCACTTGTAGTCACAGTGGTTACATTTGAATGGTTTTTCTCCAGTATGTATCCTCTCATGTTCTTGTAAACGTGATTTAAATCTGCACTTGTAGTCACAGTGGTTACATTTGAATGGTTTTTTCCCAGCGTGTGTATGTATCCTCTCATGGGATTTTAAATTTGATTTATTTGTACACTTGTAGTCACAGTGACTACATTTGAATGGTTTTTCCCCAGTATGTATCCTCTCATGTCTTTGTAAACTTGATTTAACTGTGCACTTGTAGTCACAGTGGCTGCATTCAAATGGTTTTTCCCCAGTATGTATCCTCTCATGGGATTTTAAATTTGATTTATTTGTACACTTGTAGTCACAGTGGTTACATTTGAATGGTTTTTCCCCAGTATGTATCCTCTCATGTATTTGTAAACTTGATTTAACTGTGCACTTGTAGTCACAGTGACTACATTTGAATGGTTTTTCTCCAGTGTGTATCCTCTCATAACTCTGTAACTTTGCCTTCTGTCGGCACTTGTAGTCACCGGGGCTACACTTTAATGGTTTTTCAACAGTATGTACCCTTTTATGCATTATTAAATCTGCCTTTCGACTGCACTTAAACAAACATAAGCTACACTTATGAGGTTTTTCACAATAGTGTATCATTAAATGATGTTGTAAATGGTACTTATTTACTGTAGAATAACTACAATGATTACAATTTAGTAACTTCTTAACAATGTGGCTCCTGAAACTATTTCTGTGACCTGCAGTTGACATTAAACTTGTAACACCATGTTTGTTTTTCTCATGTTCTAAAACAAGCAATTTAGTTTTGAATTTAGAATCGCAAAGATCACAAGCAAAATCCTTCTGGGTTGAGTTACTTAAAGGTGGTAAGTGGGTGTGAATGTGTTTCCTCACGAGAGCCTTATTATTGAAACTCCTGCCGCAGTCGTCGCACTGATAGGTGTTGCTCGACGTGTCGGTACAGTCGCGCGGCTCGCGGGTGCGCCGCAGCGTGTACGTGCGGCGCCCGACCCGGCACGAGCGCCGCGCCGCGTCCACCAGCAGCCGCTCCAGCCTGCCCGAGCAAGCCCGCCCAAGAACATCCCCTGCACTGTTTGTCGGAGCTAAAACAAGACAAATAATACATATTATGACAATTATATGCATGACAGGACAGACAATCATTAATTAACATTATACATTTGCTTAAACTAAATAGTAATTCGACCTTCGCCAAAATGCTGTTTCAATCATGCGCTAGTATTAGTTTGATATGCTGTTCTCATCGCTAGCGCACCAAAGTATTCTAAAAACAGCTAAAGACAAGTTTTTAATCAAAACAGTTCAGTAACTGTCAGTTTTTCAATTCAAAAATAAAATAAAATCAGATTATTCATTATTTTGGAATGCAGATTACAAAATATAAAATTTTTCACATAAAGAATACAATAGTAATATGGTTACAAGTGGAAAAATAGGTGTTTCTTGGTGAATTTATTTTAATTACTTATTTGTTTGTTCCTACCTAGTTGGAGCAGCTGTCCTAGGTATATGTACTCGGAAACAACTTCGAGGCAGACTCCGTTTATAAAGATCGGTCCCGGATCGACGTGCTCGTTGATCATAACTTTGGTTTTATCCAAGTTCATCCGGAGACCGATTCGCCGAGACGAATTAGTGAGGCTGTCCAACATCTGTTGTAGATCCTAGAGCGTTTCAGCCATAATGACAATGTCGTCCGCGAATCGCAGGTGAGAGATGTGTGCGCCATTTATATTGATTCCTCGACCTTTCCAGTCCAGCGTCTTAAACATATTCTCCAGCGCGTTGCTGAACAGTTTTGGTGATATAACGTCACCCTGTCGCACTCCCCGGCGCAGGTGGATATGTTCAGTCTGCTGGTTCTGTACTTGGACGGTCATCGTTGCGGCTTCATAAAGGCATCTCATCACCTCGATGTATCGCCAATCGACTTGGCATCGCTGCAAGGAGTCCAGAACAGACCAGGTTTCGACAGTGTCAAATGCCTTCTCATAGTCCACAAAAGCTAGACACAGAGGCCGATAATACTCGCCAGTCTTCTGTATAATCTGCCGCACTGTGTGGATGTGGTCTATAGTGGAATAGCCACTTCGAAACCCGGCCTGTTCCGGGGGTTGAAACTCGTCGAGTCTTCGTGCAAGACGGTTCGTGATGACCCTTGAAAACAGCTTGTAAACATGGCTCAGAAGCGATATAGGTCGATAGTTCTTCAACAGGGTTTTATCGCCCTTCTTGAAGAACAGTATCGCCACCGCTTCGCTCCATGCATGTGGAGTTCTCCCAGTAAAGAGGACAGCATTGAATAACCCCTGAAGCTCCTTCAGTACGGGGGTTCCTCCCGCCTTCAGCAGTTCAGTCGTGATGCCGTCCTCACCTGGGGCTTCGAGAAGGAACTTAGGAGACGAATACAGCTGGGCTGGGCAGCGTTTGGGAAACTTCGTCGAGTCTTCTCATCGCCGATACCACAAAGCCTAAAAACGAAAGTTTTTAATCAGTGCGTCCTGCCTGTAATGACATACGGAGCCGAAACGTGGCCACTCACTGTACGTCTTGTCCACCAATTTAAGGTCGCTCAGCGAGCTATGGAGCGAGCTATGCTTGGAGTCTCTCTTAGGGATCGTATCCGGAACGAAGTTATTCGTCAGAGAACAAAGGTTACCGACATAGCTCAGCGAATTAGTAAGCTGAAGTGGCAGTGGGCAGGTCACATATGTCGCAGAACCGATGGCCGTTGGGGCAGACTGGTTCTTGAGTGGAGACCGCGTGTCGGCAAACGTAGTGTAGGACGTCCTGTAACTAGATGGGGCGATGATATTCGAAAGGCAGTGGGCAGGGATTGGAGGAGAAGAGCTGAAGACCGAGCTCAGTGGCGTGCCATGGGAGAGGCCTATGTCCAGCAGTGGACTGACACAGGCTGATGATGACTTATTTGTTTAATATGGGTTTTTAGTATGGAAGCAATCGGCCAATTTTAGGAAAAGTCGTCGATACGGCCACAGAATAAGTAATGGTACAAGTACAGAAGCTTCACTTCCTAACAAAAACGGCGTTTAGGCATAAAAACCGTGCCTACTCTATGCATCTCTGTCTATCCTGTAACTTGTATTCGTTCACACGCGGCACGAGTAGCGCTAGGGCTGTCACGCCAAAAACCCATCGAGAATAATGTTCTAGCTCACCAGAGGTCGCTCGAGTACAGTGAACCCATATTAATTAAGTACCTACCTACATGTTACTTCACATAATTGTACCTATGTATGTCAGTATCATTGTGAATAACGCCACAATTCTCTTGAACTCTTGATATTTTAATTCGTAAGTAAGAATAGTTCATAAAGCAAGCATTTTTATTAGGATACTCTTTTTAGGGTTCCATAGCTACTTTTATAGAATATTGTTTTGAACAGCATATATGGCTTTAAACCTTTGGCATTAAGTCCGCCATTTGTACACTGTATTTTTGTGCAATAAAGTTTAAATTAATAAAATATATAGCTCAAACGATTACGTTATCACCGGAAAACGGCGGCGGAACTTGAGACGACGTGCATGTGCTCGCTCGAGCGGCGACGGCCCTCGCCTGACGAGCGGCCCCGGGGCGCGCGAGCGCTAGGTATCTAAAGCTTAAGGTAACGAAGATTTAAAAAAGAACAATTACTGTTTCAGCGTGGATGGGCTCGACTCCTTTGGACCTTACCAGTGTTGCCAACTCAGTGGATTTTCCACTAGATCTGGTGGTTTTGCCTTCTCATTTGGTGGGTAAAATTGTACTCTTTTTCATATAAAATGAGTGAATTTAGTGGTTTTCTGAGAGCTGTCTAGTGGGAAACGAATTTTTATTTCATACAAATTAAGAGAATCTAGTGGTTTTTAGAATTGTTTTTGGTGAATTTGTTAAAACAGGTTGGCAACACTGGACCTTACGCTTTAATGTTATGTTTAAATAAAGGAGTGTTTACTGTTTGTAAATACTGGGATTTTTCATACAAGCTCCGTCCTAGGGCTGCAAGGGGTGCGTTACTACGGATGCAAAAGAAATTTTCCGTTCAGGCAGCTTATAAAACACCCTACTTTTTTGTAGTAACATAAATTGCGATGAATTTGGTAGTTATTGAGTAATAAGCATATTTTATCAGTACTCATGCAAAAATGCACAGTAATAAAATATATTTTCTCAAATATAAAAAAAATACGTTACTTATGATATAAGTGTTAAGGAAGCAATTGTAGTCTGTTTAATAAGCTTTCAAACGACACCTCACATGATTGGTGTAGAAACCTGAGATTTGGACAAAAATCAATGATGGTCAACCGCCATCTTTATGACGTCACAACTATGGCTGTGCTCCACTCCATTTCTTAAAGCAGGTAGACAACAAGGAACAAATACATACTAGTTTTAGGTAAATAGAAGCCGTGTCGACGAAAATCGTGAAGGAGACGACTTTTGTAAATTTGCCAACAGTCGATTTGAGGAAAACCATGTTCTGTGTCCTGCAAATTTTGATACATTCTTTGGTGGAATTTAATTATTAGATACCTATATAGTTACTAATTTTTACAATAACTTACCATGGTCAAATGGCAACTTCAACAACCAACAACACATACTTGGGCGTTTGTAAGGCGCCGGGCCTACTACCTCTAAATACAAAGCTACTGACCTGGAAGTGTGGAAGGCACACAAGGCCGGTGGAGCTCCACAGGTCCCAGCACAAGCTCATCCTTGATCTGGTGGTCTGCATACAGCTCGCACAAGCCCGCACTGTCCCCACACTCCGCCTCCTCCTCCTTTACATGTGCCCCGGTCTCCTCATTGTCACACTCCTCAGCCTCCTCTTTCACACACACCTCCTCCACCTCAGTCTTCACACACAATGTTTCTAGTGGCATGATACCTTCTGGTTTTAACGCTGGAGTGACTATCCTGCACCTGCATTGCAATATTCAGACACTGTCTTACAGCAACAACCAGAGAGCTTTGATCTGAATGTGTTACAAGAGGTTTTAAAACTTAAACAAGGATAATGGTACGGCAAAGGTGTCAAAGCCCGTTGCTTGATTCAATGTAATATAAGTATACAGACAGTAGCGTGGAGCTACTGTCTGTAAGTTAGAAGTTAAATTACATATACAAAATAAGGGTGATTGCGAAGACCAATCAAGTAAACTGGAGGAAATAAAAGAGACAAACAGAACACTACCTGTGCCTTGGTGACTTACAATCACCAGTCAACACTGACTTATTTATATACCACTGCGAACAAGTAACATGAAGCCTTAGGGAAAACGAGTGGTGTCACTAAGACGCGACCACCGGATGGGTGGGAATAAACGCCACGCTATTAGTAATGGTCCATTGGTCGTATCACAACTGAATTGAGGTATTTACCTTGGCTAAATAACTAAAATTGCATTATAGTTTTGACGACAATCATCACCAAACATAACCTCCTAGATAAGAGTGGGTAACATAACCTCAACTCTTCTCTTCTATTATTCTATTGATTCTTGTTTCAGTGTTGCCAGATGTCAAAATACAAAAATCTGAAGGTGCTCTTTAATAACCCGGATTTTAGAAAGAAAATGCGGAATTCATACATAGTTAACAATTTTCTTTATTTTCTGTGCCACATGCGTACAGGTCCAGTATATGCTACCGCGAACCACAAACGAAATTTTCCCTCTCTGTCGCACTTATGTACAAACTTGTAAGTGCGACAGAGAGGGAAAACTTCGTTTGCTGATCGCGGTAGCGCCACTGACTGAGCGGCATGGGCGGGGCAGTTTATTAGCGGTGTGGCGCGCGCACTTCGTTCATCCTATAAGCTCTTTCTAGTGGAGGTTATCTGCGATTCTCAAACGGATTGAGTTTGCATTGGTACATACGAACTCTATGTTGCAACATCTTCATAGGGAACTCACGGTACTTACGACCTTTTGTTTGGGCAAGACAGCCTTAAAGCCCATCTTGTTTAAATCAAAAACCATTGAAAGTATTTACTAATGCACACCACCTCTATTTTTTCAGAATTTTAAACTTCATAGTTTGGAAATTAGAGGGGGGGACGATATACTTTTTAGGGTTCCGTAGCCAAAATGGCAAAAACGAATCCAAAATTCGTTGAAAGTATTTACTAATGCACACCACCGCAATTTTCTCCAGAATTTTAAATTTTATGGTTTGGAAATTAGAAGGGGACACACACACACACACACACACTTTCTATGACTTTGACAGCTAATATCTCACCAACGGTTGACTTAAAACACACTTAAATGGACAAGTTTTTTAGAAACCTCCATATCATTTTTAATCGCCTATACATATCGACATATCGATGTGATGTGATGTATGGGGTATCGACCCCACACGACTGTGCGTTGAAATTTTTTTTTCATCCACCGGTTACATGTATGGAGTGCCCCCCCTAATTTAATATTTTTTTGGTAATTTCACATCACTTTTATGTAGCGGTTCATAGAAATATAATACACCTTCCTACCAAATTTCATAATTGTAGTGCTTATAGTCTCCGAGTAAATCGGCTGTGACATACGGACGGACGAACAGACATAGAAAAAAAAAATTAAAATTTAAACTGTTTACTTCATTGAGTTCATAATAAAGTTACATTTTTTTCTATACTTAACTACTAATCTTAATTATAAAAGATTTTTTGAGTTAAGGAGCCTTCTTACTTCTTACATAATCATTAAGTTAAACTATTACATATATCTTCTATAGTTGATTTTTGTTTCGCAGCATATGCTGTTTGACAATGGTTCTTGTTTGACTACAGGTTTTACCCTCAATTTTAAGTATCAGGTCACTAGAAAATCTATTTAAAGATAAAGATAAATTTATTGTCAGAAACTGTGTAGGTACAATTAGGTCGAATGTCAAAGTATAGAAAGTCCAACAGTTTGCCCGTTTCGGGCGTACAATAATAAATTAACATTACGTATAAATACAATCTTAAACATTAAAACATCTAAAATATTCATTAAAATTATAAAAACATTTCATTGACAGCCACTCCTTGAGCTTCCTTTTAAACCTATTCCCATCCTGTGACTTATATGTTCAGGCAAGTGATTAAATATTTTAATTCCGTAGACATATGCACTCTTGCTTAGTATAAAGCTAGAAGGTCTTACCGTACATACATCATATTTGTATTGTGACCGGATGTTTATTTTAGAGTCACTTTTTTTGACAAAAATATCATTTCGATCCTTAATAAATAAACAAATTTGAAATATATATATACATGTCAGAGTTAATATTTCATTATCCTTGAACACGTCTCTTAAGGATTCCATATTTCTAAGCTTAAATATAATTCGCAGACATTTTTTTTGAAGAAGGAATGTAGATTCTATGTAAGGAATGTATATTTAGTATTGAAGGGAGAATACAATTCCATACCCTCTGCCCATATTCATTATTATTTTTGCCTACTTCATAGGTTGGGAGATCAGATAAGTTACGCAGGCGGGTGGGTCTTACTTTTTTCTTAAGGTTAGGTATATTATTACAATACTGTGATATAATTGCTAGCTGCACTTTCTCGAATACGTTTAATACTTTGCAATAGTTAAATAGATTCTCATAGTTATTCCTATATTTATATTTAACTTTAATGGGTACAATCTTTTTCAGTAGACGTATCTGTAGGTTATATATATTATTTAGATGTGTTTAATTAATAGGTTCTTCCATAGCTTTCTATGCCGTAGCTTATAACAGAGTCAGCCAATGACATGTATAGAAGTCTTAATGTTTATAAGGGAACTTATGTTTAAGTATACATAGTTTTGACAATATAGATCGAAGCTTGTTGCATACCTGGTCAACGTGTGGACCCCAGTTGAACTTGTAGTCTATTTTTAGTCCAAGGTATGTATGTTCCTTTACTAATTCAAGCGAGGTACAGTTACACGAAGAGTCAGGCAAGTGCAGGCACTTGTGCTTGTGGGCCACGATCCTAGGCGTATAGTTATGTTTTTAATATGGCGAATGTATGTGAATTAGTTTAGTTTTAGAGTAGTTTAACGATAAGCCAAGATCGTGAGCCCATTTGCACATGATGTCAAACTCAGTCTGCATTATATTTTGGGCCGTCTCTAGGTTTTTATGGGCTGTTATTATACAGGTGTCATCCGCAAATTGATATACAGAGCTATGCCGGAATATTTTGTACATATCACATGACGAATCTATAAGGTTTCCGTTTTTCCCGTTTTGGCTACGGAACCCCAAAAATCGACGTCATAACTCCTCTCCTTTTTTATTAATTTTTTGGTCCAACGGGGCCAATTGATTCATATGATACAGATCAATCGTTCCGATTTTCATGTTTCTAACACCATTTGCAGCATATTTTGGCGTGACGCTAGCACTAAAATAATTCAGCATGCTTGTGGCGGCATTTGTATCCATTATCGCGCGCAGGAGAAAACGAGATGCAAATGCAAGCAAACATTGGTGCTCTAGTATTTATCATACAAGTATTTAAGATTTTAGATTAGGCAATAAAACAGCATCGTTTTAACTTGATTGTGTCGTACAATAATGAATTGTTTGAGTAGTCTTATTGAAAAAAGAAAAATAAAGACATCACTTCGGCATTTCAGATTGTTTTTTTTTCTACTAATATTAAAACACGCCAAGCTTGAAATATTTGACAGAAACATATGTGACACTACTCGTTTATAAACGAGTCAGACATAAATGACAGGTGCACTTCGGTAATCGGCCGCGCAGGTATATTATCATTAGTTATTTTGTTTTACGTCTGCACCTGTATTCACAATGAATTTTTCATCAGTATGTGTATGTGTCCTCTCGTGTCTCACTAAATTTTCTTTCTGTCTGCACTTGTAGTTACAGTGACTACATTTGAATGGTTTTTTCCCAGTATGTATCCTCTCATGTCTTTGTAAACTTGATTTAACTGTGCACTTGAAGTCACAGTGGTTACATTTGAATGGTTTTTCCCCAGTGTGTGTATGTATCCTCTCATGGGATTTTAAATTTGATTTATTTGTACACTTGTAGTCACAGTGGTTACATTTGAATGGTTTTTCCCCAGTATGTATCCTCTCATGTTCTTGTAAACGCCATTTAAGTCTGCACTTGTAGTCACAGTGGTTACATTTGAATGGTTTTTCCCCAGTGTGCATCCTCTCATGTTTTTGTAAACTTGATCTAAGTGAGCACTTGTAGTCACAGTGGCTGCATTCAAATGGTTTTCCCCGAGTATGTATCCTCTCATGTCTTTGTAAATATGATTTAACTGTGCACTTGTAGTCACAGTGGCTGCATTTGAATGGTTTTTCTCCAGTGTGTATGCTCTCATGAATCCGTAAATATGATTTAGCTGAGCACTTGTAGTCACAGTGACTACATTTGAATGGTTTTTCCCCAGTATGTATCCTCTCATGTTCTTGTAAACTTGATTTGACTGTGCACTTGTAGTCACAGTGACTACATTTGAATGGTTTTTCCCCAGTATGTATCCTCTCATGTCTTTGTAAATTTGATTTAACTGTGCACTTGAAGTCACAGTGGTTACATTTGAATGATTTTTCCCCAGTGTGTGTATGTATCCTCTCATGGGATTTTAAATTTGATTTAATTGTATACTTGTAGTCACAGTGGCTACATTTGAATGGTTTTTCTCCAGTGTGTATTCTCTCATGTCTCTGTAAACTTACTTTATCTATGCACTTGTAGTCACAGTGGCTACATTTGAATGGATTTTCCCCAGTGTGTATCATCTCATGTCTTTGTAAATGTGATTTAACTGTGCACTTGTAGTCACAGTGACTACATTTGAATGGTTTTTCTCCAGTGTGTATTCTCTCATGCCTGCTTAAATTTACTTTATTTATGCACTTGTAGTCACAGTGGCTACATTTGAATGGTTTTTCCCCAGTGTGTATCATCTCATGTCTTTGTAAATGTGATTTAACTGTGCACTTGTAGTCACAGTGGCTACATTTGAATGGTTTTTCTCCAGTGTGTATCCTCTCATGGGATTTTAAATTTGATTTATTTGTACACTTGTAGTCACAGTGGTTACATTTGAATGGTTTTTCCCCAGTATGTATCCTCTCATGTTCTTGTAAACGCCATTTAAGTCTGCACTTGTAGTCACAGTGGTTACATTTGAATGGTTTTTCCCCAGTGTGCATCCTCTCATGTTTTTGTAAACTTGATCTAAGTGAGCACTTGTAGTCACAGTGGCTGCATTCAAATGGTTTTCCCCGAGTATGTATCCTCTCATGTCTCCGTAAACTTGATTTATCTGTGCACTTGAAGTCACAGTGGCTACATTTGTATGGTTTTTCCCCAGTGTGTATCCTCTCATGGGTTTGTAAACTTGATTTAAGTGAGCACTTGTAGTCACAGTGGCTGCATTCAAATGGTTTTTTACCAGTATGTACCCTTTTATGCATTATTAAATCTGTCTTTCGACTGCACTTAAACAAACACAAGCTACACTTAAGAGGTTTTTCACAATAGTGTATCATTAAATGATGTTGTAAATGGTACTTATTTACTGTAGAATAACTACAATGATTACAATTTAGTAACTTCTTAACAATGTGGCTCCTGAAACTATTTTTGTGACCTTCAGTTGACATTAAACTTGTAACACCATGTTTGTTTTTCTCATGTTCTAAAACAAGCAATTTAGTTTTGAATTTAGAATCGCAAAAATCACAAGCAAAATCCTTCTGGGTTGAGTTACTTAAAGGTGGTATGTGGATGTGAATGTGTTTTCTTAAGAGAGCCTTATTATTGAAGCTCCTGCCGCAGTCGTCGCACTGATAGGTGTTGCTCGACGTATCGGTACAGTCGCGCGGCTCGCGAGTGCGCCGCAGCGTGTACGTGCGGCGCCCGACCCGGCACGAGCGCCGCGCCGCGTCCACCAGCAGCCGCTCCAGCCTGACCGAGCAAGCCCGCCCAAAAACATACCCTGCTCTAACAAGGGGCTCTGTAACAAGACAAATTATTTATTTTATTCATAGCTGATGCATCACATGACAATAATTTTTCTTGTGGAACTTCACATTATAAATACCTTTTTTCTTCGTTTTTAGTCTTTGTTTTGTTGTTATTGTCCATAGGTACCTAGATTTATTTATTTTAAGAAGGTTAAGTATTATCATTGATATATATTACCGCTTGTTAGCTCGAAATACGCTCCCAT
Organism: Epiblema foenella; assembly: GCA_963556455.1. Taxonomy (NCBI): domain Eukaryota; kingdom Metazoa; phylum Arthropoda; class Insecta; order Lepidoptera; family Tortricidae; genus Epiblema; species Epiblema foenella. Next base: position 9,938,956 of record OY747122.1, on the reverse strand, counting down.
CTGGCAGAAAGCACGAAATTTGACATTCATGTAGCTTTTATATATGTATGTGCTTCAATGTTGAAAGAGAAACACCTTAAAAACTATTAAGTACTTTTACCTTATTCCAAGCCTAACAAATTGAGATGGCAACATCCATTTCTACTGACAACACCTTAGTTCCACGTGACTGAAGCAGTTTACCCTGTTTTATCGACACAATTTCCCGCCATCTTGTAGCTAGCCATACTCGGCTGCGCGCCGAGTGGCCTCATTGACGTTCTGTTTCTTGCAGAGGCCACACCTATTTTGTTAAATTCGAAAATTTTCGTTAAAAAATTTCTAACAAAAGAGTTCCATACGAGTGCTTCGTGGAAAAGGACCGTCACGGATTCTAACGGCCTGCCCCGCCCGCGCGCATCATCGCCTGACCACGGACTTTTGGCCAGACTAGAAAATGTCGTGAGTAGCTTGGCTGAGGAGGTAAGGTCTTTAAGACTCGTTTTGTTCACGTACGAAGGAATATTCTAGTGATTCTGATGTATTGTCTATCTGGGCTCCCGACGAACTCGGAACCCCTACGACCCCTCTGCCAGTAGGGCGCGCGGATGCTGCAAAGGGCATTAGTTTCAAACTTGAAACTACCCTCAAAACTTCGGGCGCAACTACCTCTAAAGAGCATGCTGAAATTCTCGTTAAATTGCAGCATTTCGGATCGAATAATTGGTCACAGGTGCGTTATTTAGATGCTCAGAATACGTATGTATCATCGCCTGGCTTTACCGACTTGGAAAGCAATGACATGGTTAAGTCGTTTGACCGTAACCGGGCCCTGGCCTTTATAGATAAAACATTAGCTGCGGTGTCCCATGCCCTAATTATACAGAACGAAAAATTAAAAAATGGGTTTGATGTTTTTGTAGAGTGGTTAGGTGCTCAGGCCGAATGTACGGTCGGGGCTGTGACACAAAAAATAAACGATTTTTTTTCAGAAGGCGAGTATTCCCGTATTCATTTAGATCTCCTGCAAATGGTCTGCGGCCGTCGTGCAGATATAATACAACAGCGCAGAGACGGTGTGCTACATTTTCTTAGGGACCGTTACATGAGAGAAGCGCTTCGAAAGATCCTTTCTACACAGGAGCACCTTTTTGATGACAAACGTTTTTCTGATTGTATAATTAGGAATCGACAAAGTCTTCTATAGCCAACGCACTCCTGCGCAAGGAGATGCTACCAAGCGTCCTCTTGCGCAAAGAGTTGGACATACGGAGCAGAACAAGCGGCCTGCGGAGTACAGTAGTTTCCGGGTCCGCCCCGGCCCAGCTACTATTGTGGGGGCCTCCGCCGCTCAGGATAGAAAACGTAAGGCTGGATCATTTCGTCCCGCTGCACAAGACGATAAGTATTACAAGAACAGACAAGGTAAGCGATCTCGGAGGCGATACGACTGACTATCTCAACTTCCTAGCGGGTCAACTGAAATATTTTATGGACCAGTGGAGAAAATGGGGAGCTCCGGCCTACATAATGAGGATTCTCTCGGTACCCGCATACCTTTCATCACAAGACCGCCTCTAGTACATCCCTCTCGAATTATTATTATTATTATTAATTGATTATTGTGATATTTTATAATGTAATTTAATTTAATTTTCAAATGATGTATATATTTTATCTTCTAATAATGTTTGAAATTTTATATTTTTATCAATTATACATTTTTTTTTAATATTACTTAACTCTGCGTAAGAAATATAAAAAAGAAGAGTTAGGTACAATTATTATAAATTATAATATAATATAAGTTATATCATTGCTGTGCCCTTACAGGGTTCATGTTGAACTGTAATCAATAACTGAAGAACTGTATACTAACATGAGTGCAATAAACGATTTGATATTTGATATTTGAATTTCATCAAACTTAATCACGAAAGAAATTCCAGAAATGTTCAATCATATGACTGCTATGATAGAACAGGGTGTGCGGGAATCGGCTCAGTTGACGCCAAGCTTCGTATCGGACATTTTTCTGGTTCCAAAAAAGGGCGGCGCCATGCGTCCTGTCTTCAACTTGAGGCAGCTCAACAAGTATGTATACGTGGCAAAGTTTCACCTTATAAACATGTACAAGGTGCCAGACTTCTCGCAACCTCGGGATTGGCTGGCAAAGCTGGATCTTCACAATGCATATTTCCACATCCCAGTCATTGCAGCACATCGAAGATTTCTGAAGGTAAAATTTAAAAATTCAGTTATGGCAATTGACATGCCTGCCTTTCGGCCTCTCGACAGCACCCAGGACGTTCGCCTCGATTACCAACTGGATTACGCAGATACTCAGATCTCGAGGAATAAGGGTCATTTTCTATTTAGAGGACTTTCTCTTTGCGTGTCAGAGCCGGGAACTTCTCCAGAACCAGGTAGCTCTAACTGTACAATTTCTAAAGAATCTAGGCTGGGTGATAAACTACAAAAAATCTACCCTAGTCCCCCAGCAGTCGATGGAGTTCTTGGGAGTTCAGTGGGATCCCTGGAACAACCTGAAGTCCCTGCCAAGGGAAAAGATCCAGAACTTAGAGCAAAAATGCCACAAAATGTTAACGACCAGGTGCGTCTCATTGAAGCAACTTCAGTAATTGCTCGGCCTATGCAACTTCGCCAGTTTTGTCGTCCCGAGAGGTCGCCTGAACAGCAGGATGTTGTTAACATTCTGCAATCAACTGCTCGACTCAAATCCGAGGATGAAGGTAAAGCTACCCGAGGTTCTATTTCCCGAGTTAGAGTGGTGGATCAGCTACGCGGACACCACTTCCGCCATTCACCCTCCGGCGCCTCAATTCTTCTTGACGACGGATGCGTCAGGTCAGGGTTGGGAATAACTTTTGTTTTACTTGTATTCATAGTTAATCCGATTTTTGCATAAACCAAAAAGTGAGTAAATGGCCACTGTATTTACTGACTTTTGACTGGACTATAAACAAAAAACGGGCACCTACTGAGATAAGCTGTTTACTATTTTCTACTGTTTTGAAGTAGAAAAATAATATTCTAACGGTTAGAAAGCGGGATAGGTAACGGTTTTCTTCCAATAAAATACCTATTTTTCAGTTTCATACAATAATATCAGATTTTATTTTTTTCTGCTTTAAATAAGCCTCATTTTGAAGAATTTTGTATAACATTTTTTATTCTTTACATCATTTTCAACCGAAAAGCATTTTTCAAAATAGGGTTTTTAGAAAAAAATGCGAATGTCCATTTTTTATCATTTCGATCCACTGTGCGTCGTGTACCGATCCCTGGAATCATTTCGATCCACTGTGTGTCGTGTACCGGTCCCTGGAATCCCCGGGATCATAACAAAAGCTTGCTATTGTTTATTTTTCTCACCGGGAGACGACAGCTTTCAACTTAAAACAAGTTTTTTTTTTAAAACGGATTATTCTCTCAAAGAAGTGAGAAAATCAAATTATTCATTATTTTGGAATATAGATTACAAAATTTTAAATTTTTCAGATAAAAAATACAATAGTAAAATGGTTACAAGTGGAAAAATAGAAGTTCCTTGGTGAATTTATTTCAATTACTCATTTTTATTAATTTATTTATTTATTTACAAATATGAGTTATCAACATAACAGCTTACGCCATGGCGTTGATAATCTAAAAGTTATCTTAATCTATTTACATAGAGGACATACAATATAGCAAGGCAAAAAATAACAAAACAGAATATGAAGTCTCATTAGAAATAATTTTCACAAAACTGTAAAAAGGTGGAGCGAAGGCTGTTCCATTTATGGGCAAACAGGTCGCAATCCGGTGCATAGGAAAGACATTGATTAAGTAGCGCCTGCGCTCTAACAACCGCTGAGTGCTCGTGCGCCGCCGCGCGAGCCGCCTCCTCCGCCAGGAGGCGGTGGCTGCGGGCACGTAGGTACTTGTCCGGTACATACAGGCAACATGTTCTTGTGACCAAATCGGAACAATCTGACTCACCTCTGATAATCTGACAGGCAGAGGTCAAGAGCTCGAAACCGCGTCTAACCTCTAAGGAATTTCATTTTTATTAATATGGGTTTTGAAGAAAACCATGTGTTCTACTCTACATCCTCAAAATTTTGATATATTCTTTGTTTTAATGTTTATTTTGGCAAAACCGGTACAATATTTCTTATAGTATATATCAGTTTCTTAAATCATAAACCGACAAAGTAGCCACAATTCTACATATATGTAGAAGAGAGAATGCGGCATAATCCAGGATTAGAGCTCCTTTTCTAGTATTAAAATTATTAGGTACCTGCATAATTACTAATTTTTACAATAATTTACCAAGGAACCCACGATGTCAAATGGCATTTTCTACACCAAACAACACATACTTGGGTGTTTCTAAGGTGCCGGGCTTACTACATCTAAATATAAAGCTACTGACCTGGAAGTGTGGAAGGCACACAAGGCCGGTGGAGCTCCACGGGGCCCAGCACAAGCTCATCCTTGATCTGGTGGTCTGCATACAGCTCGCACAAGCCCGCACTGTCCTCACACTCCGCCTCCTCCTTCACATGTGCCCCGGTCTCCTCATTGTCACACTCCTCAGCCTCCTCTTTCACACACACCTCCTCCGCCTCAGTCTTCACACACAATGTTTCTAGTGACATGATACCTTGTGGTTTTAACGCTGGAGTGACTATCCCGCACCTGCAATGCAATATTCAGATACTGTCTTACAGCAACAACCAGAGAGCTTTGATCTGAATGACAAGAGGTTTTAAAACTAAAACAAGGATAATGGTACGGCAAAGGTGTCAAAGCCCGTTGCTTGCTTCAATGTAATATAAGAATACAGACAGTAGCGTGGAGCTACTGTCTGTAAGTTAGAAGTTAAATTACATATACAAAATAAGGGTGATTGCGAAGACCAATCAAGTAAACTGGAGGAAATAAAAAAGAGACAAACAGAACACTACCTGTGCCTTGGTGACTTACAATCACCAGTCAACACTGACTTATTTATATACCACTGCGAACAAGTAACATGAAGCCTTAGGGAAAACTAGTGGTCACACTAAGACGCGACCACCGGATGGGTGGGAATAAACGCCACGCTATTAGTAATGGTCCATTGGTCGTATCACAACTGAATTGAGGTATTTACCTTGACTAAATAACTAAAATTGCATTACAGTTTTGACGACAATCATCACCAAACATAACCTCCTAGATAAGAGTGTGTATGTCTGGTAACATAACCTCAACTCTTCTATTATTCTATTGATTCTTGTTTCAGTGTTGCCAGACGTCAAAATACAAAAATCTGAAGGTGCTCTTAAATAACCCGGATTTTAGAAAGAAAATGCGGAATTCATACATAGTTAACAATTTTCTTTATTTTCTGTGCCACATGCGTACAGGTCCAGGAGTGCTACCGCGAACGGCATTCGAAATTTTCCCTCTCAGTCGCACTTGTAAGTTTGCACATAAGTGAGACGGAGAGGGAAAACTTCGTTTGCTGTCGCGGTAGCGCCCCAGTATATGCTACCGCGAACCGCAAACGAAGTTTTCCCTGTCTGTCGCACTTATGTGCAAACTTGTAAGTGCGACAGAGAGGGAAAACTTCATTTGCGTCGCGGTAGCGCCACTGACTGTGCGGCATGGGGCGGGGCAGTTTATTAGCGGTGTGGCGCGCGCACTTCGTTAATCCTATAAGCTCTTTCTAGTTCTGTCTGCGATTCTCAAACGGATTGAATTTGCAGTGGTACGTACGAACTCTATGTTGCAACATCTTCATAGGGAACTCACGGTACTTACGACCTTTTGTTTGGGCAAGACAGCCTTAAATCCCATCTTGTTCAAACCAAAAATCATTGAAAGTATTTACTAATGCACACCACCTCTATTTTTTCAGAATTTTTAACTTCATAGTTTGGAAATTAGAGGTGTTTTATTGGCTCTTGTACTCTTAATTTTATTTGAGATTAAATGAAACACTTGCTGATCAACGCCATCTTTTTTATTCAAATCTCTATTGGTCCATACACAAACCGCCCTCTACTTGTCATCTATAACGCCACCATAATGGTGCATACACTAACACTCAACAAGAGGGGGGGACGATATACTTTTTAGGGTTCCGTAGCCAAAATGGCAAAAACGAATCCAAAAATCGTTGAAAGTATTTACTAATGCACACCACCGCAATTTTCTCCAGAATTTTAAATTTTATGGTTTGGAAATTAGAAAGGGACACACAAACACACACACTTTCTATGACTTTGACAGCTAATATCTCACCAACGGTTGACTTAAAACACACTTAAATGGACAAGTTTTTTAGAAACCTCCATATCATTTTTAATCGCCTATACATACATATCGACATATCGATGTGATGTGATGTATGGAGTATCGACCCCACACGACTGTGCGTTGAATTTTTTTTTTCATTCACCGGTTACATGTATGGAGTGCCCCCCCTAATTTAATATTTTTTTGTAATTTCACATCACTTTTATGTAGCGGTTCATAGAATAAACCTTCCTACCAAATTTCATAATTGTAGTGCTTATAGTCTCCGAGTAAATCGGCTGTGACATACGGACGGACGAACAGACATAGAAAAAAAAAAAAAAATTTAAACTGTTTATTTCATTGAGTTCATAATAAAGTTACATTTTTTTCTATACTTAACTACTAATCTTAATTATAAAAGATTATTTGAGTTAAGGAGCCTTCTTACTTCTTACATAATCATTAAGTTAAACTATTACATATATCTTCTATAGTTGATTTTTGTTTCGCAGCATATGCTGTTTGACAATGGTTCTTGTTTGACTACAGGTTTTACCCTCAATTTTAAGTATCAGGTCACTAGAAAATCTATTTAAAAATAAAGATAAGTACAGATAAATTTATTGTCAGAAACTGTGTAGGTACAATTAAGTCGAATGTCAAAGTATAGAAAGTCCAACAGTTTGCCCGTTTCGGGCGTACAATAATAAATTAACATTAAATACAATCTTAAACATTAAAACATCTAAAATATTCATTAAAATTATAAAAACATTTCATTGACAGCCACTCCCTGAGCTTCCTTTTAAACCTATTCCCATCCTGTGACTTAATATGTTCAGGCAAGTGATTAAATATTTTAATTCCGTAGACATATGCACTCTTGCTTAGTATAAAGCTAGAAGGTCTTACCATACATACATCATATTTGTATTGTGACCGGATGTTTATTTTAGAGTCACTTTTTTTGATAAAAATATCATTTCGATCCTTAATAAATAAACAAATTTGAAATATATATATACATGTCAGAGTTAATATTTCATTATCCTTGAACACGTCTCTTAAGGATTCCATATTTCTAAGCTTAAATATAATTCGCAGACATTTTTTTTGAAGAAGGAATGTAGATTCTATGTAAGGAATGTATATTTAGTATTGAAGGGAGAATACAATTCCATACCCTCTGCCCATATTCATTATTATTTTTGCCTACTTCATAGGTTGGGAGATCAGATAAGTTACGCAGGCGGGTGGGTCTTACTTTTTTCTTAAGGTTAGGTATATTATTACAATACTGTGATATAATTGCTAGCTGCACTTTCTCGAATACGTTTAATACTTTGCAATAGTTAAATAGATTCTCATAGTTATTCCTATATTTATATTTAACTTTAATGGGTACAATCTTTTTCAGTAGACGTATCTGTAGGTTATATATATTATTTAGATATGTTTTATAGGTTCTTCCATAGCTTTCTATGCCGTAGCTTATAACAGAGTCAGCCAATGACATGTATAGAAGTCTTAATGTATTATAAGGGAACTTATGTTTAAGTATACATAGTTTTGACAATATAGATCGAAGCTTGTTGCATACCTGGTCGACGTGTGGACCCCAGTTGAACTTGTAGTCTATTTTTAGTCCAAGGTATGTATGTTCCTTTACTAATTCAAGCGAGGTACAGTTACACGAAGAGTCAGGCAAGTGCAGGCACTTGTGCTCGTGGGCCACGATCCTAGGCGTATAGTTATTTTTTTAATATGGCGAATGTATGTGCATTAGTTTAGTTTTAGAGTAGTTTAACAATAAGCCAAGATCGTGAGCCCATTTGCACATGATGTCAAACTCAGTCTGCATTACATTTTGGGCCGTCTCTAGGTTTTTATGGGCTGTTATTATACAGGTGTCATCCGCAAATTGATATACAGAGCTATGCCGGAATATTTTGTACATATCACATGACGAATCTATAAGGTTTCCGTTTTTCCCGTTTTGGCTATGGAACCCCAAAAAAAACGACGTCATAACTACTCTCCTTTTTTATTAATTTTTTGGTCCAACGGGGCCAATTGATTCATATGGATATGATACAGATCAATCGTTCCGATTTTCATGTTTCTAACACCATTTGCAGCATATTTTGGCGTGACGCTAGCACTAAAATAATTCAGCATGCTTGTGGCGGCATTTGTATCCATTATCGCGCGCAGGAGAAAACGAGATGCAAATGCAAGCAAACATTGGTGCTCTAGTATTTATCATACAAGTATTTAGATTTTAGATTAGGCAATAAAACAGCATCGTTTTAACTTGATTGTGTCGTACAATAATGAATTGTTTGAGTAGTCTTATTGAAAAAAGAAAAATAAAGACATCACTTCGGCATTTCAGATTGTTTTTTTTTCTACTAATATTAAAACACGCCAAGCTTGAAATATTTGACAGAAACATATGTGACACTACTCGTTTATAAACGAGTCAGACATAAATGACAGGTGCACTTCGGTAATCGGCCGCGCAGATATATCATCATTAGTTATTTTGTTTTACGTCTGCGCCTGTATTCACAATGAATTTTTCATCAGTATGTGTATGAGTCCTCTCGTGTCTTACTAAATTTCCTTTCTGTCTGCACTTGTAGTTACAGTGGCTGCATTGAAATGGGTTTTCCTCAGTGTGTATCCTCTCATGTCTTTGTAAATATGATTTAACTGTGCACTTGTAGTCACAGTGGCTGCATTTGAATGGTTTTTCTCCAGTGTGTATGCTCTCATGAATCCGTAAATATGATTTAGCTGAGCACTTGTAGTCACAGTGACTACATTTGAATGGTTTTTCCCCAGTGTGTATCATCTCATGTCTTTGTAAATGTGATTTAACTGTGCACTTGTAGTCACAGTGACTACATTTGAATGGTTTTTCCCCAGTATGTATCCTCTCATGTTCTTGTAAACTTGATTTGACTGTGCACTTGTAGTCACAGTGACTACATTTGAATGGTTTTTCCCCAGTATGTATCCTCTCATGTCTTTGTAAATTTGATTTAAATGTGCACTTGAAGTCACAGTGTTTACATTTGAATGATTTTTCCCCAGTGTGTGTATGTATCCTCTCATGGGATTTTAAATTTGATTTAATTGTATACTTGTAGTCACAGTGGCTACATTTGAATGGTTTTTCTCCAGTGTGTATTCTCTCATGTCTCCGTAAACTTACTTTATCTATGCACTTGTAGTCACAGTGGCTACATTTGAATGGTTTTTCCCCAGTATGTATCCTCTCATGTTCTTGTAAACGCCATCTAAGTCTACACTTGTAGTCACAGTGGTTACATTTGAATGGTTTTTCCCCAGTATGTATCCTCTCATGTTCTTGTAAACGCCATTTAAGTCTACACTTGTAGTCACAGTGGTTACATTTGAATGGTTTTTCCCCAGTATGTATCCTCTCATGTTCTTGTAAACTACATTTAAGTCTACACTTGTAGTCACAGTGGTTACATTTGAATGGTTTTTCCCCAGTATGTATCCTCTCATGTTCTTGTAAACGTGATTTAACTGTGCACTTGTAGTCACAGTGGTTACATTTGAATGGTTTTTCCCCAGTATGTATCCTCTCATGTCTTTGTAAAGTTGATTTAACTGTGCACTTGTAGTCACAGTGGTTACATTTGAATGGTTTTTCCCCAGTATGTATCCTCTCATGTTCTTGTAAACGTGATTTAACTGTGCACTTGTAGTCACAGTGGTTACATTTGAATGGTTTTTCCCCAGTATGTATCCTCTCATGTCTTTGTAAACTTGATTTACTTCTGCCCTTGTAGTCACAGTGGTCACATTTAAATGGTTTTACTCTAGTGTGTATCGTTAAATGATGTTGTAAATGGTACTTATTTACTGTAGAATAACTACAATTATTACAATTTAGTAACTTCTTAACAACATGGCTCCTGAAACTATTTCTGTGACCTGCAGTTGACATTAAACTTGTAACACCATGTTTGTTTTTCTCATGTTCTAAAACAAGCAATTTAGTTTTGAATTTAGAATCGCAAAGATCACAAGCAAAATCCTTCTGGGTTGAGTTACTTAAAGGTGGTAAGTGGGTGTGAATGTGTTTCCTCACGAGAGCCTTATTATTGAAACTCCTGCCGCAGTCGTCGCACTGATAGGTGTTGCTCGACGTGTCGGTACAGTCGCGCGGCTCGCGAGTGCGCCGCAGCGTGTACGTGCGGCGCCCGACCCGGCACGAGCGCCGCGCCGCGTCCACCAGCAGCCGCTCCAGCCTGACCGAGCAAGCCCGCCCAAGAACATCCCCTGCACTGTTTTTCAGAGCTAAAACAAGACAAATTATACATATTATGACAATTATATGCATGACAGGACAGACAATCATTAATTAACATTATACATTTGCTTAAACTAAATAGTAATTCGACCTTCGCCAAAATGCTGTTTCAATCATGCGCTAGTATTAGTTTGATATGCTGTTCTCATCGCTAGCGCACCAAAGTATTCTAAAAACAGCTAAAGACAAGTTTTTAATCAAAACAGTTCAGTAACTGTCAGTTTTTCAATTCAAAAATGAAAGAAAATCAGATTATTCATTATTTTGGAATGCAAATTAAAAAAAAAAATTATAATTTTTCACATAAAGAATACAATAGTAATACAAGAGGAAAAATAGGTGTTTCTTGGTGAATTTATTTTAATTACTTATTTGTTTAATATGGGTTTTTAGTATGGCGGCAATCGGCCAATTTTAGGAAAAGTCGTCGACACGGCCACAGAATAAGTAATGGTACAAGTACAGAAGCTTCACTTCCTAACAAAAACGGCGTTTAGGCATAAAAAACGTGCCTACTCTATGCATCTCTGTCTATCCTGTAACTTGTATTCGTTCACACGCGGTACGAGTAGCGCTAGGGCTGTCACGCCGAAAATTCATCCAAGAAGAATGTTCTAGCTCACCGGAGGTCGCTCGAGTACAGTGAACCCATATTAATTAAGTACCTACCTACATGTTACTTCACATAATTGTACCTATGTATGTCAGTATCATTGTGAATAATGCCACAATTCTCTTGAACTCTTGATATTTTAATTCGTAAGTAAGAATAGTTCATAAAGCATGCGTTTTTATTGCGATACTCTTTTTAGGCTATGATACGCGTCATACTCGTGATCGGGTGCTGTTTGTGGAGTCCGGTCTGTTCATGCTTGCTAGGACATAGTGACTACGTTAATACTAGTGTCTTTTTATAGGGGATTGACGAGAGACATCATCCTGTTGTGGATTCGTTTTTATTTTCAGTGACTTAGAGACCATATACATCTCTAACAATATTAAATTAATTTTAATGTTGATGCTCAGAGACCATGTACATCTCTGGGATATTATATTAATTTAATTATATTCCTTGTTTAATCTTGAGACCTTATACACTCTAACTTTACTGATGTTGTAATATTTGTAATAGATAACTTTGCAAGTTTATCTTCACTGTATGACATTAATTTTGTTATAATTGTAAACTCGAAATTATTATTCCTTCTTGAACTGTAAATTAATATTTTGTCATGAAAAATGTATTACTTATTATAGTCAGACTTTCTTAAATTGTAAATTAATATTTTGACATGTGAAAGTGCCCTTGTGGCCTATTTGCAGAATAAATGTTAGAATTTGAATTTAGGGTTCAATAACTACTTTTATAGAAAATTGTTATGAACAGCATATATGGCTTTAAACCTTTGGCATTAAGTCCGCCATTTGTACACTGTATTTTTGTGCAATAAAGTTTAAATTAATAAAATATATAGCTCGAACGATTACGTTATCACCGGAAAACGGCGGCGGCGGAACTTGAGACGACATGCATGTGCTCGCTCGAGCGGCGACGGCCCTCGCCTGACGAGCGGCCCCGGGGCGCGCGAGCGCTAGGTATCTAAAGCTTAAGGTAACGAAGATTTAAAAAAGAACAATTATTGTTTCAGCGTGGATGGGCTTGACTCCTTTGGACCTTACGCTTTAATGTTATGTTTAAATAAAAGAGTGTTTACTGTTTGTAAATGCTGGGATTTTTCATACAAGCCCCGTCCTAGGGCAGGGGTGCGTTACTCCGGACACAAAAGAAAATTTCCGTTCAAGCAGCTTATAAAACACCCTACTTTTTTGTAGTATATGTTACTAAATTGCGATGAAGTTGGTATTTGTGGTAGTCCACATGGAATGGGACCTTGTGGCGGAAATGAGTTATCTACAGAAATAAAATCTAGAACCATAGACCTAACTATTATTTCAAGAATCAACCTCCTAGCTTTTTTATTTATTTTATTATAATTTTTTAAAGTTGATCCATCGATATCTCCAGTTTCAAGAAAATTACAGGTAAAGTTAGGAGTTCCAAAAACCTACCTTACCTATAGTGTGAAGTTATGTAGCTGATGGTATATTACATTTGACCATGATGTAATCTAACAGAAAATCACATAATTTGTACATGAGTTTTCCTACTTTGGGAGCTAGTGACGCCCAAACACAACAAGGTGCAAATTATCGACAAAGCATTGAAAATACAATAACTCCCAGATTCTACAATAGTTTTAGCTATTTTCGACTTTCTAGTAATTATATTTATTGGGGAAAATCTAACATACAAATAAAACTAAAATATCTAAGATGCAACAGTTATTTTTATTTATTTCCTTCATTTCAATTTGTTTATGAAAAATAGACTCTTTAAACAAAATCCTTACACTTATTCATAATAACGTCATGGAGTTTACATATATCAACATAATTATCAACCTCACAAATATAATTTGCCTTAAATCTAAAAGTTTTAACAATTATTATTTATGTAGAAACGGTATCATTTTCGCCATACTTCAGAGAAAAGGGACCTTATGGGAGACACTAAACCCAATTATGTAATTAAAACATGAAATATCAATATTTTAGTGCAATTCTGTCATAATTTGACTTGCAACTAATTTAACGGTGACATTAGAGATCAAATATATATTTCTTAATCGGTTGGATTTCAAATCAATGATGAAAAACTTTAGTAAGAAGGAGAGATTTAATAAAAGGGCCCTTATGGCGGCCTTTAGTAAAAGTGATCTAAAAAGCCTCTTTTGTTATATTTTTAAAGACTTTTCTTTAATATCTCTTTATTTTGTGATGCACTCAAACCAGCGAACTCGTTTTTGTTACTATCAGCGATGGGAAGAGACTCACACACTACAGCGGGCGTTTGGGACTTCAACATGTGAATAGTGTCAAATATTGTTGAATACGCTTAGTACTCTGGTTTTCGGGCATAAAATCTAATTCGAATGCCACGATTCTTGCAAAATCTTCATTTCGGGGGTCAGACAGAGTGCGATTAAAATTTATTTCTGGCAAATCACGTGTATTATAACATAGAACACGGCTACCCCGCAATTCACTTTGAAATTGCCGACAGTCGCAAATCGGTTTTATTATTGTATTCAAGTAATAATAATATTGGTCAACATAAAAATATGAATTTAGAAAGGTATAGTATGCAATCTACAAATAGGTATGGTATGGTACAGTCTGAACAAACAGCAAAGTTATTTCCTTTGCATTATTCCTATGCGAAAGTGCAAAAGGAATATATTTCTCGACTGTACGTAATTACCAAATGTTAATAAGGACCTAAATAAAATATTTTATTGTATAATTAAATCATCTCGCCATAAGGTCCCTTTTCTACTAAACTTAACGAGATTTAAAACCCTTAATTATTGACCTATATCAAAGTGAGTTAATTGAAAAGATACTATTAATAACGTTCTTTTTATTAAAGCAATAAAAGAAAAAAACGATTTTCTGACACATTTCACAAAACTTAGATTATCTCAGAAACTAAATCCCGCCATAAGGTCCCTTTTGATTTGGATCGTCACATTTATTGAGTAATAAGCATATTTTATCAGTACTCATGCAAAAATGCACAGTAATAAAACATATTTTCTCAAATATAAAAAAATATGTTACTTATGATATAAGTGTTAAGATTGGTGTAGAAACCTGAGACCTGAGACCTCACATGATTGGTGTAGAAACCTGAGATTTGGACAAAAATTGATGACGGTCAACCGCCATTTTTATGACGTCACAACTATGGCTGTGCTCCACTCCATTTCTTAAAGCAGGTAGACAACAAGGAACAAATACATACTAGTTTTAAGTAAATAGAAGCCGTGTCGACGAAAATCGTGAAGGAGACGACTTTTGTAATTTGCCAACAGTCGATTTGAGGAACACCATGTTGTGTCCTGCAAATTTTGATACATTCTTTGGTGGAATTAAAATTATTAGATACCTATATAGTTACAAATTTTTACAATAACTTACCAAGGTCAAATGGCAACTTCAACAACTAACAACACATACTTGGGCGTTCGTAAGGCGCCGGGCCTACTACCTCTAAATACAAAGCTACTAACCTGGAAGTGTGGAAGGCACACAAGGCCGGTGGAGCTCCACGGGGCCCAGCACAAGCTCATCCTTGATCTGGTGGTCTGCATACAGCTCGCACAAGCCCGCACTGTCCTCACACTCCGCCTCCTCCTTCACATGTGCCCCGGTCTCCTCATTGTCACACTCCACAGCCTCCTCTTTCACACACACCTCCTCCGCCTCAGTCTTCACACACAATGTTTCTAGTGACATGATACCTTGTGGTTTTAACGCTGGAGTGACTATCCCGCACCTGCAATGCAATATTCAGATACTGTCTTACAGCAACAACCAGAGAGCTTTGATCTGAATGTGTTACGAGAGGTTTTAAAACTAAAACAAGGATAATGGAACGGCAAAGGTGTCAAAGCCCGTTGCTTGCTTTAATGTAATATAATCCATGCTACTGTCTGTAAGTTAGAAGTTAAATTACATATACAAAATAAGGGTGATTGCGAAGACCAATCAAGTAAACTGGAGGAAATAAAAAAGAGACAAACAGAACACTACCTGTGCCTTGGTGACTTACAATCACCAGTCAACACTAACTTATTTATATACCACTGCTCCTGTGATCTATACCTGCTAGCATCATCCTGGCCTGCCTACATGCTGTTTCCTCCTTCCATCCTCTGTCTGCCTCCCTTAGGGCCAATCTCTCTATAACCCCCTTTGTCACCTCTGCTGAGAAGGGAAGGGCCGGTTCAGGACCCATCAGTTCCCGTTCCGCCCCCTCTCTCGCCAGCTCGTCTGCTCTCTCATTCCCCGTTACTCCTTGATGCCCCGGCACCCATGCCAACGTGACATCCCGCTTTTCCCCTAACTCATTCAGGTCCTTCTTGCATTCCCTAACCAATGCGGAGGTTACCGTTGCCCTATTTAGGGCTTTTAGCGCAGCCTGACTGTCCGTGTAAATTACTACTCGTCCTGTCTGCCCTTCAATATCTTTTATAGTCTGTACGCATCTCATTATTGCATATACTTCGGCCTGAAATACACTGGCATATCTGCCCAGTGCTACAGATTCTCTTGTACCTAGTTTGGGTATGACTATGCCCGCACCCGCTAGCTTGGTTGATTTCCTCCTTGATCCATCTGTAAAGCAGACGACCATAGGATGCTCCCCCCCCCGTCTGGTTGCCGGGTAAGAATTGCGCCACCCCATCTCTTCCCGTGGGTTTCGTAGGAGGCGAATAAGGGAAAATCGGAGGGTGGGCAGCAGCATCCTTCGATCATTACCACCATCAAACTGCGGTCGCCAACCCGCTTGCCAAGCGTGGCGACTATGGCAAATCCCCCCCCCCCCAAATTAGGGGAGGCCTATGTTCAGCAGTGGACGTCTTTCGGCTGAAATGATGATGATGATGATGATAGGATGCTTGACTTTTACCTTCCAGTTATCTCTTTCCCCTATGTGTATTCTATACTTCTTGTCGAAAATCTCCTGCCTTTTTATTTGATCATTGTTGGCCATGATCATGTCCAACTTTGATAGTCCCTCCTTCTGAATCAGTGCATGTCCCTTGTCCACACAACTTCCTCTCCATTCCTTACATACCTTCATCCTGTACCACTGTTCCGTGGCCCGCTTTTCCACCTCAATCCTGAGGTCCTTCATACCCAGCAATATCTCCATTGCATGCGTCGGGGTGATCATACATCTCATCTACAAGTAACATGAAGCCTTAGGGAAAACGAGTGGTCACACTAAGACGCGACCGCCGGATGGGTGGGAATAAACGCCACGTTATTAGTAATGGTTGGTATCACAACTGAATTAAGGTATTTACCTTGACTAAATAACTAAAATTGCATTACAGTTTTGACGACAATCATCACCAAACATAACCTCCTAGATAAGAGTGGGAAACACTAACATAACCTCAACTCTTCTATTATTCTATTGATTCTTGTTTCAGTGTTGCCAGATGTCAAAATACAAAAATCTGAAGGTGCTCTTTAATAACACGGATTTTAGGAAGAAAATGCGGAATTCATACATAGTTAACAATTTTCTTTATTTTCTGTGCCACGTGCGTATAGTTCCAGGGGCACTACCGCGACAGCAAACGAAATTTTCTCTCTGTCGCACTTACGTCCGAACGTGCAAGTGCGACAGAGAGCGAAAACTTCGTTTGCTTGTCGCGGTAGCGCCTCTGTATATGCTACCACGAACCACACAAGAAGTTTTCCCTCTCTGTCTCACTTATATGCAAACTTGCAAGTGCGACAGAGCGGGAAAACTTCGTTTGCTGTCGCGGTAGCGCCACTGAATGAACGGCATGGGGCGGGGCAGTTTATTAGCGGTGTGGCGCGCGCACTTCGTTCATCCTTTAAGCTCTTTCTAGTGGAGGTTATCTGCGATTCTCAAACGGATTGAGTTTGCATTGGTACATACGAACTCTATGTTGCAACATCTTCATAGGGAACTCACGGTACTTACGACCTTTTGTTTGGACAAGACAGCCTTAAAGCCCATCTTGTTCAAACCAAAAATCATTGAAAGTATTTATTAATGCACACCAGCTCTATTTTTTCACAATTTTAAACTTCATAGTTTGGAAATTAGAGGGTGGGACGATATACTTTTTAGGGTTCCGTAGCCAAAATGGCAAAAACGAATCCAAAAATCGTTGAAAGTATTTACTAATGCACACCACCGCAATTTTCTCCAGAATTTTAAATTTTATGGTTTGGAAATTAGAAAGGGACACACACACACACGCACGCACACACACACTTTCTATGACTTTGACAGCTAATATCTCACCAACGGTTGACTTAAAACACACTTAAACGGACAAGTTTTTTAGAAACCTCCATATCATTTTTAATCGCCTATACATATCGACATATCGATGTGATGTGATGTATGGGGTATCGACCCCACACGACTGTGCGTTGAAATTTTTTTTTTCATCCACCGGTTACATGTATGGAGTGCCCCCCCTAATTTAATATTTTTTTGTAATTTCACATCACTTTTATGTAGCGGTTCATAGAAATAGAATACACCTTCCTACCAAATTTCATAATTGTAGTGCTTATAGTCTCCGAGTAAATCGGCTGTGACATACGGACGGACGGACAGACATGACGAATCTATAAGGTTTCCGTTATCCCGTTTTAGCTACGGAACCCTAAAAAAACGACGTCATAACTCCTCTCCTTTTTTATTAATTTTTTGGTCCAACGGGGCCAATTGATTCATATGGATATGATACAGATCAATCGTTCCGATTTTCATGTTTCTAACACCATTTGCAGCATATTTTGGCGTGACGCTAGCACTAAAATAATTCAGCATGCTTGTGGCGGCATTTGTATCCATTATCGCGCGCAGGAGAAAACGAGATGCAAATGCAAGCAAACATTGGTGCTCTAGTATTTATCATACAAGTATTTAGATTTTAGATTAGGCAATAAAACAGCATCGTTTTGACTTGATTGTGTCGTTCAATAATGAATTGTTTGAGTAGTCTGAAGGAAAAAAGAAAAATAAAGACATCACTTCGGCATTTCAGATTGTTTTTTTTCTACTAATATTAAAACACACCAAGCTTGAAATATTTGACAGAAACTTATGTGACACTACTCGTTTATAAACGAGTCAGACATAAATGACAGGTGCCCTTCGGTAATCGGCCGCGCAGCGCAGGTATATTATCATTAGTTATTTTGTTTTACATCTGCACCTGTATTCACAATGAATTTTTCATCAGTATGTGTATGTGTCCTCTCGTGTCTTACTAAATTTCCTTTCTGTCTGCTCTTGTAGTTACAGTTACATTTGAATGGTTTTTCCCCAGTGTGTATGTATCCTCTCATGGGATTTTAAATTTGATTTTTTTGTACACTTGTAGTCACAGTGGTTACATTTGAATGGTTTTTCCCCAGTATGTATCCTCTCATGTTCTTGTAAACGCCATCTAAGTCTACACTTGTAGTCACAGTGGTTACATTTGAATGGTTTTTCCCCAGTATGTATCCTCTCATGTTCTTGTAAACGCCATTTAAGTCTACACTTGTAGTCACAGTGGTTACATTTGAATGGTTTTTCCCCAGTATGTATCCTCTCATGTTCTTGTAAACTACATTTAAGTCTACACTTGTAGTCACAGTGGTTACATTTGAATGGTTTTTCCCCAGTATGTATCCTCTCATGTTCTTGTAAACGTGATTTAACTGTGCACTTGTAGTCACAGTGGTTACATTTGAATGGTTTTTCCCCAGTATGTATCCTCTCATGTCTTTGTAAAGTTGATTTAACTGTGCACTTGTAGTCACAGTGGTTACATTTGAATGGTTTTTCCCCAGTATGTATCCTCTCATGTTCTTGTAAACGTGATTTAACTGTGCACTTGTAGTCACAGTGGTTACATTTGAATGGTTTTTCCCCAGTATGTATCCTCTCATGTCTTTGTAAACTTGATTTACTTCTGCCCTTGTAGTCACAGTGGTCACATTTAAATGGTTTTACTCTAGTGTGTATCGTTAGATGATGTTGTAAATGGTACTTATTTACTGTAGAATAACTACAATTATTAAAATTTAGTAACTTCTTAATAATGTGGCTCCTGAAACTATTTCTGTGACCTGCAGTTGACATTAAACTTGTAACACCATGTTTGTTTTTCTCATGTTCTAAAACAAGCAATTTAGTTTTGAATTTAGAATCGCAAAGATCACAAGCAAAATCCTTCTGGGTTGAGTTACTTAAAGGTGGTAAGTGGGTGTGAATGTGTTTCCTCAAGAGAGCCTTATTATTGAAACTCCTGCCACAGTCGTCGCACTGATAGGTGTTGCTCGACGTGTCGGTACAGTCGCGCGGCTCGCGAGTGCGCCGCAGCGTGTACGTGCGGCGCCCGACCCGGCACGAGCGCCGCGCCGCGTCCACCAGCAGCCGCTCCAGCCTGACCGAGCAAGCCCGCCCAAGAACATCCCCTGCACTGTTTTTCAGAGCTAAAACAAGACAAATTATACATATTATGACAATTATATGCATGACAGGACAGACAATCATTAATTAACATTATACATTTGCTTAAACTAAATAGTAATTCGACCTTCGCCAAAATGCTGTTTCAATCATGCGCTAGTATTAGTTTGATATGCTGTTCTCATCGCTAGCGCACCAAAGTATTCTAAAAACAGCTAAAGACAAGTTTTTAATCAAAACAGTTCAGTAACTGTCAGTTTTTCAATTCAAAAATGAAAGAAAATCAGATTATTCATTATTTTGGAATGCAAATTACAAAATATAAATTTTTTCACATAAAGAATACAATAGTAATATGGTTACAAGTGGAAAAATAGGTGTTTCTTGGTGAATTTATTTTAATTACTTATTTGTTTAATATGGGTTTTTAGTATGGCGGCAATCGGCCAAGTTTAGGAAAAGTCGTCGACACGGCCACAGAATAAGTACTGGTACAAGTACAGAAGCTTCACTTCCAAACAAAAACGGCGTTTAGGCATAAAAAACGTGCCTACTCTATGCATCTCTGTCTATCCTGTAACTTGTATTCGTTCACACGCGGCACGAGTAGCGCTAGGGCTGTCACGCCAAAAACCCATCGAAGAATAATGTTCTAGCTCACCAGAGGTCGCTCGAGTACAGTGAACCCATATTAATTAAGTACCTACCTACATGTTACTTCACATAATTGTACCTATGTATGTCAGTATCATTGTGAATAACGCCACAATTCTCTTGAACTCTTGATATTTTAATTCGTAAGTAAGAATAGTTCATAAAGCATGCGTTTTTATTAGGATACTCTTTTTAGGGTTCCATAGCTACTTTTATAGAATATTGTTATGAACAGCATATATGGCTTTAAACCTTTGGCATTAAGTCCGCCATTTGTACACTGTATTTTTGTGCAATAAAGTTTAAATTAATAAAATATATATAGCTCGAATGATCACGTTATCACCGGAAAACGGCGGCGGAACTTGAGACGACGTGCATGTGCTCGCTCGAGCGGCGACGGCCCTCGACTGACGAGCGGCCCCGGGGCGCGCGAGCGCTAGGTATCTAAAGCTTAAGGTAACGAAGATTTAAAAAAGAACAATTATTGTTTCAGCGTGGATGGGCTCGACTCCTTTGTACCTTACGCTTTAATGTTATGTTTAAATAAAGGAGTGTTTACTGTTTGTAAATGCTGGGATTTTTCATACAAGCCCCAGTCCTAGGGCTGCAAGGGGTGCGTTACTCTGGACACAAAAGAAATTTTCCGATCAAGCAGCTTATAAAACACCCTACTTTTTTGTAGTATATGTTACTAAATTGCGATGAAGTTGGTATTTATTGAATAATAAGCATATTTTATCAGTACTCATGCAAAAATGCACAGTAATAAAACATATTTTCTCAAATATAAAAAAATATGTTACTTATGATATAAGTGTTAAGGAAGCAATTGTAGTACGTTTAATTAGCTTTCAAACGACACCTCACATGATTGGTGTAGAAACCTGAGATTTGGACAAAAATCGATGACGGTCAACCGCCATCTTTATGACGTCACAACTATGGCTGTGCTCCACTCCATTTCTTAAAGCAGGTAGACAACAAGGAACAAATACATACTAGTTTTAGGTAAATAGAAGCCGTGTCGACGAAAATCGTGAAGGAGACGACTTTTGTAAATTTGCCAACAGTCGATTTGAGGAAAACCATGTTCTGTGTCCTGCAAATTTTGATACATTCTTTGGTGGAATTCAAATTATTAGATACCTACATAGTTACTAATTTTTACAATAATTTACCAAGGTCAAATGGCATTTTCAACAACTAACAAAACATAGGTACTTGGGTGTTTGTAAGACGCTGGGTCTACCACCTCTAAATACAAAGCTACTGACCTGGACGTGTGGAAGGCACACAAGGCCGGTGGAGCTCCACGGGGCCCAGCACAAGCTCATCCTTGATCTGGTGGTCTGCATACAGCTCGCACAAGCCCGCACTGTCCTCACACTCCGCCTCCTCCTTCACATGTGCCCCGGTCTCCTCATTGTCACACTCCTCAGCCTCCTCTTTCACACACACCTCCTCCGCCTCAGTCTTCACACACAATGTTTCTAGTGACATGATACCTTGTGGTTTTAACGCTGGAGTGACTATCCTGCACCTGCAATGCAATATTCAGATACTGTCTTACAGCAACAACCAGAGAGCTTTGATCTGAATGTGTTACAAGAGGTTTTAAAACTAAAACAAGGATAATGGTACGGCAAAGGTGTCAAAGCCCGTTGCTTCCTTCAATGTAATATAATCCACGCTACTGTCTGTAAGTTAGAAGTTAAATTACATATACAAAACAAGGGTGATTGCGAAGACCAATCTAGTAAACTGGAGGAAATAAAAAAGAGACAAAGAGAACACTACCTGTGCATTTAAATACGAACAAGTAACATGAAGCTTTAAGGAAAACGAGTGGTCACACTAAGACGCGACCACCGGATGGGTGGGAATAAACGCCACGCTATTAGTAATGGTCCATTGGTCGTATCACAACTGAATTGAGGTATTTACCTTGACTAAATAACTAAAATTACATTACAGTTTTGACGACAATCATCACCAAGCATAACCTCCTAGATAAGAGTGGGTAACATAACCTCAACTCTTCTATTATTCTATTGATTCTTGTTTCAGTGTTGCCAGATGCCAAAATACAAAAATCTGAAGGTGCTCTTTAATAACCCGGATTTTAGCGCCCCTGCTACCGCGACAGCAAACGAAGATTTCCTTCTCTGTCGCACTTGCAAGTTTGCACATAAGTGAGACAGAGAGGGAAAACTTCGTTTGCTGTCGCGGTAGTGACCCAGGGCTGCTACTGCGAACGGCATTCGAAATTTTCCCTCTCTGTCGCACTTACAAGTTTGCACATAAGTGCGATAGAGAGGGAAAACTTCGTTTGTGGTTCGCGGTAGCATATACTGAGGGGTAAACTTGCAAGTGCGACAGAGGGAGAACTTCGTTTGCTGTCGCGGTAGCGCCACTGACTGAGCGGCATGGGGCGGGGAAGTTTATTAGCGGTGTGGCGCGCGCACTTCGTTCATCCTATAAGCTCTTTCTAGTGGAGGTTATCTGCGATTCTCAAACGGATTGAGTTTGCATTGGTACATACGAACTCTATGTTGCAACATCTTCATAGGGAACTCACGGTACTTACGACCTTTTGTTTGGACAAGACAGCCTTAAAGCCCATCTTGTTCAAACCAAAAATCATTGAAAGTATTTATTAATGCACACCACCTCTATTTTTTCAGAATTTTAAACTTCATAGTTTGGAAATTAGAGGGGGGGACGATATACTTTTTAGGGTTCCGTAGCCAAAATGGCAAAAACGAATCCAAAAATCGTTGAAAGTATTTACTAATGCACACCACCGCAATATTCTACAGAATTTTAAATTTTATGGTTTGGAAATTAGAAAGGGACACACACACACACACACTTTCTATGACTTTGACAGCTAACATCTCACCAACGGTTGACTTAAAACCAATCTTAAAACACACTTAAATGGACAAGTTTTTTAGAAACCTCCATATCATTTTTAATCGCCTATACATATCGACATATTGATGTGATGTGATGTATGGGGTATCGACCCCACACGACGGTGCGTTGAAATTTTTTTTTCATCCACCGGTTACATGTATGGAGTGCCCCCCCTAATTTAATATTTTTTTGTAATTTCACATCACTTTTATGTAGCGGTTCATAGAAATAGAATACACCTTCCTACCAAATTTCATAATTGTAGTGCTTATAGTCTCCGAGTAAATCGGCTGTGACATACGGACGGACCAACAGACATAAAAAAAAAAACAAAAAATTTTAACTGTTTATTTCATTGAGTTCATAATAAAGTTACATTTTTTTCTATACTTAACTACTAATCTTAATTATAAAAGATTTTTTGAGTTAAGGAGCCTTCTTACTTCTTACATAATCATTAAGTTAAACTATTACATATATCTTCTATAGTTGATTTTTGTTTCGCAGCATATGCTGTTTGACAATGGTTCTTGTTTGACTACAGGTTTTACCCTCAATTTTAAGTATCAGGTCACTAGAAAATCTATTTAGTATTAGAGGGAGAATACAATTCCATACCCTCTGCCCATATTCATTATTATTTTTGCCTACTTCATAGGTTGGGAGATCAGATAAGTTACGCAGGCGGGTGGGTCTTACTTTTTTCTTAAGGTTAGGTATATTATTACAATACTGTGATATAATTGCTAGCTGCACTTTCTCGAATACGTTTAATACTTTGCAATAGTTAAATAGATTCTCATAGTTATTCCATTATTTATATTTAACTTTAATGGGTACAATCTTTTTCAGTAGACGTATCTGTAGGTTATATATATTATTTAGATATGTTTAATAGGTTCTTCCATAGCTTTCTATGCCGTAGCTTATAACAGAGTCAGCCAATGACATGTATAGAAGTCTTAATGTATTATAAGGGAACTTATGTTTAAGTATACATAGTTTTGACAATATAGATCGAAGCTTGTTGCATACCTGGTCGACGTGTGGACCCCAGTTGAACTTGTAGTCTATTTTTAGTCCAAAGTATGTATGTTCCTTTACTAATTCAAGCGAGGTACAGTTACACGAAGAGTCAGGCAAGTGCAGGCACTTGTGCTCGTGGGCCACGATCCTAGGCGTATAGTTATTTTTTTAATATGGCGAATGTATGTGAATTAGTTTAGTTTTAGAGTAGTTTAACGATAAGCCAAAATCGTGAGCCCGTTTGCACATGATGTCAAACTCAGTCTGCATTATATTTTGGGCCGTCTCTAGGTTTTTATGGGCTGTTATTATACAGGTGTCATCCGCAAATTGATATACAGAGCTATGCCGGAATATTTTGTACATATCACATGACGAATCTATAAGGTTTCCGTTTTTCCCGTTTTGGCTATGGAACCCCAAAAAAAACGACGTCATAACTACTCTCCTTTTTTATTAATTTTTTGGTCCAACGGGGCCAATTGATTGATATGGATATGATACAGATCAATCGTTCCGATTTTCATGCTTCTAACACCATTTGCAGCATATTTTGGCGTGACGCTAGCACTAAAATAATTCAGCATGCTTGTGGCGGCATTTGTATCCATTATCGCGCGCAGGAGAAAACGAGATGCAAATGCAAGCAAACATTGGTGCTCTAGTATTAATCATACAAGTATTTAGATTTTAGATTAGGCAATAAAACAGCATCGTTTTAACTTGATTGTGTCGTACAATAATGAATTGTTTGAGTAGTCTTATTGAAAAAAGAAAAATAAAGACATCACTTCGGCATTTCAGATTGTTTTTTTTTCTACTAATATTAAAACACGCCAAGCTTGAAATATTTGACAGAAACATATGTGACACTACTCGTTTATAAACGAGTGAGACATAAATGACAGGTGCACTTCGGTAATCGGCCGCGCAGGTATATTATCATTAGTTATTTTGTTTTACGTCTGCACCTGTACTCACAATGAATTTTTCATCAGTATGTGTATGTGTCCTCTCGTGTCTCACTAAATTTTCTTTCTGTCTGCACTTGTAGTTACAGTGGCTGCATTTAAATGGGTTTTCCTCAGTGTGTATCCTCTCATGTCTTTGTAAATATGATTTAACTGTGCACTTGTAGTCACAGTGGCTGCATTTGAATGGTTTTTCTCCAGTGTGTATGCTCTCATGAATCCGTAAATATGATTTAGCTGTGCACTTGTAGTCACAGTGACTACATTTGAATGGTTTTTCCCCAGTATGTATCCTCTCATGTTCTTGTAAACTTGATTTGACTGTGCACTTGTAGTCACAGTGACTACATTTGAATGGTTTTTCCCCAGTGTGTATCCTCTCATGTCTTTGTAAATTTGATTTAACTGTGCACTTGAAGTCACAGTGGTTACATTTGAATGATTTTTCCCCAGTGTGTGTATGTATCCTCTCATGGGATTTTAAATTTGATTTAATTGTATACTTGTAGTCACAGTGGCTACATTTGAATGGTTTTTCTCCAGTGTGTATTCTCTCATGTCTCCGTAAACTTACTTTATCTATGCACTTGTAGTCACAGTGGCTACATTTTAATGGTTTTTCCCCAGTGTGTATCATCTCATGTCTTTGTAAATGTGATTTAACTGTGCACTTGTAGTCACAGTGACTACATTTGAATGGTTTTTCTCCAGTGTGTATTCTCTCATGTCTCCGTAAACTTACTTTATTTATGCACTTGTAGTCACAGTGGCTACATTTGAATGGTTTTTCCCCAGTGTGTATCATCTCATGTCTTTGTAAATGTGATTTAACTGTGCACTTGTAGTCACAGTGGCTACATTTGAATGGTTTTTCTCCAGTGTGTATCCTCTCATGAATCTGTAACTTTGCCTTCTGTCGGCACTTGTAGTCACATTGGCTACACTTAAATGGTTTTTTTCCAGTGTGTATTCTCTCATGTCTCCGTAAACTTAGTTTATCTATGCACTCGTAGTCACAGTGGCTACATTTGAATGATTTTTCCCCAATGTGCATCCTCTCATGTCTATGTAAACTCGATTTAACTGCGCACTTGTAGTCACAGTGGCTACATTTGAATGGTTTTTCTCCAGTGTGTATTCTCTCATGTCTCTGTAAACTTAATTTAACTATGCACTTGTAGTCACAGTGGTTACATTTGAATGGTTTTTCCCCAGTGTGTATCATCTCATGTCTTTGTAAAATTGATTTAACGGTGCACTTGTAGTCACAGTGGCTACATTTGAATGGTTTTTCTCCAGTGTGTATTCTCTCATGTCTCCGTAAACTTGATTTAGCTGTGTACTTGTAGTCACAGTGGCTACATTTGAATGGTTTATCTCCAGTGTGTATCATCTCATGTCTTTGTAAACGTGATTTAGCTGTGCACTTGTAGTCACAGTGACTACATTTGAATGGTTTTTCTCCAGTGTGTATCCTCTCATAACTCTGTAACTTTGTCTTCTGTCGGCGCTTGTAGTCACCGGGGCTACACTTAAATGGTTTTTCAATAGTATGTACCCTTTTATGCATTATTAAATCTGCCTTTCGACTGCACTTAAACAAACACAAGCTACACTTAAGAGGTTTTTCACAATAGTGTATCATTAAATGATGTTGTAAATGGTACTTATTTACTGTAGAATAACTACAATGATTACAGTTTAGTAACTTCTTAACAATGTGGCTCCTGAAACTATTTCTGTGACCTGCAGTTGACATTAAACTTGTAACACCATGTTTGTTTTTCTCATGTTCTAAAACAAGCAATTTAGTTTTGAATTTAGAATCGCAAAAATCACAAGCAAAATCCTTCTGGGTTGAGTTACTTAAAGGTGGTAAGTGGATGTGAATGTGTTTCCTCAAGAGAGCCTTATTATTGAAACTCCTGCCACAGGCGTCGCACTGATAGGTGTTGCTCGACGTGTCGGTACAGTCGCGCGGCTCGCGAGTGCGCCGCAGCGTGTACGTGCGGCGCCCGACCCGGCACGAGCGCCGCGCCGCGTCCACCAGCAGCCGCTCCAGCCTGACCGAGCAAGCCCGCCCAAGAACATCCCCTGCACTGTTTGTCGGAGCTAAAACAAGACAAATTATACATATTATGACAATTATATGCATGACAGGACAGACAATGATTAATTAACATTATACATTTGCTTAAACTAAATAGTAATTCGACCTTCGCCAAAATGCTGTTTCAATCATGCGCTAGTATTAGTTTGATATGCTGTTCTCATCGCTAGCGCACCAAAGTATTCTAAAAACAGCTAAAGACAAGTTTTTAATCAAGACAGTTTAGTAACTGTCAGTTTTTCAATTCAAAAATGAAAGAAAATCAGATTTGGAATGCAGATTACAAAATATAAATTTTTTCACATAAAGGATACAATAGTAATATGGTTACAAGTGGAAAAATAGGGGTTTCTTGGTGAATTTATTTTAATTACTTATTTGTTTAATATGGGTTTTTAGTATGGCGGCAATCGGCCAAGTTTAGGAAAAGTCGTCGATACGGCCACAGAATAAGTACTGGTACAAGTACAGAAGCTTCACCTCCTAACAAAAACGGCGTTTAGGCATAAAAAACGTGCCTACTCTGGGCATCTCTGTCTATCCTGTAACTTGTATTCGTTCACACGCGGCACGAGTAGCGCTAGGGCTGTTACGCCAAAAACCCATCGAAGATGTTCTAGCTCACCAGAGGTCGCTCGAGTACAGTGAACCCATATAATATTAATTAAGTACCTACCAGCATGTTACTTCACTTAATTGTACCTATGTATGTCAGTATCATTGTGAATAACGCCACAATTCTCTTGAACTCTTGAAATTTTAATTCGTAAGTAAGAATCTATATTAATAATTCCGTCGAGGGGTACGGTAGACCTGAACGAAACCTATCTCAAATTATAAAGCCTAAAAAAATAAGAGTTTTCAATCGACAACATATATCGGCAAAATTCGGATTGTCGCGTATTTCGTGTTTAAATATGGGAAAATAATGACAAAAACGATCTGCCATATTTATTAGTTGCCATTGACTGATTGAAGGATGCGTTCAGAAACTTATTTTTTTGTGACCACAGTGCTGTGACTACAAGTGATTGTTTGTTGACATAGACGACGAGTGCGTTCAGAAACTGTGAATACGAAAAAACATCTCAAAGGTATCAGAGGGGCTACTCCGAACTTCGTATCGTGCCGTCCCTTTCACTCTCATGTTATACACTATATGAGAGAAAGAGACGGCACGATACGAAATCGGAGTAGGCCTTCAGTTACACGGTGACGTAGAAAGAGGATTAGCGTATGATTAACCTCGTGGCGCCCACGCGCCTTTTGATAAACCAAAATAAGCATGGCGGCTCCAGCCCAGCACTTTTTTCAACTAACCTTCAATTACTGCC
This sequence comes from Epiblema foenella, assembly GCA_963556455.1. NCBI lineage: Eukaryota > Metazoa > Arthropoda > Insecta > Lepidoptera > Tortricidae > Epiblema > Epiblema foenella. The sequence continues at coordinate 9,910,224 of OY747122.1, read as the reverse complement.
CACTGCCTTTCAGAAGGCCATATTAATAAACTCTGTAAATCTAGTAATTGAGGCCCAGTGGCCTTTGTAAAGATCAAAAGGTAGACAAATAATTGAATTTAAAAACACATGCTAATATAATCATAATTATACCCTGAAAGTTTCACTTCAAACCTACAAATTTTTACAATAATTTACCAAGGTCAAATGGCAACTTCAACAACTAACAACACATACTTGGGCGTTCGTAAGGCGCCGGGCCTACTATCTCTAAATACAAAGCTACTAACCTGGAAGTGCGGAAGGCACACAAGGCCGGTGGAGCTCCACGGGGCCCAGCACAAGCTCATCCTTGATCCGGTGGTCTGCATACAGCTCGCACAAACCCGCACTGTCCTCACGCTCCGCCTCCTCCTTCACATGTGCCCCGGTCTCCTCATTGTCATACTCCTCAGCCTCCTCTTTCACACACACCTCCTCCGCCTCAGTCTTCACACACAATGTTTCTAGTGACATGATACCTTGTGGTTTTAACGCTGGAATGACTATCCTGCACCTGCAATGCAATATTCAGATACTGTCTTACAGCAACATCCAGAGAGCTTTGATCTGAATGTGTTACAAGAGGTTTTAAAACTAAAACAAGGATAATGGTACGGCAAAGATGTAATCCACGCTACTGTCTGTAAGTTGGAAGTTAAATTACATATACAAAATAAGGGTGATTGCGAAGACCAATCAAGTAAACTGGAGGAAATAAAAAAGAGACAAACAGAACACTACCTGTGCCTTGGTGACTTACAATCACCAGTCAACACTGACTTATTTATATACCACTGCGAACAAGTAACATGAAGCCTTAGGGAAAACGAGTGGTTACACTAAGACGCGACCGCCGGATGGGTGGGAATAAACGCCACGCTATTAGTAATGGTCCATTGGTCGTAGTCGTATTATAACTGAATTAAATTGAGGTATTTTGGTATTTACCTCGATTAAATAAAAGTCACGTTATAGTTTTAACCAAAGAGAATATAACCACTACGGCTGCCAATTTCATATTATTTCCTCAGTAAACTTCGTAGATAAGGTATGATACCCCTCTTGACATATTCACTAGACTGAAATTTTGAATCACCTTTTATCTGTCATTTTTCACAGGAAATAAAAAGAAATACTTAAGAGGCCTTATAACTTTTAAAATGTTTTGATTTCAAATTATAACAAAGTTCAAATTATCACTTTTTAAAAATATGGTAGAGAAAGAGACTGGATTGCACATTAAGATTTTGAGAACAGATTGTGGTACCGAGTATTGTAACAGCAATATGTCAAACTTCCTTAAACAGCATGGTATAATTCACCAGACATCAGTGCCTTATAGTCAAAGTCTAAATGGGGTCACTGAGAGAGCCCAGAGGACTATTTTCGAAAAAGCTAGAGCTATGTTGCAGGAATCTGGTTTGAGTGATCGTTACTGGGGCGAGGCTGTAATGACAGCTATTTACTTAAAAAATAGGTCCCCTAGTAGATCTTTGTCAAACAAAATACCTGAATGTGAGTGGACTGGATCAAAGATTGATCTAAGTCACTTGCGAATATTTGGCTGTATAGCATATTCACAATTTCCTGATGTCAAAAGGCGTAAACTTGATGCTAAAGCCAAGCAATACATTTTTGTTGGCTATGGCGAAACATGCAAGCGATATATTATTTATTTATTTATTTGGGAAACAAACAGGCAAAAATATTACATCAAGTTAATCATAATAAACATAACATTAGCCAAACAGTCTCCACTACTGACTAATACAAAATCTGTTGCTCAGACCAAAAAACGAAACTTCAAAATAACACAATATGCTAAGAATTGATAATTTACACAATTAATACAAAATCTGTTACTCAGACCAAAAATCGAAATATCAAAATAACACAATATGCTAAGAATTGATAATTTACACTATGTGACACAAGAGAAACATGCATGTATTTAAAGAGTTACGATACCTACAGAGCATCATTCAAGACATAACACTTAAGTTGTTAGTTTTTTTTTTTTTTTTGTTTTATATATAGATTGAGTGATCCATGTAATCCTCGTAAAGTTATTTACTCACGTAGTGTAGCGTAAGACTACACTTACAGCTAAACAGGCTAGAGAGGATTTTATTTCACATGACCCAATTAATTGTACAATTTTTAACAATAATAATAATTCTGTTTTATTAAATAATGATAATATTGAAAATAATGGTCATGTGCAGAGCAATAATAATAATAATAATAAAATCTTTATTTCGGACTTTGTTTCCATATCGTGTTAGTACAGCTTACACCTACGTATTAGTATTAAATTAAATTAAATTAATTTAAATGATAATGATAATATTAGTTCTTATACAGAAAATGAAAGCTGTGATACTAGTGATAAGTATGATAATGAAAACTGTGATACTAGTACTAAGTCTAGCCCTGTAAATGTTTCAGATGCGGAGTCGCCAGCACCATCTGTGCAGTCACCGCTGTCTGAGCTATCAGTATCATTTGTCGTTACGCTTAACTGTGCATATTATCTATTCTGGTTCAAGTGCAAGACGTGTTTCATGTCATTCTACATAAACACCGTCATTGGCCCGAGTATTAATACAAACATAACGACAAGACGTTTCTAATGCAAAGGTATATCATTGATACACATTTGCCATCTAATATCATGTGTTCTAATTATGTTCTCGTATAATTACTCTCATCTACTCCAACTATTGATACACATTTGCCATCTAATTATCATTTATTCTAATTATATTCTCGTATACTGACTCTCATCTATTGTCATTTGTTGGCGGGGCTTCTGGCCCCGCCACGGGCCTCCAACCTCCACTACAGCCCGGCCACTTTCCAACCAAGATCATTTGGCATATTCTTGGCCTTTCTCATCTGAACGATCTACATTCTAGATCGTTCCCTTTTCTTACATTCCTATGTCATCTTACAAGGATCATTCAAACACTCACCTGATTTTACTATACATTGTCCAGTATTCTAATCAGATTCTAATATCTTTAACACTTACTTCTTTGTCCAGCTTCTAGCCAAATCATTCTCAATTTCTACCTTTTTACCTTCCTTTTTTATGTTCTATTTCGTTGTCTATTTTTTAATGCACTTGACAGTCACACAGTGTTGCCAACCCACATCTACCTCGCCTGTCACACGCTCTCCATTTATTACTCAGAGGGGCTACCGCGACCAAAAACGAACGAAATTCGAATATCTCCCTCTCTGTCACATGAATCAGCAAGTACGACAGAGAGGGAGATATTCGAACTTCGTTCGTTTTCGGTTCGCGGTAGCACGCCAGAGGGGCTACCGCGAACCACAAACGAAGTTTTCCCTCTCTGTCTCACTTATATGCAAACTTGCAAGTGCGACAGAGAGGGAAAACTTCGTTTGCTGTCGCGGTAGCCCCCCAGGATCGCGTTCGTCGCGACATCACTCGCTTGATGAAAGTGGCGGTGATGAGGATGACGTTAACCTGCATTCAGACACCCTGTCCTCGCTGCCGGGCCTTTCACGTCGAGGAGGAGAGTTGATTACGTCGGTTGCTGCCGACGCGTCGACGTCTCGCCCCGTTAGGAGTACGAGAGGTATTTTACCAGGGAAATATGACGATTTCGTATTATCATCATTACTAGTCGCTGAGGCTCATGAGGATGAACCTCAAACATATCTCGAGGCTATCAGTTCACCAGAGAAATCTGAATGGCTCTCTGCCATGAAAACAGAGTTTGATTCTATGATCAAAAATAATGTGTGGGAACTGTAGACCGTCCTAAAAAAATCAATGCGGAGTTTATGCAGACGCGGATGTCGAACAAGTCGGTACAGGAACGACTTAGCGGCGGCGCGTGTGACTCAAATATTTGGATTTTATGTCCTAACATTTCTATAAGTCGATATAATAATCACATCTCTAGCTACCAAAATAACCTATTTTTATAGTCGAAAATAATCGAAACAATCACTTATTTTATTCTACTTTGCCACTAATCGTATTCTTTGGATGATTATTAACTAAATACTCACCAGAAGAAGTTGATCATGTTAATAATAACAAATATTTCAGTGAAAATGTAAACATACCGGTGAAACGACTAACTTTTCTGATTTTAAATTTTGTCGCGCCACAAAACCAACGACACTGCACTTTACGCATTATGTCCTTGACCAACTTAATCACTGCACATAATTATAAAGCTGTAAGTAATAAGTAAAATACACAGACTTTACAGAGAAATATTTATACTCTAAGGTAAAATATTTCATAGTTGCTGCCGTTTATTATTTGCGTATTACATTTGTGGTTTCGATCAGGATAATAACGGACATACTACAGCAATTACGACATACATTACATTATTATATCTATGATCTTAGTTATTCCTGGGTTGTTCTTTTAGGTAATCATTACTCCCGATTCATTCTCAAATTGTTGCAGGGATTTCTAAACAATCCGATCAGCTACAGGAAACAAGCGATGCAACGTTACAAGACAGGGGGCAACATTCATACGTCATCACCAAATACAATATGGAAAAAACGCATAAGGAAACACAGAATAAAATATCATAGTATAAAGAGGCGGTCAAAAAGCTTCATCCTCAGTCGTGTGGTGGCGCAATGAAGGCTAGTGCCGGAGCTTTGACGGTATTGGCGCTGGCGGTGCTGCTGGCGCTGCCGAGCGCCGCTCGCGCCGGTGCATGCTTTTCTCACACAATACCACCCAAGATAATTATAAATGCGCGCATATCTCCCGCGTCTTATGACGTTCACACCACGAGGTATGGTGAGGATACTATAATCTTACACTGCTCCGGCGTGAACGCTGAAAACCTTCAGATTCATAGGAATGGAAAAACGGCAGATGCGGTCAACAAAATAAATACTACCACAGTTCAGTTATTTACGAAGAAGCTGGAACTTGGTGTATATAAATACGGCTGTAGAGATCTGGCCAATGGCTGCGAAGACGCTCTGACGCTGGAAGTGGTACCGGCGATGTCCATCGAGTCATCAAGAGCTTACCCCAGACTAATCGAGGGACGGATTTCTGCTTTTGTACCACTCGGAGAAAACTACGAGGTATTTTGCAGTAGCAATGATGCGGCGTCTCTCCACATTACAAGTAATGATAATGAGCTACACGCTGAGGTCGTTAGTAAAACTACTGTAAAATACGTGACACGAGCGGAACTCGTACACGATGAAATTTATGTGTGCTCTGGTGAAGGGGTTGGGCCAGACGATGAATACATCGTTGAGGAATCGCTCAGAGTGAGAGTGGGCTATTATCCCGGGGTCAAACAATTCTGGTGCCTCATCAGTGAATGGACTAACCTCGAATGCTACTGGAACTATACTTTTACTAACTTAGAAATGAAGACTGTTAAGTTAAGGTATAAAGAACGCAACGATAAAGACGCGGTGCATTTTTGCGAAGGAGAGTCCGATTCTACAGACGACGCGTGCGAAGACGATATTCAAAAAAGTTTTTTTTAAACCGAAAACGTTACATTCATAGTGATAGTTTGTAATGAATACGTGTGCGATAATCAGACGCTCTCTCTCAACACCCGCTCAATGATAAAACTGGACTCTGTTTCGGAACTAACAGTATTAGAACCACATTCGCGGGGCGGGCTTCTGAGGTGGGACAATCATGTCTCGGGGTATTCTGACGCTCTGGACTACTTGGGTCGCGTGCAAAACTTGCGTGTATAAAGTAGAATATCGAATGACGATGTTCAGGGAAAAATGGCGACAGGCGATATCATCGCCTACACGCTGTGACGACCGGTTTTGCGGGTTTCGATTGAGCCTCCCTTACCCAGACTCCGAATATGAGGTTAGGGTGTGCGTTAAATTGACGGAAGCGACTGATGATAGATTGTGGTCTCAACCTAAGGCTGTACTCGTGTCCACGGAGCCCAGAGAGGAGTGTGCGTGTAGCATTGTGTCAGCTCAGACACCAGCGACTGTCTCCAGCGAGGCTTCGTGTGAAGTTTGTCGGCTCACAGACGACGCTAATACAGGGTCTCTAGCGTTAAAAACTAAAATTAACGCTATGAAGAAGAAACTTGCTAAAATAGAAAAAATTAAGAGTAAAAGAAACGGCATCTCTTAAGTTCAGTACCCTCAAACTTAGAAGTATTGCGGGCGAGGACGGGCATTTCGGAATATACTTTTCTCAAAAATGGCCCGCAAAGTGAACATTACTCGCTACATATTGGACGGTAAAGTGTATAGTTTAAGGTCAGATCAAAATTAAAAAATAAAAAACATTGCAGGCCGCCTGGAATGTTACATATAAATTCCTTTATTTGTCGAGTTCCAAATTTTTTAAAAAGTGGAAACTGGCATATTAAAGACGGCACAGGTCGTGTTCAGCCCATTGAACTCGTATTTTTCTGTTTGTAAACGCGACGTTTTTGTATCCTTGAGAGAGCACAGCGTTCGCTACTGAAAGTCATACACTCGAAAGGCCGCAGGCACCCGACCTATGAATTGTATAAGGAAAGTCAAGTGTTAAGTGTGCGGCAACTATACATTCTGCGATCCACGGTCATAGCTCACAAAATTGTTGTCAACTTACCCGACTACAACAACCGCTTGCTAAAACGCAACTTCCAAATTCCTCTTCCTGCAGTTGCATCAAACTTTGCAAAAAGACTGGGTACCCATATGTGCTTGTTCATATATAGGAAGGTAAATCAAGCCTGTGACTTAAAAACTCGTACTATAAGGATGGTAAAAACTGTAACTTACAATTGGTTAAGCTCTTTAAACTATTATGAAACAGAAAAAATAATCAAATAAACAAATTTACACACCTCTCACCCACTCTACACGCTAATTAATACATACACACACTCGCTTATTAACACACTCATACCGTTACACTTACGACGAGTACCTAATAATTATTAAAAGTCTAACTTTTTAAATTTCAACTCCACGATTGGTTTATTTTGTTTTGTTTCTGTACATTCTTCTTAGTTTATAATGTTTTTGTCTTTAGCGCAAGATATTCAGTTAAATGGCAATCGGATCTTGTGTCAGCCTACGATACAGGCCTAGCCTAGTGTAGGGGTCACAGAAAAGTGTTTTAATTTACTTTGTCATGCAGTGTCTGTAACATTTTCTTTTTTTTTATATATTTTGATCGTTTGGTAATGTTAATAGCACTGTGTATAAATAAACTATTTTGTATTTGTATTGTATTGTATTTGTGTCTCAAATAGTTTGCGTTTTTCGATGGGAAAATACACTTGCGATTCTGTTAAAAAAAAAACGGCGGGAAAACCATCAGCGCTCCTGGGCAGACAATAAACCTGACCTTTAAGGACTGCACTATGTCCAATATGACGTTTAATTTTAAGTAATTTGCGGTATCCTCAGTTTGTGCATAATAAAACTTAACTTTAATTTTGCTCTTTTTTATTCCCCCATTTTTCGAGATTCGAGAAAAACACTATATTAGCCTCGGCCGGAATGGCAATTGCAGGCTTCGTATTATAATTAGACGGACTCGCAAGCTCGTCCGTTTAAACAAATACTCAGCCTGCAATTGACTCCTTCCCGGCCACGGCAATAATGTACTATTGTAACGTTTTTACTTCGTGACAAATAACAGTTGTTACTTTTTATCGGTAGATCACCGTGATTTTTTAACAGTGAGGTTTTTATTACTCATATCTAAAATAGAGGTACCTACGTTGCTTAACCTGCACAATCGGTTATAGCTTTTTTTTTATACAACGCCGGTGGCAAACAAGCTTACGGTCCACCTGATGTTAAGCGGTCACCGCAGCCTATAGACGCCCGCAACTCCAAAGGAGTCACGTACGCGTGCCGACCCTTTATAAAATTTGAGGATGCACTGTGTTAACAGCAGAAGGGACTTTAGGTATCTCGCTCTCAACACAGTGCATCCTCGGGAGCTCCAAGGTTTACAAATAAATACACAATAATTATATGATATGTTATTTATTGTTACCGTCAATATTCACAAACTTTCTTAACTAATATTACACTTAAAATCACAACAATAACAATAGGTATGCTGACACCAAGTAAGAAAAACAATAAGTACGAATTTTCTAGAAAATGGACCAAATTCATAATCAAATGGTGAAGAAAGTAACTCAAAAGAATATACAGGGTGTTCGGCACATGGACAGTCATAATTTTTCTGGGTGCTAGTAGGGTATTTGGGTCATGGTCAGATTTAGGTTCGTTCGGTTCCTGTATAATACCAATACATAGTTATGTAGTCTTAAAAGGGGATATCTGTCCGTTTTCCGCAAAATGCATCTTTGTATGGAACAATCGTCATTTACTATGACGCGAGAGGTCCTTGGCGTCACGGATCTCTAGCGCTCTCGCTCTAACAACATTAAAACGGTTGTAGATTCGTTATTTTTTGAGATACGAATTTGACCATTTGGCATATTTTTTCCGTGTTTCCTTTGAAGTAATAATCAATTTTGAGTCAAGAGTCAACCACCCTGTAGTGACAATTGAAAGAGCGACCGTAATCTCGTAGTTTGGTTTAGGGGCCCGCCGCTGCACGCAAACACAAGATTACCTCAAGTTATAACTGTCAAAATACTGTCATTGTTGTTAACATTGTGAAAAACCCCTCGTACGCATATTTCAAAGCTAATTGTGGATGGCAAATAGCCAGGGGCGCTACCGCGACGAACAGCAAACGAAGTTTTCCCTCTCTGTCGCACTTGCAAGTTTGCACATAAGTGAGACAGAGAGGGAAAACTTCGTTTGTGGTTCGCGGTAGCCCCTAAAACGAACGAAGTTCGAATATCTCCCTCTCTGTTGCACTTGCTTATTCGTGCGTGAGAGAGGGAGATATTCGAACTTCGTTCGTTTTCGTTTCGCGGTAGCCCCTCAGGTCCCAATTTACAAAGTTTATTTTGACAGATGCGTTCCTCCCAGTAGATGGCGCTCTCATAGACAACTGTCAAAATCAATTTGACAGTTGCCAACCCCATTATTATCATTTACTGATATTCTTCTCAATCAACTTTTCATTGTTGTTATCCTGTCCCGTCAGCGAGGAGACAACAGTAACCAGTAACCGAGTTTCTTACAAAAATGTTTATAAATATGAACTTCAAACATGCTCAAGAGATGACCCGTGTCCGAATGGATTTATACTCATCGCTAAACTCATGTTTGGTAGATTTGAACTCTATAAAATCACAGTTTTAAAGACAGGGTGACCACTATTTACTACAACCAAAATTCCCTGACTTTTCCCGGTTTTCCAGAAAGTGGTTACCCTGAAAGAGTGACTCAGGAGACGTAATCATAGTGACGAACAACAAAGAACAGTTGATCCACCCTCTTCATTTGTGATGGACCTTGGGTGAGCATTGCGAAATTTAAGGTCATAGTGGTGCAAGACCAGGGACCTATTTCTCGAAGCTAAAAGCTGCAAGTGGAAGTCTCTTTTCAATACCTTTTAATAGAAAGAGACTTCTACTTATAAATTGTAACTTTTAGCTTCGAGAAATCGGCTCCTGGACGCAGTTATGTTGTAGAATGAGATGAAATATGTCTTCCGCCCTTTAAACATTTTTCTAAGAGATTCGGTTACTGTTGTCTCCTCGCTGACGGGACAGAATAACAACAAGAAAAAGTTGATTGACCCATTTATTAGAATCCACCAAAACTGTAAACAACTGCCTACTGAAGTATAATAGACGTGTCACACACGCCTTTAAGGTCTAATATCGCTCGACATGTTTCAAACCAATATGTGGCCCTTAATCATGAGAACCAGCAGCGAAGCGACGCGTCTGTGACGAGCGTGGACGAGACTTTAGCATGTGACGTTGTGAGTGTTGTGTGTAACGACTTTGAATAATAGTGACGAAATTGAGGGTGGATTCTCGCCCCCCGCACCACTGCCGCCGCCCACATCAAGCAGCCAAGCGAGCCGCGCAGTGGTACACGCGCGCCCGTCGCTGCTGGTTCTCATGATTAAGCGCCACGTATTGACCCGAAACATGCCGAGCGATAATCGACCTTAAAGGAGTGTGACCCGTTTATTATATATGAATACGTCTGAAACTCACGGGAGTTTACAGTACTTTCATCTCACGAGCGCGGGTTAGCCGTTTACCTTTTTTTTAAATTAAAATTAGGTAAACAAAGAAGCAGCGGTCGTAAAAACACATACATTAAATTCGCATTATTTCACACGAGAGATCAGAATAAGTGACAGGTAGTGACTATGACAAATATTTTTTTTAAAACTGAACCGACTTCTTACCATCTCTGCCTCCTTGGGTTTTTTAATGTTCAGTCAGCGTCATATAGTATGTAGCAGCCAAAGTGGCCAAATAGTTCGGTACATCATATATTTTGTATGGTGTCCCTAACTTTTTGGCTACTTTGGCTGCCACATACTGTATGCCGCTGACTGTACAACTTTTAAATGAATGAAACGAATCGTATAATAAAAAAATATTGATGCCTTATCATTTAAATATATATATGAGTGTAAATACAAATTAAGACGCCGGCCGCCGGCAGCTGCAGCGCGTGTTTCCATTACTGAATCCTTAGAATTTCATATCGAGTTTTATGATAATTTTCAAATTTCTTTGCATTTTTTGAGAAAACCACTATAAAAGCCTCGGCGCGAACAGGGATCGACGGCCTCGTTAACACTCGGCCATCTATAACTACTCGGTCGGCAATGCCCTATTTCGGGGCCTCTGCAGTAATGTAAGTACTATTTTTTATGTAAATGGATGAATCAACTATTCTTTGTTGCTCGTTACCATGGTTACGTCTCATGAGTCACTCTTTAAAACTATTTTATAGGATTCAAATTTATCAAACATGAGTTTGAGCGATGAGCTTAAATCTATTTGTACACGGATCATCTCTTGAGCATGCTTGAAGTATATTATAAACATTTTTCTAAGAAATTCGGATACTAATGTCTCCTCGCTGACGGTACAAAATAACAACAAGAAAAAGTTGATTGACGGATACCTACTTAAATGAATCTGTAAAGACCTCCCGGGCGGGTAAAAGGGATTTGTCCTAAATAGTCTGTTTACAGTTTTGGCACAATTCTATTTATGTCACACCTGGCCATAAAGTGACAATTACCGCACGCTTCGCGCGCAGAAACTCCTACTTTGACATAAAATTTTGTATTTATCTCGGGCGATAATTAAGAGTCTCAGATCGCATAATTATCGCCCTTGTCTTCGGCTCGGGCAAATACCTGCGATCTGAGACATTCTTTGTTTTACCGCCGTTGGTAAGTAATGTACTATTACAAATGTAGAGAATTTGAACATACGAGGGGTTAAAAATTTAATAAAAATTAACAATTGATTACATAATAATATCGACATTCATTTTGTGTGGTGCTGCTGCAAATGAGGAAAATCGAATTGATACCTACAAGTTAATTTATTTAATGAAATTATCCTAATTAAGTACCATTCTATATAAAAAATAACATGTTTTTGGAACAATGGTTACAGGGGTACCCTATTACTTATTCTTAAACGAGCAACAAGAAATTAGTTAAATCCTGAGTCACTCTAAAACTGGATGTTTTTATGCAATAATGTGTCAACCTACTAATTCAATTCAATTCTTTATTCATGAACAATATACATTGTGTTTGAAATATTCATAAATAATGGTCATACATAAAACAAATTATCCTCTAGTATTTAAATGAAGTAAAAATAATAAAAATTACAAATCACTACACTTAACTATACAGCTTACAACAATGTCCTTTCAGTTCAATCAATCAAAAATTGTACATGTCAGAATAAATAATAACAAATGATTTAAATTATGCAAATATCTCTTGAACCTGGGATCGGATACCGGTATTTTCTCCATAGAAAAATACCGGTATTATTACGGTCACCGGTTCATTATTTCGTTTTTAATGGGACAATCTAATAATACGACGTTGTTACCTAAATACATGATTCAGCCCTACGTAAAGAGCAAAAAATAATCCAAAATATTGGGCTAATTCAGGATTTTTAAAAAATACCGGTATCGGTCCCTGTCTTGAACACTATAACAGCATCGGGCTAATAAGAAGCGTTTCAATTTACGTTTAAAGAGGTACCAATTCGTAATGGCTTTTAGTTCAGTGGGCAATTTATTAAATAACGAGACAGCTTGATACCTAGCACAATGCTTCACAACTTTGAGTTTTGGACAGAAACCGTGTGCAAGTAGGAAAACCTATAGTAGGTTAACACATTATAGCATAACAGCACCCAACTGTCGTTTTATAGGGTTAAAAACTACGAAACATGAGTTTTAGCTATGATTATAAGACTATTTTTGAGGGTAATTTCTTGAGCATGCTAGAAGTCGCGAGAAGGCGGTTGGATTATGACCGAATTCTTGGTATTTAATAAAGGCATTTAGTACGCCTGGGTCATAGTCAGTTGTAAAAACAAAAGTTGTCCACCCGGTGGTCAATAGTTAACGGCTTATGTACATATAAGTTGTTTTTATTACATGGATTTATAGTTACGTAAACACCGTTTATGCGGGTTACTAGACCAACCCAAAATTAAGCTTTGTGTTTGATATGTCCACCGAAAAGACGCGAACCTAAATCTGACAATGACCCGCCTACATTTCAATTGATTCCGTTGTGACACGAAAGTTACTAATAATAATTTTCGAGTCACAATCAATTAAAATGTAGGCGTATTAAATGCCTTAACTATGTGCCACAAGTTTGGTCCTCATCCGGTTACTGTTGTCTCCTCGCTGACGGGACATAACAACACCAAGGAGTTGATCGACAGATTTTTTTTTTTTTTCAAAAAGGTACACACAATGTTTCCAATTTCAATTTTACTAAGACAGTTTGTTGGTGAGACCGCGCTCATTTCAACGGGTCTACTATCAATCACCTGAGTTGCATAACTAAGTAATACTTGTAATTTATCAAGTATTAAATCGATTTTCCATAAACAATAGCTTAAACAATAAACTGGCATAATGAAGCGGGCATGAACTTACAAGACATATGTGCCCCTCCCAAAAAAAGGTACACATTATCTATGTGAATAAATTTCGAAGGGGAATCGGAAGCTACACCACGACCTTAGGGAGTACCCACCGTTACCCTACACGGAACTGGGCGGTGTTAAACGGTGCAACAAAAACTTATGTCTTTCGCGCACGACAAAACGGGATGCAACACTCTTCGGGAATGGCATTTTTAGACAAATCTCGATAAATATCTGACTGTGTGCGGTTTTATTAAATTTCCTCTTGACAGAGTTTAGATGACACAAAATACCATGGTTTTAATTTAATTGTGTCGTTTAATAATGCGTTGTTTTAGTAGGCTGAGTAAAATAAAGACTCAACTTTGGATTTTTTTTCTATAGAGAAAATTTTAAGCTATCATGTTTCGGCTATAGTCAGAAACACAGTCATATAGTCAAGAATCATATATATGAAAATCAATCCTTATTGTTTCCTCGTCTAGGCAGAACACCGTTTCAAAAATATTTCTCGTTGCACGGTGGTATCCCTCCCATATCCGTGTGCCTTCCAAATATATCTATTATAATTTGTCTTGTCTATCCTGGTATGAATTAGCGCATGCCCGCACAATTATAATTCATAATAATTAACATGTATTATGTACAAACCTATTCTTACATCTAACCAGATATAGAATAACGTCAAAGAAAAAAAAATGTGTAATCTAGTACTTTCATATAGATCGCAAATCAATGGGACCTACCTTATAAGTTTCTGTCAAAAAGTTTTGGTACAAGCTTTTTTGTCGACTGTACCTACCTTTTTTAGGGTTCCGTACTCAAAGGGTAAAACGGGGTCCTATTACTAAGACTTCGTTGTCCGTCCGTCCGTCTGTCACCAGGCTGTATCTCATGAACCGTGATAGTTGGACAGTTGAAATTTTCATAGATGATGTATTTATGTTGTCGCTATAACAAAAAATACTAAAAAATAAATATTAAAGGGGGCTCCCGTACAATAAACGTGTTTTTTCGCAGTTTTTATAGATAATGATGCGGAAACCTTCGTGCGCGAGTCCGACTCGCACTTGGCCGGTTTTTTTCTAGCCATCAACTACTTGTGGAGACGGTTCCAATGAGCCCAAACACGACGGGCTTATCTTGTGTAGTTTAAGAGTAGCTATGGTCTTCTGCGTCCATCAGATCAGCTCGGTGGTAAAGTTCGTACGAAACTCTTAAGGCCAAATTCTGTCAAACTAACGCAATCAAAAAACGATTAAGAGCTCTGACTATAAGGTAGATTCTAGCTTGCGTTCATTTGACAGAATTTGGCCTTACATTTGCGGATGTAACCATAATATTGGATTATAAGTGGTACACTAGTACCCAACTGATAAGGCGCGTCGTGAATCTTCGTTCGCGCCGAAAAGAAAGTATCGCTCCGAAGATTAACGAAAGAATGCTTAAAACTTACAATTAACCTTAGATCACTACTATAAGGTTCATAATACACTGTTCATAATGCGCGTGCACTCGATCAGAAGTATGGCGGCTGACTAACATGCCACGCGGCGCGCGCTAACATGGCGGCAGCTGCGGACCAATAGCGGTGCAGGAACAAGAAGCGCGGTGCGTGGAGCGTGCCGATTGGTCAATAGCATTTCCCGCGCTTTAAAAATTCATCTTCTGCGCAGGTACATCGGTAAGCCATATCAGTTGGGTACTACTGTACTAAACACATTATTTTTTCTCTGACATTACATCTATAATATCTGGTGAAATACATTAAATACATAGAACATCGAGACAAAATATTGTGGGTTCACGTTCAAATACAAGAACCAAGAATAGGCTCATAATGTGTATGTCAGTTTTTACATTTACTCGTATCTTGTAAAGCATTATTTGGTCGGATTTAATTATTAATACCTACGTACGGTTCAAGGCCGAAAGACAACTATGAAAAAAAAAGAAAAAAATCGATTTTTAAAGTAAAATTTGTACCAGGGCTCGGAACCGGTTTTTACTTTTACTATATTTTTTTTTACGTTATAGGGGGCAAACGAGCAGACGGATCGCCTGATGGTAAGCATTTACCGTCGTCCATAAACACCTGCAACAAAAGAGTCGCAAGTGCGTTGCCGGCCTTTCAGAAGGGAATACGCTCTTGAAGGTTTGAAGGTCATATCGGTCCGGAAATACCGCAGGCGACAGTTCATTCAGTTCAGTTCAGTTGAAATATCTCCTAAAGTACTTATCGTATTTTTCCATATTGTTTCAATTTTTTTTGTTATTAAGTACGAAAAAGTATCGAAAAACGCAACTAATCGAAATTTTTACAAGAAAATTATAATAATAATAATATAACCGGTTAATTGTATGAATACCACCAAATTATTCGCCGTCCCTTCCCATCGAACTGCTTACGCAAGGAACAGATTTATTGCGAGAGCGTGTAAAAATTATAACGAGAAATATTCTCATATTGACTTGTTTTTCATTCCTTCAGTAAAAAAATTTGTTTCTGCAATTAATAAATCAATCAATTAATAATTAATAATAAATGTAATAAAAGTTAATTAATTCATATGTTAACATAATACTAATAGAATAGTCATACCTGCTTCATAGAAATTACTAAAGTTTTGTAAGGTCAATTTTGTGCATGGTACTTTATATTCTACTTAAATCAACTTTTTTTTTTTTTTTTTAATTGAATTGTATAAACAAGTCTTGTCTGAGCAACCATAATGATATAAGCTCATTAGTGGAAACTGGTTTGGCTTTTGTATAATTTTAAATGTAAGTATTTTGCATGAATTATTTTACGCTGTTTGTTTCCCATTATCAATAAATAAAAAAAAAAAAAAAAAAAAAAAAAAAAATACGAAACCGGTTTCCGAGCCTTGATTCGAGTCGATTGAATAAATCGGAGAAACGATTATTTACAAAAGAAAAATGATGCGCGGTTTAGTTTGTTTACATTTAATTAAATACCAAATAAAATAGAGTACTTATAATCAATCATATTTCATTCAAATAACGAGGAGAGAGAGAATAAAAACGATTGATTATATGTAATCTTTGCCCGAATAATTCTGGCCAATGTCTTTTAGCCTTGACTCGCACAAAGCTGCCATAGAAATTTCTTTACATAAAAATATCTTAAGTACGTATATCATTAATAATTTATACTAATTTTACTAATTTTGTGTCAATTTCACATACAATAGTGTCCGCTAATAGGAATAAACGAAAGATCATTTTAGTTCTTAAAACTATACCTTAAAGTAGTTCTTGAACGGTGAAAACTGTCAAATTGAAATTTAAATAACACATGAAATAATCACCAAATTAGAACATTTAATATACCCTAATAAGCAATTGTGCAATGGGTGTCACAACATAATTTTGACGATTGTTATCCTTGCAGGAAATAAAATTTACACCGTTAACCGAACAATTTGCCCAGGAGGGTAACTTTGCCCACTGAGAAACTAAAACTTAGTGTTGGATGTTTCAATCCAGTTCACGATTGAAATTATCGAATTGTCTTTGCCGGGCTTAGATCAGTGGGCTGATATACCATCTAAAACAAAATTGGGCGTATTTACGGTAAGTATATAATTTCTGTTACAGGTGTTGCATATCTTAACTTTATAACGTACGTTTAACCTACTACCCATATTCAACTTGTGTGTTCTATTGGTAAATTTGCCCATCATAAACGCCCTCAAGTGTTACAAACTGGGACCAGTAAAAAATCCACCAGCTAAAAACACGTTCGTAAAAATAATATATTTACAAATTCTTTAAAATTAATATCACTAACTTTATTCATAATAAAATGGTAATATGACAACATGGCAGCACTATAACAAATAATAGAAGTTACACTATATGGTTTAAATGCACTGGCGTAAAAAATAGACAAGAATTTATTTCAACTAATTCATCTATTAGACAATTCTGGAGAGCTAATGTTAAAAAATAAATGTTTTGTCCTTTTCTTACAAACAAATATGTTAAAGTGACAAATAAAGAGAACATTTTTAAGGCGGCATTTTGATATAATACGGTTCAAAACCGCATCGCTAGTCTGCTGCATTTTTTCTATTTATACAGTATTTGACAATTGTTTTTGTTTATGGCACCATAAAGATAAATTACCGGTATTATCTCATAAGTCGACTAAATATAAAATATTTGTTATAATTACTTAACTAATTTTAATTGTAATTTAATTACAGACATCCATTTCTCCATTAAAAAGGTAATTATTATTTTTATCTCACATTTTCATAATATTCTATCTTTGCCCAGGTAGTCCGTTTGGGAACGTACGTATGTTTTATGCCTTTGACTGTACGCGTTTGGTTTAAAAAAATGCTTAAAAACAGATAAAGCATTTTTTTAGAACATCGTCATTATTCTCCAGAATTGTATAATAGAAAATCTTATTTAAATTATTTACAGTTTATTTAGTTATCATACATATACTTTGTGTTTTATTGTGTTACTAAGGCACTATACTATAAACATACAAATTGTAAGGAAAGGCAAGATTTGAGTGCAAGAACAAGGAGATCGACTTAAAAAGAGATTTGTCGGTACATTAGGTAAAAAAAAAAAAGTACTCGTCGAGAAAATGAGACATTTCCATTTCTATGGTCTATATTAAAACAAAATATTGTATAAGGTATAAAAAACATTGACATAAAACGAAAAATAAACAGGTTGTCGATATTTGGACGAAACGACGAAGACCAAAAACAAGCCAACCGCAGAACATAGTTAAAAAGACCAGCGATATCAATAATTTCATTAAATGGCGTCGCATAAGGAAATAATTGGTTGATTATTGCATTTTCATACGGACGAGGCGGGGCAGTGCAAAAATAATCGCCTAATTTTTTCCTCATAAGCTCATAACACCGGATTGTTTAAAATATGGTATTTGCAGATTAATTTGTTGGTTAAGTTTAGTAATTGAAAGACTGAAACATTTTAATATTCGAAAAACAAAATTAGGCCTTCTGGAATTAAGGCTTTGGCAAGAAGTCGTGCTGAGATCTAGGATTATTGGGCAAAATGCAATTAAATCGTAATGAAAACTTAGTGAAATTTCATTTACTAAATTAAATAATCACTTGTTTCACGGGTCCGCCTCGACAGTGGGAAGTAAATGTAACGAGTGAATGTAAGAACGTATGCTATCGAATCTTTTTTTTATTCAAAAGGGATTGCTCTTGGCCAACATCTAGCCCGGAAGCAAAGATAAGGCCGGCGGTGAAACGAGACCTCCAAGAAGATGCCTATAGTATTATTGTGGTATCTTTCTAATATGTCCGAAAAGCCTTAAAACGCTTATCGTTAGCAGTTCAAAACGAAAACAAGCATGAAAAAAGATAATTGCACAAATAGCTACCTTCCGTTCTAGATGATAAGGTTCAAGTTGTAATGACTTGGCAATAAAACAGTAGCAGCCTTTTGCCACGCGCTATGCCGGCCGACTACCTGGGCAAGCTCCGACCTTTTATTGACCTTTTACAACTTGTACCTTATCATCTACAACGGAAGGTAGCTATTTATGCGGATTATCTTTTCTCATACTTCCTTTCGTTTTGAACTGCTAATGATAAGCGTTTTATTGCTTTTCGGACATATGTGATAATACATATTGAAAGGAACCTTATGGCGGCCGGCACTTACGCCTTTATTGCCCCTATTCCAATACAATAGTGAATAGGTGTAACGTAAGCGCCTGCCGCCATAAGGTCCCTTTCGATGTGGATTATCACATATTAGAAAAATACCACTATACCTAGTTGGAATAAAATGCCAATACACAACATCATGTTGAAACTAGTGAGATTGCCAGCCGCCATAATTTACTATGTTCTGCACCGAAATTACCTTGATCATTTTATTCTATGCCGTGGATCTTGTATATGTTATACATTGTAGATTCAACAATAACAACATTGTCTTGAAATGATTTAAAGTACGAAATGACATCGTAAAACGCAATTAACCGAATTTTTTAACCGGTTAATTGTATGAAGACTAAACCGGTTTCCGAGCCCTGTTGCGCTCAAGATGCTTACGCCTGCGAGTGTGAGCACCGTGAGCGCGGTCCATGACATCATTAATGACCAGAGCTCGGAATAGGTAGTGCCTATTTACCTAAACTTCGCGCGAGGACGTAACTAAGAGTGGTTACAAGCACCAAAAATAATTATTTCTTTTTAATGAATGCGGGATTTCCCGGGATTTACTGTATTATTCTAGAGGCTTAATAATAAATAAATTACTTATAAATCTTGTTATATTGCATATTATTTGTTTAATTACCTTTAATTAAAAATAAAATATGGATCAAATTGAATCAAAAGGATTCCGAAATCTGATCTTTTTAGTTGACTTAGACAGAAACTGATTGTTATTTAAAGGTAATTAAACAAATAATATGCAATATAACAAGATTTATAAGTAAAGCGAAATGTATTAAGCCTCTAGAATAATACAGTAAATCCCGGGAAACCTCACATTCAATAAAAAGAAGTAATTATTTTTGGTGCTTGTAATCACTCTTAGTTACGTCCTCCCGCAAAGTTTAGGTAAATAGGCACTACCTATTCCGAGCTCTGTTAATGACGTCACAACATCACATGTCACCGCTGTGACCGTGAAGCGGTACGCCCGTGAGCGCTGTGAGCGTGATTCGGAAGAGGGCTTAGTTAAGTAGACATGACAGCCACGTCATGTCATGACAAAGTTACTGTTGAACCTTAAAACATATCATAATGCGCGGGCGAGCCGCATCCCTGGTGCGTCGGGTGCGGGACAGTCCCAATACCTTTCTGAGAATGATAGCGGACAAGCCTGACTGTGCTAATGTTACACTGTGCGAGGCTGCATTCTTCCGCCAGTGTAATCAATTGGTAGCACTATGTGTGCACTTAATATCTAGCTGCATTATGTATATAATTTCTATGTGTCAATGTTACACGAAATAAATGATTTCAATTCAATTCAATTCAATAAACTGATCAAGGAATATAGTTTCAACTACAAAAAAGCATCGACAAAACTGTTTACTTTGCCCGACACGCCGACCAAATAGAGGCAAAAAATTTCATTCGCTTTGACGTTGCCGTTCAAATTGACGCTGTCAACTTTGCCCGAACTCGCCAACAATTTAATCGGTAGTCTGGCTAATGAAAGCTGAGACTGAGATTTATTTAAAAGCTTAAATAGCAACTATAATATCTACGTCAAATGTTAAACGTTACGTAATTGTTGAGTCACTGGAGATACATATTGCTTAATCGTTTACTTTGAGTATCATTATTGTTTTATCACATTTTACAGTGTTGCAACACGAAGATTCTTAAAATTTGCCGGTATTAGAGTCTCGGCTTTCATTAGGCAGAGTCTATTCACATTGTTGATCGCGGATATTGATATTTATGGGTCATTGTCAACAAAAGTTGTCTACCCGGTGGTCAATAGTTAACGGCTTATGTACATGTAAGTTATGTTTTTATTGCATGGATTTATAGTTATGGAAACACCGTTTGTGCGGGTTACTAGACCAATCCAAAATTAAGCTTTGTGGCCCTTGACTTTTGATATGTCCACCGAAAAGACGCGAAAATAAATCTGACAATGACCCTTATTTATTTCATATTATTACATTACAATATAAATTACATTAATGTCAATCCATAAGAATGAATGATTATGATCGTCAAAGTTGTAACAATTGAGATTATTGATAAATTATACAATGCAAACAGAAAAAAAATATGTTGCTTGTCGCTACAACAACTTTGTCGTCAACTTTGCCCGAGCAATCAGTCGCCAACTAGTCAACTTTGCCCGACCAACATATTGCTTGATACGTTACTTTAAGTATCATTATTGTTTTACCACATTTTAAAGTGTTGCAACACGAAGATCTTTTAAATTAGCTGTTATTTTCTAGTCTCAGCTTTCACTAGCCAGACTCTATTCACGTTGCTGATCGCGGGTATTGATATTTATTTTTTTCATATCATTACATTACAATGTAAACTACATTAATGTCAATCCATAAGAATGAATAATTATGATCTTCAAAGTTGTAACTATCGAGATTATCGATAAGTTATACAATACAAACAGAAAAAAAAATATGTTGCTTGTAGCGTGTTGTCGTCAACTTTGCCCGAGCAATAGTAGCCGACTCGTCAACTTTGCCCGAGCAATAGTAGCAGACTCGTCAACTTTGCCCGACCAATAGTAGCCGACTCGTCAACTTTGCCCGAGCAATAGAAGCCGACTCGTCAACTTTGCCCGAGCAATAGTAGCCAACTCGTCAACTTTGCCCGACCAATAGTAGCCGACTCGTCAACTTTGCCCGAGCAATAGTAGCCGACTCGTCAACTTTGCCCGGCCAATACTAGCCGACTCGT
Organism: Epiblema foenella; assembly: GCA_963556455.1. NCBI lineage: Eukaryota > Metazoa > Arthropoda > Insecta > Lepidoptera > Tortricidae > Epiblema > Epiblema foenella. Next base: position 9,888,698 of record OY747122.1, on the reverse strand, counting down.
CAACTTTGCCCGAGCAATCAGCCGCCTCGTCAACTTTGCCCGACCAATACTAGCCGACTCGTCAACTTTGCCCGAGCAATAGTAGCCGACTTGTCAACTTTGCCCGAGCAATAGTAGCCGACTCGTCAACTTTGCCCGAGCAATAGTAGCCGACTCGTCAACTTTGCCCGACCAATAGTAGCCGACTCGTCAACTTTGCCCGACCATTAGTCGCCGACTATCTCGTTAGCGTTGACGTCGTCGATCGCCGGTATGCTGTCGGTCGCGATCGTGTTCGTGTTGTCGCGAGCGTTGCCGACAGGGTTGTCGACGTAGTTGTCGTCGGAGTAGAGGGAGTAGAGGCTCTCGCCGCTCTCGCGGATAGCGTTCAAAGTGACACTTACCCGCTCTATTGGTTCCTCGTTGCTGTTCACGTCCTCGTACCTGGTTAAAGAACAGGGTGTTACAGTAGTACCCAACTGATAAGGCGCGTCGTGAATCTTCGTTCGCGCAGAAAAGAAAGTATCGCTCCGAAGATTAACGAAAGAATGCTTAAAACTTACAATTAACCTTAGATCACTACTATAAGGTTCGTAATACACTGTTCATAATGCGCGTGCACTCGATCAGAAGTATGGCGGCTGACTAACATGCCACGCGGCGCGCGCTAACATGGCGGCAGCTGCGGACCAATAGCGGTACAGGAAAAGAAGCGCGGTGCGTGGAGCGTGCCGATTGGTCAATAGCATTTCCCGCGCTTTAAAAATTCATCTTCTGCGCAGGTACATCGGTAAGCCATATCAGTTGGGTACTACTGTAACCTTTTGAGCCTTTGAGCATTTAACCTATTAAGTGCCAAGCATTACATACTTTATTTATTTATTTATTAACCAACTTACATTTACAGATAAACCAATAATGCAAGTTACAAAAACTTATGACTAACACAGTATGACATTAATTTTGTTATAATTGTAAACTCGAAATTATTATTCCTTCTTGAACTGTAAATTAATATTTTGACATGAAAAATGTATTACTTACTATAGTCAGACTTTCTTAAATTGTAAATTAATATTTTGACATGTAAAAGTGCCCTTGTGGCCTATTTGCAGAATATATGTTTGTAAAACATAAAACATTTATTTAATTTCTTTACATATTCTAATTTAGTTTACATTCCAAGTAGCCGAAATATACATTTAGAATCTGCAAAGATTTCGTTTGCGCTAATTCCAGAGTTATGCATGGTTCCTACACTAGGCAAAGCCTGTCCCGTAGGAAACCAGATTACATCCAGGTTTCCAAATTAAGCGCGAATTGGCCAAGTTATTATTCTGTAGGTATTATTTTACAGCAAACTACAATATACATGTACGAACAGTATAGAAAAGGAGTTTCGACGCGACATTAAGTACGAGTAGTGTGTGCGTGCGTGTGTGTATGTGTATGTGTGTGTGTGTGTGTGTGTGTGTGTGTGTGTGCGTGTGTGTGTGTGTGTGTGTATATATATAGTTGTATATATGTGTGTACCCCATCTCTTCCCGTGGGTTTCGTAGGAGGCGAATAAGGGAAAATCGGAGGGTGGGCAGCAGCATCCTTCGATCATTACCACCATCAAACTGCGGTCGCCAACCCGCTTGCCAAGCGTGGCGACTATGGCAAATCCCCCCCAAGGGATTGGGGGAGGCCTATGTTCAGCAGTGGACGTCTTTCGGCTGAAATGATGATGATGATGATGATGATATATGTGTGTGTGCGGTACATTTAGATTCCTTTCAGTAGGTGGTAGTAAGTAGGCTATTATATATTGTATTTGTATGTACAGTGTGACGCACCTGGGGGGCATCTCCGAGTTGTTCTCCGCGTCGCGGTCCGTGTCCGCGTCGCGCGCGCCGGGCACGTGCCCGGGCACGTCGGGCACGTCGGGCACGTAGTCGGGCGGCGGGCCGGCGGCCTTGCGCCACGTGTACGGCGGCGGGCGGGGGCACGAGAAATTAGCACCCAGAAGTCTGCGGACACATAGCTCTAGTCAGTCTAGAAATTGTTTTTTTTTTTAATAGATTCTTTAAGATTGGCCTCCAGTGGGGCCAGTTTCTTTTTCGGGAAGACCCGCTCGACTCGGCCTTTTGGGCCAAGTCGAGGTCAAGAAATAAAATAGAGAAGGAAAAGTGAAGAGAAAGAGTGAAGAATAAAGTAGAAGAAAGAAGATGATAGAGAGGAAAGAGGAGAGAAGAGAAGTTGTTTTACTAGAAATTGGTCTAAGGCTCGGTTGCACCAACACACGATCACAGGCCGGTCGTCGTCAAATATGCCGGCAGCTGTCATCCCATAGAAACTTGTCAAACTTTCCATACAATCAGATTTTAACGAACACCGCTTACGATTACAGACGGTTTGGTGCAACCCACCCTGACGAGTACAATCTACAGCATTATTATATCTGTGATATGAAAACGCGCATAAGTACCTGACACGTCCTAACAGAGGATCCGCGAACCACAAACGAAGTTTTCCCACTTACGTACAGACTTGCAAGTGCGACAGAGAGGGAAAACTTCGTTTAAGGTTCGCGGTAGTCCCTCAGATCAGAGAGGTCCGTAAAGGGGACCCCCCTTTTATCAAGGGTGTTGTCTGGGCCACGTCGGACGAGGTCATGGGTATTGTCTCGGCCAAGTTGGGTGACCGATAGTGGTTGAGGGTGTAGGTGGGTCATTCTAAGTTAAGAGGGCATCTGATAATAAGAAAAGTGGCAGGCTATAAATATTTGAAATAATATCTTCTTCCGATATAGAACTATGTTATCAGGTATTTTGTATACTTGTTTAAGATGGCCAGTTAATTTATCTATTTTTACAAGAGTTTTCATGTACCAGGGGAGATACAGGATCCAGGGTAGAGGATGTGGATGTAAGGTCTCTACCCTGGCATTTGACGAGACAGGGGAAATACGGCAGGGTAGAGACGTTTTCATTGAAAAACGGAAACTATCAGAAAAGTATGGATTGTTACGAAAAAACAAACTAACACGGTAAACTAGGCAGAAATTAAAGTAAAAACAAATTACAAACAAAGTTTTACTATAAATAACAATTGAATAAAACTTAGCAGTGGAGAGACGGCAATGACCGACACATCCGCGCGAGCCGAGTGGCGTGGTCGGACTGTCCGCCTATGAGAGCACGCGATTCACTCGGGCGACGTTTGTGGCTAACTTAACTTTGAAACGAATGCTCCAAGGTTAAATTTGGTACACCATAGTACTTTAATGGCATTTTTAAACGGTCGAAAAATGACCAGGGGAGGATACATAAAATACGAGGGAGAAAATTTGCGTTATTTTTAAAAATAGAAAATACAATTTATTTGGGAGTTGATTTAAGTATTCAAAATGATTGATTGCGCTTCTTTATGTAGTAAATACAGCTCAAATCAGAATGTATCACAAATGTATTTAAATTCAAAAACTCTGTTACAGAATAGTAAAGGGACAGGCCAGGGTAGATACTTTTTTGTCGGTAAACATGCAATTATAACCAAACTAAGTTAGTTAAGGTATTGCATTTTAGTGGTCTCAAAGTATTTATTTACTGTAGTTATTGATTGTCATTTCCTTAAAATTTTCAAATAATGTGTGATTTTTTTATGTTGCCACCTATTGTCCCTCTTACCGTAGAATGACCCAGGTGTCGGTGGGGCCGCGCACTAGATCTAGATCATAGGTGTTGCGGCCACGTCGGAGGTCATGTGTGTTGTCTAGGCCACGTCGCGTGAGGCCCTGGGTGTTGTCTCGGCCACGACGGAGGTCATGGGTGTCATCTCGGCCAGGTCGCGTGAGGTCACGGGTGTTGTCTCGGCCACGTTGGGTGACTGACCTGATTGTGCGTCCGTTAAGGGTGTAGGTGTCGGTGGGGCCGCGCACTAGATCTAGGTCATGGGTGTTGTCTCGGCCACATCGGAGGTCATGGGTGTCGTCTAGGCCAGGTCGTGTGAGGTTACGGATGTTTTCTCGGCCACGACGGAGGTCATGGGTGTTATCTCGGCCATATTGGGTGACTGACCTGATTGTGCGTCCGTTAAGGGTGTAGGTGTCGGTGGGCCCACGTACTAGATCCAGATCGTGGATGTTGATCTCGGCGACGTTGGGTGTGCCGGGACGCTCGCGGCCGAAACGCGGTAATGACAACTGGAAACGACCTATGTAAAAAAAAACAAAATTAATGTCTCAATGACGACCGGATTAGCCTAGTGGGTAGTGCACCTGCCTGTGTAGCTGACGGTCCTGGGTTCGAATCCCGGTCAGGGCAAATATTTGTCTGATGAGCATAAATATTTGTTTCTGAGTCTTGGATGTTTTCTATGTATTTAAGTATTTATATCTATTAAATATATCGTCGTCTAGTACAGTCAACCGGGGTTACTTTCAAATTGAGGGGCGACTTTAAAAATCCAGTTTTTATACCGTATGTTAGTTTTAATTTGGTTACCATGAAGTCAGTGAAATATCTTGGTGAATTTCCTAACCATTTATTAAAGTGAATCAGACTAGAAATACTTATTGATGATTATATAAGTGTTCTAAATCTATCAAAGTGGCCCCGTTTTTTCCTAAAGTCACCCCAGTTTACGGTACCCATAACACAAGCCTTCTTGAGCTTACTGTGGGGCTAGTTCGATTTGTGTAAGATTGTCCTCTAATATTTATTTATTTATTTATATTTATTTAATGACTGACACCTCGAATTATTGTTCCTAGAGATGCGCCGAATATGGGTTTGACCGAATACGAACATTCGGCCGAATATTAGGTCCAGCTGTTGCCGAACCGAATATTCGGCCGAATCATTCGGTTCAACGTAATTCCTTCATCTACTGTTGTAAAACAGACTAATTGAATGGTAAAATTTTTGTTCATTATCCAAGCGAAATATTGACAAAATATAAGTTAAATCACTGTTAATAATGGGTCAAGTATTAATTTCACGAAGCAGTAACTATAATACACTCTTGTAACTTGTAACAAAATTGTTCAGTAAATATTCGGCAGCTGAACCGAATAATTCGGCCGAATACCGAACATTCAAAAACATGCCGAATATGCCGATTTATTTATTTATTTATTATAAGGCTCACACAACAAATTACAGTCTATTACACAATTACATAAATAGCTTAAAGTCTAGATCTGGACTGTAATTCTTATATATGTGTGCACAGACAGATTAATAAGATAAATTACAAGTCAATTACTAGATGACATGATCATTGGTAAACTTACAAAAGTGGCGTATACAAATAAATGAATGATAACCGAATATTCGGTGTATCCCTAATTGTTACTTTAGACTTAAAGCGGCAATTACACTATAAAGCCACAGTCAGGTTAAAAAACAAAACATAACACACAGTAAATACTCAAATTTCATAAAGGGTCGGCAACGCGTACGTGACTCCTTTGGAGTTGCGGGCGTTTATAGGCTGCGGTAAACTTTGCAAGTTTATTTTCACTGTCGGTATGACAATAATTTTGTTATATTTGTAATCTCGAAATTGTTATTCTTTCTTGAACTGTAAATTAATATTCTGATATGAAAAATGTATTCTTAATGTCGGTTGCACCAACATACGATCACAGGCCTGTCATCGTCAAATATGGCGCCGGCAGCTGTCATCCCATAGAAACTTGTCAAACTTTCCATACAATCAGATTTTAACGAACACCGCTTACGATTACAGACGGTTTGGTGCAACCCACCCTTAAGTCTTAAATTGTAAATTAATATTTTGACATGTAAAAGTGCCCTTGTTGCCTATTTGCAGAATAAATGTTTGAGTTGATGTGGCCACTTATCATCAGGTGGACCTTTTTTTTTTTCTATTAAAAATGGGATCGCTCTTGGCCAGCATCTAGCCAGGGGGCAAAGATGAGGCCGACGATGAAGCGAGCTCACCCAGAAGGTGCCTATTCACTTGTGCCTTAAAAAGGTCTAGGTTATATGAGCTCGGAAATACAAGCGCCGGCAGAGAATTCCAAACCTTAGAAGTGCGCATTATAAAAGATGATGCAAAGCGCTTGTTTGCCACCGGCGTAGTATTAAAAATTATACATACCTAATTGTAGTGTAAGTCTTCGGTCTAGATCCAGCCGGCTGCGGTACAAGTCTACCGGCGACATGTAGTTCAGCTCACGGCCGCAATTGCCTGGAAAATAAACACGGTTCATGTCGAAATAATTGGGTAAGATTGGCACAGGACCGAGAATGGCGTAGCAAATAGGCCTATGCAGTGGGTAAAGGCCTATTTGCTACGCCATTCTACCTATGCAGTGGGTAAAGGCCTATTTGCTACGCTATTCTACCTATGCAGTGGGTAAAGGCCTATTTGCTACGCTATTCTACCTATGCAGTGGGTAAAGGCCTATTTGCTACGCTATTCTACCTATGCAGTGGGTAAAGGCCTATTTGCTACGCTATTCTACCTATGCAGTGGGTAAAGGCCTATTTGCTACGCTATTCTACCTATGCAGTGGGTAAAGGCCTATTTGCTACGCTATTCTACCTATGCAGTGGGTAAAGGCCTATTTGCTACGCTATTCTACCTATGCAGTGGGTAAAGGCCTATTTGCTACGCTATTCTACCTATGCAGTGGGTAAAGGCCTATTTGCTACGCTATTCTACCTATGCAGTGGGTAAAGGCCTATTTGCTACGCTATTCTACCTATGCAGTGGGTAAAGGCCTATTTGCTACGCTATTCTACCTATGCAGTGGGTAAAGGCCTATTTGCTACGCTATTCTACCTATGCAGTGCCTCGGCTGGAATTAACCGGTTTCAGTTTCGTGGTCACCGACTAAACCCACCGACTCGCGTAGTGTACCTATACCTACTTAATATATGTCTCAGTGGGAACTGTCAAGGGGGTAAATGCATATTTACTAAATATTATTAGCAACTAAGTATTGGTACTTTCATGTTTCCTTTTGTACATTTACTTCTGTTTGTTTCTCCTAAAATAAATAAATAAATAAGACTAACCGGTTAAGTTTCGTCGACACCGACTAATCGGTTTAAGTTTCGTCAGCACCGACTAAACCCACCGACTAACCGGTTTCTTCGTAACCGACCAAAGTTAACCAAAGGTAGTTTTTTGACATTCATAAGTGCATGTAACATGCCTAAATTGAAAAATAAATTATTTCATTTCATTTCAAAGGTCCCACCGATTAATTGGTTTAAGTTTCGTCAGCACTAACTGAACCTAGCGACTAACCGGTTTCAGTTTCGTGGGCACCGACCAAATGTCCCGTCTACTAATCGTTTTCAGTTTTGTCTACACCGACTAAACCCATCGATTAACCGGTTTCAGTTTCATCACGACCGACTAACCGGTTTCAGTTTCGTGGGCACCGACCAAATGTCCCGTCGACTAATCGTTTTCAGTTTTGCCTGCACCGACTAAACCCATCGATTAACCGGTTTCAGTTTCATCACGACCGACTAACCGGTTTCAATTTCGTCGACACCGACTAAACCCACCGACTAACCGGTTTCAGTCTCGTCGGCACCGACTAACCGGTTCCCGTTTCGTCTGTATCGGTATTGATGAAGCCCAGCGACTAACCGGTCTCGGCGTTGAGGTAGTACTCCTCGTTGAGGTCCCCGTAGGTGGGGCTCCGGTAGTGGCCGAGGTGCGCGCGCCGCGCCGGGGACGCCGGCGCCGCCGGGGAGCCGCCGAGCGAGGACGGACGGACGGACGTCATCTCCACGTCGCAGGTGGTCGGCACCTGCGGGGGTTAACGAACACCTTCAAAATATACCCCTTTTTCAAATACAAATACAAACATTTATTCTGCAAATAGGCCACAAGGGCACTTTTACGGGTGTCTATTATTTTATCCTCGTAAGTCCCAAATTGATTGATGAGATTTTGAATTTAGAATCCTAATTATTTTTGTTAAAGTTCGAAACTCGATTTGAATTTGTACTTGTACAAGTACGCGGGGACTTAAGAGGTTAACGAAATATCTTACATCGATTTTCATTTCACCGAAAACTGTTCAACGAATTTCATTAGGTTTTTTTTTCTAATCACATAATCATCAATTCATTGCATTTTATATAATCGAACCACTTTTCATAGTTAATCGTTTCGAATCCGTCTCTAATCGTAGCGTAACGGTACATCGAATTTACCTTTCATCGAAATATTCGTTATTCATAGTATTAATTTAACGAAACTTGATTCACAGATAGTACGTTCCATATAGTATTCTTTCCAAGAACAATGTTTCATCGAACAACCAAGCAAGCATGATTTTTCAAGGCGTATAATCTTTCTGGTCTTATATAAAAAAAATAACCTCGAAGATTAAGACGGGAGCTTTGCTCCCGTCTTAATCTTCTAACCTATCCGCATTACAGTCGGTTTTGCCCTAACTGGTCTTTCTGGGCTTATATAAAAAAATAACCCCGAAGATTAAGCCGGGAGCTTTGCTCCCGTCTTAATCTTCTAACCTATCCGCATTACAGTCCGTTTTGCCCTAACAGGTCTTTTGTACATTTTAGGTTTTGGGTATTTTTGTTTTTGAGTATTTTTGTTTATGAGTACTTTTACAGAGTACACCAAGAATCTTAGAAAAAAAATAATTTTAGACTTACTTATATCAAGAATAGTAAACAGTGGTGAAATGATGTTCTAGGTAATAAGAATTTTGGGAACTGAAACCTTCGTTAAACCAAAATTATACTAAAGGCCATTCGATGAACGACTACGTCGATGAACAAATAAAATACTGAATTAAAATTCGATGAGTTGATTCTTGTGTAAAAGGTAATTCGAGCAAATGTTTGAGCGATCTAACGAAGTTCGATGAATGATTCCTAAGTGATAATAAAATTCTGCGAATAGTGTTATGGGAAATGATAATCGATGTAACGATTTTCGGTAAAATGATGGATCCCCCACTTTTACATGTCAAAATATTAATTAACAATTTAAGAAAGTCTGACTATAATAAGTAATACGTTTTTCATGTCAAAATATTAATTTACAGTTCAAGAAGGAATAATAATTTCGAGTTTACAATTATAACAAAATTAATGTCATACAGTGAAGATAAACTTGCAAAGTTATCTATTACAAATATTACAACATCAGTAAAGTTAGAGATGTATAAGGTCTCAAGATTAAACAAGGAGTATAATGAAATTAATATAATATCCCCGAGATGTACATGGTCTCTGAGCGTCAAAATTAAAATTAATTTAATATTGTTAGAGATTTATATGGTCTCTAAGTCACTGATAATAAAAACGAATCCACAACAGGATGTCTCTCGTCAATCCCCTATAAAAAGACACTAGTATTAACGTAGTCACTATGTCCTAGCAAGCATGAACAGACCGGACTCCGCAAACAGCACCCAATCACGAGTATGACGCGTATCTCAGCCATTTCCCCGTACATAACCAAGTTACATTACCAGCACTGGTAGGGGACAAAATATTCCTGGTACACAACTATTCATTTGAAAGGAATGTCTGTTCCCCTTACAAAACCAAAATGGCCGACCAGTTATGTACAGCGACCAAAAAAAAATACTGCTACATAACCTGGTTTTATTTTTAGTGGGACTTTTTTCCTTTTTCGTTCTTTTTTTTTATTAATCAATCAATCGATCAATCAAATAGTTTTTTTTTTTTCAACCAACTTACATTTACAGCATATTGCATTTATTAGGCAGCGGACCCCGGGCTTCCTTTAGGATGCAACTGTACCGGGATAACGCTAGGACGATGATGATCAATCGCCATAATGGTTTTACGTCGCCGGCCGCCGCCGGCCGCCGCCGCGGCACGCTCGCATCGCTCGCTCGGCTCGCGCGCTGTAGGGTCTCTATTCTACTAACACTCCTCCTCGCTTCGCTCGTTGTCGTACCTAAGGGATACCTCTCTTAGACAGTGTATTGATTCAGGTACCGACCTGTCTATACCGCGACGTGAAGATGGACGAGAGCCGCGCCAGCCCGAAGCCGGGGTTGTCCGGGTTGTCGTCCGGCACCGGGTCCGGCGTGGTTTGCTGGAAACAACCGGTTACCACTTAAATACATCTGACACCATTTTCTTTTACACCTGCTATTTAGAAGTGTCATTGTTGAATTGATGAAGGTAGTTCATTTTCACACCTAACTTCGTATCGTGCTGTCCCTTTCGCTCTCATGTTAAACACTATACGAATGAAGGGGACGGCAAGATACGAAGTTCGGAGTAGGCCCTCAGAAAAGAGTTATTGTTGCTTTCGAATGAGGGATTAAAGACTTACTTTTCTTCCCTCATTTGAGGGCAACCATACTGGTCATGTCGGAGGTTTTCCCCAGGATTTTCCCCAGGCTACTCTCCAATCGCGCACTACTATCGCTGTGGGAGCTGTGGGTGCTGTGGGAACTATGGTTGCTGTGGGCGATGTGTGAGCTGTGGGCGCTGTGGATTCTGTGGGAACTATGGTTGCTGTGAGCGCTGTGGTATCTGAGCGCTGTGGGAGCTGCGGAATTCCTGTGGGCTGTTGGGCCTGTTGGAGCTGTGGGCGCTGTAGAAACTGTGGGAGCTGTGTGCGCTGTGGGAGCTGAGCGCTGTGGAATTCGTGTGAGCTGTGGGAGCTGCGGAGGCTGTTGGGCCTGTTGGAGCTGTGGGCGCTTTAGAAACTGTGAGAGCTGTGGGTGCTGTGGAATTCGTGTGGGCTGTGGGAGCTGTGTGGGATGTTGGCGCTGTGGGGCCTGTGGGAGCCGTGGCGGGTAACGGCGGGACGGGCTTGTGGCCGTCATTAGTTGGTGATGTTGCCGCGCGAGCTCCGGCTTGGCGGGAGGGGGGGGGGGGGCTACGGGTTACGGGCTATGGCATACAATAAATGAAAGCACAGAAGCACGAGTATGTATAGTATTAGTGTAGTCACCATGTTGTGGTCGGGGTCGGGCGCGGGCGCGGCGAGGGGCGCGGGGAGGGGCGCGGCGCCGGCGCCGGCCTGCTCGAGCAGGCGCGAGGCCTCGTAGCACGGCGGGTAGCGCGGGGGCTGCGCACACGCACACGCACAATACCGTGTTAATCAATAGTAAAAAAAAAAAACTCAAAAATGATCCGCAACGTGGACCTTACTCGCTACACATTGAATAATAGTACATTACTTACCAAGGGCGGTAAAATAAAGAATGTCTCAGATCGCAGGTATTTGACGCCCGAGCCGAAGGCAAGGCCGATAATTATGCGACTACAAAATTTTATGTCACCCCCTGGCCAGGAAGTGGGATTTTCCGCGTGCGAAGCGTGCGGTAATTGCCACTTTATGGCTAGGTGTGACATAAAAATATTAAAAAACATTGCAGACCGCCTAAAAACATAGAAACAGGCATATAAAAGACGGCACAGGTCGTATTCGGCCGTTGAGGGCTATCGCGTATGAATTCGCCGCTAGAGGCGCTAGTGTAGCGCGAGATCTCCGAAATGTCAAATGTCACTTTTTGTGGTTGCGCTACGCGGATTAATATCTAATTGGAACAATATGGTGAGTATTTTGCAATACCTGAGCTTGATTATGGCAAATATGAGTTACGGGCAGGGACCGATACCGGTATTTTTAAAAAACCCTGAATTAGCCCAATATTATGGATTATCTTTTGCTCTTTACGTAGGGTTGAATCATGTATTTAGGTAACAACGTCGTATTATTAGATTGTCCCATTAAAAACGAAATAATGAACCGGTGACCGTAATAATACCGGTATTTTTCTACGGAGAAAATACCGGTATCCGATCCCTGGTTACGGGTCAATGACTGTCAGTGCTTTGAGACAGTTTTGTCTTTCGGAAACTTATTTCCTTCTTTTTTTCCCGAACAAAACGGGACTGCGCTACAATGCGGGATGTTCGATATTTTTATGGTACGTTTTTAAGGTATTAGATATGATTTATATATATAATTAAGACAAGGCCATTCCATTGCAAATGACCCCGTCTAACACACGTGAGTTTGCAATTAACCATCCCGCTCTCTACGGAAGCTCTGCGCGTAATTTCGTAAATATTTAGTATATTTTAATAGATTTTTGGAACACTTATGAAAAATTTGCATTAGAAAAATAAAATAGTTTCCTTTTTGTAAAAAAAACCTATCACTGTCGTTGATAAACGGGCCATTCTACTTTTTCATGTACATAATTTTTAGACACTTTTTTATTTAATGCAGATTTTGGAATATATGGCCCTCACTTCATATTTTTGTATTGTTATTTAGAAGGAGGTTTAATTGCAGTATCACTTCCGATAGTTTTGGTAATTAACGAAGCACAGCTAATATCCATAAATCGAGTAACTCAGTGGTCCTTGGCTGTCTCACCATTTGTATGAAAAAATGGTTTTTACCGCTGTGTTACCCACCTTTTACAGCAATATGTTAATATTTATGTATTTTTACCTATAAATTCCTTTTGTCAGGTTCAGGTACTATTTCGAAATCCTATTTTTGTACACTAATTCAATACATGTCATAGATTTTTGTTTGCAATAGAAAACTGGTCATGAAAAAGTAGAATGACCCAAACATGTACTCAGCCTGCAATTGCCTCCATTCCCGCCAGAACAATAATGTACTACAACGGTACAGTACTTTTATCTCACGAGCGCGGGTTAGTCACAGCTGTAGTTGTGACACACACGAACACAGACAATGTGAACTCATAGCTCCTACGCTGACGCACACATAGACTAACTTCAATATACATACTAGAAATGTGTGTACACATTTCTAGTGGATCAACTTTTTTTGTGTTGTTATCTTGACCCGTTGTCCAAGGGACACTAGTGGCGCAGTTTGTTCAAAAATATGTTGTATTAAGTTCTACTAACATGCTCAGTAGATGGACCATTATGGAAATAGCTTATAATCACCACAAACATACATATGTTTGATAAACTTAAATAGCATAAAATCACGATTTTATTCGAATACTGTCCCCTGGACAACTGGACGTAACCACGGCAACGAGTGGCACTAAAAAGTTGATTCACCCTTTGTCAGAAAGCATCCAGCATTATTCCCAAAATTAACTGACCAACCTCGGCGTTTTGAAACTAGATTTAAAAATAATTTAGCCTTGCCAAAAACTTCAAAGTTAAAAATGAAGAATGATGAATGATGATGTTATGAATGAGTTAAAGAGCCCATACGTCATGGCAGTGAAAATATATAATAATCTTAGAGACGACATAAAATCAGATTGAGGACAAACATTTTACGACAAACTTAAGAAATTTCCTAATCAGAAATAGTTATTATACATTAGACGATTTTATTAACAATAAATCCAAATAGTAATCCCCTAAAATAATAATAAAAATTAATCCATTTGACATGCCTTAATATGTATTTTTAACTTTTGTATTGTATAGTATTTTGCTATGCCCTATCAGGGTGCATGAGATAACAAAACATAATGTAACACCTGTACTGTACCATGGTTGCAAATAAATGAATTATGAATTATGACAAATGCATGTATAGCTCAACACAACCATGGCTCACCCGCAAGTACAGTGAACAAACTATACAAAAATTCATGGAAAATATAAAACTTCAAATTTATGCTATGCTACCGCGAACCACAAACGAAGCTTTCCCTCTCTGTCGCACTTGCAAGTTTACACATAAGTGCGACAGAAAGGAAAAACTTCGTTCGTGGTTCGCGGTAGCGCTACTGTTTAATACATTACTTATGTAGGGCGGTAAGTTTCCTTATTGAAAAGTTTTAGTACACTGTGTAAGTTTGTCTATCTCATTCTCCCACTCTACACTCAATCCCTCAAAGGTTAGCTGGAAGAGATCCCTCTTAGGGATAGGTTCGCCTTTGTACTCTAATCTTATGTGACATGTATATTGTTATAACCTGTTATTGTGTACAATAAAGTGCTTACATACATACATACAAACAAAGTATATGTAATCACAGATATTTGATGCCCGAGCCGAAGTCGAGGCCGATAAATATGCGATCTGAGGCTATCTTTACTACCGCCCGTGGTAAGTACAACATTTTATGTCTACCCCGGCCAGGAAGCGGGATTTTTCGCATGTATTTGCCACTTCATGGCCAAGTGTGGCATAAAAACTGATATTTATGAAAGTAATTTCGGCATCGGCAAGAACTTAATCTCTAATAGAATAGTAAGTAAAGGCATGGAACAAATTACCTTCAGAAATAGTGAGCGCTAACAGTGTTAATCAGTTTAAAAACAAACTTGACAAACTAAGATCTAAGCAGTGTTAACCAGTGCCAAGTGAACTATGATTTAGACGTATCAGCGTCAGCTGCCTGTCTAAAATATATAATATTTATTTATTTATTTATTCATTGTAATGTCATGCATACACAATAAGATGTTACATTTTTAATAATAAATAATATTTTTTTTTTAATAATAAATAATAATAATTTTACCAACTAGTCAGCAAAGAAGACTGGGACACTTCTGCGTGAATTAGACGATCGAATACCATTATTATATTAAGAAATACGTACTGGTTATGGAATACAGGTTAATATGTAGTTCAAAAACCGGTTAAATTAGTACATTAGTTAACCGGTTGGTTAAAAAAGCATTTGAATTTAGATTGAAATCATTTGTTTTCTAACAGGTATATAAATGATGTATGAGATTAAAATATAATTTAAAATATAAATCATTAATTAATAAAACAATAGGTCTGGTTGGAATTAAAAATTGCTTTCGAAAAAGGTGGCATGGTACAGGTAAAATCGAAAATATCTACACGCAATACAGTGACAAAATATGCGAACATGACTATTGATAACGGCGTAAGAGAGTATAGATGTTTTTGACGCGTTTGGAACGTACATATAAATAAAAGTACATAGACATAAAGTAAAATAAGGTAGTAAAGTTGTCTGGAAGAGATCGCTTTTTAGCGATAAGACCGCCTGTTGTCTACCATCAACATGTTTAACTTTAATCTTGTTTTCAATGTATTTTCTGGTGAATAATAAAGAATATTTGTATTGTATTGTAAAATATCATTTCATTTATATTTATGCGTTTAACTGTACGTTGTAAATGTTTTCTGGGTTAGAATTTCCTGCAGGTTATTATAAAATGTCAAAAATATACTGTATATTATACACCTTCCTAATAGATTTCATAATTGTAGTGCTTATAGTCTCCGAGTAAATCGGCTGTGACATACGGACGGACGGACAGACATGAAGAAACTGTAAGGGTTCCGTTTTCGGCGTTTTGGCTATGGAACCCTAATTACAATTATTCCATGTATTTTTGTTGTAATTATTAGTAGGCTTCATATGTATTAACTCTACACCACCTGCTATGAATCGTTCTGATTAGATTTCCGCTACCCTAAGGTTGTCTGGAAGAAATCGCTCTTTAGCGATAAGACCGCCTGTTGTTTGCCTCTACTCATTGTGTTTTTGTACTGTACTATACCCTTTAATTGAGGTGTGCAATAAAGAGTATTTGTATTGTATTGTATAAAGTTATTATAATGAAATTATATTCGGTCTATAAATTTGAAACACAATTGTCAATTAAAACATATAAAATATCTCATTAAAAATTTCGCTATCCTACACATCAGATGATGCTTTTTTTTACAGTTATCTGTAAACAAGAATTCGCCACATTTTGCATGGCACAATAAAAAACTAATAAAAAACCCTCTCGAGGTTTACCGTCGCAGAGCCATGATGAGTGCGTGCGTGTGTCATACTCGTGAACGGGTGCTGTTTGTGGGGTCCGGTCTGTTCATGTTTGCAAGGACTAGTAACTTCGTACTAGTGTTCAGTGGAACTGACATGATGAGAGACTTCACTGTTCTCATTTGATTTTATTTTTTAGACTGACGCTCAGAGACCTTATACATCTCTGAGGATATTTATTTATTAGATTTTATTATTTTCATGTTGACGTGTTATAGATATAGCTCAAAATATTTTGTTATGATTAGTGTACCTACTTTATTACCTTTTATCTTGACGCTTAGAGATCTGATACATCTCTAACAAATCTCGATTGTTATTAGTTTCTTAGTCTTATTTTTGACATGTAGCACTACATTGAATTAATGATACTCTGATTATTGTATTATTTTTATTTGATGTACCTAGATAGATTTTGACTTGTAAAAGTGCCCTTGAGCTATCCGGTGCACGCGACAATAAACTCAAAAGACACCAATTCTCAATTGATACCAATACTTAAAAAAACTAATCTCGTAACGAACGAAACCCAAATGAACTTATTACCAATATGAACCGTTCTTTATTTGCACTTTCCTCAATATGGCCTAATCACAAATGGGTTGATGCTCATAAAAGCCGATACACAGAAGGCTCTTTTCCCAAAATACCCTAAATTTTAATTCCCTTAATGATTGATTCACAAAACGGCATCTTCCCAAAATACCCTAAATTCTCGATTATCATACGCTGTACTATGGTACGAGTAGTCCATCTTAAACAAAAATAGTATCTCCCCTGCATCGAAAATACTGTTTTTTTAGGATTCCGTAATAAAATAAAAACCCTTATAGTTTCGCCATTGTCGCCCGTCCGTCCGTTCATCCGTCCGTTTGTCCGTCTGTCCGCAGCTTAGCTCAGTGACATTAAGTACTAGAAATTTGCAATTTGGTAGGTACAGGTATACTTATTAGTCACGCCGACAAAGCGGTATTAATAAAATATAGAAAGCAATTTCCTATACAGTGTGTTACCACCATCGGGGCTTTTATAACGCGTATTTGTAACGTAACCATGATATTCATCTAAATAAAAAAGGAAAAAAAACGAAAGTTTTTCTTTACCATTCCTGAGATGTGCGGAATGAAAAATGTCGTAGAATGTACGGGCTCTCATACACACCATGACACTTCTCACTTCAATTTTCATTTTCAAATTTCTGACTAAATTTTAGTTATTGAAGAAAATGAATATAGTGGTTAGGTTACATATATTTGTTATTTTAACCACCTTTAACAGTGTGTACCCTTGTGCACCTTTAACTGTCCTTTGGAAGCCCTGACTTGACACCGCGAACATCGAACAATTGCGGATATGTATCTCATCATCTGTAAGAGGTTTTTCTGTCAATGGCTAGTGTTAAGATAGTATCTGTAGTGGCATGTTATGTTTACGCGAGGTTTTATTGTATAAAAATAAGACAATAGAGAATTTGGTGTATTATGGGAAAAGGCCGTTTTGTGAATCAATCATTATGAAAATCGAGTGCTCTGTGATTAAAATTTAGGGTATTTTGGGAAAAGAGCCTTCTGTGTATCGGCTTTTATGAGCATCAACCCATTTGTGATTAGGCCATATTGAGAAAAGTGCAAATAAAGAACGGTTCATATTGGTAATAAGTTCATTTGGGTTTCGTTCGTTACGAGATTAGTTTTTTTAAATATTGGTATCAATTGAGAATTGGTGTCTTTTGAGTTTAGTGTCGCGTGCACCGGATAGCCCTTGAGGCCTATTTGCAGAATAAATGTTTTGATTTTGTCACATACCGGGTGGTGTGTGTAGTGTCGCTGCGCGGCGGCGCGCGCGTAGCTGCGCAGCGCGGCGCGCTTCATGTGCATCTTGCACACCGCCGACACCAGCAGCACGGCCGCGATCATGAAGATCAGCGCGCACGCTGCCACACGGGACTACGTTACTACTCATAACAACTATAGCATTTCATATGACAATAAAATTCATAAAAACAACAACATTCATAAAGAACAACAACATTCATAGAGAACAACCACATTCATAGAGAACAACAACATTCATAAAGAACAACAACATTCATAAAGAACAACAACATTCATAAAGAACAACCACATTCATAAAGAACAACCACATTCATAAAGAACAACCACATTCATAAAGAACAACTACATTCATAAAGAACAACAACATTCATAAAGAACAACTACATTCATAAAGAACAACAACATTCATAAAGAACAACTACATTATTTTATATAACAACTACAATCATAAATAAACAATATTATTTTATATAACAACATTAATAAATAACAACGACATTATCACTGTTCAGTATTGCTTATTTATCGGTAGATTTAAATTCTTGATATAGCAACACAAGTTGTCACCTTAACTTCCTATGTTAATGTGGCAACACAGTTAGTCTAGAATCGTCGTAAGAGTCTGTCGCTCTCGATCGTACGTTACACGTTAAACTTCGAATATAGCCCTGGTTTTCGCCGCGAGTTGGGCTCCGCGGGCCAAGGCAGTGGATCAACCTACCTTTTACCCAAGACCTCCATCAAGATTGCGAGTTGGCTCCAGTTTACCTGTTTGTGCAGCATAAGTAGTAGGACTGACGGTAAAGCTTAACTAGATCTAGCACTGAGCTATCCTGAGGAACTGCCTTCTTCAGCTGCTGAGCTTCGCCAAGAAGATCTCCAGGTAAGCCAATGCGCAATCTCATACAAACTAAATTCACGTAAAATAATTTGTTGTAAGGTCACGGGAACTCGCGCGGGAAACTTGTTTTAATACAGTCCGCTTAAATTATCGTTATCGTAATCCTACATTTTTGGTCCGTCGACCCGATTTTGTTGAAAAGTACCTTTTGTCGCGAGTTTTCCGCATAATTTTCCGTGATTTTATAAAATAACTTGATTTTTTTTACTTTTCGTAGGTACTTGAGAAATTGCCTTGGCCATATTTTATCGTAATAGCTGTACGCCATCTTTGATTGTCGTTTTCGGTTTTCGTTCGTTTATGTTGGTAGTACAACTTCATACCATAGATTCGATTAACGTAAAACGGAACGTAGTTTGTAGAAATAGCCTTATCTGTCAAAACTTAAACGTCAACGTCAGGTCAGTTCGAGTGACATTTAGGAATTTAGGTTATTATAATACTTCCGTGTTGGTGTGTATGATATTTAGTGTTTTGGTTTGTATTTAAAACAAAATGGGTGAACACGACAATAGTGAATTGGAACCCGCGACTATGGATGCTTACCGTGTCGCGCGCGATTATTGCGTTATGCGTTTAGAGCACATCGAAAGTTCGGATTTGCAAGGTTACGACGAGTCTGATCTTAAAGACATAGAAAAGGACTTTCATGAAGCGCAACTCCGAATTTTAAGACCGCTGACGCAGGCACAACGTCTTGATGAATATGCAGTGACTAAAGAATTTGAGACGTTGTTGAAATCGGTAAAAAGTAGGCTAAGACAGAATACACAGAGTAGGCAAACTGAAGTGAAACCTGTACTGTTGGAAAACAATGTAGCAAAACTTCCTAAGATAACCATTAAGCCTTTCGATGGAAAATTAGAGAACTGGGTATCTTTCAAGGAACTTTTTGACTCATTGATTCATAATCGGAGCACTATCAGTGATGTAGAAAAGTTACATTACCTTTTATCGAGTGTGCAGGGTTCCGCATATGAATTAATAAAAAGCTTTCCTTTGTCGGGTGATAATTATGTCAACGCTTATGATACTCTGTCAAGCTACTATGATAGGAAGAGACAAATTGCCGTTATATACTATGAAAAGATGTTGAACTGTGAATCGGTTAAAAACAAAAATGATTTAGAAAGAGTGTTTCGAACATTTAATGAAAATTTTAATATTTTGTCAAAATTTAACCTGCCCGATCGGAACTTCATGCTGTATTATTTGTTATGGTCAAAACTGGATGTAGCTACTCGTGAAGCTTTTGAATTGCAGCTTAATTCAAATGTTGACATTCCAAACTTTGATGAATTAAAAGGTTTTATTGAAAAGCGAAGCAAAGCTTTAGAAAATTCGAATGTTAAATTAACAAATGTTAAACCATTAACCAAAAATAAATCGGCATTTGTTGTGTCGAGTCCTACTTGTGTCTTTTGTACTGGTCGGCACAGTCTCTCAAACTGTAGTGAATTTTTAAAACTTGACATCCATGGCCGTTTTAATTTTGTTAAGGAAAAAGGTCTGTGCATTTTATGTTTCTCTGATGCTCATAAAGTGAAAACTTGTCGTGTTTCTCGTTGTAGTGTGTGCAATCGGTCGCACCACACCTTGCTTCATTTCATGAGAGAGAACCATGCACCCGCGCCCAATGTTGCTGAAAATGCACTGCCTACTAATAGTAATACGGTTTTAACATCAGTTACTGGGGAAAATACTATTTTATTTTCCACTGTGAAAGTTTTAATGAAAGACAGTTCCGGTAATTTCCGGCCTGTGCGAGCACTTCTCGATTGTGCTAGTGCGTGTAACTTTATCTCGAAACCCTGTGCACAAATGCTGGGGTTCAATATTAGTCGTGGCCAACACGCCGTATATGGCATTGGTAATTCTGTCACTCAGCCGCTCGGCTCGCTGTCGTGTGAAATTAAGCCGCTAGGTAATAAAACTCTGTCGTCGAATATTAAATTCGAAGCTCTTGTTTTGTCGTCGATATGTGCCGACCAACCTACCCAACCTGTCGATCCGTCGAGGTGGTCGCACATAAATAATTTATCGCTTGCTGATCCCGACTTCGCTCGCTCGGCGCCGGTGGACATGCTGCTCAATGCAGACATTTTCGCTTCGTCGTTGAAACCTGGCCTTCGGCGAGGGGAGCCTGGACAACCTACCGCGCTGAATACGGTCTTCGGATGGATCGTGATGGGAGAGTGTGACCGCGCTCAACTCACGTCAAACGCAACCGTTTCGCGTCGTAACAATGATAAACATTGCTTTTTCGTTTCGGATCTTTCGCAAACCTTGTCGCTCGATGATTCCATTAAAAGATTTTGGGAATTAGAGAATGTTAGTTCTCCGATTAGGCCTTTCGTATCAGAGGAGGACCAACGCTGCGAAGATTACTTTCGAGAAAAATACTATCGCAACGAAGAGGGCAGATTCGTAGTGCCTTTACCTTTCGTCGATCCTATGAATAAACCTACTTTTTTCAATTCGCGCGAAATCGCTCTTAAGCGACTCCTCTCGTTGGAGCGCAAGTTGAATCGTAATCCTGAGTTCAAAAGGGCGTATGTCGACTTTATGGAAGACTATGAGTCTCGAGGTCATCTAGAAGAAGTGGACCCCCCTCCTACGAGCGAGGGCCACTTTTTTTACATTGCACACCACGGTATACAGCGTGACTCAGTAACTACTCCCCTTCGGGTGGTCTTTCATGCTAGTGTCAAAGATGCCAAAGGAGTTTCCTTAAACTCGACTCTTCTCGCTGGGCCCAAACTCCAGACCAGCATTTTCGACCTGCTCATGCGCTTTCGGTGGCATGTCGTCGTCTTCACGGGTGACGTCAGGCAAATGTATAGACAAATTTTGGTTTGCAGGGAGGACACTGAATATCAGCGCATTCTATGGCGGCCCTCAGATTCCAGTCCTGTGCGTGACTATCGCCTTAAAACAGTGACGTATGGGGTCTCCTCTGCTCCATTCCAAGCTCTTCGCACTATGGCTCAGCTTGCGATTGATGCAGCAGAGGCATACCCTGCTGGTTCAGCCGTTCTCGCTCGTGATATTTACGTCGACGACGTCGTCACTGGAGCGGACTCTGTCGAGCAGGCTCGCTCACTTCAGATGGAACTCACAAAAATATTGTCGTCGGGTGGTTTCCATCTGAGGAAGTGGACCTCCAACAGTAGTGAATTCCTGGAAAGTCTACCATCTTCGGACCTGTACTCACAGGATTTTAAACATTTTGAGGATGTATCTGATATTTCTCTTAAAATATTGGGATTGCTGTGGCAACCTCAATCAGATTCCTTTCGTTTTCGTGTCGACGTCACTCACAGCGGTCGATGCACAAAGCGCACCATCCTTTCAGAGTTAGCAAGGATCTTTGATCCGTTGGGTTTTCTTTCGCCTGTCACGTTCCTGGCCAAGTATTTAATGCAGTTGCTTTGGGTATCCGGTGTGTCATGGGATGAAGACGTCCCGGCGAGCATTGAACTTGAATGGCAGGAGTTCAAGACTCAACTACCATCGCTGCGCTCTGTAGCTATTCCTCGCCGTGTTGTCGGGCAATTTGACACATTAGAACTGCATGGATACTGTGATGCATCAGAACGGGGCTGCTGTGCTGTCGTGTATTGCCGTACCGTGAGTAAAAATGGTGATATCACCGTACAATTGGTTTGTGGTAAATCCAAGGTTGCACCACTACGTAAGTTGTCGATACCACGCCTTGAGTTGGTTGCAGCTGTTCTGTTATCGGATTTGATAGCATCTGTCGTAGAGGCTTTCAAGCCTTTCCACTCCATAAGTGACATCTTTGCATGGTCGGATTCCAGCGTGGCGTTGACCTGGATCAAATCGTGTCCGTCCAAGTGGAAGACGTTTGTGGCCAACCGGGTGAGCCACATACAAGAGGTAGTTCCTCCTGACTCCTGGCATCATGTCAGAACCACTGATAACCCGGCCGATTATGGTTCACGGGGTCTGCTCCCTCAGGACTTAGTTAATCAAATCTGCTGGTGGAACGGGCCTTCATGGCTCAAGAACCCCACAGAGAATTGGCCGAAGTCAGCGCTGTCTATCGACAAAGATGTCCTTCATGAAGAACAAAAGATTACCGTTCTCGTCGCGTCCAACAAGGATGAACTAATGGAAAATCTTTTGGAAAGATTCTCGTCGTTAAAAACACTTCAACATGTGTTAGGATATTGTTATAGGTTTGCAGAAAACTGTAAACAAACTGCCGAAGATCGTGTCGTTGGATCGCTGCAGCCCTCTGAGATACATAGAGCGCTCATGCTTTTAGTTAAATTTGTGCAAAGGAGTGCGTTTTCGTCGGAGCTAGAGCTCATACAAAAGGGTTCGTTAAACTCACTGCCTAAGAGTTTTCGCAAATTATCACCTTTCGTTGATAAAGCGGGTCTTCTCAGGGTGGGCGGTCGCTTGGCTAACGCTAAGATTTGTTTCGAAGCTAAGCACCCGCTGCTGTTACCTCGTTCTCATCGTCTTACTTCCCTGATAATACAAGAGTATCATACTCGCTTCATGCACCCAGGTGCGCAAACCCTTCAAAATCTTATTGCACAAAACTTCTGGATACTCTCGTGTAAACGAGCAATTCGCTCAGTTATCTCTAGTTGTATCAAATGCTTTCGTGTTCGTCCCCAACTAGCCCCTGCTCCGTTCATGGGAAATTATCCATCGTACCGCGTTAATCAACTTAAATGTTTTTCTAATTCGGTTGTCGACTACGGTGGACCTTTCAACATAGCTTTCGGTCGTGGTCGAGGTGCCCGTACCTTCAAAGGGTACATTTGCGTTTTCGTGTGCACCGCCACGAAAGCTATTCACATCGAACTTGCGTCAGAGTTATCCACGGAGGCTTTCCTGGCCGCTTTGCGACGCTTTATCGCTCGTCGTGGTCGATGTAGTCATCTCGTTTCAGATCAGGGCAGGAATTTCATCGGCGCTAGCAACTACCTTGGCTCTCTCATGCAAAAGGCCGCGGAGTCTCAAGAAATTAAGTTTTCGTTCAGTCCCCCTGGGAGCCCTCACTTCAACGGGTTAGCCGAGGCAGGGATCAAGTCGGTGAAAACGCACCTCGCTCGTGCTGTCGGTACGCAAAGATTGACCTTCGAGGAGTTTTACACAGTGCTGACACAGGTAGAAGCGATGTTAAACTCGCG
Organism: Epiblema foenella; assembly: GCA_963556455.1. Classification (NCBI taxonomy): domain Eukaryota; kingdom Metazoa; phylum Arthropoda; class Insecta; order Lepidoptera; family Tortricidae; genus Epiblema; species Epiblema foenella. The sequence goes on along the minus strand of OY747122.1, from coordinate 9,865,037 downwards.
GCCGTTGACGCCCCTCAGTTCGGATACCAACGACCTAGCCGTCTTAACACCCGGAAATTTCCTTACGCTAGAACCTCTTTCGATTATGCCCGAGGAAAACCTCGTAGATTTAAACATTAGCGTTCAACAACGCTGGAGACTTATCCAGAAAATCCATCAGTCCTTCTGGTATCGATGGCAAAGTGAATATATACACACACTCCAGCAGAGGGCAAAGTGGGACAAACTCCATTCTAACATCACTGTAGGAACAATGGTCCTTGTCGTGAACGAACAATTAGACCCCTTGAAATGGCCATTGGGTCGAATTGTCGCCCTGCACCCCGGTGCAGACGGAATTTGTAGAGTAGTAACGGTTAGGACTGCCGCTGGGCAGTACAAAAGACCAGTAGTTAAAATTTGTCCTTTGCCGGTGGCAAATGACGCTTAAGTCGTCGTGTCACAGGTCACTCAGCCTATGTAACCACCAGGCTAGTGTGAACTGTACTGTAATAGTTTAGTTTTCGTAATTGTCCTAGCTTAGTTAACATACTGTTTCCTAACAGCATCTTTTCGTAGTTTTAAGTATCCGTGGTCGTAGTAAATACTACGGCTTTCTTGAGCACGCCGTCGCATTTAGGTGGGCGGAATGTTCAGTATTGCTTATTTATCGGTAGATTTAAATTCTTGATATAGCAACACAAGTTGTCACCTTAACTTCCTATGTTAATGTGGCAACACAGTTAGTCTAGAATCGTCGTAAGAGTCTGTCGCTCTCGATCGTACGTTACACGTTAAACTTCGAATATAGCCCTGGTTTTCGCCGCGAGTTGGGCTCCGCGGGCCAAGGCAGTGGATCAACCTACCTTTTACCCAAGACCTCCATCAAGATTGCGAGTTGGCTCCAGTTTACCTGTTTGTGCAGCATAAGTAGTAGGACTGACGGTAAAGCTTAACTAGATCTAGCACTGAGCTATCCTGAGGAACTGCCTTCTTCAGCTGCTGAGCTTCGCCAAGAAGATCTCCAGGTAAGCCAATGCGCAATCTCATACAAACTAAATTCACGTAAAATAATTTGTTGTAAGGTCACGGGAACTCGCGCGGGAAACTTGTTTTAATACAGTCCGCTTAAATTATCGTTATCGTAATCCTACAATCACTACAAAGTATAAAACAAAGTCACTTTCTCTGTCCCTATATCCCTATGTATGCTTAAATCTTTAGAACTACGTAACGGATTTTGATGTGGTTTTTTTAATAGAGGAAGGTTTATATGTATAATAACATCCATTAAATAGTGCACCCGTGCGAAGCCGGGGCAGGTCGCTAGTTATTTTATATAACAACTACAATAATTAAAATAATAAAAAACCATACATTTGGCATAAGTGGCACTGAAAATAATTAAGGAGCTATGGCTCCCCCATTTAGGAACATAATAGTTGCTTTACCATCCGACTACAGTGGCTACATCTTTTCTATATACCGTTATTTTATTTGGTATACCGGTAATAATAATATACCAGTTACAAACAAGTACCGGTATACCGGTAATAATAAAATTCCAATTGGAAATAAAATACTAGTATTTTATTCGGTTTACCAGTTATAATAAAATGTAATTTGATAATAATACACTAGCATTTTATTCGGTATACCGGTAATAATAAAAATTCATGTGCTAATAAAATACCCGTATTTTATTTAATCATTGCTAATAATAAAACACCTAGTTGCAGATAAAATAACGGGGATTTAATTCGGTATACCGGTAATAAAAAAATGTCCGTTGCTAACGTGACTAATTTATCTATTAATAAATTCAAGACTTATGTAAAGCGTAAACTCATATCGAAAGCATATTATAGCACAAAAGACTACATGAATGATAAAACACCGTGGGTATAATTGTGGTTGAAATACTAATTATATTTTAATAATTATGACATTACATCTTAATGACTATTTTCATAACTATGACATTAGATGTTGACGTTAAATTTTCCTCTTGACATTCAGATTTTATTCTAGAAACTGTCTAGATTATACAATTTTTTATGTTTTTATTTTACATATTGACGATCTTTTTGTGAATTTATTATACTCTCTTTTGACATACATTATAGTAATTCATGTCTTTTTTTAAATTTCATCAATAAATTGCTCTGAATAATTAAATTCAATCTATACTGACGATTCAAAAGTGCTTGTTGCTAGGCCTATTTGAATAAAGAATATTTTGAGTTTGAGTTTTAACATACCGGATTCTTTTTAATACCGGTAATAATAAAATGGCAGCTGCAAATAAACAACCGGTATTTCCAGTACCGGTCTGAATCTTACCTGTCACGGTATAGATGGTGGACTGTATGAACCCATACTGGTCCGGCGCGTGCTTGTCTTCGAACGACGCAGGGAAATCTATTTCCACAAAACCTGTACACAAAAACCGATTATTCGGGTCATTTCTTGTTGTTATTCTGTCCCGTCAGCGAGGAGACAACAGTAACTGAGTTTTTTAGAAAAAATGTTTAGATTATGGACTTCACGCATGGTTCAGAGATAACCCATGTCCGAATGCATTTATAATCATCGCTAAAACCCATATTTGGTACATTTAGGGTGAGTTGCACCAAACCGTCTGTATCGTAAGCAGGGATGTAACAGATGTGGTTTTATCGGAACCGGATTCGGAACCAGATGTTTTAAATTCGGTATATCTGAACCAGAACCGAAATCATATTATCCGGAATAAAAATTATAACCCTGTTTGTTTTTGATGTACGCCGCTCATTTCTCCCCGCTGCGCTGCTTTGAGATCCGATATAACATCCGTTTTAAAAATAACAGAACCAGAACCGAAGCGGATGTTTAATACCAATCGGAAGTTCCGACGGAACCGGAACCGGAGCTCTGTTACATCCCTGATCGTAAGCGATGTTCGTTAAAAATCTGTTTGTATGTAAAGTTTGACAAGTTTCTATGGGATGACAGCTGCCGGCGCCATATTTCACGATGACCGGCCTGTGATCGTATGTTGGTGCAACCGAGCCTAAATGTTTGATTTTGTTTTTTTTTAAATAAAATTGTTAATGAGAATGACGTTGAAAACAATGACGATGACGGGAAAATGACGTTGAGCATAATGACGCTGACGACAACGATGACCAAGTTGTTTGGATATCGAGTTGATAAAGCTATATTATCCTCTTGGAGGTCGCGTGCGTTACTAAAATGACCCACAATGATTACCTAGTAGCGATTAAAACAGGGTTCGAAATTATCAAGATAATTATGGTCTTTGATAATATTCGGATAATTATCCCTCTTATGGGTAGGGTAGTATACGTTATTTTATTAGTTAATTTTATTTTCCTATGTATAATATGACCTGTAAAATGTATTTTTACCAATAAAGACTGTACTCTGTACTAATATATAAAAGATTATGGTGTTTTAGGCTGCAAAACTAAATAGTTGCTATACAATATTTTACTAGTTTTTTATTAACCATTAAAAGATAATCAATTAATCATTACAACATCATTAAAACACATATACAGAGCAGAGCGCAATTATTAACGTTCGATTTCACGCACGTATTTTTTTAAGACTCATGCCGAATTTATAATTTTAGGTTATTATCAAATCGATAATTATCAAAGCATAAAAATCACGATAATTATCACGATAATTATACTTTCGAACCCTGATATTTGATACACCCAAATTGTCCCCAGGCTACTCTCCAACCGCGCACTCCTATCGCTTTATTGGGTCCGACCTATAAAGCCACAGTCAGGTTCAAAAACAAAACACAACACACAGTGAATACTCAAATTTCATAAAGGGCCGGCAACGCGTACGTGACTCCTTTGGAGTTGCGGGCGTTTATAGGCTGCGGTAAACTTTGCAAGTTGATTTTCACTGTCGGTATGACATTAATTTTGTTATATTTGTAATCTCGAAATTATTATTCTTTCTTGAACTGTAAATTAATATTCTCACATGAAAAATGTATTAGCATAAATTTTTATCTTGATAAAAATTTATGCTAATACATTTTTATCAAGAATTTATGCTAATACTTCGGCAAAAGGGTGAGGACCCCCGCGCTGAGTCGTTTTTGGTGCAAAGGCTGTCCATGGCTATTCAGCGAGGAAACGTCGCCAGTGTTAAGGGCACCTTTGCACCGGAAACGGCGAGGGGCGGTCTATTTGATTAGTTTTCTTTTGTTTTTTTTTTAATTATTATTATTATATCCTATTAAATATTAATTTAGGCATTTAAAAGAAACAATACAAATTTATATAATATTCTTGATAATTATCATTGATAATTATCCTTTCCAACCCTGGATTAAAATGAGTTAGAGGTGTCAGTTTTCCCATATACCCACGTCAAAGTGTATATGAAACGCCTCTGGTGATACTGACCGTCCGTTCGGTAGAGGTCGTGCTCCTGGCAGCACTCGTGCTGGAGGCAGCCGGGGCCGGCGGCGGAGCCCGAGCGCGCGCCGGCGCCGGCGCCCGGCGGGCAACAAGCGGCCGCCGAGATACAGCGCCCGGACGAGCAGTTTAACATATTGCTACCTACAAGGTATATTGTTTACAATCAATCAGACAATTTGAGTGTGATGAATATTAAAAATACAGTCCAACTTACATCTATATTATAGTCGATCGATCATCAAAAAAGTTGGCCTTTGAACAGAGTTCGACAAAATAATACGATATCATTGAGCTACGTTTCGTCATAAGACATGCAAATTGAAAATTTGTGATAACCCACATCGAAAGGGACCTTATGGCGGCAGGCGCTTACGTTGCCACCTATTCACTATTGTATTGGAACAGCGGCAATAAAGGCGTAAGTGCCGGCCGCCATAAGGTCCCTTTCAATATGGATTATCATATTTATATGAAACTGAAACAGAATTAATCAAAATGTCAATAAAAATTAGGGATGCGCCGAATATTCGGTTATTATTCGGTATTCGGCATGCTTTTGAATGTTCGGTATTCAGCCGAATTATTCGGTTCCGACGCTGCCGAATATTTACCGAACAATTTTGAGGGGGTTTTGTTACAAGTTACAAGAGTGTATTATAGTTACTGCTTCGTGAAATTAATACTTGACCCATTAACAGTGATTTAACTTATTTTTCGTCAATATTTCGTTTTGATAATGAACAAAATTTTTACCATTCAATTAGTCTGTTTTACAACAATAGATGAAGGAATTACGTTGAACCGAATGATTCGGCCGAATATTCGGTTCGGCAACCGCTGGGCCTAATATTCGGCGGAATGTTCGTATTCGGTCAAACCCATATTCGGCGCATCACTAATAATAATAAAAATGAACGAATAGATATCAAGTCGTGTTTACAATAGTACATTACTTACCAAGGGCGGTAAAACAAAGAATGTCTCAGATCGCAGGTATTTGACGCCCGAGCCGAAGGCAAGGGCGATAATTATGCGATCTGAGGCTTTCTTAATTACCGCCCGAGGTAAGTACAAAAATTTATGTCACCCCCTGTCCAGGAAGTGGGATTTTCCGCGTGCGGAGCGTGCGGTAATTGCCACTTTATGGCCAGGTGTGACATAAATAAAATTTATGACATGTGTTATTCTTATACTCATACTCATTTATTTGCATGGATCATATACATTACACGTGCAGAAACAATGATTGACAATGATAAAAATGTCAAGATATGATTGATAACATTAGAAATTAAAATCAAAAACTACATACGAAAATTAACTCATTCACATTGAGATGTGATTAATTATTTTCAAATATTAATATTAATATTAATATTAATATTAATATTAATATTAATATTAATATTAATATTAATTATTTTAATATACAATGGAAGCATTAATTTGGAACCTGAAGTTTTGTAGAGTGGTCCGTATTATATTTTTTTATTGTTAGTAAACTTATTGTAGAGTAAAAAACTGTTGGCGATTTTTTTTAAGTATCGTTATATGGAATATGTTTTGGAATCTCATCTTTGACATACCGCACGTTTGGAGGGATTAATAGGATCGTGCCTTGGTCTGCCGCGAAACAAAAAAACATCAACTTGACAGCTGACAGATGTCAAATGTGGCAGTTACATCTAGGTTCCCAATTGTACTATTATTACTTTGACATATAAATTGGCTTTACGAAGTAAATGAGTATTGCATTGTGCTGGTTCCGCTAGTGGTTCGTTCGTATGCTTGTTTGTCACAGTGGCAGACGGAGCCGAGGCAGAGCCGTGGAGGCAGTCGGACCGCCCGTCACAAGCAAGAGATCCCGAGCGACGCGAGGGGTTTAAGCGGTGGCTTTTGTACTACAATCCACTAGTTAGTACGCTCGTTTGTCATTCACGCTGGCAGACGGAGACGGGGCAGAGCCGCGGAGGCAGTCGGACCGCCCGTCACAAGCAATAGATTCCGAGCGACGCGAGGGGTTTAAGCGGTGGCTTTTGTACTACAATCCACTAGTTAGTACGCTCGTTTGTCACTCACGCTGGCAGACGGAGACAGGGCAGAGCCGCGGAGGCAGTCGGACCGCCCGTCACAAGCAATAGATTCCGAGCGACGCGAGGGGTTTAAGCGGTGGGTTTTGTACTACAATCCACTAGTTAGTACGCTCGTTTGTCATTCACGCTGGCAGACGGAGACGGGGCAGAGCCGCGAAGGGAGTCGAACCGCCAGTCACAAGCAAGATATCCCGAGCGACGCGAGGGGTTTAAGCAGTGGGTTTTGTACTACAATCCACTAGTTAGTACGCTCGTTTGTCATTCACGCTGGCAGACGGAGGCGGAGCAGAGCCGCGGAGGGAGTCGAACCGCCAGTCACAAGCAAGAGATTCCGAGCGACGCGAGGGGTTTAAGCGGCGGCTTTTGTACTACAATCCACTAGTTAGTACGCTCGTTTGTTATTCACGCTGGCAGACGAGACAGAGGGGCTACCGCGAACCGAAAACGAACGAAGCATCTTTCAGGCATGGGCTCCACGGAAGACCAGCGCTGCGGCATTGTGCAATATCACAGCATCATGGAGTGGTGTCCAATTGCGGCCCCTATAGCAGCACCCCTGCTCTTTATACTTAGTCTCACTTTATATATGTAGATACTTTTTTTTATTATTATTATTAAAGTTCCAAATAATTTAACGCAGAGTTTGAAATTGCTTAACTGCTAAAGCCATGAATGGCTTATTTACAGCTAGAGTTCGGACTAGGACTTACATTACATTCAGTTCATTGGTAAACAACAAGAAAGTACTTATCACAAGGCGTAGTCATAATTATTACATGACATAAAATATTTGTTAACATCTTTAACTAATCTAGGGTTGGATAGGTATGAATCTTGTATGTGTGTTGGGAGGCTATTTATTATTTTAGGAAGCAAATATAGGTTGGTCCTCATGCCGTAAACATTTTTCATTTGTGGTAGTAAGAATCTGTGTGTATTGGATAAACGCCTTAACCTACTATTACGGTGGTATTCATTTAATTGAGTTACATTATTATTTTCTTGTTTGAGTATGGACAGTTTTACTAAGTTTTGCACGGGAAGTAGTTTAAGCTAGTTTTTAGGTATTAAGTTTTAAATTATAATGTGTTGTTAATTCTATTCTATTCTTAAGTTCGAATATCTCCCTCTCTGTCGCACGCATTAGCAAGTGCGACAGAGAGGGAGATATACGAACTTCGTTCGTTTTCGTTTCGCGGTAGCCCCACTGAGGGGCGGCGCCTCGCCCTCCCCGAGGCGGCAGTCAGACCGCTACTTTTTTTTAGTTGTTAGTCACTCACGCTGGCAGACGGAGACGGGGCAGAGGGGCGGAGCTTCATCCTCCCCGCGGCGGCAGTCCCAGCGGCCGTCGCACACGTACGTGGGCAGCACGCAGTGCGTGCCGCAAGAGAAGGCGCCGCGTCCGCAGTTTAGGCTGCCTGCGGTACAAGGTAAAATCAAACTCATAACATTTTAGACATTTAATTTCATTTTATAAAGATCCTTTAGACCAAATGTCAGATCAAATCTCAGTAACTCAGTACAATTTTTGACATAACAAACCGACATAAGGTCTAACGGATCTTTATAAAACCGAGCCTTAAACTACTCGATTAACAATTTTTTACGACCGCTTTAGCCTAGTTGGTAGTGACACTGCCGGGTGCGCCAAAGTTCACATAAAATTGCTACTTCGATTATTGGAAGTCCGAAAATGTTTGTTATATAATTTTATATCATAATGATCATTACTTATAACTTGTCTTTGCGCATAACTATCGTAACACAGAATCATTCATGTTAATAATGTCAATCATAATAAATATCTGTAATACTAATGTTAAATTTCATTTATTTTTAAAATATAACGATTTTAAATAATAAAATTTTAAATCATATTTATTTTTTAACAACGACAAATTAGTAATAAAAATTTATATAATATTTATTTTAAACTTTATCTGGTTTTATTTATAAACCGTTAGGTATCTTCCACACCACATTCAACTTGCTATCAAAATAGAAATACAGTCCCAGAGTCGGGATAAGTACGACGACGAGCGAAGCGAGGAGGAGTGTTAGGTGTCTTTTGTTCCTCAGAGCGGAAAAAGGAGCCCCGCGAAGCGGGGCTCCGTCGACTCCTTGGCGGGCCGAATTCGCTTAATAAGCTAGGTACATGAAAAATAAAAAAGTTGCGGGGATAATCGACATAATAGATGATTTTACGTTTGTACGGTCCAATACACCCATACTTTATATGTTATGCTTTCAAATACTTATACAATATAAGTTTATAATTATTAAGTTTATTTTAAAAATCATTATGAGCTGTGATGAATAGTTGGAAATGACATTATGTTGTTAAAAAATCTGCCTAAATATAATTATGAGTAATGATGTTGGTAATACAAATGTATATACAACAAATTTGTAGGCAAAAAAATTATGACAAATGATTACTATGATCAAAAAGCGTTATTATGAAAAATAATATGACAAGTAATGTTATGTGAGCCAATATGGACCCGACACTGCCTTCGAAGCTGGAGGTCCCGGGTTCGAATCCCGGCCAGGGCATGTATTTGTGTGATGAACACGAATATTTGTTCTTGAGTCTTGGATGTTTTCTATGTATTTGAGTATCTATATAAGTAAGTATATCGTCACTTGGTACCCATAGTACAAGCTTTGCTTAGTTTGGGGCCAGGTTGATTTGTGTAAGATTGTCCAAAGATATTTATTTATTCTGCTAAGAGGCCTCAAGGGCACTTATACAAGTTAAAATATACCTATATATATACAGGTTGTAACAAAACTAGTGAGGATTCGTTTAAGGGCATATTCGGTATCGTGTTCTGATTAGGAAAAAGTAGAAGAAAATTTTTTTTGACGCAATAAATTTTTGGCCTTTGTATGGACAGTTGGCTGACTTGGCTGAGATACGCGTCATACTCGTGAACGGGTGCTGTTTGTGTCGGTCTGTTCATGTTTGCAAGGACTAGTAACTTCGTACTAGTGTTCAGTGGAATTGACATGGTGAGAGACTTCACTGTTCTCATTTGATTTTATTTTTTTTAGACTGACGCTCAGAGACCTTATACATCTCTGAGGATATTTATTTAATAGATTTTATTATTTTCATGTTGACGTGTTATAGATATAGCTCAAAACATTTTATTACCTTTTATCTTGACGCTTAGAGACCTTATACATCTCTAACAAATCTCGATTGTTATTAGTTTCTTAGTCTTATTTTTGACATGTAACTCTACATTTAATTAATGATACTTTGATTATTGTATTATTTTTATTTGATGTACCTAGATAGATTTTGACTTGTAAAAGTGCCCTTGAGGCCTATTTGCAGAATAAATGTTTTGATTTTGATTTTGGACGACCAGCTCCATAGAAAAAAAAAATTTTTTCGCGTCCATGTCGCTGATTAAAATGTAAGAATAAGATCAAATATTTTTGGGAAAATAAATAAATTTATACACTACACCTGTAATAACCCATCGTTTACACGAAATAGTAGATTGTGTGCAAAGAGCAAAATTATATGTTTGAGGCGATATTAGTATATTCAACCCTGAGCGAAGCGAAAGATTTTACAATAGAATCCTGAGCGTAGCGAGGGATAGGGGCTGGTGCAGGGCCGTCCCGCCGGTGAGTGCTGACTCACCGGGTGGAGGGGCCCGCAACTTGGTGAAATGAAATGAAATGAAATCATTTATTCTTCAATTTAGGCATGTTACATGCACTTATGAATGTCAAAAAACTACCACCGGTTCATAAAATAAACCTCTGCCTCGAGAAGAACCGGCGTAAGAAACTCGGCGAGGTGTCACTTTTTCAAAACAATATACAATGTATATAAAATAACAGTATCATAATATTACAGAATTCAAATGCTACAATATAAACATACATACATATTTTTTAATATTAAGGACAAAATATTTCTGTGTTAGATTACTTGTGCGGGACGCTATCACTGCCAAACATCCCTATCCATGATGTAATCGTTTATCTTATAATATGCTACAATATAAACATACATACATATTTTTGTTTTTAATATGGTTTTTTATATATGGTGACGCTGTAAGGCGAGGAGCAGAGATCCTGCCCGCCAGGTCTGTGTGCCACAGCATCAGTACTCACCCGGGGGAGGGTCTTGCACTAGAAGGAACTTGGTGACGCTGTAGGGTGGTGAAGAGCACAGGTACTGCCCGCTGTCCTCTATCTTGAGGTCTGTGTGCACCAGGTAACTGGAGGCAGTTGGGCCTGTCGGCTCAATGGAGAACGACCTGCGGACCAATAAGAGGAAGTTTGAAGTTGATGGTTGAACCTAGTGGTTAGTGAGCCTGCAAAAGAAACCGAAGGTCCTAAATTAATAATAATAATTCAATGATTGTATACAAGGAAATTTACAGGTAACGAAATGAAATGAAAGCCACGGGGGTGGCAGAATAACAGCGTCTGTAGACAAGAGTCTCTAGTGGTCTCTTGGTACAGACACAAGCTGAGCCACCTACCCTTTCAATTGTTTTTGTATACTTTGTTTTATTGTACCTGTCTTGGTTACCTGTAAATGTATACAATCATTGAATAAACGTCTTATTATTATTAAGTTTTGAACAGAGTTATACACAGGTATAGATACAGATCTATAAGGTCTGTTGCTAGAGTCACATGGAGCACGGTGACCAGAGACAGGCATGAGTGGAGAAGGCTGGAGGAGCCCTTTGCCGATTGGCAAATGGACATCCAGGACAAATAGCAAAGAAAACTAACAAAAAGTGGAAAAACCTGGATGGAGAGGCTATATAGGTATGATTACTACATAGTATAAAACAAAGTCGCTTTCTCTGTCCCTATATATGCATGTATGTATGCTTAAATCTTTAAAACTACGCAACGGATTTTGATGCGGTTTTTTTTAATAGATAGAGTGATTTAAGAGGAAGGTTTATATGTATAATAACATCCATTAAATAGTGCACCCGTGCGAAGCCGGGGCGGGTCGCTAGTAACAATAATAAAATACCTGTGACTAGTGCTCCCATTCACGGCAACATAGTTCCATACAAACATCCTTTGCTGCCGGTCCCCCTTGATCTCACAGACCAGGGTCAGATTGTCCCCGACGCGCCGGATGAGGACCTCAGTGTACTCCGCTTCTGCCAACGGTGCGTCCGCGCTGTGAAGGGACAGCTTTTGAGGCTCGCCGCAGCCTGGGTGGACATGAACAAAAAGCATTGCAATTTTTAATGGATCCATCATGTGACCCCTGGAGGTGCTGTCCACGAGCCATGTAAAATAATAATAATATAATTGAATAACTTAAATATGGTAAGGATGAGGTTTTGCAAAGGATAATTCTTTATCATGTTAACCAATTTTATTTTATTTTCTTTATTAGAAAGAAGGTACTATATTCAGCATAATCGCGTAGGAATTAAAGTAATAGTTTTGATTTACATCAAAACTACATGCAAAGGTGAATAAATTACAAATGTAGTTTAGAAATGTTTTTTGATAATAAATGAAATTAAAAGTAGATAGAGCTATAGTTATATTCCTGTAAAATATACATTGATATGTAATAATTTCATATTTTTACATAGGTAAATTTCGGAGATAAGGGGGGAACAGTATTTTTTTTTTACATTTTCCCTCACAAATAGAAAATGACTAAACATAAGAAAAAAATTGTTTCAGTGTGCAACTCAAGCCCTTTCATATGACACCCCACTTGATATATTAACTAGACTTTCAAATTTTGAGCCACCTATTATATGTTATTTTTAACAGAAAATAAAAACAAAGACAAGGGAAGTGAAATGCTTTTCCCGAGTCAGAGGCAGACCAAAAAGGAGATGGGGGGGGACCTGGATACATTTAGTATGGATTGGCGGGAGCGGGGACACAACCAAAACAAGTGGCGAAAAAGAGGGGAGGACACTATATGTTAAACTTATGTTATAACTTAAGTCGTGTACAATTGAGCTGCAACATTAGAAGCTTGTGTTAGAAATAGCAAAAAAAAAACTATTCATAATAATATATACATACACTTTTTTATATTTAATTGAGTAATTTCAGTTTGTAGTGACACAAGTCACAATCTTTCTTATAAAATAGGTATGAAACATGATGTTATTTTATGTTGTTTAAGACTTTAAGATTTTTAATTGATGTTTGGAAGCTACAACTCAAAAACGATTAATTTGATGTTTTTTTTTCTTTTACTTCATGCATATTTTCCTTATAAGTGTAGATATATTTGTGAAAACTTTACTGGCTTATGATCTACCTTAATTTATTAACTTTATGTGTGATTGATGCTGTTTGTTTTCCTTAATAAAGAATAAATAAATAAATATAGGCTATCAAAAAAAAAATGCTTTAATGGTAAAAATAACACACATTTTGCATGAGATCAGTTTTTATTCAGTTAGCCAATTTAGAAATAAAGGTAACATTGAATATTGTAGGCACCAAGTAGGATTTGAACCTAGCCAACTGCGCTATGGTTGTACCTATAGCTTAGTTGGCTAGAGCGACTGGACACGAGTTTCAAATCCTGCTTGGTCCCAAAATTTTTCAATGTTTCCTTTATTTGTAAATTTCTAGTTTGTGTTAGCAGCGGTACTGTTTAATACAAAATTAAGTGCACAGTTATCACCTATTTTAGCGTTCTTGATAAGTAGTGAAAAATACATTTTTGAGATGGTAAATATTTGAAACTTTAAACACATTTCAATACAATTTGGGCGATAGGTACTATGTTAATTTAAAAACGAAAACTGCGTATTACCACATTTTTAAGTCATCGCTGAGAAAAATAGAATCTTCTAAGTAAATAGAGAGAGTAGTTCCAATTAAAGTGAAAGGTTCTTGTTAACTAACAATATATGCGTTAGGACGAATCATGTTACGGTGAAGATGTACAGCTACAAAATACAGGTTTAAATTACTAGGTAAAATAGGAGAAGGTGGTGATTGGACATCAATTTAAGCAATTAGATGCATTGCTGTGTCAGCCCAAGGTCTTATATGCTACTAATAATTGATCAAAATCGACTAAACCGTGAAAAACCTTGACGAAAACTAATCCCATGTTGTATTTTTTTCAGTCCAAAGCTGAGAAGTTTAAGAGGTACTTACATATTTGCACTGTTATTATGAGGAAAATAAAATTGAGAAACACTAATTTATTTAATACACACATTTTTATTTATGTAAATATACTAAAATACATTTTTTTTAACTTGACGTACAACACACTACGCCATATTTGTTTCCCTGTTTCTTTTTAATTCCCCAATAAATTGGACTTGGCTTGGGGAGGGCACTTTGCTCATTCATATTCAGCCTTTCGATTTACTTGTAAGTTGTACTAGTCTGGCGGATTTATATGTAGCTTGAACAATTCTGTTGTTGATGACAAATGTCATGTCATGCAGTGTTGCCAATTTAGCATATTTTCTGCTAAATTAAGCATATTTTGAACTTATTTAGCAATAAAGTTTTACATTTACGGTTAAAAAATATATTCCATCATTGAAAATCCATTCTAGGCCCATTTTTAGTGTGCTTTATGTAATAGAAATTGATTTTTTCATATTATCACGGGTAAAAATAATCTGAAGATTGAGATTTTTTAGCAACAATTGGTAGCCAGATTGGAATATTACATTAATTTAAAAACCATAGGAAAAATAAGTTTCCGTGAAACCAGGGGCGGCTCACTTTGTGATTGTATCGGGCCGCTACAAGTACACGTGACCTTCACCCCCTCTCTTGTTGGCACGCATATAGGATCTCCATAAGAAAATTTATACTCTAAGTTGTCACCACACATAATACGACTAATACCGGATGTACACTCTTGTGCGAGAGCGCTCGGGCGAGAGTGTATAGGGCAGGGTCTCATTTAAGGCTGTGTCCACATTATCCGATATCGGATCCGATACCGATATAAAATGTATGGGAATGTTTCCGATATCGGATAGGATAATGTGAACATCAAGCAGTTTTCCATGAAATTTAATCGGTGTCGGATCCTACATCGGATACCGAATCGGACCCACCGTCGAACAGCGGGACAGGCCGAGCACGAGTGCCCTCGCATGAGTGTACAGCCGGTATGAGGATAATAGGTCATAATCGTCACATCTCAATTTCGTCAGCTTACCAGAAGTCCGTCCCTTTTGGTCATTCGCTTATCCGTCTTCTATAAGATCCTCTTTCTACAGTTTTAGCACTAATCGAAATTTCGAGTTGGCAACGCTGATTTTATGTCATAACTATCAAAGTCAAATCGAACTGTCATAGAGACAGCAACATATTCGTAGCCCAGTTTTTGTCTGAAGTGTTGTTTTACTGCCAAGAATTTAATAAACACTAAGAAAATGGATATTACGAGATTACCTAACGACAAGAAACTACAATTATGCAGATGGTACTTCAAAGGTAAGTGTAAAACGCATACAAGACCCTAAATGCCATTAGCCCATGTATTATTGAAAAAAACTTTGAACACTTCCTAATCCAATCTACGCCTGTTTAGCTATAAGGTAATGGTAATCTTACCTCCAAAAATAGAAGAAATCATGAAAAAACGTGAGTGTCGGAGACATATAGTTTATATTATGTTTTGTATGGTTGTCTATGGAGCTTATATGACAACTCTCTTTCTTTCACTACTTCAACCAAATGTATCGCTCTTTAATATATTTCCTTTTATTAATTCATACAAGTTCGTTTCCTTGACATGGTGCCGAAAAAGTTGTTCAGTGTAATGTAATTTCCTGCATGTGAAGTTATTTCCCGTAACTATACAAGGATTGAAACGTTAAATCTAAATTAAATTCTCCAAATTTTTCCATTAGAAGATTGACGCTTCTCAGATTTTGACAATCACAATTTACACCCGTAGTCGCATTAAAACTCATTCGATATAATTTGTAAACAAGCATTGTCAAAAGTGTCAAAAGTCGAACTGGATAGTGACACAGACATATCTATATACAGTAGCGCAACTTCATACATTTGCACATGCAACATGGAGTTCGAGAAAAAGAAATGGGCTGCGGTTAAAAAACAATACAAATCTTCTATTGAGCGTGTTGAAAGAGCCTTAGCACGACACAAGGACTTCACGACGGAGGATTTGGAGGTACGAAAAAATATTTTGACGGAAGCGTACGCAAATTACAAAGAGTCGATCATTAACTTGCTGGCTTTAGACGAACCCTGCGAAGAAGATGATGACACCGAGGACTGCTACATGAACACGCTAGCAAATATCGAGCGACAATTAAAGTCAAAAGTCGGTTCACTCAACTCAAAGCCAACAGAAAGTTCACAAGGCTTAGCAAAATTACCATCTCTGGATATTCCTATTTACGACGGAAAGGACATATCCAGTTACAAGTCGTTCATTGAAATGTTCCGCGCTGTAGTCCATGAAGACACCCGGATTTCAAACATTCAAAGGCTTTGTTTCTTAAAGAAGTATTTGAAAGGAGAGCCATTACATATTATTGATAGCCTGCCGATTGTTGGTGAGTCATACGAACCTGCCCTGAAGCTATTGGACAAAAGGTATGATAACCCCGCCTTACTTATTAACAGCCACGTAACCAGCCTACTGGATTTGCAAGGTTTGCAACGAGGTACATCCCAGCAACTGAGAGATTTTGTAGCGTCTGTCAGACAGCGTGTTAAAGCACTTGAAAACCTTAAGCAGCCTGTCAGTGAGTGGAATGCATTATTGTCATGCATCTTAATACGCAAGCTTGACCCATTTACTGCAAGGTTATTTCACAGTGACAGGGATACCACAACAATTGCTACTGTTGATGAGTTGTTAGAGTTTCTGGAAAAACGCGCTGCCACTCTCGAGGCCAGCCCAGCTGTCAACGACAAGTCACACAAACCAGTGAGTAAGTCAGTGAATCTTGCGACAGTAAACAAGGTGGACAAATCACAAATGTCTCAACAGCAGTGTTCCTTTTGCTCTAGGGACCATAAGTTATTCAAATGTCCTGAGTTTACTGCTCTCAAACCAGAGCATAGAAATGAATTCGCTGTGAAACATAAGCTCTGTCAAATTTGCCTTACATCTCATGTCAAAAAATGTAGGTATAATTTTAAGTGCAATATTTGTCATTCCAGCCTTCACAACACTTTGATACATGTTCCTGTCGATCAGCCTGTACTAGAGGGTGAATGTGAGAAACCTGTAGTAAGCATGCATGTTGCTCAGCCTGTCAGCAGTTGTGTGCTGTTACCCACAGCCAAGGTAATAGTAGTTGATGCTAACAATAAGAGACACATAGTGAGGGCACTCTTGGACAGCGCTTCTCAAACTTCATTTTGTACAACTGAATTGGCCAATCAGCTAGGGTTGCCACAGCATGAACTTCAAAAAAATATAGGGACATTAGGAGGTATTTACAACAATAGCACAAATAAGGGCATGAATCTAACCATAGAGTCAACGGTTCGCAATTTCAAAATGAGCGTTACATGCTCAAATATACAAAAAATTACATCAAAGTTGCCTCAAAAACAAATAAACTTGAGCAACTTTATAATTCCAAAAAATGTAGCGTTGGCAGACAAGGAGTTTCATATTCCAGGAGAAATATCACTGCTGTTAGCCAGTGATGTGTTCTTCAGAATTATACAAGATGGCAAAATAGAAGGCGGACCAGAGGATCCCATCCTGCTCAATACTCAGTTGGGATACATCGTGTCGTCCACCAGCCAGACCGGTACCACTTCAGCTATTGCTATGCATACAGTCGTTGAACCCGATCTTGACCACTGTGTTCGTCAATTTTGGGAGGCAGAGAAGGTTCCTGATACGTATCACGAATCCCTGTCAGAGCACGAGTATAGCGAAAAGGTATTCCAGGAGTCGGTCACCTTAGAAAATAATACATTTGAGGTCAAAATTCCGCTCAAGGTTGAATTGCAGGATGTTGACCCGTCCAATTCATACGCGATTGCTCTGCAACGTTTATACAGCTTAGAAAAGCGCTTTACAAAGGATCCTGTTTATCATGATTTGTACATAAAATTTATACATGAATACCTAGAACTAGGTCACGCAAAGGTCATTGATACAAAAAACAGTGATCCACTACATGATCCACTTTTTTTTTTACCACACCACGCCATCTTGCGGCCTGAAAGACTAACTAACAAGCTACGGGTCGTATTTGACGGGAGTGTTAAAAATAAAAATGGCCTCAGTCTCAACGACATAATGTGCAAAGGTCCTCCAACGCAGAGATCATTATTTGACATAATAATGCAGTTTCGAATGCATAAGTATACATTGCAATGTGATATTCGTCACATGTATAGAATGATTCTGGTGCATCCAGATTATAGACGATTGCAGAACATTCTGTGGCGCGAGAATGGAGTTATGAACATTCTGCAATTACAAACAATTACATACGGTTTGACGTCGTCGTCATTTTTAGCTACCAGGTCCCTAGTTGAATTGGCAAGGAGGTACAAAACGGAATACCCTCTTGCTAGTGCGGCTATCATAAATTGCTCTTATGTTGATGACATTCAAACCGGCAATGACACCTTACAAGGTGCAATGCAGCTGAAGCATGAGCTCATCTCAATTATGAAGCTAGCAAATTTCAAGCTTCATAAATGGGTCTCAAACAGCTCAGAGCTGCTAAGCGACTTGTCTCAAGATAGTTTAGGTTTCAAGACCAAAGAAATAGATCAGGATAAATCAGTGGTCAAGATATTGGGCTTATCTTACGATGCGCATGCTGATCAATTCCAGCTGAGTGGTCGCGTTGTCAGTCCCGTTGAATCTCCGACAAAACGAAGTGTTCTGAGTGCTATTAGCAGATTATTTGATCCGATGGGATACGTTGGTCCCGTCACTATGAAGGCCAAACTTATTTTACAATTACTGTGGCAAAACGATCTTGATTGGGATACTCCACTACCCAGTGAATTAATACAGATATGGGAATCGTTTTATACAAATCTCACAAATATGCCGACCATTTGTATTCAACGATACATACAAATTGCGACTGCAGATGAAGTTCAGCTTATAGGTTACTGCGACGCATCTGCTCAAGCTTATGGCTGTTGCATTTACATTAAAGTCAAGGTCAAGGGTATTACTCACATTCACCTGCTTTGCTCAAAATCCAGGCTGGCAGGGGTTAATTCTAAACTGACTATACCCAAATTGGAGCTCAATGGAGCACTTTTGTTAGCAATGCTTATGCGAAAGGTTGCTACTATTTTAAATATTGCTGACAAACATTTGTTTTGCGATTCAAAGATTGTACTTAGCTGGTTGGAAACTCAAACTGTGAAGGTTCCTGCTTACATTGGCAATCGGGTTCGCGAAATAAATAAACTGGCTGAAGGTATGTTCTGGCATTTTACACCGGGTTTACTTAATCCCGCTGACATTCTTTCGAGAGGATCAGATCCACAAGATATTGCCGAAAATTTGCTATGGAAGCATGGACCTGATTACTTGACTGATTGTGACGGTTATAATTTATATGTATCCGAAGTGGAAAAACCTTTTCAGTCTTACAGTGACGAATACGATTCATGTTTGACAGTCGTGGATAACATACCTATTGATCCATTGCTTGAAAAATATTCAAGTCTTTACAAAACCACAATTGTAATGGCATATGTGCTAAGATTTATTAATAAGTGTAAGAACAACATCACAGAGACAGGAAAGGTTTCTCTCAAAGAGTACAGAGTAGCATTTATGATGATTGTTAAAGCTGTTCAACGACACTATTTTGCTGAAGAATTGAAATGTATTGCCGAGAGAAGGCAAATTAAAGGGCAACTTTGTCGTCTTTGTCCATTTCTGGACAAAGATTCAATATTAAGAGTAAGCGGTCGATTGCAGCATTCCGATTTAGACTTCTCAAAAAAGTTTCCCATTATTTTGCCTAAACATTGCCATATAACTACATTGATTATAAGGCAAGAGCATTTGGCAATGATGCATGGTGGGTTGAAACTTATTCTAGGCAATCTGTTTCAGAAATATTATATTGTCAACTCTGTGCGAGAGGTAAAATGCGTAATTTTTAAATGTGTTGTATGCCGTAGACATAAAGCAGAGTCGTCAAAGCAGTTAATGGGTTCGCTGCCCAAAGACCGTGTTACACCTGATCGAGCCTTTAAAAAGGTGGGTTTGGATTATTGCGGCCCATTTGACATTAAGCAGTCCTCAAAACGGAACAGCATCATCACCAAAGGGTATGTTGCTTTATTTATTTGCTTCGCCTGTAAAGCTGTTCATTTAGAGGTAGTCTCTGACATGTCCACCAATACCTTCATGGCAGCGCTTAAAAGGTTTATCGCGCGCAGAGGAGTACCCTCTGACATTTACTGTGACAACGCATCTACTTTCAAGGGTGCCAATAATCAGCTAAAAGATTTGTACAGTTTACACAATAGTGATGAATTTCAAAGTGCAGTTCACAATTATACACTTCAAAAGGAAATACTTTTCCACTTCATTCCTCAATTTAGCCCTAATCACGGTGGCATTTGGGAGCGTGGAATACAGTCTTTTAAGTTCCATTTGAAAAGAATTTCTTCATGTAAAATATTTACCTATGAACAATTTAATACCATAACAATAGAAATTGAAGGTATCTTAAATTCACGGCCGCTCATGCAGCTGACCACACAAGACAGCTCAGATTATTCCTGCTTGACGCCAGGGCACTTTTTAATAGGTAGTCCTATTATGGCTATTCCTCAGCATGATTTAACCGAGATAGCTACTAATCGATTACACTTCTGGAGAACTTGTGAACAAGTAAGACAGCACTTCTGGAAGGTTTGGTCGAAAGATTACTTATCATCTCTAAATGAACGCACTAAATGGTATAAAGACCTGCCTAATCTCAAAGAGGGCGCTGTAGTTTTATTGATAAATTTGAACACCCCACCTCTTCATTGGCCTCTCGGTAGGGTCACTAAAATATTTAGTGGCACCGATAATAAGGTTAGAGTTGTAGATGTTAAAACAGCAGACGGTAAATTGCATCGTAGGGCTGTATCTAAGTTAGTTATTTTACCAGTGGAGTAAATGTCACATTTTGTTTTTACAAATATTTTAAGTTATTATATGTTATTTATGTTCAGGGTTATGCATTAACAATCCTTTTCTCCGGGGCAATTATGTCGGAGACATATAGTTTATATTATGTTTTGTATGGTTGTCTATGGAGCTTATATGACAACTCTCTTTCTTTCACTACTTCAACCAAATGTATCGCTCTTTAATATATTTCCTTTTATTAATTCATACAAGTTCGTTTCCTTGACAGTGAGAAATGTGTCATAATAGTGTTGTAGTAAAATTTCGATGTTTGCAGTTGGATGTGTTTTCTTACCGTTCGTGTGGGCGGTGAACGCCGTGTGGTTCTTCAAGGAGGCCTTCACGAAGCCGCCTTTCGATGAGCAGAAACAAATTAAGAAATGTATGTATGTGTATAAAACTTCATTGTACACAAAACACTGGTAAAAAATATAGACAAACTCAGTTACATTGGCACAAAAGCGTACTTATCCTTTCCGGTTAACCTTTGAGCAATTGAGCTGAGAATGGGAACCAGAAGTTGAAATGAAATGATGTTTTATTTGCTGAATATGGTGAGTTACAGCTGTTACAATATAACTAGGTTAAGTACATATTCAGCCGGAATTCCGGCATGCAAATGTTATGAATACAATAGAATTTAAATTGTCATGGTTGATTAGTTTACTTATTAACATAAAAACATTACAAACAGATACTGGTTCTATATATTTTTTAATTTAATTTAAATATGTATATATTTTTTAATTTAGTTGTATTATGTTTTAGTACAATCACATCTATAAAAGAAAACTTGACCAATGTCAAATTCTAATTTCAATAAATTAGAATTTATTAATAACAATACTTGACATTGCATCCATGCCCTGGACTACAATCTTCTTCGAATCTACCTACTCTCCTGCAAAATAGAAGGTTGATGATGGGTCATTGTCAGATTTAGTTTTGCGTCTTTTCGGTGGACATATCAAAAGTTAAGGGTCACAAAGCTTAATTTTGGGTTGGTCTAGTAACCCGCATAAACAGTATCTCCGTTGCTATAAATCCATGTACTAAAACATAGCTTACATACACAGAAACCATCAATTATTGACCACCGAAGGGACAACTTTTGTTTTTGCAACTGACAATGACCCTGATGTTATTTCATTTCAGATGTAGTGATGAGCGGGCTGGGCGCCGTCGTGTGGGCTATAGGGCTAATCTCGTGGGCCCTCGTGTTTCAAGCGCGGCGCGTCGCGTGGGGCACCACCGGGGAAGCTATGTCGTTCGTGCTGCCGCTTGGCAGGGCTTAAAGCCTTCTCTAACAGCAATTTACCACAACAACTGTCAGAGATAGGTACAACCAATGTTAGTTGGTCTAGATTTATTTATATCTTTATTTTATTGACTGTTTCTAGTTTGTAAGCGATTTTGTATTCTTACTGGTATTTAAATAATTATTTTAATTAATTATTTGTGGACAATCTTACACAAATCAGCCTAGTCCCAAACTAAGCAAAGCTTGTACTATGGGCACTAAGTGACGATATACATACTTATATAGATAAATAGATACTTAAATGCATAGAAAACATCCATGACTCAGAAACAAATATTTGTGTTCATCACACAAATAAATGCCCTGACCGGGATTCGAACCCGGGACCTCCAGCTTCGAAGGCAGGGTTACTACCAATTAGGCTAAACCGGTCGTCAAATAATCACTATCTACTTAAGACTATATCATGTTTTTGCAACTGTTCGTATAAATTAATAAAACGGGCCAAGTGCGAGTCGGACTCGCGCACGTAGGGTTCCGTAACATCTATGAAAACGGCAAAAATGTCACGTTTGTTGTATGGGAGCCCCCTTAAATATTTATTTTATTCTGTTTTTCAGTATTTGTTGTTATAGCGGCAACAGAAATACATCACCTATGAAAATTTCAACTGTCTAATAATCACGGTTCATGAGCTACAGCCTGGTGACAGATTGACAGACGGATAGTTCTTACAAGTCTTAGTAATAGGGTCCCTTTGGGTACGGAACCCTAAAAATGTAAATTAATGTACTTATCTTAAATAACTGAGATACTTTCTTTGAAAAATGCGAACAGTACCTGTATTATAAGTATATTTATTTATTATAATAAGTATATTAAAACAAACGAAGGCGATTGCGTGATGGGAAAAAATAGTTACCATCTAAGGCCACCAGAGGCACCCAGGCACGTATCCAGACTTTTGGTTCGGGGGGGGGGGACAAACATAGAATCAACCATGTGAAAATGATGAATGTTATTGAAAGAACACGCAAGCGAATAAATAAACAGATGGCTAAAAACGTTTTCGGGGGGGATAAATCCCAACTATCCCCCCCTCTGGATACATGCCTGAGAGGCGCTAGTCGCGTTGCCATACAAATTGAGACTAAACGCAAACGCGTTCGTTAAGCACGTTATTGTACACAATAACAGGTTAAAACAATATAGATGTCACAAGATTGTAGTACAAAGGCGAACTTATCCCTAAGAGGGATCTCTTCCAGCTAACCTGTGAAGGACTGAGTGATTTTCACTGTGAAAAGGTATGTAGTGGCCCAGTAATCAGATTGGTTGATTTTCATATCGAAAAGTCGGTCGTTCGCTTGTGATTGTTCTGAGGGGCTACCGCGAAGCACAAACGAAGTTTTCCCTCTCTGTCTGACTTATGTACAAACTGGCAAGTGCGACAAAGAGGGAAAATTCGTTTGCTGTTCGCGGTAGCGCCCCTGTAGTCACAAACCATAGGCGTAATATAAAAAGGAAGATGCAAGTATTGTTAGAATGAGACACATACATAACTTTTTTAAATGTTTGAGGTCGGTTATACGGTGATTATTATCGCGCGATACACTCGTATCACAATACGTATTACGAGGATATTGATGAATATTGCATCAAAATCCAAACAATTTTGAATATCACGATAATATTGACATCCCAGTATTGTGATAATAATCACCATTCAACAGGCCCCATTGCTTTTCACTGGTGTAATGCGATATTTATTTACATTGATTTCTTTGTCTGTTGTTTATTTCGCATTAGACCCGTGAATTACTTTAATGTATAAGAAGTATACTTCTGTCTAACTATAGCTGTATCTTTCAGTTGTGGTATTTGATTTTAAAAAATGCCTAACTATAGTCTTAGTAAATAATTTTTGGCCGTTGTCATTAAAATATATCTGCATATCTTTCAGTTGTTGTGATAAATTGTTACATTTGTAATGCGCTTAACATGTGATAAAGATATCCTCGCTTGTAGACCTGTTTTGATAGCCTTATTATAATATGTATAAACTAAATAAAACACCCGTCATTTCCTTTCGAGTGGGTGAAATCTCTAACTCAGAACCGCCCCGGGCGCCAATCTACGCTACGCCGCCACTGGAACATAACATAAGCATAAATAAAAGTTTTTTTAATAAAAAAATTCAATCTCAACAAACTTAAAAAAAAACTTTTTTTTTAATACATCGCCGGTGGCAAACAAGCTTACGGTCCACCTGATAAGCGGCCACCGCAGCCTATAGACGCCCGCAACTCCAAAGGAGTCACGTACGCGTTGCCGACCCTTTATAAAATTTGAGAATACACAAATGAAATTTGAGGATAAATGTTGGAACTTAACCTTACCATAAACCTTTGTTTAAATACTAGCCCTTGTAAAATTACATAAATATTATTGTCATACATCCCAAAAAACAAAAAAGCACTAATTTGTAAACATGAATAGCATAGTTTTAAGTTTTTTTACGCAATGAATTGTTAATAGAAATTATTTAATATAAGTTATTTAACGCTAAATTAGTTTCTTATTTCAAGCAGCATTTTTTATACAGTCCAGTTCATTATTATATGGACAATGTTGTACTGTATAATTAGGCTCAAAAATTAGTATTATGTGGCTGTATTGTGTGGCTGAAAAAAAATAAAACACAAATTCACAAAAATACTTTTATTACAACTGTATCTACACACACTCACGTCTACTATACATTCGCAGATCTACATCATAAAAGGCTTAGGATTTGATTCTATCGATTTAAGGGTATGTTACGGTACAGGGTAAAAATTATCATGAGCTGTGCCTTTACCATGAGTTTGCATGACCGTACTCGCTAGCGACTGCGTAAACGATTTAGTATGCCGATTCTTAGTTCTATTGCGTAACCGCCCGAGGCGCTGTACTTTTGCCAATACAAATTCTTACGCAGTCGCTGCGAGTACGGTCATGTAAACTCATGGTAAAGGCACTGAAAGAGAAAAAGTGGACCGCTCTCACTGCCAAATACCTACCCTACGTAAGCAAATACTGAGCGGTATGGCCTAATTTAAATTTCAACATTACCAGCTTAAAAGCTTGAGTTACATTTCTTAACAACTTTGCCTTACAATAGGGAACGTTAAGTTTTTTGGAGTGGCCCATTTTTTTTATTGATAGTAGACTTATTAAAGATATCAAACTGTAGCCGGTTCATTTTAATAAGTATCGTTTTTATGATTTTGTTTTTAAATTTTTGACATCATACGTTTGGAGGGATTAATAGGATCGTACCTTGGTCTGACGCGAAACAAAAAAAAATAACTTGACAGCTGAGGGGCTACCGCGAACCGAAAACGAACGAAGTTCGAATATCTCCCTCTCTGCCGCACGAATTAGCAAGTGCGACAGAGAGGGAGATATTCGAACTTCGTTCGTTTTCGGTTCGCGGTAGCCCCTCTGAGGGGCTACTACCGAAAACGAACGAAGTTCGAATATCTCCCTCTTTGTCGCACTTGCTAATTCGTGCGGCAGAGAGGGAGATATTCGAACTTCGTTCGTTTTCAGTCGCGGTAGCCCTTCTGAACGTTCTGAACAGATGTCAAATGTGGCAGTTATATTGTGAGTTACATCTACATACATATGAATGTACGTGGAATGTACAAAACGTAGAAAGAGGATTAGATAGAAGGCGGATTAACGAATCACCCAGGGGGACGGATTTATGATAGGCTAACTAAATTGAGATGTATCAGAAGACTGATATGGATGTAGCACAATTCTGACATCACATAATTAGTCGTGCTGTATATACATTGGCGCTAAATTTAAATTAAGCCAATAGGCTTGAATAGGTACATTAATGACGTTTCAGTGACACAGGGCGATGACAAATAATGCGCGATGAAGGACAGGCGATGACACATTGTATCTCGTTCCCACGTGTGTTGGTGATGCTTGCATCTCTTTCGCACATCTTTGTATGTGTGTATTGCCGGCTCCAGTCTTATCCTTACATCACGGTACAAAATTATAGATGTAACTGCCAAATTTGACATCTGGCCGCTGTCAAGTTGATGTTTTTTTTTATTGTTTCGCAGCAACACGGCACGATCCTATTAATCCAAACGTGTGGACGAAGATAAGATTCAAAAACATATTTCTTTAAACGATACGATGAAAAAAAACCGGCAACAGTTTTGTGCTCTATAATAAGTCAACACTAGAAAATATAATTCATAATCATCATAATTCGTTTGCATAATCAGACACATTAGGTACATTTACACAGATGGTATTTGGAAAGTAAAAGGTACTTATTGATACCCTGATATGGCATAGCAAAAATATCTTACAGACTAAATTTACATGTCAATTAGAATTAATATTCAAATTAAATTATTAACAAAAATAAAATTCTAAAAATGTCAAAGGTTGTTTCATAATAATATAGTAATTCAACACCGACAGGGGTTGCCACTAAAATAAAATATGTTTACAGTGGTATATTTCTATTTTTTTAGAGACCGCACTAAGAATAGTCGTTTATTTGGTAGTTTTAAACATATGATTAATATAAACGAATTAATTACACAAATACAATGCCCTATTAAAAATTTATCCATAGAAGATTTTTGGTAGAAAAACTGTTATTGCACTTGTAATACTTCAGGTATTAATAACATTTGGTACGTTTCATAAACCATAATTGTGAACAACATTAGATGCTATTTGTATATAGTCGGGTAAGAAGCAAAACTCACTCACTGTCACTATTTTTCGAAACCTCGTATCTCAGTACTGAAACGATGCTGATATACGAGCTTTATTTTAAGTAGGTATAGGTATTTCTTACTTAGTGACTTTTGCTTGTAACTCGACGATATTACATGCTTTTTTTTTAGAACCTGACTGTGGCTTTATACTTATAGGCCGGGCCCAATAAAGCCATAGGAGTGCATGGTAGGAGAGTACCCTGGGGAAAATCCAGGGGAAAACCTCCGGCACGACCACGCGTGTGGTTTGGAACACTGGAATACTCTAAGAGTTTGCGCTCCAGTGAGATTGGTTGAGCGGTTTCAACCGAATCTGAGGTGTGAGTGGAATATTACATGCCTGATGAATCATTGTGTATATGTGATACATATACACAATGATTCGTCATTTTGTCATGACACAGTCGTCGTGGCTAGTACGAAAATGTATGCAGATAAAAATATTTTTGTCGAGAGTAACTGCGTTTAGGTACAGTGTCATACATTTTTCTGTTTTATATATGTAAGAATTTATTCATCTTTTTATAAGTGTAAGGAATCCGAATATAGCTTATAATTTTGTTTTAGATGGTAATAAACAATCGTTTTTAACACACACGCCATTTAAAGACTATTAACACAACTGAAAGATTTGGTTAAAAATGTATGGATAATTTCTGGGGGGCTAGCACAACTAGCGCTGCGACGCGACGCGAGTAGAGAAAAATCTACCCTCCTCTTTCTAACCCGCACAGTTCGAGCGAGACAGGAATCGCTGAGTCGCACGAGATACGATTTGTCAACAAGTTGTGCTAGCCCCACTGTTTTCTGATATTTTAATCCAAATCGTTGGATTTTCAAAAATACATATGCCCTATTATTGTTAAATGCATTTTGATGAAGCATGATAAGGAAGATATCGGCTAATCTACAGATATTTACAATGATTTGATTATCAATGCAAAAAGGTAGGCGAAATCTGAAATGTTTGTTTGACAATTACATAAGTCACTTATTTGACACTTATTCAAATTCAAATTCAAATTCAAATCATTTATTTCGTGTAACATTGACACATAGAAATTATATACATAATAAATACATCTATCATAATACAATAATCACACATAGTGCTACCAATTGATTACACTGGCGGAAGAATGCAGCCCCGC
Organism: Epiblema foenella; assembly: GCA_963556455.1. Classification (NCBI taxonomy): domain Eukaryota; kingdom Metazoa; phylum Arthropoda; class Insecta; order Lepidoptera; family Tortricidae; genus Epiblema; species Epiblema foenella. The sequence goes on along the minus strand of OY747122.1, from coordinate 9,837,166 downwards.
ACAGTGTAACATGATAGCACAGTCAGGCTTGTCCGCTATCATTCTCAGAATGGTATCGGGACTGCTCCGCACCCGGCGCACCAGGGATGCGGCTCGCCCGCGCATGGTCGCATAAAAACAGGCAACACGCGCCTCCGCAAACATCCCTGATGCGCTACAGAAACGAGGCAGCCCCACTATCACCCGGAACGCGTTATTATATTGTACTCGAAGGGCCCTAAAGGCCCGTTGCGAATACTGCACCCAGAGGCTGCAGGTATACATAGATGTGCAGAAGGCTCTAAACAGGGTAACTTTGACCTCCCTGGAGCACCCTGCAAACCTCCGAGCAATCATATTCGCCCGCACCGACAAGGCCCTTCGCTCCCGTTCCATGTCCAGGTCGTCCTTGAGATCGGCCGCAACTACATGCCCTAGATATTTGTAGTTATTGACTCGGTCAATGGTGCTGCCGTTAAGGTAGATTGCAGGTAGCTCCGATATCTTGTTGCGACCGCTCTCAAATACCATATACTGGCTCTTTGTTCCGTTGTATTTAAGGCCGTGATTTACCGCATAGGTCTCACACACATTGAGCATCCTACGAATACCACAGACCGACGCACTCAGCAGCACCATGTCGTCAGCATAACTAATATTGTTTACACAAACACCATCCACGTGACAGCCGACATGGATGCTACTGAGGGCCTCGATTAGTTCGTTCACGTACAGGTTGAAAAGAGTAGGTGAGCTCAACCCCCCCTGTCTCACCCCACACTCCAACCTGTAGTCGTCGGACAGTGCGTTAGCCCATCTAACGCTGTTGACCTGGTTTCCATACCAGTACCTAAGTATACGAGTCGTTTCCGGTGGTACACTGGTTTTCTCAAGCTTCTTCCACAATATGTCATATGAAACCAGGTCAAAAGTCTTATGACAGTGACATAATAATAATAATTTATTAAGCAATAGTATGCTATTACTGAACCAGCGAGCTACATCTTAGGCCAGGCGTGTCTCGGATACCTAAACAAGGTTAATCCTGTGCTATACATTGATAATAGCGCCATCTGTTTATAACTACGATCACAGGTTATCACATAATGGCGCCGAGTTACTGATTCCTTATTCATTATAATTTACAGATGTCGCTGATGTACTCGGACGGTAGAAACATCTTCGAACGTGTTTCACAAACTTGTTTACAATGTGATTACAATACTACATGTCCACTGTCAAAGGTATCCTTATATCTTAAGTACCTACTGAAATAATAGGACTACGAAAGCAATTGAGGGTTTCACACACGGACTTTTCACTCAGTACATTTCTGATTGGCTATAATACCGACTAGTTATCGAACTGCACGTCAGGAGGCGCTATAGTCAATGTGTATGCATGCGTGTGTGCGTACATGTGTTTGTGTGTGTCAGTGAAAACTTACTCTTGGTGGCCATTTTTTGGGACACCATACTAGATGGCGCAGCAATCGTAAAGCTTGACTGAAAACTCTATCTCAGTTATTAATATTTATTATACCACGTCTTGCAACTCCTGGGATGTCACATGTGCGTTGCCGACCCTTATAAGCAAGTGCGACAGAGAGGGAGATATTCGAATTTCGTTTTCGGTTCGCGGTAGCCCCTCTGGAAACTCGCGTGACTGACACAAGACAACAAAATTATGTTTTAAGATATGTGCATATATTCACTTCAAGTTTTTGTCATTTAGTTTTATACAAAATCTTTACAGAATTTGAGATTGCAGACAGACGTTAGTTTAGCACGGAAATCAAAAAATGATAATTCACTCCACGTAGTTGTCTTAAGAAGGTATTAAAGAAAGAGACCGTTGATAACATGTATAGAAATTCGCTTCCAATGTTTGCAAAAATATTAGGTTAGATAACAAACATTCAAGTACAATAGGAATGATGAAAAACTTCCGAAATAAGTTGGAAAATACCAAATTGCTCAACTTATTAAGAAACACGGAAAAGATCAGATTGGTCGACTTAGTGACAGTTGGAAGTTCCATCTTGCCCAAGCCTGACCAACCAGTCAAGAATTATTAAGAAACTGATGAAGAAATTTGCGAAAAACCAGATTGGACTAACTTGCTAACCAAATTGGATAACTTTTCTGTTTATCTTAGTCTTTATAAAGAAAAAAAAACAAATTGGTCGATCTTTTAAGTAATTTGGAAAAATTATTGGTCAACTTCCTAAATAATGTGGAAAAAACAAATTGGTCAGCGAATTATGTACCTAAGTAGGTACTACATACAATAAATTTGGGACTTTGCATTCCATTTTTAAAATTCGTAAAATATATTAATACAATATGGAAAGCAACAGGGTATTTTTGGTCAACAAATAGGGCCGGTTGTACACGGTGATTATTATCACACGATACACTCATATCACAACACGTATATGTGGATATTGATGAATATTGAAGCAAAACCCAATTGTCGTGTCCCAAGAGTTCCTAAAAATAATGTTAAAATAATTTGTTCAAAATAATACTGTTTCTCATACAGCTGCCTTATAAATAATAGTTCTAGGAACTTTCCTTTAATATTGCTGGGCCAACAAGTGCCAGGAACTTAAATAATACAACGTAATTTAACAATTTAATTAAAGCTGACCAAAATCACGTGAGGGCAGTTCGAGAGACAGAGAACCTGAGGGGCTACCGCGAACTTAAAACGAACGAAGTCCGAATATCTCTCTCCCTGCCGCACGGATTAGCAAGTGCGATAGAGAGGGAGATATTGGAATTTCGTTCGTTTTCGTTTCCCGGTAGCCCCTCAGATCCCGCCTGCGTAACTAGTATGTTCGAGTTTATGTCGCACATACGTATGCTTGGCTATGGCTATAGCATTCATCCCTTACTAGAGTCCGACCACGCTAACTCTTCATTGAAATAATTTGGCAACACTATTTCAAACGTCACTTTTTCATACAAATATGACGTATAACGCACAGTGTTGCCAAATTATTCCTTGCAGAGTTAGCGTGGTTGGACTCTAGCTAGTATGTAAGTGCGAGAGGGACGATATAATGTCCGACATAAATGTTAATCTGAGCGATAGATTATTCTATGAGGCGACCGCGTGCCAAAGTTTACTAGCTGACAACTTTATTCTGATATCTGTGGCTGGCAACCATCGTTTCGTTACACAGAGCACCTTCTGTAAGTGAAGTATTATTATTTATTTTTCATTGGAACTAATGACAGTTTCTGCGACTATTTGGCAGTTACTATAAAAATGACAAGTGCTACCGCGAACCACATCGAAGTTTTCCCTCTCAGTCGCACTTATGTGCAAACTTGCAAGTGCTACAGAGAGGGAAAATTTCGAATGCGGTAGCAACTCAGAACAGCACCCTAGTTGCCATCCTCACAAAATTCTGGCCGGCTTTACTACAGTAATATATTATTTAAATCTTTCTGTTATAATCCTTTTAAATAATAGCTTGTATACGTAATGGGTGAATTGCAAAAAAATTGTACATTCCAGAATCATGCAATGTCCTCCTAGTTTAAAAATATATAAAAAAATAAATACTAACAGAAAGTGAATTCTAGTTACGTTTCTGTATAGCCTTATTCGTATTCTAGTCGAATTCGTACTGTTCCATGAGATAAAAGGCATATACATATTTTTAAAATCGCATTAATGGAAAAATCGCTAATCTGTTCCCATACAAAAGTCATTGTCCTTTTTACACCACACCATAAACAAAAAATCATAACTTTAGTTTTAATGGACACCAGACAAGATTTTCTTTTACAATCATTAAAGTATGCATTAAGCTATCTAAAAACGGGTTAATCAACGTATGTAGAATGAAGATATATAAAGAAATTTTATATTAAACTCCGGGGAAAGATTTCGTTACTTTGTGTAACGTCAGCTGTGTAACGACAAATTTAGCATTTAAAACGTAATTATGAACGCATCCATAACGTTTTTAAGTCTGGCAACATTTATTCTACGTCAAAGCAAGCTCATGCGCAGAGTCGCCATTTTGGTTTCGGTGTAGTGATACAAAACAGTGCGGTGCGGTATTTTTTCCCAAATTTAATAACCAATTGTGTTATGCTTAAAACAGGTAAGTTTATCGTTTTCTACTAATACTTAAGCGTAGTTATATGATGAATATTGTGCACAAACGGCTTGGCATTAGGGAATACTTGAATTCCTTTAATTTTCTGTTTTACACGTGTTGAATCATTTTATGGCATCGATTTTGGCTTCGTTTGTGTAACATTGTGTTACGTTAGGCACAAATTCGTACGTTAAGGTTCGTTCATATTGGGCTTATGACAATTATAAATATGGTTGATTTTTGGTATATTATAATAAAGGTTCTTTATACATATATCAGGGATGCGCAGAATATTCGGTTATTATTCGTTGTTAAATGTAACTGATTCGCAAAAAAATAAGTGATTCATTTTGTAGGTTTTTGAACGTTCAGTATTCGGCCGAATTATTCGGTTCAGCTGCCGAATATTTACTGAACAATTTTGAGAAGGTTTTGTTACAAGTTACAAGAGTGTATTACAGTTACTGCTTCGTGAAATTAATACTTGACCCGTTATTAACAGTGATTTAACTTTTTTTTTCAATATATAGCATAGATAAAAAGGAATTACGTTGAACCGAATAATTCGGCCGAATATTCAGTTCGGCAATAGCTGGTCTGGCCTATTCGGTCAAATCCATATTCGGCGCATCTCTAATATATATGTATATATGTCTGTTTGTCTGTATGTCATAAGCATTTTCATAAATATTAAAAAACTATAGGATGTATTTAAATAAAATGTTACTGTATTATTTAGACCGTAACAGTATAGTCATGTATTTAAATTACCAAAAAAAAATGAAAAGGCCACTTCATAAAATGTAACTGATTCGCAAAAAAAATAAGTGATTCAATTTGTAGTGCATCAATAGACGGGTGAAAACCATTTTTTTTGTACGCTTTTAACGACTTAATTTATGTTTACAATTTAACTGACAATACTATTTCGTGACGAAAATTTGTCACATAATTTATACAAATAATGAGTAATTTACGTTACGAAATAGTATCTATTAAAATATAGACATAATTAAGTCCTCAACTTTGTACAAAAAATGGTTTTTACCTATAAGTGAATAGGTTCCATTCGGCGATAATCGTTCCAAAAGTCACAATAATTATAGTATGTTTTTTTATTCCCTTAATGCCTGCCTATTTTTCTTCATGGTGTTTATTTTATGTGTCCTCATATTTGTAGAAACTTAATAAATACATTATATACATAAATATTTAACTGACAAACACAAAAAAATCATAAACAATGTTTTAAAACTTTTAAGAATGGCGATGTACTACATACAAAAATAGACGAATGTATTGTTTAATACAAAAAAATACTGAAAATCAAAAACAACATTAATTTTTTGAGTATTTTTTGTGTATTAATATAAATAAATATGCTTGTCACCAGGATTAGCACACAGGATCACCAGATTTGTAGACATGTACATTGCCAACTATACCAATCGAATGTTTAAAATAAAACAGTAGTTTTTATTCATCTATCTGATCGAGCGTATTTGATAGTAGTCAAATCGAAAGATTTCATATCGATAAATATTTTTCTGCAGGAAAATGCCTCTGACCGCAGCAGAAGGCAGAAATGGTATCGTGAGAAGTTAAAAAATGAAAATCCGGAAAAGTTCAGACAGTTGAAGAATGAAAATTGTGAGAGAACTAAGAAAATATATTAAAAAAATTGTGAGCTTACTAAGGCAGAACGTGAAAAAAGGCGAGAAAAATGGAGAAACAATAAAAAAGGTACCAAAGTGGAAAAATAAAAAAGAAAAAGACCAAAACACTAGATGAACGTACTCGTAGGTACTTTATTTTTTTAAGGAAAAGTAATACAGAATTAAACAAATCTGTTAAATTGCTTTTACAGAGAGGAACCCGTCTGACCAAACAAATTTACAGGTTGAATAATAAAGTACACGAGTTACAAAATTTAGTCAATGAGCTAAACATGAGTAAACAAAATGACAATCAAAATGTCCAACGGGAAATGAATGAACCAATAGAAAAAGAACTCCTGGAGTCTCCATCAAAACTAACTCCAGCTACTAAAACTCAACAAATAATGGAGGAATCACTCACTGCAATTTCAACTCCGGAGAAGCAAATAGTAAAAAAGATTCTATTGGAGAACGTTGTTTTAAAAGAATAATTAAGTCAACAGTACTACAACACAAAATCCAATTCTGAAAGAAACATACTGAAGAAGGTAGTCGACAATGATGTTGTTGAAAAATACAAAATGAAGACCACTCTGAGTGACTATTTGGGCCTTAAAGGAAGGATAAGAAACAAAGTTAAACTAAATAAGTATAAAATGAAACGTTTGAAACAACTCCTTGACTTTTTCGAAAGAGACGATAATAGTCGTGGTACAGCGGGAAAAAAAGAGTATTTTTCAATAAACAGTGTTTGTTCAATAAACTGTATTTTATTGTATAGCTACTGTACCAAAACTGGCATTTACGCGCGAAAATCAAAATCCTTGATAAGAATGTTTTTCGTTTTGTGCAGTGTTCAGAATACCTATGTATTGTTTGGGTTTGTTCTAAATGATGTCCCTAAATGCCCTAAGTATTCTTGTTATAAGACCAATGCCAATGATAATAAAATTACTTATTTGAAGATTCTGATTTAAGCATAATGTTCATTGTCATTGTTGAACCAGTAAATTTCTGTCATAATTTTAATTTTTGACACAGGATTTTATTGCCAGCTGTCCCTTTTTCCGGCTCAATGAGTCCGCGGAAAATAGTATAATACATTTTTTCGAAATATTAAACACAAACGAACGCGTTTGACTTTTGTCTCAATTTGTATGGCAACAAATAGTTACCATCAAAGGCCACCACCAGAGGCGCTGTTCGTGTTGCCATGCAAATTGACACTTAAACGCAAACGCGTTCGTTTGTGTTTAATGTTTCGAAAAAAATATACCATAGGTATCGAACACATATATATATATATATACATACAAATATTGCAAGCAAAATAAAAGTTGGTAGTAAAAAGTCTCAACTTAGTGATTTGAAAATTAAAACGTGCAATTCTTTTTTTTTATTTCTTGAAATGATTGTTGTTTTTCTACTAATATGAAAACGACTTTATAATTTCCTTTGTGTAATTTCCTCGGTTTTTGTGTAACTAATTTGTGAATATTCCATTGTGTTACGTACAATTTTTTTGCAATTCACCCTAATAACTGTCATCCAAGTTTTGCTAATTTGACATATAACCTTAAAACGTCACCTAATTTGTACTAGGATATCAAGTATCACTAACCAAGCTATTTAAAAAAGCATTATAGGTATTTGGACCAATCAACTGTTTTTATTGCTTTTCTAATTGAGACTTTAAAACATAAGTTTTTTGTGACATATGTACTCCCAATCAGAAGGGTTTCTTTTAAGTATTTTTATGAAGTCATTTACAGGACAGGATAGAAAAAAAATAAGTTGATTGACCCATTAAATTGAATACCAAATCAATTGACGGGGTCATTCAGCCAGTACTACCATAGATAATAGTATCATTTATTATCTACCACACATACAAAGTACCATTTGTATCTACCAGTGGCTGAATAACCGACTGTTGTGGCCACTACATAATAATGCATAGGTTAAAGCAATATCGATTAAAACATTACAATTGATTAAATAATAAACCAACAATCAACAAAAATGCAAACGTAATACGTACCATAAAATGCTTAATTCTCGATTTCTATATCCAATATAAAATAATTTACGGTTCTACTTAACACTATTCATGGCTGCTATCAAAATATTGTGTAAAAATATTATTATTTAGCGGTTTTACGTTATTTTATATTGTACTTAGAGAACGAAATCCAGAGGCCGAACTACTAAATCCTGGTTTTACACTAGGTACCTATCTTATACAGGCGCTTTTAACATTACTACCGATTATACATCACTGAGATTCCATATTCACATATACTACATAAATACTTATCAAGTATCATATACATTCATAATCTTTAAGCGTGCCCGTCTCAGAAATAATGTGGGTAAGTAGATTTTCTAATCCGTTCGTCCCTCTCCCACTTACTGACTTTCTACAAAGAGAGGGATAAAAGAACTAAGAATTTCTAGACCTAATTACTACTGTAATGTTAATTTTGTGAATACTACCACTATAACAGATTTAACATGGAGTTTATTTACAAAAAAAAAAACAAGCTAATCCTAGTTCCATTCTATTAATACTTCTAGGCTGCTGAAAATAAAGTTTATTGAAACCCTCGAAATCTACGTTTGAATCGAAAATCGTTTACAATACTGAAATTATTAAATGTCTTCGATTTTATTTTAAGTAAATCTTCTTATTTTTTTAACATGCGAAATATTTATAATTTTGTCTATATTACTAATAGGCGTATTACAGAACGTCTATATTTTAATGGTAAAAGTTAACTCAATATGTTCTGCATTAGTATATCTTACAGTTTCTCTTCATATGTACAATATAATATACAATTCTTATTTTTATAATCCGAAACGGAATATCTCTTTTTTGACATTACCATATTGACAAAAGCGCCATCTATTTTTGAGTGCCATATAATGTAGCGACATCTCTGTGTGTTTGTGACACAAACAAGATTTGTTAAATACTGATTAATACCACCACTATAAGTTACTTCGTTAAAACTCTATTGCCGAGAAGTTCCACATAAACAGCTGTATTAACTGATTATGACTAACTGTAATATGTAAGGCAGTAATAAATATATATATATATACCTATACGGCCAAAGAAAAAAAAATCTGGGACATCTTTTGGCAGGTGGCCCTTTTGAACTGCGGGTAAAAACGTTGAAATCAGCGCCATCTATGAACAAAGCGCGTTTATTGGTTGTGATGTCGAGCCCTCATGTAGGTAGGGTACTACTTAAATGAACCAGTAAGCAGCATAAAACGAAAGGCATACGCGTAATTTTACCAAATTTCGAATTGTAATGTTGATAACAGCGCCATCTGTCGGCTAGTGCCGTTACTCGTTGGAGTTCTCGCTATCCCGCAATGCGACCATGTCTGGGAGCTTGTAGTGCTGCATGTGGTAAGGCGGCTCGGGGCTCGAGCACGGACGAGGGACCTAAAATAACAGTATAGTTTTTACGATGGTTGAAAACAAATATACGGCCTACCAGATGACAGCAGAAAGCGTAGTTTATAGAAGCTTGCCACTCCAGAAAAATCACAAGCACGTTGCCATTTTTTCTTGATTTGAGGGCGTAGAAAGAGGATTATATAGAAGGAGAATTAGCGAATCACCAAGGAGGGGCAGACTTATGATAGGCTGACTAAATTGAGATGTACCATAAGACTGATATGAAAGTAGCACAATTCGGACATCTCATAATTAGTCGTGCTATGTATACATTGGCGCCAAATTTAAATGAAGCCAATAGGCTTGAATACATTGATGACATTTCGGTGACAGACCGATGACAAATAATACGAGATGAGGGATAGGAGATGAAACATTGTCTCTTTCCGACGTGTGTTATTGTCTATGCTTACATCTCTTTTGCATATCTGTGCATGTGTGTATTGCCGGCTCCAGTTAAACTTCATGTTTGAAATTAACACACCCACAGAGCAAGTATCGGTGCGATTGTCGCTGTGGTCTTCCTTTAATTTATACTAACGCCCTCTATGGATACTATTGGAGAACTACACCTACCAAAAATAATTTGACGATTGTGACGACCGCTTTAGCCTAGTTGGTAGTGACCCCGGGCTCGAATCCCGGTCAGGGCATTTATTTGTGTGATGAGCACGAATATTTGTTCCTGAATCTTGGATCCTATGTATTTAAGTATATATTTATCTATTTACGTATGTATATCGGCGCCTAATACCCATAATACAAGCTTTGCGTTGTTTGGGACTGGGTCGATTTGCGTAAGATTGCCCCCAAATTATTTTTATATTAATTTATAATTTTGAGTTTATAGTACATATAGGACTATGCTATATAAATATTCACGTATCACTTTAGATATGTATCCCCACTTAACCCCCTTATCTATATAACTTAATAAACCTCTGCTAACATGAATGGGCACATAAGGACAAACGAATTTTCGCGGTAATTTAACTAAAATAGATTTGATAAACGATTATGTTATGAATAAGGCCTGTGACACACTATAGCGGCCTGCGGATCTGCGGTGGTGGCTTGCCTCATTTCATTAACGTCAGCCAAAGCCAACATGGTATGAGTGTTGTTACTTTTATTTTAGGCGTAACTTCATATAGTTTTTTTAATAACCAATTTGTAGAACGAACTTTTGGGCCATTCTACTTTTTCATGTACATAATTTTCAGACACTTTTGTTAAATGCAGATTTTGGAATACTTGGACCTCATTTCATGTTTTTGTATTGTTATTAAGAAAGGGGTTTAATTGCAGTATCGCTTCCGATAGTTTTGGTTATTAACGAACCACAGCTCATATCCATAAATCGAGTAACTCAGTGGTTCTTGGATGTCTTACCATTTGTATGAAAAAAATGGTTTTTACCACTGTGTTACCCACCTTTTACAGCTATACCTATAAATTCATTTTATTAGGTTCAGGTAGTATTTTAAATTCTTTTTTTGTTCACTAATTCAATACATATCATAGAATTTTCATTGTAATAGAAAACTGGTCATGAAAAAGTAGAATGATCCTTTTATTTACTTACCAATTATCATGAAATTTCGTCCCAAATCTTGTTTTTTACTCTAGTATTCTCATATTCCCGATGTGTCAAATCGTGTAGTACAGGCTATTTTTTCACTATTTATAGAATCAATACGGTGTTCGGCGCCATTTTTGAACGGGCACAAGGCCAGGCCGCGCGGTCAGTTGCAAATAATCACCCGTTCACACATGCCCAGTGGCGGAAGAGGCGTGGCGGGCGGCCGCGCTACCACCGCGCCCAGGCCGCTTGTCTGAATAAATGTTAGGATCGTCATGGTCTACAACTGGACGCCACCGCAGGCCGCTGCAGTGTGTAAACAAGGGGGTTAATGTAAATGGAAGTTTTGTAAAGGTACACTTACAACTGTGCTACGACCGCGTCTCCTTTGAGGTAGGATGCCTTTTCTCGCCATGAAGAAACTAAAACATCAAATAATTAGGTTTTAATAATAATTAATCCATTGTTACATCTTTAGTCAAAGTTTTCTTTAAATACATCTCAAAATGCTAGGGTATTATATTTTTGGTCTGGTAATATTTGTGATAATCCATATTGAAAGGAACCTTATGGCGGCCGGCATTTACGCCTTTATTGCCGCTATTCCAATACAATAGTGAATAGGTGTAACGTAAGCGCTTGCCGCCATAAGGTCCCTTTCGATGTGGATTATCACATTTAATGGCTTGACTTATATATCACAGCTGGACATAAGGCGTGCTTTAGCACTGAAGAAGTGAAGTGTTGAAAGCAGCAAGAGCTAAAGCTCTTGCTGGTTTTAAATCACTACTCAAAGAATAATATTTGTCTCTACCTTAATATTCGGTTTTCATGGTTTCTACTGAACCTTTGATTGATATTGTATTGTATTTATGTAATTTTGTATGTGTGTTTATCTTATCGAGTTACATGTTTATTATACGAGGGGCGAGGCTGACCGAATCGAGGCATCCCCTTAACATTCGTATACTAAATATAAGCAATAGCATTTTCTTGCAATAACCAACCGGTATTTGGAGTCTATTCCTGCCCAAAGTTCCATCAATATAGCATAGGAAGCATTGTATGATGTTAGCATAATTAGGTAGGTATGTACATAATGTTATGTTGTTCTCTCCAGTTAACACGTGTACAGTTAAGTAAGTATTGATTTTATGGAATAATTAATTAATGTTGAACTATAGTGCTTAATAGATGACACTTATTAATCACACCTGTCATCATACAATATTAAAAGTGCCATGTATGTGCAGTGTCGACCACAGGGACGTTTACCTATGATATTATACATTATATATATATCTATATATACACTATATGAGTGACAGGGACGGCACGACACGAAGTTCGGATTTCGAAGTTCTGAGTAGCCCCTCAGTTACTTTTGAAACTGATTCTCAAAATGGTTTTGTGACAAAAAAAACGGTTACGTTTCGTTTCACGCAAAAGTCGAAACGACCCAGCTCTAGTGCTGTCTGAAAACCAGCGCTGCAGTTGTCTGACACCTCGGCATAATGCTGAGACAGCAACCGATTCACTACCGCGATGACGCACGTTATAATTATGTGTTCTATACTGTCCGTCTATTCTGTTTGTATCGGTGTCTTTCATGCAGTGAATAAATGTTTTCCTTCTTTCTTTAACATGTATTCTTACCGTATAGTAGAGATGGGTATGTTGAACTGATGGGATACAGTCTGGAAGGTTAGGCCACGACTGACGCAGTCGGCTGCCTGACGGAGCACAACTTCACTCCGTCTGATCCGCTTGTTGATGTTAATGTACTCTGTCTGTTGCGTTTGCTGTTGCTGAGGACAAATATAATAAGATTACGTCGAGTTTAATACTAGCCATTGATCCCGTGGCATTACACGAGTACCTCTCATTATGTAGCAGTTGAATAATAGTTCATCATCATCATCATCATCATCATAATATCGGCCGAAAGACGTTCACTGCAGCAGAGCACTCTTTGGGGGAGGCCTATGTCCAGCAGTGGAACACACAATTATAACACTCACCCTATTATTTTCCCCGACATGTATGACGTTGACTGCTGGATAGCCGAGCTTCGCCGTCGACACCTCGACGAACGGCGCCGGCGCAGACTGCAGCTGAACTGGCTGCTGTAACACGCACAGACTAACTAAGGAAAATATTATAATTTACATATTTTTTCTGAAACATGTTTGTAATAAGTGGTTGCATGCAGGCCACCTCCAGATAATCTTATTCGATGCGCGGTTTATTAGCCGCCGTGCAATGTGCATACTTCGTGTACACCTGATGACCTACCCATTAAGTTCGTATGTTAGTGTCGTGCGTGTGGTCCGTCCGTTCGTCAGCCTGATGATATGATGTGATGAGGTAGTCACCTGGTGTATGATGAAGGCGGATGGCTCGTCCCGCATGTCGTACGTGTGGTCCATCCGTTCGTCAGTCTGATGATATGATGTGATAATGTAGTCACCTGGTGTATGATGAAGGCGGGAGGCTGGTCCCGCGCGTCGTACGTGTGGTCCGTCCGCTCGTCAGCCTGATGATATGATGTGATAATGTAGTCACCTGGTGTATGATGAAGGCGGACGGCTGGTCTCGCGCGTCGTACGTGTGGTCCGTCCGCTCGTCAGCCTGATGATATGATGTGATAATGTAGTCACCTGGTGTATGATGAAGGCGGGTGGCTCGTCCCGCGTGTCGTACGTGTGGTCCGTCCGCTCGTCAGCCTGATGATATGATGTGATAATGTAGTCACCTGGTGTATGATGAAGGCAGGCGGCTGGTCCCGGGCTTCGTACGTGTGCTCCGTCTGTTCGTCAGCCTGATGATATGATGTGATAATGTAGTCACCTGGTGTATGATGAAGGCGGGTGGCTCGTCGCGCGTGTCGTACGTGTGGTCGGTTTGATCGGGCCGCTCATCAGGAGAGTCGTATTGGCACTGGACGTTCGCAATCGGGAAATCTGATACAAGCACAATAGAACATTGAGCTAATGGCCTTGCAACGAGAAATATCGAGTTCTTTGAAACGCTATTCTGCCCAGACGAGGAAACAATAAGGGTTGATTTTCAGATATATGATTCCGGACTATATAACTGCGTTTCTCACAATAGCCAAAACATGATTGTTTAACATTTTCTCGATTCATAGTTGTCTTTATTTTCCCTTTTTTAGTCAGCCTACTAAAACAACACATTATGAAACGAATCAAATAAGTCAAAATGATGGTATTTTACCTCATCTCTGTCAAAAGGAAGTTTAATAACACTGCACACAGTCGGATATTTATCGAGATTTGTCTAAAAAAGTCATTCTCAAACAGTGTTGCATCCCGTTTTATCGTGTGCGAAAGATATAAGCGTGTCTCTTTTACGGGGGGCGTGGCTAACGGAATCGAGGAATCCCCTTATGTTCGGTTTTATAAAGGTCTGTTAGCTTATGTCGGTAGGTTATGTTACTGAGATATTTACCAAAATTCGATCTGACATTGGTTTAATGGGTCTTTATAAAACCCATTAAGTATCACATCAAAAACATAAATATGAAAAAATTAGAAGTTAGTGAACGGTTTTTGTTTTTATAACTTGGGAAAATATAGCAGCCATTCGGCTGTACTGCACGTACAAAATATACACACACTTTTCCCTAATAAGGGAACTAAGATCTAACTGGAAACCAAGTTCTTTCACAACTAAAATAGCTTAAATAAATGAGTGAGTAACTGATAAGATAAGAACCCTTAAAATTAACTAAAGAAGCTTGAAAAAGTTCTTGAACAAGTCGCGAGTTTTAGGGATATTCATAATAATCTTTTTGATTTGCCCTACACCTAAATGATTTGCCTTATAGTGCCCGAACCCGATTCAATACTGGACGATGTTGAGATTTTAAAAAAAATCGCCATTGTAAGTACTTAGCTATACTCCTTTTGGAAATTCACTGTTTTTCTACAGTAAATATTTTTAGTACTACTATACATGGCACTTTCAATCATAATTCATAACACAGGCAAAATATAATTAATAGTACTTACAGAAGGTTTTCTGTCTAACAAAACCGATGTTGGACAGCTAATCATGGCATCCCCCTCGCACGAGCTCGCCGCATAGAACATGCTCGTTCCCAGCGCAACACCACGGAGGTGTGTCAGAGCCGAGTTTGCCGAAACGGCAAGAGAAACAGGAGCGCTACCGCGACAGCAAACGAAGTTATCGCTCTCTGTCGCACTTGCACGTTCGGACGTAAGTGTGACAGACAGGGAAAACTTCGTTTGCTGTTCGCGGTAGCTCTCCAGAGGGGCTACCGCTAACCGAAAACGAACGAAGTTCGAATATATCCCTCTCTGTCGCACGAATTAGCAAGTACGTCAGAGGGAGATATTTAAACTTCGTTCGTTTTCGGTTCGCGGTAGCCCCTCAGGCGTGACAGAGGTGAACGGTAGCTTTCAAGTACTTAGAATTCAGGTGTCAAGGATTGGATATGTTATTGTCTATGCTTACATGCTTTTCGCATATCTGTGTATGTATGTATTGCCGGCTCCGGTCTTATCCTAACTTCATGGGTGTAGAAAAAAAAAACATATGATAGACGACAAAAACATTTTTATTACCCCGGTTACAACCACCTTACCCTAAACTGGTAATTCGATCTCTATCAATAAATACATCATTTATAAATAATTAAATCTATACAGTTTACGTTATATTCAAATGTTTCATTATTTTACACAAGAATTCCAGTGTGATAACGAAATCAAATCTAGAAATGCATTCGGTAGAAAAAAAAACAGTGAAAAAGTTAAATTGCCTTCTTTTACATTAATAAATTAAGCTAGAAATCAATTAGAAAAAAATAGAGCCTCTAGCGCCATCTATATTTAAGATCCGTGAACTACATCACTATTGATGCCAGCGACATCTATGATTAAAAGTCTCATCTACTAACAAAGTGTCATTTATAAACATGAGAAGTTTTTCATTTGTAATGACATAGGGTCACTGGGTGATTTTCATCGTTAAAGTTAATTGATGTCCTTACCGGTCCGAAGGTTAAGTGAAAGTTAAGGAAATCAGAGTGCAATTTAAACTTATTGTTGACTCCAGGGGCGCTACCGTGAGAGCAAACAAGGTTTTCCCTCTCTGTCGCACTTGCAAGTTTGCATATAAGTGAGACAAAGAGGGAAAACTTCGTTTGTGGTTCGCGGTAGCGCCCCAGTTTACTCTATACCTGGATCCCTAACTGTTAAAATAGTTAGTTAGAAATAATCACTCACGAGTCGTTAACAATCCAGGCCCGGTAAGGACAAATTAAGAAAATGTTAAATTTTGTAATGAGAATCATCCCACTGCGCCGGTTAGCGATAACTTAGATGAAAAATATAAGACATCCGTTACCTTTAGTAGATTCTTGCTATATGTGATAATCCATATTGAAAGGAACCTTATGGCTGCCGGCACTTACGCCTTTATTGCCGCTATTCCAATACAATAGTGAATAGGTGTAACGTAAGTGCCTGCCGCCATAAGGTCCCTTTCCATGTGGATTATCACATATATTCTGGTTCTCACTGTTGTGGTCCTTAGTAATGTTATTTTTTTTTATTAAAAAAAGTGGTAGCTGAATGAAGCTGGTCGCGCAACCGGCGCAGCGACCTTATATTTTGAGCTCTTATTATTGACACAATAATGTGAGCTACAAATATGATTATTTATTTATGAAAGAATAAATACACTCGATATTATGTTGCAAATAAATTTCAAATAAAGGAGTGGAACTCAAATTTTTTTTGGGTGGGTCAACTTTTTTTGTGTTGTTATCTTGACCCGTTGTCCAAGGGACATTACTGGCGCAGTTTGTTCAAATAAATGTTGTATTAAGTTCTACTAACATGCTTCGTAGATGGACCATTATGGAAATAGCATACAAGTACCACATATAAGTATGTTAGATAAACTTCAATAGCATAAAATCACGATTGTATTCGAATTTTGTCCCCTGGACAACTAGACGTCACCACGGCAACGAGTGGCACTAAAAAGTTGATTCACCCTTTTGCAGTTTTGACACCTTAAATTATGTCTAAAGATAAAATTTTTAGTCAATTAGGTAGGTAAAGTCCGACCACGCTAACTGCATTGAAATAATTTGGCAACACTACCTCAAACGTCACATTTTCATACGAATATGACGTATAACGCACAGTGTTGCCAAATTATTCCTTGCAGTTAGCCTGGTCGGACTCTAGTCGACGGCAAAAATATGTTTGCATTTTTCGCCTTATTACAATGGAATAAGGTGAAAAAGTGTAAACATATTTTTCCACCTAATTTTTATTGAGGAAATTAACCCTTCACATAATGACGTGTTTCAAAATATTGCCAAAAAATTTAACACATAAAAGTTTGGTTAAAATACCTATAAGTTGATATATATGTACTAGAAGTTATCAAATATGTTATTAGTAATAAGCCTTTATTCATAAATGTTCTTTAAACTATTTTAGCTAAAATGCTGTTAAAATTCGATCGTCTTTATCTATCCCATTAAAATTTGCATTCGAGAAAAAGGGACAGAACACATTTTTAGTTAACAAACTTGTTAAATTTCATGAATAAAGGAACTTTAAAACAATAGATTAAAAATACTTAAGATATTTAATTCCAGTGAAATATAAGTATTCGTAAATAACAAATGATAAACTAAAAACTAATCAACAAACAATATTATGTTCGATAATCCTTTGGATGTTTCTCTATTTGGCTTTCTAGGAACTAAATCTGTTTAATAAAATGTAGTTTTAATACAGTTGGATTTAAATTATACAAATGATGACCTGGTCAAGGTCGCGGGAATCCGGTGGAAACGTACGGCAAAGGACCGGTCTGAATGGCGAGCCTTGGGGGAGGCCTATGCTCAGCAGTGGACGTCTTTCGGCTGAAATGATGATGATGATGATGATGATGAAATGATGAACTAACTGAGGCCTGCCAGCGGTCCAGGAGAGGTTTGCTTGTCGCGCGCTTGCTCGAGGCGCCATTGCCACTGGCTGTTTCAATTACCCAATTATTAATTAATTATTATCTCTTGACGTGAATATAGGTTCCGTTTATTTATTTACTTTATTTTTCTTGACTTAGAGAACTTATACATCTCCAAAACTTAAACTTTTAATTCTTCGTTTTGACCAAAGAGACCTTATACTTTGCCGGCCTAGGCCCGCAATGTTATATGAAATCCCATTACGGGCCGCTCGTTGCGCCGCACCCGAAACGTGGTACTTCGCAGCCTGTTACAATGAACATAACGTCAATACTTTTTTTTTTACGAATCAAATTATTTTTAAATTAAATTGTTTCTGATTCGTGTTAATTTAACCGTCTTAGGCTATGTGCGAGATCACGGTCCATTTTTTCTTTGTATTTGTTCAGGCACGTATCCAGAAGGGGGGATAGTTGGGATTTATCCCCCCCGAAAACATTTTTAGCCGTCTGTTTATTTATTCGCTTGCGTGTTCTTTCAATAAGTAGGTAAATAAAAATATAGATGTTTCAATGTTTGTCCCCCCCCCCCTGAACCAAAAGTCTGGATACGTGCCTGTATTTGTTCTCTGTATCAAATGATTGATAACCTCAATATTTCATTGAATTAAAAAAAAAATGTATTTTTGATAACTCGCTTGCTTTGAAATTCGAGTTGTAGTACTATAAATATGTTAAAACCTTTGTAATAGAAGCCTGTCAACTATCAGAGTTTCCAAAAGTAAGTGAGCGATTTTAGACGGCCGAGCGGACGCGAGGCCATCTATTAAAACGACTCCTTATTTCCTATCCTTTTAACAACGTACATTAATAGTGGGAATACATCCATTGAAAATTGTGTACATATATTCTGATTCTTGATATCTGCTCGCACAAAATATAAATGATTAAGTACGTATAGATACTTGTTTTAAACCTAATTTTTTACATATTTCAGTAGAATTTCGTGAGCTGCTTAGCTTTTAAAATGCCAACTCGTATACTTTTAACTTATTGACTCTTGACGTAAATGTATTAAAAAACATTTCACCCGAGAGTTCACATCACTCTCCACACAATAAGTTGTATGGTTTAAGTAGCATTTGTATTTAGATTGATTCCACTATGATTCGAACCAATCAATTAAGAGCGCTTTAATAAAATGTAACAGGTCCACTAGCGCCACTCGTAAATAATTGTGATTGTTTAAATTTAACGATAGATATCTAAAAAAGGGGGGCGCTACGGGTCAATCTATGCGTCTAAAGTTAAAACGGCCGTTTTAATTTTGAGCTCATAGAGAGACCAATCTAGCAATGTAAAAATTAGTTTGATGGATTCAAAAAGTACTTAAATACAAACTACAGCACGTAGCGGGCCCCCTTTTTTTAGTTATATATCATTAAATTTAAATAAAATAAATAAATATTAGAGGACAATCTTACACAAATCGAATTAGTCCCACAGTAAGCTCAAGAAGGCTTGTGTTATGGGTACTAGACGACGATATATTTAATAGATATAAATACTTAAATACATAGAAAACATCCAAGACTCAGAAACAAATATTCATGCTCATCACACAAATATTTGGCCTGACCGGGATTCGAACCCAGGACCGTCAGCTTCACAGGCAGGTGCACTAGCCACTAGGCTAAACCGGTCGTCAAATAATTTAAATAATTACAATTATTTACGAGTGGCGCTAGTGGACCTGTTACATTTTATTAAAGCGCTCTTAAAAACAGCTGCTCAAGACGAAGGAAAATATGGCGAAAAGAAAATCAGTCCTAAATAATTAATCGTAGATTAGACTAGACGAATATTAAGTACACAATATGACTATTATTAACCCTCTCACATCAGCCTAGACTCCAAAAGGTGAAGCTGAGAAAGGGTCGTCTTATCCATATAGTTTCACGGCTTTATATGACTTTGATTATAACGCCATCTATCGGCGCCGTTAGATATTCCAACATTGCCCGTTTAGTTATAACTTTGCCCGGATATTGTAACATTAAGTTTATGCGTCAATTGAGTGTGAATAAGTTGTTTTTAATTTAAAACTTAATACAATATAATTACTATCAAGAACACTGTAATAGTACATTATTTACCAAGGGCGGTAAAACAAAGAATGTCTCAGATCGCAGGTATTTGACGCCCGAGCCGAAGGCAAGGGCGATAATTATGCGATCTGAGGCTTTCTTAATTACTGCCCGAGGTAAGTACAGAAAATTATGTCACCCCCTGGCCAGGAAGTGGGGTTTTCCGCGCGCGGAGCGTGCGGTAATTGCCACTTTATGGCCAGGTGTGACATAAAAATATATATAGAACGTGTGAAGGCAAAGATAGAAGATCTAACGGATTAAATTAAATTATCAACCCTATTTCAATAGCAAAATATTCATTCCATATTTTTACTCATTGGTAGATACTTATAATTAAAATACATGGCTACTTTAATGAAATTATTAACCTAACACAACTTATATTTATATTAATATATTTGTATTAATATAGAATCTTACATAACATATTAATTAGCTTTGGCTCCTATGTTATATATTTTGTCCCTGTAAATACATATTTAGTAAAAGTCTTTGTCTGGCTTGAAACCGTTAGGGTTAAAGAAACATGTAAAATTAGCTGTTGAATTAGAATAAAACGGTTGGTCTCACAAGGGGCTTAATACTTTGCACTTTATCTCTTTAACGCAGAGGGGCTACCGCGAACTGAAAACGAACGAAGTTCGAATATCTCCCTCTCTGTCGCACTTGCTTATACGTTCCACAGAGAGGGAGATATTTGAACTTCGTTCGTTTTCGGTTCGCGGTAGCCCCTCAGGGCTCGGAAACCGGTTTCGCCTTCATACAATTAACCGGTTAAAAATTTCGGTTAATTACGTTTTACGATATTTTTTCGCATTTTAAATCATTTATTCCATAGATGAAGGCTAACAAAAACAAATCTTAAAGTAAAAATGGAGATATGAGAAGTACTTTAGGAGATATTTCAAAAATAGTAAAAACCGTTTTCGAGCCCTGTTTTAATATCATTAATATTTGAATTGTCATACTAAATTTATTTAAGCAACAACCTCCATCAAAGTGCCCAGCTATTTATGAGGCCGAGTGTCAGTCGGCGACTGTACACAGTCAAAACAGAGTTGGACAGTAAATGAGGGCTACCGATTTTATGCTCACTAGTTGGCGCCACTGCGCCAGCGTCTGTCACTGTCAAAGTTTTTTATGGGTTATTATGGGCGTGAAAACAAAGTTTACGTTGTAATCGTATTACTACCGTCAACCGGGGTTCCTTTCAAATTGAGGGGCAACTTTAAAAATCCAGTTGTTATGCCGTGTTTTACTTTTTATTAGCTTAACATGAGGTCAGTAAATACCTTAGTAAATTTCCCAACTATTTACTAAACTAAATCAAACTAGGAATCCTTCGTGATGATTATGTAAGTGTTCTAAATATATCAAAGTCGCCCCGTTTTTAATTAAAGTCACCCCAGTTTACGGTACATTATAATCGTACTGTAAAAATATCGAACATATCGGGACTGCGGTACAATACGGATTGTACCGCAGTCCCGTTTTATTTGGAAAAAACTAGGAAATAAAATTGTCTCATAGTACCATTCGTGTCATTCGTTGACCAGTAACTCATATTTACGGTTACCTATCTGAAACACTAAAAATTTTTGTCATTTTTTCTTTTCGGTAAAAACTATTCGACATAAGTTGTTTCATTTTTTTTTTTTCGTTTGTCCGAAAGTTCATTTCGAATGTTAGCGGTTGGTCATTTATGGTTTCGTTTTTTTATTTGTTTGACAAATCCATCATTCCCACTTATTAATTTGCCCGCAATGCCATTACTCCGATGTAACGAATCGGTTTCACAACTATTAACTACGAATGAAATTCGGTAAAAAAAATTTAGTGGTTGCGATAGGTTACCCATATTTACCATAATCACTCTCAGGTATTTCAAAATATTCACGATATTATTCTCATTAGAAATAAACCCGCGAAACCTACCCACAAACTATGAATTTTGATATATATATTTTTTTAATTTATTTCTTACAAAAAAAGTTTACATTCGTTTACACTACAACTTCGCCAAACTGCATCACAGTTTGTTGGCGAAAGAAACACTCTTTATTTTTTTACTCAGCCATCTAAATATGTATGTATGTATGTATTGTGTATTTCGGATGCCTCTGACAACACATAGCGGTTCTAGCGGCGAATTCATACGCGGTAGCCCTCATTGACATTAAACAAACATTTTAAAAAATTGGATTCATGTGTAGTGTGTATTTAAGCAGCTCTCAGTTACATCAATATATTGATCAATTACTAATCAAGCTATCTCCATATTTATTTTCATGAATATATGCGGTTCATTAAAAATCTTAACTTATTATTTGTAGCTGCACGTGCGAAATTATAGCAGTCTGGTAGTTTATTTGGAAATAACCTTTTTCTCATTTCACTAAAAATACAGAGCTATTCAAGGTTCATTCATTGACTTATTTTTTATATATTTAAAAATACGACTAATATTAAGTACTTTACAATAATATATCTATTTTTGGCAAGATTATTTTAAGTACTTATATCAATATATATTTCTTAATATGTTCGCTGCATTTCTTGTAAGTTTTCCAAAATCCCTTAAAATAATAACCTTCAATTCTGAACTAATTTATACATACAAACTTTCCATAGTTGGGTCCGAAGCATGGGACTCGCTTAAATACAGGGTGTCCCACGGCTATGCCATATGGAGGGAAAGTACCTTGAATATAGTAGATGGAACATTTTACTGAAAGAAGACATTATTTGAATTTTAAAAACAATTTAAACTGCATTCACAGATATTTAAATAATAATTAAACCGTGAACCGGGAATCGAACCCGTTACACAAGAAAGATAATTACCCTGTAGCTTTATCATACCAATCGAAAGGCTTCATCATATGGATTATTATTTGCTAAATAACATAGTATCAGAAATAAAAGGAAGACCATGAATTTTAACATTTTTAATACAAAATTAATCAATTTATCACGTGTAACGGGTTCGATTTCCGGTTCAACCATAAAAATATTTAAATATCTGTGAATGCAATTTACAATGTTTTTTAAATTCAAATAATGTCTTCATTCAGTAAAATGCTCCATCTACAATATTTAAGGTACTTTCTCTCCATGTGGCATAGCCGTGAGACGCTCTGTATAGTACTGGTATTGCGGTAACTTTGCCCGATTGATAACGGGATCCCATTTCTGTCAGTTACACCTCAACTCCCAAACAGAAAGTAGATTAAGTTATTTATTTTAACGTCAACTCCATATTGATTTGGATTAAACATTTTTGCATTGAATACGTATATTGGAACCAAAACTATAAGTAGCGTAATAATTCTGTTCTTAAAGTTTCGTAGTTACGAAACTGTCTTAAAAACTTACCCCCATATTCATAAAACTTAACAAACCTCTGCTAAGTAAAATGTTCTTTGTCCCATTCTCAGAAACGTCAATGTCAAAGTGACAGACAAGGACAAACGAACTTTAGCGGCTAGTTAACTAATATAGGATTGATAGACGTTTATGAATAAGGGGGTTAGACATTTGTGAATTTTCTAATTTTTTCAGTGAATTAAGTTTCTTAGTTTAATTGAATATTTTTTTGTTCCTTTTCGTGACGATATGTTATAGGTCTTTTTTTCATGAATGTTGTTTTAATTTTGTCACGAATAAATGCTTTCTTTCTCTCATTCGAAAAGTAAGAAATACAAATGATTAAAAGCTGCTAAATCAATCGATACTCCTATACTCCGTTTCAAATTGGATGCTAATTTATGTCCGAACCGAACTGCCTTACAGTGCTTCGTCGAACCTCTCCGAGCGTGTTTCTGTCATCAAATCCAACGGATCCAGAATCTGCGTGGATCTCGCCCCGCGCCTGCCTTTAGAAAACTGGCTTTTAATATCATACTTCTCCATCCAATTCCTCAAAGTTTTCCTCGGCACCCCATACTTATTAGATGCCGCGTAAACACTGTATCCTTTCTTCACAGCTATAAGCGCGTCTCGGAGATGCTGGGATGAATACTGCTTGTAACTCTTCTCCTGGAACACGTCTGTTTCAATATTCACGATGGCATTAGGTCTCCGTCCAACTATCCTGGGTCGCGCGTGGATGTTGAGCGGTATCCCGTGGTCCATGTCAATGAAGTGCCGCGTCACAATTTCCGTGGATGTCCGTACACCTGCAAAAAGCCAGGAAAAGTGCCCATTAGTAATTGTGGGAGAAATGGACGGCTGAAAGAAATGGGCGGCTTTTCCTGGCTTCCTACAGGGGGGGGCGAGGAAAAGTTGCACCAAATTTACATTAATTAAAAATGCTTTGAAACTTCATTTCTTGTCGCTGTCTTGATTGCCTTTGGATTTATATATGTATTTGTGTATAATATATATATGTATATAAATATTTATATATGTATGTATCTATTGTATTTGTATATATATAATATAGTTATTAGTTGTATTAATTTATTATATAGTATAGATCATTGTATATCTATCTCTCTGCTAAATATGCACTACCTGTTAACTTTCTTTTTCTGAATTTCCTGCTACCCAAAGGTTGTCTGGGAGAGATCGCTTTTAAGCGATAAGACCGCCTGTTGTTTGCATTATTGTCAGAGTTAAAATTTGTTTTAACATTTCCATTTTGTATAGTGCACAATAAAGTATATTATTATTCTCTTTATTTATTTCTGGTCTTAGGTTAGGTTTTACAATATTTTTATAAAAAGTAAATTATTATTATTATTATTAATTAATGCAGATACACACAGAGATCGTATAGGGCTCTCCGGGTCCAATACAACAATGCTTTCAGGGCGCTGATGGGGCTGAGGAAGCACTGCAGTGCGTCAGGGATGTTTGCGGAGGCTCGAACGGATTGTTTTTCAGCAATAATTCGCAAACGAGTCGCCTCCCTGATGCACAGAGTGTGGAACAGCACCAACAGCTTCCTGAAAGTTATTGCTGAAAAATGGGACAACCCTATATTAAGCTTCTGGGTGAAAATACACTCCGGATGCTCAACAATTCTTTTATAATTGCTTAATTTATTTTATTTTATTTTAACTGTGTACTTTACTAACAAATATTATACTGTGTACCTACTAACAAAACTATGGATTTTTTTAAAATCTGCAATAAATGTTATTCATTCATTCATTGCATTAATTTACATTTACTACTATTTTTAAGTATAGAATAAAGGAAGGTACACTCATTCATCAAAATGTTTAACGTTGTCTCCCGGCGATAAATAAAAAATAAAAATAAATAAATATTGGAGGACAATGTTACACAAATCGAACTAGCCCCACAGTAAGCTCAAGAAGGCTTGTGTTATGGGTACTAGACGACGATATATTTAATACATATAAATACTTAAATACATAGAAAACATCCAAGACTCAGAAACAAATATTCATGCTCATCACACAAATATTTGCCCTGACCGGGATTCGAACCCAGGACCGTCAGCTTCACAGGCAGGTGCACTACCCACTAGGCTAAACCGGTCGTCAAAAAACAATAACATCGTTTTGATATGTGCCCGGACATCTCCGGGCCCGGGAGATGACAGCTTTTAAAGTATTCATTTAAATATATTTCAATTATATTTCTTTATACAGGTTGATTAAGCTCTTTCTAATTAGTTTCATTCCTCGTATAAGTCTCGAAGATCAACCGTTTCAACAAAATTGTTGTACCTACATGAAAATAAAAATCTACCATAGTAATATTGTCTTATTTTAGAAACTTAGGTAGGTATTTTTTTAACAAATTACAATTCTAAATATATAAAAATATATCAGTTCTGACAGAAACGCAGCTAGGTTGGATATTGGCTGGCCCTACAGGGAGAACCAGGGACTCTTTCAAATCTCAAAATATTCGTTGTAAACTTTCGACGAGGTAGCCGCCATCAAGTATATCTGTACTCTTCAGGGTGCTCAAAACATCTGAACATGCACTTTAACGCCTTGACAATAGAGTCGTGTTCAGATATTTGTGAGCACCTTGTTCGCACCGATGTATCTGAGGCGACTGTACACATTTCAACTATTGTATTGCTCGTGAATAATGTACCTATTGGTACCTACTATATCTACGTGACCATAAAGCAGTTGTTTTAATGAAGCATGTGTTTGTAAATAGTTACGTATAATATAGGTAGGAATTAAGAGCGCTTTCATAAAATGTAATTTTTACGTTGCTGGATTCGTCAATCTATGCGTCCAAAGATAAAACGGCCGTTTTAATTTTGAGCTCATAGAGACGAATCTAACAACGTAAAAACTAATTTAATGGCTTAAAAAAGTACTTAAATACAAACTACTGTACGTAGCGGCCCCCTTTCTTAATTATATATCGTTAAATTTAAATAATTACTTATTTACGAATGGCGCTAGTGGACCTGTTACATTTCATTAAAGCGCTCTTAATGAATTCATGTGTAAATTGAATAGGTGACCGTAGGGCTGGCTCGTTCCTCGCTCAGCGAATCGGCATTGCCATTCAGCGAGGCAACGCGGCCAGCCTTATGGGAACTCTGCGCAGTGGCAGCGACTTGGGCGACCCATGCCCATACAGTTTAGGCCTTTAGTTTAGGTTAGGTTTACGTAGTTAGTAAGATCTTGTTTTGTTTTTGTTCTATATTATGGTATCTAATAAAATTATAGTAGAATCCGCTTATAACATTTGACCGCTTTTAACGACTTCGAAATCACCACACATTAGATTTCATGCTAAACATTTTCAAAATAAATCGGTCCGTTTTGTGCGACGTTCTGTTAGTGCGACGTAATATCACCGGTCCCTTGACTGTCGCTTTATCCGGATTCCACTGTATGTATATTAATTGAGCAAGTAGTAGTAAATTATATATGTACTAGCATTAAATATAAACAAAACATAAAAAAAAACAAAATATAAATGTATGTTTAGGTTTAAAGGGTATAAGTAAAATATATAAAAAAACGTAGTTTAATTTTCTATACGTTTATTTTATAACTCCCATAATATAGCAAAACTGGTACAATCATTTCCATCTAATACATAATATATAATTATACAAATATTTCGCAGGCAGAAGGAATAAAGGAGTTTGTTCTTAGTAAACCAGCTTAAATAAGTGATCCAGTAAATAGCTTATGAAAAATATTTAAAAAAAAATTTTTTTTTTTTTATTGAAGATCACAATCTTCAATATATGAGTAAAGCAGTTTTCTACTTTCCAACGACAAAATTATTGCACTTAATGGGGAACTTGCATGACAATTATATCGAGGAATTATATTATGGATATGGGTGCCCTTCGTCCGAAATAAATGATTTCATTTCTTTTCGTTATATTAGTAATCCAATAATGATAGCCATCACAAGTGTATTGCTGGAAGATTTATTCTGAGATTATCTTTTTTTTTGCGAAATATTTTAACCAAAAGTTACGTAAATAGAAACGTAATTTAAATCGAGTAGGTATCACTCCACAAGTCACTTCTTTAATTTCATTTGAAAATATATGAAAGATCTATAATATGGAAAATGATTTATTATTCAAATTCAAATTCAAAATGATTATGAATGATTTATTATATTAAAATGAAACAGAAAATATATTTTTCTGTGATGCAAATAATATTCAAGCCAGTGAGCGTTTACGCGCGAAAATTGAAATGTCGGTTTTTGATTTGATTAAAAAAAATTTTTTGTGTATATTTTAACTTTTTCGTGTTTGGCATCTTAACGTAAAACTTAAGTCTTTAAGATAGACTAGTTCAACGAAACAATTCAAGTTCCCTATTATTACTTCTCGTTATATGACATTAAAAACTTCATTCATTACGGTTTATGTTTCCTTAACCATGGAATTGTACTAAAAACAGACTTCCTTATCCGATCCGGCTGCATTTATTACAAATATTATAACCAACGGGCGGACATATTGAAAATGTTTTAATTAAATACAGAGATAACAAAACGACATCAAACAGTAAATTATTATTTATTTATTGTAAAATCTCAAATGTTGCAGATGTGTGTTCTTCAAGTAACTAAGTATATGTTAGAATTACGATTTGAAACGGGATATTTACCATGTATATTTATATGTATGTTTGTTTGATAATGGCGCTTGCATCTGTGCCGAAATATCAGGAACTCAAAAATACAAATATACATGGTAAATATCCCGTTTCAAATCGTAATTCTAACGTAAATGACCATGTAAACTTGAAATCTTAAGTATATGTTTTTCGTCAATCTATATTTTTGACGACAAATTATATTGTAAAAATGCTCGAGTATATGCAAAAGTTGACAAGTATTAAGAAGTTTGTGGAGATATACTAATGTGAGAAATAACATAACGGATACCGGTAAGGGTTCCGTACCAAAACGGGAAAAAAGGAACCCTAATGGTTTCACTCCATCTGTCTGTTTCACAACAACAGATAATTACCGCTATAACCGTAACTAGCGAATTGCAACCTAAAATTTAATTTAATTAAAAAAAACTGTAATTTAATTCTATTAGGTCGTACATTATTGACCTATCTAGTCTTATTTGCCAAATATTATAAATAAATAAATAAATATTAGAGGACAATCTTACACAAATCGAACTAGCCCCACAGTAAGCTCAAGAAGGCTTATGTTATGTGTACTAGACGACGATATATTTAATAAATATAAATACTTAAATACATAGAAAACATCCAAGACTCAGAAACAAATATTCATGCTCATCACACAAATATTTGCCCTGACCGGGATTCGAACCCAGGACCGTCAGCTTCACAGGCAGGTGCACTACCCACTAGGCTAAACCGGTCGTCAAAACAACACATACAACAACATTTGAGATAGGTAGGGTCGCTAGGCCAGTAACGCGGCCTGCGTCAGTTTGCGGCCTTCTGAAGAACGACGTTTTATCAATTAAATATATTTACATTTTCAAATGCCCTAAAGAAATAATGAGTACGTAATTAGTAGCTACTGAACGGGAATATATTAAAAAAACAAGAAAATATCCTTTCAGGTCATCAACTCATTCAAGTGGCCGCAAACTGGCGCATCAAATTAACAGGCCGTAAACCCACCTACTAACCCTAGTATTAGAAAACCAATTTTGTAAACGTATAACAATATGTCTCAATAGTTAAGCACTCGATTCAAACAATAATAAGATTAAAGGTAATAGGTTTGGTACTCTAGGGCTCGGTTTTATAAAGATCCGTTAGACCTTATGTCGGTTTGTTATGTCAAAAAATGTACAAGTAGTACCCAACTGATAAGGCGCGTCGTGAATCTTCGTTCGCGCAGAAAATAAATTATCGCTCCGAAGATTAACGAAAGAATGCTTAAAACTTACAATTAACCTTAGATCACTACTATAAGGTTCATAATACACTGTTCATAATGCGCGTGCACTCGATCAGAAGTATGGCGGCTGACTAACATGCCACGCGGCGCGCGCTAACATGGCGGCAGCTGCGGACCAATAGCGGTGCAGGAACAAGAAGCGCGGTGCGTGGAGCGTGCCGATTGGTCAATAGCATTTCCCGCGCTTTAAAAACTCATCTTCCGCGCAGGTACATCGGTAAGCCATATCAGTTGGGTACTACTTGTACTGACTTACTGAAATTTGATCTGACATTTGGTCTAACGGATCTTTATAAAACCCGGCCTAGACAGCTCTGGAAATCAATCTCAACTCCTGAATTGTCAAAATCAAAAATGACCTAGGATAAATTATAATATTATTTGAATGT
Source organism: Epiblema foenella (assembly GCA_963556455.1). Lineage (NCBI taxonomy): Eukaryota > Metazoa > Arthropoda > Insecta > Lepidoptera > Tortricidae > Epiblema > Epiblema foenella. The sequence continues at coordinate 9,807,457 of OY747122.1, read as the reverse complement.
AAACTTGATAGTTTTTATAATGTCTAAATTGACACACTATTAAAATATGTTTTTTGTTAAACAAAATTAAGACTGGTCGAAAATGTATAGTTAATTGTCACAATATAAAACATATTCTTATTTTAGTAATAATGGTAAGCATTGAAACATTAAAATTATTTATAAATAAATTATTTATATTTCCAAAGCCTTGTCCGGATAACCTCTATTTTAAGTACACTCCAAACATAACGAGAACTCAATCATACATGGAAAATGTATGCACTTTAAAATAATTAAGTATCAAGCAGCAATATTTGCTTAACGAAATTAATACTGCTTACAACATTTAATACAATCGATGACGTTAAAATATAACATATTTTAAAATCAATATCCACCACGCAAAATGTACAAAAATCGAGTTGAGAGAGTCCGTTGAGAATTGGTGAAACGACAATTCTGCCGCGAACATGATCGGTGCAAACAGTGTCGAAATGTCGGTAACAAAGGTTAATACATAAATATCTAATTGAATAACTTTTTTTTTATTATTAAAAATGGGATCGCTCTTGGCCAGCATCTAGCCAGGGGGCAAGGATGCAACTACTTATAATAAATCAACTAACATGTATTTTTTTATATTTTATGAATAAATGAATATGAATATAGCGTTAAACCTGTTAACCCGTCGTCTACCGGCCTCTGGGATCATAAAAAAAATTGGTTGCCTGTAAAGTCGGTATACGGGCGAAAGTTTTACGTGACAACGACTTTGAGTGGTAAAATAATTTTGCTCGAGTGGAAGGGACGCGTGCCTTTCACTTTTTATGTCTGTCTCTCTCGCTCTTAGGCGGGCTAACCATGCCTCTCACTCGCTCTCATTGTGAGCGCATAACGTGAGCGGAGCGTAACGCAGTTTCTTGAAGTGTCACCCAGCAAACCAATTTATAAGACGTTGTCACGTCAAAAGAATGCTGTTGTTTATTTTTTCGGCGGGGGACCACGGCTAGCCAAATATTTTAAGTATGTGTAATGTAGAAGGATATTTATTTAGACGTTACTCTATTAGAATTTTGAAATCGTCTAACCATCTTTACAAAATGAATATCAAGCTTTTTGTACTTTTTGCGTGATGCACGAAATAATCGGCTTGTTTTAATATAAAAACTATGTAATTGTATTAATGTAAACGATAATCGATGTCTTTAAAAATGAATAAATGTTGCCAGAAAATTCAATTAGTGCGAGTAGTGGGACAGGTAGGTACAGAAAATATCTATACGCGTCACATCAGTTACAAAATATGCGAATATGCCTTTAACGAAAAGGTCGTAAGAGCGTACAGCTATTTTTGTCGCTTTGGGAATGTATATATATTTATGCCTTCGACTGTATCATCAAAGATACTTTGACGGTATAATTTGACTGATCATCTTTACCACATCAGTTTAAATGTAACCTTTGGTTATAATTATAGAATCGACGAATTATTTTCAGTAAGACGTGCTATATTGTTAAAGTTTAATGTAATTACGCCTTCATATTTATTTTACCTGAAATTTATTGGTACTGTATTCTATATCGTTTTCTAAGTTAAATATAATGTATGCAACATTGAAAAATCTTCAATCAATCATAAGTAAAACCTGAGATTTTTAAATTAAAAACAGTGGAATTAAAGCCAATACTGCCTTTTCATACAATTTATTGAAAATCCAGCAACAAATAAATTCACTTAAACGACAAAACGATTCGTATTTATTATTTCAAGTTCTGTATACAGTAATAGTATATATATCTACAATAGCACTTACACACTATATATTATGTATATTTAGTTATACACTAGTAGGCACTTCTTGGATTAAGGACGATTTTATATTTGCAATAAAATTGTAACTAAGGATCAATATTATGCCTAAATTAATAGTTTCTGGTGACTATCTTAAATAGAAGGTAGGAATACATATATAACACGTCTACGTACATTTATAAATAAATAAATAAATATTTGTGGACAATCTAATACAAATCAACTAAGTCCCAAACTAAGCAAAGCTTTTACTGTACATTTGATTATCATTTTATATTACTACGATTAGTATTCTTGATAATACATAAATAACCGTATGCTTTGACTTAATAAACTTCTTTTTTAAGGCAAGTTAATTTAAACTTGATTACACTATAAATATAAAGATGGTGCTCCAAGATTATGAATCAACAGTAATAAATATACCAAATGACAGGTGCAATACGAAATAATGAAGTAATATAAAATTAATATGTTAAGGGTATGAATAATAACATGCAGATAGATTTAAGGGAATTGAGAACATCCTTTTTTTGAAGTCGGTTAAAAATAACAATGTTCTCGTACTCGTCTGCATTTAAGTTGTCATTAAGTTATTGCAAATATAATCGCGTCCATCTAAAAGTATACAGAAACAAAATTAAGGCATTATATTTAATATAACTATGGAAATTAGGAACATAAAATAGCACTACAGTCGCCATCAAAAACGCCCAAATGACAATATATGAGGAGTGTCTTTTCAGAAAGGCTTATGTCCACTATAGACTGTTTTTGGGAGATCGAGAGAAACATAAATCCAAGTGTTCTATGTTTTTAAGTGTATATGTCACCGTCAGATTGTAAAAACCTTTAGCGAGATTGTAAACTGTCGAAAGATTGCGAATTTAATAAATTGTAAGCACTATTTTGTGGTTCTAACCCTTCCGACATGAAAATAATTTAGATTAGGTTCGTTCGTTATCGAGGTTCTTCAGAGCGGAGATGTTTCGACAGTTTACAATCTCGCTAGTTGCAGGGTACAATTTTACGCTAACGTATATAATGACAAATAGGCCCTTTTGACATTTGAACCTTTTTTTAGAGAACATTTAGAGACTTTTTAGAACTTTAATTTCAAAGAATATACGTACCGTCAACCGGGGTTTCTTTCAAATTGAGGGGCAACTTTAAAAATCCAGTTGTTATGCCGTGTTTTACTTTTTATTAGCTTAACATGAGGTCAGTAAATACATTGGTAAATTTCCCAACTATTTACTAAACTGGATCAAACTAGAAATCCTTGGTGATGATTATGTAAGTGTTCTAAATATATCAAAGTCGGTTTTTTCTTAAAGTCACCCTAGTTTACGGTAATTATTCTGTTTTAAGCAGAACTGCATTTACAGTTTAAAACTCACTCCTCATATACGATTCGTAGTCTGTATTTAATCATTTTGTGAATACAAGTACTGGGTTTTCTATCCAATACCTGGATAGATATTGACAAACAGATTGCACCACCAAATGTTGATTTGACTGTAGTGCCTTTGAACTAAGTAGCTAACTTCTACGTACAACATATAACTAACCAAAACAAGGCCTCGGGTAAGCTCGATTGCCCTTAGTGGACGAGAGATTGACCATTTTTAGTAAACAATAGTATCGTCCTGCTATTATAATGTGAAAGTTCAACTCAGCGCATAAATCTGAAGAGATTAAAATTAAATTTGGTAAATATATTTAGGCGTATAGGTTTCCCTTGTTAGTCTCATCTTGGAGTAATTTATTTATGTATATTAGGAGAACCAACAGCAGTACAAACAATGTAACAACATGCGTATTAACAGCAGAGCCAATTACAGGATCTCACAGATAGCGCTAGAGTGTATATACTGAACTAAAGTGCGCACTCGTACACAATTACAAACGTTATTGGAATAAGAATGTTAAAATAGAAAAAAGAAAAAAAACAAGCAATCCCAGCCCACTCTAAACTAATGTTTAACTTGAATAAATTAAATTGTAAATGACGAATATTAAATGAATAATCCGCGATCTTTAGAATGTCGTCAACCCATCGTTCCGGTGGACCGACGTTTTCTTTTGCCTATAAGTGGCTACCAATCTGTTAATTAGCATTTCTGTCCACATGCCATTAGAATTACGATTTGAAACGGGATATTTACCATGTATATTTGTATTTTTGAGTTCCCGATATTTCGGCACTGTTGCAAGCGCCATTATCAGGATTAACTGACGTGCTGCGAGTTTTAGTTGTGGTCTACCCACACCATAGCGGTCTACCCTCTTCCTGGTTCGCTTTTTTCGCACAGTGTCACCGTCACTACCACCGTCCGCCTTGTCACTTGAAACTCGATTACGGAAAAAGATTACGATTATGGTAAAAATTCTGTTTCAAATTGTAATTCTAATGTAAATGACCATGTAAGCTTGAAATCTCACATGCCATCACTCTGCCTGGCATTATGTCATGCCCAATTCCACTTGAGAATTGTAATGACTTCTCAGACGTCACGCATCTTAGTGCGACATCGGCTTTCATCATTTCTCGCTTGTAGCTTTATGCCGAGCATGGCGCACTCCATGGATCTCTGTGCTACCCCTATTTGGGATGAGTGGCGTACCTACTATAAGAAGCCTATACTCATCAGGGCGATTACAGGCTGATGATGACGATGACAGTTTTAGAATTAAGATTTGAAACGGGATATTTACCATGTATATTTGTATTTGCTCGCGTATTGATACTGTGAGTGTGGTGTGTCGTGACCGTAATCGAGTTTCAAGTGACAAGGCGGACGGCGGTAGTGACGGTGACACTGTGCGGAAAAAGCGAAGCAGGAAGAGGGTAGATCGCTATGGTGTGTGGGTAGACCACAACTAAAACTCGCAGCACGTCAGTTAATCCTTGATAATGGCGCTTGCAACAGTGCCGAAATATCGGGAACTCAAAAATACAAATATACATGGTAAATATCCCGTTTCAAATCGTAATTCTAATGTAAATGACCATGTAAGCTTGAAATTTTATGATGACAGTTTTTTTTATTGAGGCCAGTCAGTCACTTAATGACTTATGGTAGACTAAAAAAGACCAAGGCATTCAAAGACGATGAAAATGTTAATGGTTTAAATAAACTGAACAAAGAATGCCTCTTACTTTGAAAATATATTTTTTAAGTGTATTAAAATGAATCAGGAACAAAATATGACGTTAGGTAAATTTAATACCTATGGGCAAATCGCTCTTTAGTTTTACTTCTCCCTCCTTATGTTGTATGTAGAATAAACAAGAAGTATTCTACAGAAAATACTCATTTAAAATCTAATGTTCAAGCCACAATGGAAATAATATTATTAAGTACATTATTTATTTAAACACAAATAAATTACAATTTATTATAATAGTTTTAAGCCGTTCTTAATTTTGAAACATTCGTTTTGATATTAGGGTTATAAAAAATACAATTTTAAGTAAAACAGTGTTTGCAATTTATCATATTAAATAAATATGAAGTCGTAGTAAACCAACGCAAAAAGGATAGATTTTGTGTCATAATTTTAAGTATCTTTTGTTGTTCTCAATAAGTTAGGCCTAAAAATACTACAATGCCGGTAAGTCACTGCAGTTTTGTCACTTAGGTACCTACGCTTAATATTTATTCAAATGACGACCTGCAGATTAAGGCATATTTTCAAGTTAATTTTCATGAAGAGAAACGCTTTAGTGTTTTCTTCTTTAATCCCCTTATCCATAAACCTTAAGAAACCTCTGCTAACTAAAAAGTTCTTTGTCCCTTTCTCACAAACGTAAATTTCAAAGTGACAAATAAGGACAAACGAACTTTAGCGGCTAGTTAACTAATATAGGTTTGATAGAGTCTGGCTAATGAAAGATGAGACTGGAAAAGAGCGGCAATTTTAAAAAATCCACGTGATGCAACACTTTGTATAATGTGACAAAACAATAATGATACTTGGGCAACAAAATAAAACGTTTGCACTAAATAGTTCATTACCTACATACTATGCGATAACATTACCAAAAAGTATTCTAATATTTAAATATTCTGAGTCTGTAATGGAAGTAGCAATTCATGAGGAATAATGTACTATGATCCGATTTGCTGTATCCTGTTTCTGATCCGTGAAGAATCAAGTAATGTTTGTCTCCATTGCCACGGCAATGGGGGCTATCGCGTATGAATTCGCCGCTAGAGGCGCTAGTGTAGCGTGGGGTCCTCCGAAACGTCAAATGTCACTCTTTTTGGTTGCGCTACTCGGGTTAATATCTAATTGGAACAATATGGTCACTATTTTGCAATACCTGAGCTTGATTATGGCAAATATGAATTAAGGGTCAATGACTGTCAGGGCTTTGAGACAGATTTGTCTTTCGGAAAATTATTTCCTCCTTTTTTCCGAACAAAACGGGACCACGCTACAATGCGGTATATTCGATATTTTTACGGTACGGTTTTAAGGTATTGAATATGATTTAAATGTAAACTTCGTTCTCATGTCCATAATAACCAATAACAATTTTTGACAGCTGGACCTTAGTCGACAGTGGCGCCAACTGGTGAGCACAAAAACGATAGCCCCCATTAAGCGACGTTTGACACATTTGACGTAGATATTATAGTTGCCATTTAAAAAGTTTGAAATAAATCTCAGTCTCATCTTTCATTAGCCAGATTCTAGATGTTTATGAATAAGGGGGTTAATCTGTGATATTTTTACAAACCCTAAAACCAGTACCAGGGTATCCCTAAATACTATTCTAATTTCGTTTTAAGTCTTTTCATTGTTAGTGGACGTCGTCCGTACAAGCACACTTTTAAGTTTTTTCAAAGGCCAATTTCATTAAATTTAAATATAAAACTTCAATAATTTATATTAATTATTTCTAATCACAATTTTAACAAATAAAATTATTTTTTTAATTGATAAAATTGCGCGCTTAGTGTAATGCTAAAATTGAAATAAATAAAATATGCAAATTTGCCCTATATCAAAGTTGCCCTATTCGGGTAACTCCACTGGCAATATAGAGTAAAAGTAACTCTTTGGGTTTTTATTGCGGAGTAAGGTTAAAACGTATGTTTTCTTTGGAATTAGGAATATAATTTTTATATATTTAGATTAATATAACGAAATCTTTGCTTACTCTTTGGCAGTTAAAAATTTAAAAAAGGTCGTATACACCTCAATTTATATATCAATCCAATTTCTTTAAAATGGCCGTATTTTTTTAGAAAAAGTGTCCGAGTTATCAGACTAAAAATCCAGCCATGTTCAATTCGGATCGCTAATGGCCAATCAAATTTATTGGTGCAAGCTTGTTTAAAAATATACGCTTTTACCAATACATCTTGCACATGCCACCCACAGTATATACTGACAACTTTGCCCACGAATTTTAAACTACAACTCGTTACAACATGTCTTAATGACTTCAAGCCCAAGATATCGTGGTCGCTAGTGTTACGTGGCCGTCAGTTCTCGGTGCAAATGGCAACATTGCCCATCGACGATTATAGGCAGTCAAGAAATCGCTAGTGTTTTTTTTTGCCCCGTATAAAACAAAATTTTTACTACTTAATGCCTGACTAATAAGGCCGTAATACTTGTCACCGACACCGACACGTCATCGATGAAATCCATTGCTGTCACCACATATACGACTCGTGCTAAAGGATGTCAGTATTCTGATATATCTTATTTTAGTCAGATTACCATAACTCCGTCCCTTTTGGGGATTCGCTAATCCTCCTATCCTCTCTTTCTACGCTAATTCCGAAGCCATAAAATCTAACCCAAACAAAATTTTTAATTCACTATGTGCCATTTTCAAACCTTGTAACCACTAGCAATGTTTCGACCGCCATTAACTGATAAAGTAACTATCGTCTATCCTATTCATGCACCGTCATATCCAGGGCAGAATCATCTTTCTTCTCCCTCTCGTCATCACTAGAAACTGCTGCGAAACTCAAAAAGTGCTTCCCGAAATCCATTTCCTCAAACTCTTCCCCGCTCTTTCCCTCTTCGAACTTCTCCGGTGGGAATTCGAACTTCTCTTCCTTCTGCTTCTTGCTGTTTTCTACGAACTGCTTCAGTTGCTGCGGCATGGGGAAGGAGGATTTGATGTGGCAACGCTTCATCCAGTTGCGGAGAGACTTCCGGGGGACTTTATGTGTTTGGGCAGCTCTGGAATAAAGAAATAAGTAAATAGGGGGATAATCTTACTCAAACCTATTCAAGAAATAACTAGCTTTGCTATGGAGTGCCGGACTTCACTACATAGTATAAAACAAAGTCGCTTTCTCTGTCCCTATATCCCTATGTATGCTTAAATCTTTAAAACTACGCAATGGATTTTGATGCGGTATTTTTAATAGATAGAGTGATTGAAGTGGAAGGTTTATATGTATAATAACATTGATTAAATAGTGCACCCGTGCGAAGCCGGGGCGGGTCGCTAGTAGATAAATAAATAAATAGACACATGTATACAAATATAACTCGATATTGAAGGATAGGATATATAATGAAGGAAGCTCCAGGTCTAATCTTATGTATTAGAAGGTAAGGAAAGTTTGTGAGCGACTGCTTGTTTCTTAAATATATAAATCAATATTGTATATGTAGGGCAAGTCTACATTATGTCGGATAGTGGTTATTAATGGCACACAATACTGAATTTTATTTTGTTAAGTTCAACAAATGTTTGCATTTGTGAGATGCCTCTCTACAGGTCAAAATGGTTTTCTTTTAGTAGGTACAACTTAAGGAAAAAGTAAACGCCGTTTCGTATCAGGCAGTCAAACGAAAGGCTCAAGATAGAGATGGAAATTACTCCACCTACAAGAGCCTAGCTCTTCAGTTAATGATGATGATGAGATAAATCAACAGTGGCTACCAATTTGCGCCGTTTGGGGTTGAAACTCTAGGGCCGTGGGGTGAGAGCGCCCATAGTTTATTTAAAGAATACTCCAAACGCCTGATGGAGGTAACGCGTGACCGGAAGGCTGGTTCCTATCCGGCACAAACGATCACCATTGCCATTCAACGTGGCAATGCTGCCAGCCTTTTGGGCACGCTGGCTGGGAGGTGATTTGGGGATTTCTTTTATCTATAATTATTTTTAAGATAGTTTTTAGTGATAGTTTTAATTTTAATAATACAGTCATGTTTGAAACTTACCTATAAATACTTCCTCCCTTCTTAACATCCATGAGCGCAGCCCACATCGCCTCGTTAGAATACCGCCGGTTCGGATTAAACTTGCCCATCATCACCCTTTCTAGGTCCTTCCGCGACAGACCAGAGGAGCTCACCTCTTTCCCTTCCAAGAATTGGTCCAAATCAGACTTCAACACAGTCTCCCCAATATCAACATTCCGATCTTTAAAGATAGGCGGCCTGCCTCTTCTGCGGATCTGTTTTTCTAGAATCTTCGGGTAATCTTTGGCTTCCTTTGGCTTTGGGATCAATTCGACTTCAGATTTCTGATTTTTTAGATCGGGCTTCGACTTTTTCTGACCGCATTTGAGAAGGGAAACCTCTAGCTCCCCATTCTGTTCCAACCAGGATTTGTAATAGTCGTTTTCGGTTTTCTCTTTAGGTTCTTCCTGAAAACCGTACTTGGTGAATTCATTGCGTATTTCCGTGGCGTTCATTTTGGACAGTCTGTTGATGTATTCCGAGTTAGCTTTAGCTAGGTTCTGCAGTTTGGTTTGAAAGAAGAGCTCGCTCTCCGGTTTTACGCGGAGGTAATTCTGGTGACCTAAAACACATTTTAATGTCAATTTTGTTACTTAGAGAATAGAGCCACTACATACTTGTGACGAGAACTTCTGTAAATATATAATTATAATGCCGATACTAGGGTACGCAACAGGATAAACCCGTTTTCCTGTCTAATGAGTTCTCCTTTAATTTAAACTTCAAGCGCAAATGGGTCATACGCGGATTTAGGTTCGCGTCTTTTCTGTGGACACACCAAAAGTTAAGGGCTATACAAAGCTTAATTTTGGATTGGACCAGTAACCCGCATAAACAGTGTCTCCGTTTCTATAAATCCCTGTAATAAAAACCTAGCTAACATGCACATAAGCCGTTAACTATTGACCACAGGAGGGATGACTTTTGTTTTTTCAACTAAGTATGACCCAAATCACATACAAAAAAAAACTATTAATTTTCTTTATTTGGTTATTGCTTTCTTTAGGTTCTCGCTACAGGTACATGTGGGCAAATTGTCTACTGACCACGGAATCCAGCCGTAACCGTAGCTTCATACAAAATTACGACGAATTTATTTATCTTACTCAGCTAAGATTTGACTGTGTTGTCAATAGCTTACTAAACAAACTGCAATCTATAGCATACGCAAATAACAAATTAGAGACGATTTTTTTTCAATACATGTAAAACAATATTGTATTTTATATACATATAAAACATGCTATTGTTTAAAGCGGGCAAACTTGGAACCAGTGTCGATTGAATGAAATGAAATTATTTATTCTTCAATTTAAGCATATTACATGCACTTGTGAATGTCAAAAATCTACCAACGGTTCATAAAATAAACCTCTGCCTCGAGAAGAAACTCGGCGAGGTATCATATAGGATTATATAGACCACGATATAATAAGCATTATTATGCGATTAACAGTCGGTATAAAAGGCATCACAAACTGGAAATACATAAATGGGTCAATCAACTTTTTCTTGTTGTTATTCTGTCCCGTCAGCGAGGAGACAACAGTAACCGAGTTTCTTAGAAAAATGTTTATAATATGGACTTCAAGCATGCTCAAGGGATGACCCATGTCCAAATGGATTGTTGCTCATCGCTTCAACTCATTATTAATAGATTAAAACCCTATGAAATCACGGTTTTAAAGAGTGACTCAGGAGACGTAACCATGGTAACGGGCAACAAAGAATAGTTGATCCACCCAAATACTTAATGATACCATAATCGAAAGAACGCCAACGTCCAACTTTGCCCGCGATGAGAATTTTTTAAAGTATTCATAATTAATTAAGAAAAAAATTGCCGCAGGCGCAATAAAAAGTAACGGTATAGGAAATAAGTCTGATAAATTCAATTGACCGTCGTTTCAAATGAAGTAAGCTCAACAAAACCAGGATTCCTTGTAAATTACAAATTTTACTACAGGTTCCAAATTGGCTCCAACATTAACTAAAACAACAAGCTTTCATTACGTTTCTTCGACATGATCTTCATTTTTTAACACGTCGTCTACCTGTCCCTGGGATCCCGGGGATCATAACAAAAGAAACTGCTTAATACGAAGGAACGGTTGATGAATTTGGAACTGGGTAGCGATTGCACCTATAGCTCAGTTGGCTAGAGCGACTGGCCGCGAGTGCCGGGATGTCGCAGGTTCGAATCTTGCTCGGTGCCTAAATTTTTCAATTTTTCCTTCATTCTATATTTAAATAACAAAAAAATGCTATTGTTTATTTTTTTTTATTAAAAATATTTAAATATGTTTTTGTGGACTATCTTACACAAATCGACCTAGTTCCAAACTAAGCAATCTTCTGGTATGGGTATGGGGGCGACGATATACATACTTATATAGATACTTAAATACATAGAAAACATCCAAGACTCAGGAGCAAATATTTGTGCTCATCACACAAATAAATGCCCTGACCGGGATTCGAACCCGGGACCTCCAGCTTTGTAGGCAGGGTCACTACCAACTAGGTCATTGTCAGTTGCAAAAACAAAAGTTGTCCACCCGTTGGTAAATAGTTAATGGCTTATGTACATGTAAGTTATGTTTTTATTACATGGATTTATAGTTACGTAAACACCGTTTATGCGGGTTACTAAACCAAGCCAAAATTAAGCTTTGTGGCCCTTAACTTTTGATATGTCCCCCGAAAAGACGCAAACCTAAATCTGACAATGGCCCAACTAGGTTAAGGCGGTCGTCAAAAAATGTATATATATTCTGCAGTCGCTGCCATACATATATGTACGTCCCTAAAGTGAAAGAAAATCTGTATGAATCATTTGATACAGAGAACAAAAACAAAGAAAAAAAAATGGACCGTGATGAATCGAACCCGCGCCTCTGGTTTGCCGGACGAGCGCCCTTACCACTAGGCTAGCCAGACCACTACGTCATCACAGTAAATCTTTGCCTTGCATTCTAAGCCGCTACTACTAGTGGCTCCTCTGTATGGAGTGTATACTCTTACGCCCTTTCCTATACTGTCATTTACTGCGTAAAATATCGATATCGACTGCACGGTGATAGAAATCCTTCAGTTTGAATAACAACAATCGAAGAAACAAAATAAGAGCTTGTTCGTACCGAACCATGAATGTCTCTCAAACGAAGACTGACATGTCTGTAAGATAGCCTAGCCTTGTCAGATAATTTAAATTTAAAACCATTCAAGAAACATTCATGGTTCGTCAAAAACTACTAAATACCAATTCCACTATTCTCTCTACTAGTAATAAAAAAAACTGGCCTACCTTACAGACATTCTTTTTTTTAACAATGTCCATTCACAATGAGTCTGTGGCACACACTTTCGGACATTACACGCGCGCGTTTTAAAAAAATGAACAAAAAAAGTTTTTTAAGCAAGTGACAGAGTCACATTGCAAATAAACATTGGTTTAAAAATAAAAAATAAAGAAACATTCATATTTTGCACATATTTTTTCCGTATGTTCAAATGTGGTAACACCACTATATTACCACAACATTCATATCTATCTATCAAAGCACAAAAAAATATTCAATGGTGTTCAAGTTAAGTACCTATCGGATTACCATATTTTTAACATATTTAAAAATACGATATCGTTTTTTATTAACAGTTTTTTGCAGATTTTTAGTGTTGGGGAGGTGGGGTAAGATGAACACAGGGGGAAGACGAAAATGTAAGCGGTAGGTAATGTAAGTCGATGGACGGTTATGTATCGAATGTGTCTGCGGTACTGTGAGATGATGGATGAGAGTTGATTGATATTTGAATTTTCCTATTGTGAATTATGTGTTTTATAACCTAAATTATACAGTGCCTTGGTTTCGACTGTAATGCTGTATATGTTTTGTTTGCAATAAATAAATAATAAATATTGGACTCAAAGGATATTTGGATGCTGTTATACAACAATGTGTCAACCTAATACAGGCACGTATCCAGACTTTTGGTTCGGGGGGGACAAACATTGAAACAACCATGTGAACTGTGTAAAAATCGCTGTAATCACTGTACTATAATTTTTGAATAACTTAAAGAAGTACCGTCTAAAAACGTTTTTTTGGGGATAAATTCCAACTATCCCCCCTCTGGATACGTGCCTGACCTTATAGGAAAACCTATAGTAGGTTGACACATTATTGCATAACAATGTTCATTTATCCTCTTATCGCCACCTAAAACCCCATTTCATCTTAACCCGCCTCAAATAAATTTAGATAAGAAATTTAACCAAAGGCCCGATGACGCAACTAGTTACAATTTTACAAGTGTACTGGTTACACTGGTCAAACGGCCAGGGGCGCTACCGCGAACAGCAAACGAAGTTTTTCCTTTCTGTCTGACTTATATGCAAACTTGCAAGTGCGACAGACAGGGAAAACTTCGTTTGCTGTTCGCGGTACCGCCAGTCGTTAATGATCGAGCGCCCCAGTGTCGCCATTTCCAACTTGTAAAACTGGACTACCGTAAACCGAAAACAAAGTGTTTCCCTCTCTGTCGCTCCAATATGCAAGTGCATATATCTTGTTCCGATCGCGGTAGGCCCTACCACTAGTATCTTTATAACGGACCACAGGTCCTATAAAATTCGTTCCCAGTATTTTTTACAATTTGTATTATATCGTTAAGGTGCAGCGGGCCAATTTAGACTGCGGGAAGTTAAAAACTACTTAAGGGTCCTTATCAGTTAAAAAACGCTCATCTATTTACGCCATTTTCTGTTTGAATTTACACGTATCTTGACATTTCCTCGATGTTACCATCTAGAACAGGACTATTGCGACCGTATGTCATAAACTTTAAATGGATTTTTTGGATTTTTCATTAAGAAATATCGTTTCAAACATCAATCCAAATAAACCATTTTTAAGATAAAATCTTGTTTTTTTTTGCTTAAATCCCACTACACAATAAAATCAAAAAATGGCTATGTTACTATTTAAAACTTTAACAAAATCATCGTAGGCTTTAATAACTTTATTGGTATTATCAATACTTTCGTCATAATTTAAATTCAAAACATTTTAAAACTTATAAGGCCTCTTAACCGAAAAAATCTTCCATGTTTTACATAATTTACTAACCTAAAATCCACAATTATGCGAAGTAAAGTGACAGATAAAATGTTGCCGGGAGTGGAAATATCGATAAGCATAACGTTGTACTACCTTACTTATTCCAATTTTGTAATCTATGAGATATGCATAAAAATATGAATAAAGGCTCATTCATCGGGACAAAAGTGGTATTTAAATATGAAGTTTAGTCCTTTAAATAGGAATAAATCATAAGATTTACAATTCATTTAAATTTTGCAAATTCAGAGCATATTAGATTGAGAGAAACAATACTAATTTCGATTTTTGATGTTCTCGGCAAGCACCTAGGAGGGGTTATGATCATTTCGTCTAAAACGCAACTAGTACAAGCGGTAACAGGTCTAAAACGCTGCTAGTCTAAAACGCATCTCGTCTAAACCGCAACTGGTCTAAGTAGCTACCAGTCTAGGTCGCTACTGGTCTAAACAGTAAGTGGCCTAAAACACAGCTCGCCTAAGAGTACGTGGTCTAAGCCTTAGCTGGTCTAAGTAGTAAAGGGTCTAAGCCACAACTGACCTAAGTAGTGTCTCGTCTAAAATGCAGTTGGTTTAAGTAGTCATTTGACTAAACATTTGCTGATTTCTTAAGCAGGAAGTAGTCTAAAACTCGACTAACCTAAGTGTCAGTAATAAGCTGTGATTTATTTGTTTCTTGGTGAAATATAGCTTGTCTTATGGTCCTCAGGTCTCATTTTTACCCCACCTGGGGGTATAGGGTATTCCGTTGACCGAGAACTATGAAATTAAATTTAAGGCGGTTTGGTGCCTACATCACTTAAAAATGTTACTTGGTAAACCAAAAATTTGAGAAAAACCTATGTTACATAGAGCTTGATTATTCAAATCTGGATCATAAAGTATAAACTAGTGGCTCTGTGAGCTGTAGACCTCGTTGAGACCTTGTGATTGAGTTTTTTTATCATTTCCAAAATCTGACATTATAAAAAAGATCAATTACGAATATCGAACCTGCTAACAAAATTTCACGAGAAGCGGTTGAGCAAAAAAAGGGAGTTAAACTATCTCGCTCTAATGAGTAAGATAACTTAACTCCCCTCCCCAATTGTGTCTTTAGTCATGTCTAAAGGTTTTTCGTGAAGTACATTTTTTGTGTTATTTTAAGATATGATACCCTTCATATTTGTTAGGAAAAAGCATATTTTTGTTTTGTTACAGCGTATCATAACATGAAATTTTGTGTTTACTAGATGAAAATAATGATATAAATTGCTTCATCATTTTTATTTTTAATTATTTGTATATACAGCCACAAACACGTGTATATGGCTATACAAACAAACGTAAACATTTTTCATTTTTTCATGTATTTATCTAATAGGCACACTGTCGCAAGCCATATTTCGTATTACCATAGGATTATTTGTTTCAAGTTTGTATGTGCGTATGTATATATTAAAGTGATTAATAAATACTAATTCGTGAATAACGACTTTTCTTTTATTATACAAATACCCACCGTACCACTAGGGGTATAGGCGGTAGTATGGTGGGTCTGGCACGGTTTTAAGAATAAACAGGAAATAAAAGGCTGAACATTACCGACGATTGACATCTAGTTTAGACTAGGAGCGTTTTAGACCAAATCAGCTTTAAACGGGGTGCGCCTTAGACTAGATGTCTTATTAGACCAGTTGCGTTTTAGATTAGATGCGTATTAGACCAGTTGTGTTTTAGGCTAAATGCGTTGTAGACCAGTTGCGAATTGCCTGCTAGGCTAGATGCTACTTAGACCAGTAGCGACCTAGACTGGTAGCTACTTAGACCAATTGCAGTTAAGACGAGATGCGTTTTAGACTAGCAGCGTTTTAGACCTGTTACCGCTTGTACTAGTTGCGTTTTAGACGAAATGATCATAACCCCCTAGGAAGGAGTACCCGATAAATTACAACGAAAGATCGGTAAGTCTAGTTAGGCCTTAAATAATATCGACACGAACAGGGGCGCTACCGCGAACAGCAAGCGAAGTTTTCGCTCTCTGTCGCACTTGCACGTTCGGACGTAAGTGCGACAGAGAGGGAAAACTTCGTTTGCTGTCGCGGTAGCGCCCCAGCACTGGCCGTACTGTGGCAACATTTGTGCATTTTGACTTGTCAAACAACTTCGCATAATGTGAACTTTACTGTAGAGTGCCATCTATGCACGGATAGCGGAAAATCGCTTTCACAATTTCACCAAGATGGCGCTGTAAATGACGTAAAACGAAAATATTTCGATTATTTTTAATTACCCGCAATCTAGATTGCCCCGCTGCACCATATATAATGTATTTAATCGCATAGATATCAAAACGACCGGCTGCACATAAAAAAAAATGATTTGCACAGCTAAAATATTATTTCAATTTTCAATGAGCAATTTTTTAATGTGCCTTTTAACACTTGACTATTGTTATTGCCAAAGTGAAAAATTTCCTTGTGCTTTGATCGTAGTATAAATGCTGTATAGATTAGTGTTCAAGCTTACCTGACGGTTGGCCTAAACTGCTGCCTGGTTTTCCAGATTCCTCGTCCTGAAAACCAGAATTCTTGTCTTTAGTAAGAATTTCTCTTAAGCCGTAGTCTCTCGGCGAAAAAATAAACAGTAGCATTCTTTTGTAATGAGCCCTGGGATTCCACTAACCGTTAGATATAAATAATAAATAAATAAATATTAGAGGACAATCTTACACAAATCGAACTAGCCCCACAGTAAGCTCAAGAAGGCTTGTGTTATGGGTACTAGACGACGATATATTTAATAGATATAAATACTTAAATACATAGAAAACATCCAAGACTCAGAAACAAATATTCATGCTCATTAAACAAATATTTGCCCTGACCGGGATTCGAACCCAGGACCGTCAGCTTCACAGGCAGGTGCACTACCCACTAGGCTAAACCGGTCGTCAATTACTTAAGAAAAACAGGACCAAAACATATTTTTCAGTTTCTAAGAAAAATTGAACATGTGTATGGAAAAATATCGCACCCGAATAAATGAAGTAAAAAGTCATATATTTTCTTAAATGAAATTCAAAAACTGCCTTGACTATTCAAGTTAGGAAATAGCCAAGTTTGGAAGTGGACATGATAAGAAAGAGATAGGTTAGGAAGTGGACAAGTTTGGAAATATACAAATTAGGAAGCGGCCAAAGTCCGTAGGGGTTTCTACCTCTACGATAAAATTACGATAACCCAGAAACAGTTAAGAGAACAATTTCAAAAGATTAACAATTTTTTTTCATTTTATGTAGTAAGGAAAAAGTACAAAACTATTAGAATATTATATTAGAAACTAGAAGACTTCGTAGTATAGTAATTGTGGTCTAAAATGACCTCTATCACCTTTGAAAGTCTTTCGACGTAGTTACCCTGAGGGCCTACTTCGAACTTCGTATCGTGCGTCCCTTTCGCTCTCATGTTATACACTATATGAGTGAAAGGGACGGCACGATACGAAGTACGGATTTCGAAGTTCGGAGTAGGCCCTCTGTATATAAATCCCATACTAGCGACATCTAGCGGTTACTTTAGAAACTAGAACACAAAAAACTTACCTCATTGTATTCCATGTTCTCGTGGTCCAACTCGCCGTAGTATAGTCCGTCCTCTTCTACAGTCTCCTCTTTCACTTCAGCCTCGTCAGCTTTGCGTTTCTTAGTGTGCGTGAGCGCGGGTCCGTTGGTGGGGGTCGTAGTTTTTGGGGGCTGAGGGGGGCCTGGTGGCGAAGAATTGACTTAATTAGAAAGAAAGAAAGAAAAAAAAAATTCGTGACGATACAAACATAAAATATAGATAAATAAAAGTAATTAAAAGAACATGGAATCGCCACAAAAAGGTCTCGCCTCAGCGTAATGCCGACTCAGGGAGCTGGCGCTGATCTTCCGGCGAAACCTAGGTTAAGAGAGGAGACACTTTTTACGAGTTACATGGAATAGTTTTTTAGACCTCTTTATCATTTTTAAAGGTACTAACTAGGCTAAAGCGGTCGTCACATAAAAAAAAATAGAATAAATTTGTAATTTGTGAAAAGCAGTATGTACCACTCGGTAGCAAAATTATTTATAAGACATTTTCATGTTCTTTTGGAGCGGGCCTCATAAGCGGTGTCAAAAGCAGTATGTGTCCTACGGTAGCAAAATGATTTCCCTCTTGGGCGTAAATACTTGAATCCCTCGCTACGCTCAAGGATCTACAATAGAACCCCTTTCTACGCTCAAGACTATTGTAGAAGCTTTCGCTTCACTCAGGGTACTGCCCTTGCCGTAAATATATCATTTTGCTTCCTTGAGACCAGGGACCGATACCGGTATTTTTAAAAAAACCCTGAGTTAGCCCAATATTTTGGATGATTTTTTGCTGTTTACGTAGGGCTGAATCATGTATTTAGGTAACAACGTCGTATTATTAGATTGTCCCATTTAAAACGAAATAATGAACCAGTGACCGTCATAATACCGGTATTTTTCTATGGAGAAAATACCAGTATCCGATCCCTGCTTGAGACACAATCTACTATGACTTTGGGCCTCAGTAAAGGACTATATATTCGGACTCACCGTTGGTAGTAGCCTCGCGTTGCGCATGGGCAACCAATGCCTCAGTAGCGACGGTGTAGTCTTTGCTGTCCCGCTCTGGCTTAGTCAGTTCAGACGCCAGACCGCTACTGTCACTCGAGCAGAGGCCTGAAAATGGAAACATGATTACTTACTATAGTGGCTCTGTGACATGAAATGAAAATTTTATTATGGAACAATTTCATAGCATCATAAAATTAAGACTCAAAATGAATGATGTGAGCCGCGCGAATGATATAATTATAAGTTTTCTGTTGCAGTAGAACTTACTTAGGTATTCTGCCTATGCTTATTTTGTGTCAACACCCCTTTATTGACTCCTAATAAGAAAAACAATGAACTCAAATTTTCTTAAAAAAACGAATTCTCAGTGAAATGGCGAAAAAAGTAACCCAAAAGAATAAATAATTACATAGTTATAAGTCTTCAAAGTTTTAAGACGGGACATTTTCTATTTCTATTCCGCAAAACGCACCTTTGTATTGGAACGATCGACATTTACTATGGCGCTTGAGATCAGTGACGTCACCGATCTGTCACGCTTTCTCTCTAACCAGCAACATTAAAACGGTTGCAGGTTTGTTATTTTTCGAGATATTTGAATAGGATTTTCACCATTTGGCATATGATAAAATATTGAGTCAACAACCCTATTTAAATAAGAAAATTTGTGTTGAGTTAATGCACATATTGTTATTGGACATATTCAAATCTTTAAAATAAAATAATGTATACGGAGTGTTACGTGATGATAATGTTTTAATGTACGGTTGCTTATATTTTCAACCCACATGACTAGGCCATTTTGAAAAAAAAAAAAACAAAAACTGAATCAACTAAATTTTTCATCTTATTAATTAAATTATCGAACCTGCTCAATTGGACATCCGCCGGTTACAAAAGCATTTTTGCCCAGCTAAAACGGAGCTCGCTTCACGCTCGGTCGGTCAACGCTAAGCTATCCAACACTGACACATATAGTCCTTATTCGTCCCGGTACCGCCGCACACCGGGTAGTCAGTCCGACCCAGGTCGGGCCTAGCTGAGTTTCTTGCTGGACTCTTCTCAGCTAGGCTAGTTTTAGTGACCAGCGATAAAACTCCCAGCAGCTCGATTCCACTCACACCTCAGATTCGGTTGAAACCGCTCAACCAATCTCAATGGAGCGCAAATTCTTAGAGTATTCCAGTTTTACAAACCACACGCGTGGTCGTGTCGGAGGTTTTCCCCTGGATTTTCCCCAGGCTACTCTCCAACCGCGCACTCCTATCGCTTTATTGGGCCCGGCCTATAAAGCCACAGTCAGGTCAAAAAGAAAGCTAAGCTATCGTCATGCTCACCTCGTATCTGCAGCGCCTCGGCGCTCTTCAGGAGGCTCGGAAGCTCCTCCTGTGTGACGTTCACCTCCCCCTTGTACATGAAGTCCACCAGGGCCTGCATCTCGCTGAACCTGGAACAAATAGTGATTCATATACAGCTACGTTATGAAACCAGTCAATGAGGTACAGTGAAATTACTTTGAGTTAGAGACTAAAATATGCTTTTACTGGCAGCGCCCTGCGGTGTTAATCCAGGGTATATCTTGGATTAACACCGCAGGGCGCTGCTGCTTATAAGCTACCTCCATTCTAAATTTCAGCTAAATCCGTATAACCGTTTTTGAGATTAAGACTATTATGAACTTATTGTGCCGGGCGACAACAAACATTTCGGAGTTCTCTTTCTGTTTCACCCATTGTGGTCTTGCGTCCGCATTGTGCGATAGAGTCGTCGACGTCGTCCGTTTGGCACCCCTTAAATCTTTATCAAATGAGACAATATTGGCTTTGATCGATTCTTCTCATTTAAGAAATAATAAAAACAAACAGGAGAAAGCTTTCGAGTCAAAAAAACGAATTTTTAAGGGTCCATAATTTCACTTGTATGTAATTTTTCCAAGAAATCAAAACGTATAAACCAAATCAGTTCAGTCAATAGGGGGTGGAACACGTTGCCGCTTTTTGTATTTTGCTATACAATCCTCCTAAGAGGATTTATAATATTACGTTGACGTTCACGACACGTTTATAATATTATTAGGATTAGAATTCGAAGGGATATTCTAAGGAGCGCAAGATTGTACATTGTACAATATAGTTTTAAGAGAGAATACGAGGCGGTAGCGGTCTGGTGTCTGAACTGACTAAGCCAGAGCGGGACAGCAAAGACTACACTGTCGCTACTGAGGCTTTGGTTGCCCATGCGCAACGCGAGGCTACTACCCACGGTGAGTCCGAATATATGGTTCTTTACTGAGGCTCAAAGTCAAAGTCATAGTAGGTTGTGTCTCAAGTGAGCAAAATGATACATTTACGACGAGGGCGGTACCCTGAGTGAAGCGAAAGCTTCTACAATAGAATCTTGAGCGTCGAAAGGGGTTCTATTGTAGATCCTTGAGCGTAGCGAGGCATTCAAGTGATTACGCCCATGACGGAAATAATTTTGCTAACGAGTGACATGTACTGCTTTTCACATTTTCGAGACAAAGAGTCACTGTTGCCATTGCCCTCAAATGAGGGAAGAAAAGTAGGATTTTGATCCCTCATTCGGTGGCCATAATGACTGAAATAGCAGGTGTCAATAGTAGATTGTGCCTAAAGGGAGCAAAATGATATATTTACGGCGAGGGTGATATATTGAATTCTGAGTGAAAGTGAAGCGAAAGATTCTACAATAGAATTATGAGCGTAGCGAGGGATTCTAAAGTAGAATCTTGAGCGTAGCGAGGGATTCTAGTGTTTACGCCCAAGATGGAAATAATTTTGCTACCGTGTGACTCATACTGCTTTCTATGAGGAAAAGAGTCATTGTTGCCCTCAAATGAGGGAAGAAAAGTATAACTTTGATCCCTCATTCGAAGGCAACAATAACTATTTTCTGAATTGCTATTCAGAAAATAGTTATTGTTGCCTTCGAATGAGGGACCTCCTTCACCTGCTGGTGTGAAAAAGTATTTATCAACACACACCTCATGTCCCGCATGAGCACTATAGGATGCTTGCAGGGGTTGTTCAACAGAAGCCGCTCCAGGTAGGCAGAGCAGGCGGACAACACTAGTTTGTGGCAGCGCAGTTGCCGCGACTCGCACGCCAGCGTGACGTCAGCAAACTGCTCGGTTAGCAGCAGCCGGGGGAATACCGCCTGGGAAAACAAAGATTGTTAAGTACCGTAAACCACTACCTAAAGGTTGTCTGGAAGAGATCGCTCTCTAGCGATAAGACCGCCTGTTGTTCACACCTCCCATAATAAAATAGCACATAAAAAACAAAAAACAAAGATACAGGGAGACAGAGGCAGAACAACAGGCGGTCAAAAATAATTATTATGATGGTATTTATTAATCATTACTAAAACCGTGCAAAAACCTAACCTAGTGTGCCGCCGGAGCGAGGTGGGGCCTAAAGCCCGCTTTATACCTTTCAATATTTAGCACGCTTACTGTCGCTGAGGGGCTACCGTATTGAAAAGGTTAGAAGAAAGAAAGAAAGAATGAAAATACATTTATTTAGCGCATAAGTACATACATTTATACAGATACATAGAGGAGCAACGCTAAAAAGGACCCCACTCAGCATAATGCTACGGTAAGCCGCAGCGCTGATTTTCAGTGAGGGCCTGAATTGAGTTAGGGTAGGTATACCAGGATTTATCGTCAATTAAATACTGAATAACGGTTAAATTATTTTAATTTTATTTTTACACTTGGAAGCTAGAACACGTCTATCTACAAGTAGTCTTGATCAAAGTGAGGCAAGGCGAAGAAGTGACTAAAAGATCTGAACAGAGAATGAATTGAACTAAACATTCACTCAATCAATCGGTCGTTCATTCCTTTAACAAAGTAGTCAAATCAGTTACCTTTTATTTACAGGATATGTTAATTTTTGTATATTAAAATATAATAAGATCAACATACCGCGAACCGAAGTCGAACGAAGTTCGAATATATCCCTCTCTTACGCACTTGCCAATTCGTGCGATAGAGAAGGAGATATTCGAACTTCGTTCGTTATCAGTTCGCGGTAGCCCCTCTGTACTCCGAACTTCGTATCGTGCCGTCCCTTTCACTCTCGTGTTATTCACTATATGAGTGAAAGGGACGGTACGATACAAAGGTCGAAGTAGCCCCTCGGGTGGAGGATGGTGTGCTAAATATCGTAAGATGTAAAACGGGCTACTGGCGGTGTCGGCCGACAGAGGGAGGGACCCCCTGACTATCCGCTCCGTGTCCAGGAATACCGCCTTCTGTAGGTCTCTGACCCTTGACCCTAACATCTAGCGAGTCTCTTGAGGTGTTAATCGAGGCTTTGCAATGATCATGGAATCAACATCATGGCGGTTACATCGTGTGCCATAAAAAATAGATTACCTGTAAGTTGGTGTGGTAGGAGTTCCACCGAACGCAGAACTGTTGCGGGGGCAGCGCCATCTTCTGTTCCATTTACGAAACTCGACCAAAGACAATCATAAAATAAAAATTAACACCATTATCTTTGGCAATCACACGATTGTAAAAATTGCACGGTCCAAAATTGTCTATCACAGATTTTTTGTAAAATATATAAATATAATTAAGTACAATTTTAATACTTTTTTCACTTTTTTTGGTAGAAACTATTTAGACTAGAAATATAGTTTGAATACTGCCACTTCCTTCTTATTTATATACCTGAGAAAGAAAAAGCATAGGTTAATTAATTGTTCCAAATATCCTTAACAAGAACTAAACTGAGGGTAAACGGGTTTATTACGCTTTTTATAAATTTCAATAATAAATCAATCAAAAATTTTACAGTAAAACACCCAAGACATTGTATAATGTTGCCATGCGGCAAAATAAAATACTGATATTGATTTTTTAATCGATTGTTTATCGACTCGAATATTTTCTTATCTATTTAATTTAATACTAATTAATACAGTTTTCAAATGTCAATGATCGAAGGTTGCAATATAATTATTACTACTCATGTTTTTCATAGAGCTACATCTATTGTTTTAAGAATTACTAAATTAAGAATTACTCGTAAGAGATGAATGTAGAAAGAATAATTAAAATAACTAACATACCTAATTATCAGTAATTTTACAAGTAGTATTATATGCTCAATGTGTTCAATATTCAAATAACATTTCGCTTCGGTGATTTCGACTAGCTCACACAACATTTTAACAAAACAGGACCAAACGAAAACCACTCCAGAGCGCTCCGAACTAACTAAAACACCGCAAGTTTGTTAAATAAACCACGAAAATAACGAAAACATGAAACCATAAACACAATTTTCGTGAGCGAAAGAGAGGGAGGCAAAAGTTACAAACAAAAAGCGGGAAAATCGATAGGCAGTGTGACCCTACGTCTCCCTGGTGCGTTGACCCCACAGCCGTCTTCGTTTTTCTAGAAACGGAAAATGAAACATCATTACGGTTTAGGTATGTCCTTAGAGAAATCGTATTGCTATTAAAGCGATATTAATCTTCGATATTGTTATCATCCATTTTGACCATGACGAACTCGCGAAATGGTGGGTCAAATTCCGATATTTAACTTGATGTAGGTAAACGTTACGTTTTAAAGTAAGTACCTAATTATTTTACGATTGCTTATGCAACTGGACTATTGTGTATCGGTTATTTATTTCATTGAGTGCAAATCGGATGTCCGCGATGATATTACCGTCTAAATAACGCAAGATCTTCATCGTGTCTTAGCGTAACTTATAATACTTACATAATACTTAATAAGGAGGATGAACTGGCGTTATGTTAAAATTTATTTAAGAAAATTAAAAGCCTCTTGAATTTCCATTTTGTTTTTTTTTTTATTTAGGATCTAGTTTTAGGGTCTAGTTCGAAAGAAACAGCGACAGTGGCCATCCCACTAATCTGCCAATTTAGCAGCCATTGTAGAACCCTATAACTTATCTCTTGAATTCCCATTTTATCTGTTTTTTTATCTATCTAGTTTTTAAAGAAATAACAACATACATCTAATACTAATTTAATAATTGACATGTTTATATTATGTCATTTAAAAATGAATTTGTATGCCTAAAGGCGAAACATAGAGCACATATTTTGTACCTACCGCCATATACTGTATTACCTATGTTTACAAATAAATCTTTTGTCTTTGACTTTAACAGTGATCATCCTATAATCTGCCAATTTAGCAGCCATTGTAGACCCTATAACTTATCTCTCGAATTCCCATTGTATCTGTTTTTTTTATCTATCTAGTTTTTAAAGAAACAACAACGGTTATCATCCTACAATCTGCCAATTTAGCAGCCATTGTAGACCCTATAACTTATCTCTCGAATTCCCATTCTATCTGTTTTTTTATCTATCTAGTTTTTAAACAAACAACAACAGTGATCATCTTACAATCTGCCAATTTAGTAGCTATTAAGTTTTCATGTGGATTTATGTATTAAAACAATGTTTAGTTTGTGAGACCACGTTTTAATCGTCTTGCTCATCTATCACACACATTCTACCTTCATTTACAGTGACGGATCAAGTTATGATTTATTATTTATGTACCCACATTAATCCTACACAACAATAGCCATTTTAGACCCTATAACTTGTCGTCTCTTGAATTCCCGTAATAGCCGTGGTTTGTCTGTCTGCGCGGCTTCACCAGACGGATATAGCTCGGACCCCCGCGCGGTCTATTTCGGGCGCGCCCCTAGGGTCGACGGCCGGACCCCCCTGCGCACTCCCTTAACTTTTGAGTTTGTTTTTTGAAGGGATCGCGGGCGTGCTGTATAAAAAAACCTTATTATACTATGACTTGTAAAGACCTCAGTAACAAAGTGTGGTAGCTGAAAATTAATTTGGTGTTTTAATATGTCATCATAAATAAAAATAGTATCTTCTGTTGGCGCAGATATAGGTAATAGTAGGTGTTAAGGAACGAGTGTTTTTAATTTATTCGCCAACAAACTGCACCGCAGTTTGGCGAAGCCTTGTATTAGATTAAGTATTTTTTTTTTAAAAGAGCAATAAATAAAAAAAAAGGTTTGTGTTTTGTAATAAGAGTTTCATTGTTTTACATTTCGCTTCATGCTTTTCTATAATAACCTTTTTTATATAGAATGTAACAATATACGTAATAGTATATTCAAACAGCTTAAAAAAGAATTACAATTCCGAAAATCACTTCCTTTTTTAGATAACTTAACCGTCGTATGCCTTACTAAAATGATGTTATTAAAATAGTGACGTTTTGAATTAAACAAAAGGTTCTAATGCATCGGGACAGATCCAGAAAAAAGCATATGAAGGGTTTTAACCCGGGTTAAAACACGTATAAAAAAAGTGTATTAGTCGTAAAGGACTCTAATTGTAGTCTGAAACATGTCGCAAAATAGTGACTTTCCGAGTGAGTTTCGACAGTTATCTTATTAAGTACAAATATGTCTAGAGTAGAATAAAATAGAATAGAATAATTATTTATTGTCAAAACTCACGATAGTGTAAACTTAAGTCGCAAGAGAGCTTGCAATATTTTTAAAACTATTATTATATTATGCTCCCATAACCTTTAGACGTTACGTGAGAAAATGAGAGAAAGAAAAAGAAGTAAAATAGGAAGGAGTACGTAACGTACCTTATAATATACGTTCGTAAAGCTTAAGATAAATGTATCTTAAGCATATTTTTATTAACCTTAATACAAATATGTAGTTACAATTACAACGTTCAATAGTTTACCAAAATGTTGATTTTTCCATTATTTTTTTAACATCATTTTTCACACTAAAATACAATCTTGATAATAGTGATTAATTCAAATTCAAATTCAAAATGATTATATAATGATTAATAAACCCATTTTGATATCATCAATGCGAAAAAACCTTCAGTTTGTGACCTAAACCACAAGTCACAAAATCGATCACATAAAATTTGGAATGAAGGTTGTTTGAATAAGGATATAGAATGCCAACACATCTGAGAGGGTGAAATGGTAGACCCAATATGCTTCCATGAGCGAGCGAGAGCCGAGTTCTACGAGAAGTAGCGGACAGAAGCTAATTTCCACAATTCAAACGAATTCACATCGTTAGTGCATTAACTTTGTCAATTATAAATTATGAGTAGTAAGGTATTCGAGCTGAATCGAGGCCAAATGTTTGCCGAACTGCCGATTCAACAGAACACGGAATGCGTGTCCCTTTCAATCGATAAACAGAAATAACTAGGTTTGTATTAGAGATGCGCCGAATATGGGTTTGACCGAATACGAACATTCGGCCGAATATTAAGTCCAGCTGTTGCCGAACCGAATAATCGGCCAAATTATTCGGTTCAACGTAATTCCTTCAGCTATTGTTGTAGAATAGACTAATTTAATGGTAAAATTTTTGTTCGTTATCAAAGCGAAATATTGACAAAAAATAAATTAAATCACTGTTAATAATAAGTCTACTATTAACAAAAAAATATAATATGGACCACTACAAAAAACTTAAGGAACCCAATTATTTATCTATATCTTGGCCTCTTGGGCACCTTTGCACCAGGAATGACTCGGGGTGGGTTATTAGATTAGAATATGTTAAGTTTCGTTTTTAATTATTTGTTGTATTTATATTTAATTTCAAGTTTCTAAGTCCAAAAAAAAATACGTTTCCTATACAAACTTTTAATCCCTTCTTTTACCCCCTTAGGGGATGAATTTCGAAAAATCCTTTATCTCTAGCCTATGTTACAAATGTAACCGACTGTGTAAAAATCAACTATCTAGCATTAGTAGTTTCGGCTGTGCGTTAATGAGTCAGGACTTCTTCTTTTATACATACTGTTAATAATGGGTCAAGTATTAATTGCACGAAGCAGTAACTATAATACACTCTTGTAACTTGTAACAAAACGCTCTCAAAATTGTTCGGTAAATATTCAGCAGCTGAACCGAATAATTCGGCCGAATACCGAATAATAACCGAATATTCGGCGCATCCCTAGTTTGTATTAACAGTGGTTTAATGTAATTAATGGCGACCTGTAGAAAACAAAAGACAACATTCAAAACTTTTGTTCCATTGTCTTACGAGAGAGCGTTTTAGGTTTCCATTCCTCAGCAGTATTTGACACTTGGTGTCACCATCTTATCATATCACGACTATTCCTACGCAAAAAAGGGTTTTTTATTTCTAGAAAACGCCGGTGGCAAACAAGCTTACGGTCCACCTAATGGTAAGCGGCCACCGCAGCCTATAGACGCCCGCAACTACAAAGGAGTCACGTACGCATTGCCGACCCTTTATAAAATTTGAGGATGCACTGTGTTAACAACAGAAGGGACAAATTTAGGTCCATCGCTCTCAACACAGTGCACCCTCGGGAGCTCTGGCAACCTTGCTCACCTCCAGGAACACAACACTACATACTTCTATAGTGTCATGTTATTATGGCTGTGGTCTTCTGCAAAGCGGAGGTACTTCCCCATTTGGGCTGCTCCAAATTCGAGCAAGATGACATTTTGCTGTGCCCTACCTCTCTCAAGGTTATTAAATCCAATGCGATTTGGTGCCTACATCTGGTATATATTAGAAACCTATGATATTCAATCTCAAATAGGTCCCTACATCTTAAGACCGAGATTTAATGCCTACTAAACTAGTAATTACTAATAGTTAAATGATGTCACGTGTGATACTAGACGACTAAACAATAGTCAGCTTAACGTTAAGCAAATGTTATGGACGAAATACATAATTTAACAAACAAACAACAGACAATAACGCACATATGTAACTACTAGCTTTTGCCCCGCGACTTCGTTCGCGTGAACTTCTACTGACTTATTAATACCAATATAGGTACATATGTATGTATGTTGGTAATAGGTACTGACTAAGTAGGGCAGACGTTAAATACATATTTCATTCCAAGCCGGAGAACGCCGTCGTCTCGATCCCATATAGCATTTATGCGTATGATTTATTTTTGATGATTTCTTATACTATGTAACAAAACACTAATGACCGCTAAGAAACTACCTCATCACATACATGTAGCATAGTGGTGTCACGGTTTGGTGTTGCGTACGTCTACACATACTTTCTTGTTCGATGACGTTACCCAATTCCTTACTTTCCGACCCTTAGTACTGACATGCTCGATGTAGCGACTACAGGAGAAGATATATTATGCTTGAATCGAACAAAAATTTTGATGTTTCTCGAAATGCAAAGTGGTAGGAGTCCTTCATTATAACCCAAGATTTTTAATGTCCTGCAACAATATGATACGCTCTACTTGCACTGAAAACCTCTACGCATTATCCCTCGGTAGGAAAATTAATTGAACACTTCTAGTTTATTAAGAAAATGTTTTTATAGGTACTTGTACTTTACTAAGACAAACATGTTTACAAAAATTTTAAGCACCTTATCAAAATATCTGTAAGAAATTCTCCCTTTATCGTAGGTATTTTTCTAGTGAAAGTTCTACCTCCAAAACGTACAATCGAACCTGTGACATCCTGGCATACGCAGCCAATCGCTTTAACTGAGCTGTCTAACAACAAATAATCACACTCGGTTACCAAGTCTTTCAACCAGTTCTCTCTTACAAATCTTGGGGAGGCGTACGCATTCCTTAACTTCAATTTATAATTTTCGTTAGCAGATGTTAATGCTTAAAACAATAGTAATATTCTTAAGTGCAGATGCTTAACAGCGCACATTATAGTTTTACAATTATATTAAAAAAAATTGTAAGCCCGAAGACTGAGAGGTAGAATGCTGCCTGAAGTTACTTTTCTCCTTGTAAGTAGCCACTTTCTACAATATCAAGCTAGGACGATTGACTTTTATTTTCTTTTCTAAGAACCTAAAAATTGAAATCCCTCAATATCTCCCATGTACCTCCTGATTCCAATACATTCGAAACAAAGCCTGATAAAACCGGCGGACAGCTGAAGACCGAATTTAGGTGGACACTGGACGACCATAGGACAAAACCTGTTCATATACCTACTACTTGTACCTCCCAGTGATGTGATTGTTTATAACTAATCAGCTAGGTAATCACTGTTTTCATATTACCCACAAGTATTTTGG
Organism: Epiblema foenella; assembly: GCA_963556455.1. NCBI lineage: Eukaryota > Metazoa > Arthropoda > Insecta > Lepidoptera > Tortricidae > Epiblema > Epiblema foenella. The sequence goes on along the minus strand of OY747122.1, from coordinate 9,777,590 downwards.
ATAAACTTACCTAAAGTAACCAAAAAGATTTGTAATAGCTTCTATGGGTCCGTAGGACAGACACAAAATTACCACGCCGGCGAGGACGTCCACCGCACGATCGCGACAACACGGACACATATAATCCCTATTTGTCCTGATTCCGCTGCATACCGGATAGAGTCGGGCCTAGCTGAGTTCCTTGCTGGACTCTTCTCAGCTACGCTAGGTTCAGTGAACCAGCGACAAAACTCCCAGTAGTTCGATTCCACCTACATACACTTCAGATTTGGTTGAAGCCGCTTAACCAATCTCACTGGAGTGCACACTCTTAGGCTCGGTTTTATAAAGATTCGTTAGACCTTATGTCGGTTTGTTATGTCAAAAAATGTACTGAGTTACTGAAATTTGATCTGACATTTGGTCTAACGGACCTTTATAAAACCCGGCCTTAGAGTATTCCAGTGTTTAAACCGCCCGCATGGTCGTGTCGGAGGTTTCCCCTGGATTGTCCCCAGGCCACTCTCCAAGCGCGCACTCCTATTACTTTATTGGTCCCGGCCTATAAAGCCACAGTCAGGTTCAAAAAAAATATTCTCATCATAATCAATTGGTAGCGACATTACTGTTTGTAACTACGATGATAAAAAACTTTACATGCAAATACGTACTTTATCGTAGCCACTATAAGACTCAAATTATTAAATTGTGCAAGTACGAAATAATCTTCATTAGTTTCAATTCGACTTTGCCGAATGTCATCTGTGTAATGCAATGAATTGGTGTAATGGCACGTCTCTGACACGCCAAACGTCAAATATCGTGATATTTACATCCGTCTAGACTCGCCTCACGATACTTTTCCTTATTTTATCTTGACCCTACGATTCGTGACAACTATGTGCATATTTGGAGCTCAGACTTACACTGGTTCATCTGAGACGAATGTTCGTACGTCAGCGGGCATCGTAAATATCTACAGGACTCTGAGGGGCTACCGAGAAGCTGGTTCATAGATTCAAATTCCGACCACGAATTTATAAATTTGAGGGACGATGAAGGGATAAAAATTATCCTATATGTTTGATCAGTCTATAAACTCATTACATACCAAGTTTCATCATAATCTGTTTAGCCGTAACAAACATCCAAACATCTAAACATCCGAACTTTCACATTTATAAGATTAGTGGGAATAGTGGGAATTACTGGAATTTAGTGGGATTTTGTAGGGCCTCAGATAAGACCTTTATCAATCACACTCGACCACTCTGACAACGTTCTAGGTGACCACTGAAGACATATCAATTTTAGGTAGACGGAGGCAGGTAGGCAATGTTGACAGCGACTGACTAACATAATTAAATCTCTCATTTCAAACAATTACTATGGGTTGAGGCATTTTTGGTTATTTGTCGCTAACCCCTAAGCACTTTTCCACCCTCCATTTTTTCACATATTATCTGATGTTTATTGTACAATTTTTGAATGGGATTCTTTTTAGTTTGCCTCCAATTATATGCTTACTAATTTTCAAGCCTTTTAAGTCACGGATTGAAGGACTTCTCATACAAATTTCACGCTCTATTTTCATCCCCTTTCATCCCCAATCTGTATGATTTTTAAAGCCTATAACCTGGCCGAAGGTCCATTAAACTTATTAGTGAGGGTTGTACTAAAATCTATTGGCTAGTTTTTGCGTGATTCTGAGACAAATAAATAGACAGACAAACAAACAGACAGACACAAATTCTACAAACTGTTGAAATGTGTTCTGTTATTGATTTTAAGACCCCTCAATCGATTTTTTTTTAATATCTTCAATGTACAGATTTTTGAACCTCTGTAGCTTTATTATATCTATAGATAGCTTAGCAGCCGCCCACGACTTCGTCCGCGTAGATTTTAGATGGTAACAAAGATATAAATGAGGTTTATTTGTTTCTGCCAGTTGTCTGATGCTATTAATCCTTTTGTGAAAAATTACTCAAAAGAAAAAATAAATTCCTGCCATCTTGGATTTGAAAATGGATGTCATTTTCGTAATCGGCAACCCGAGGAACCTCGAAGATAACACCTATAACGAATTTTAGCCAAAAGTAAAGATTTGCTCCCCACATAAATTTGGAACCCCCTTTCTACCCCATCAGGGGAACAATTTAGAAAAATGCTGAAACATGTTTTGTTGTATATTTAAACAGAGAGTCTATTTACGAAGTTTAAAATCTCTCACTTCAAAAAAGATTTGTTCCCAGTAAAAACTTGGAACACCCTTTTCACCCCTTTATGGTAGCAATTTCGAAAAACGCTGAAATAAGTTTTGTTGTATTTAAACAGAGAGTCTATTTACGAAGTTTGAAATCTCTCACTTCAAAAAAGATTTGGTCCCCGTTCAAACATTGAAGCCCCTTTTCACCCCGTTAGGGGATGAATTTAGAAAATCACTGAATTTAGTTTTGTTATATTTAATCAGAGAGTCTATATACGAAGTTTTAAGTCTCTAACTCTAAAACAGAAGTTTCTCCCATACAAACTTTGCACCCCTATTTTACCCTCTTAGGGTTAGAATTCTGCAAAACGCTGAAAACACTTTCTTTGGATTTAAGTTCGTAAACTTTTTACAACTTTTGAAGTCTTCAGCTCAAAAAAAAAATTTTCTCCCATACAAACTTTGCACCCTTATTTGATCCCCTTAGGGTTGGAATTTCCAAAAATCCCGTCTTATCCCTTGCATACATTATAAAAGTAAGCTCTGGACCAAATTTGAAGTTTCTAGTTCCAGTAGTTTCGGCTGTGCGTTGATGGTAGATCAGGACTTCTTCTTTTATATATATAGATGAGTAGGCGTCTACATTGACTTGGCAAGGGCTCTTCAGAAAAAAATGGATGTAAGACCCTGAGCACGCAGATGATGAAGACTAAGGCTCGGTTGCACCAACATACGATCACAGGCCGGTCATCGTCAAATATGGCGCCGGCAGCTGTCATCCCATAGAAACTTGTCAAACTTTCCATACAATCAGATTTTAACGAACACTGCTTACGATTACAGATGGTTTGGTGCAACCCACTCTTAGGCTCGGTATTATAAAGATCCGTTAGACCTTATGTCGGTTTGTTATGTCAAAAAATGTACTGAGTTACTGAAATTTGATCTGACATTTGGTCTAACGGATTTTTATAAAACCCGGCCTTAGACATCTGGATTTTTCTGAAAAACTTGCAACGACTTGACTTTTTTTATTATTATTTAAGTTTCACTCTTATCGATACAGTTCTCTCCAGTCCGTTGTACTTAACGCCAGACCTTGTATTCCGAACTCCATATCGTACCGTCCCTTTCACTATCGTGTTATTCACTATATGAGTGAGAGGGACGGCACGAAGTTCGGAGTAGTCCCTCAGTTCTTTCACTTCTCGTTACGACACAACGTCTACCTTTATTTTCGAAAATAAGTAGCCTAAGGAAGATGACCTATTTTGAAGACTAAATATCGTAATTTTAGAAGACGTTAAAAATCTTTCATTAGCAGGTAATAATATGTAGAGCGAAATAAATAAATTAACGTGGAAATCGCGAAAAAACGCAATGCTTCATGTATTCAATGCAGTGGGACTTATGGATACCATTATTACAAACGGAATAGGCATACCATCTTCTTTTTTCGTAAAAATGTTACAATTTGAAGAAGTACCGACAATAACTACCTGGCACACGGCTGGTTAATAAGCTTCAAATTATCTTAGTCCGTTTAGTTCCAATGAGCAGAGACAAGTGACCTACAAACGAACCCAAATAATCGCAACGCTATTTATGTTATTCGGGACATTTACTGAAATAAACAATACACTAAGAAAGGGCTCAAGCGGATCGGACCCCGGACTACTTAAAGGTCGACTTAGGCTCGGTTTTATAAAGATCCGTTAGACCTTATGTCAAAAAATGTACGAGATACTGAAATTAGATCTGACATTTGGTCTAACGGATCTTTATAAAACCCGACCTTAATGCTCTAAAGTACAAATATAAATATTTTATTTCCAAAAAAATAGTTACATTTTATGTTGACCCCTCACTAGTCGTATTCTGCCCCGTGGGGAAATTGTTATGGTTTACATAAAAATATTAAATTACATTAACGGCTAGTTGCAACCAATAATAATAATATACTAAAGCTTAGTCCTAAATGTTACAAAAAATAAATTATGAAATCTTAACAAAGATATTTCTTACAAGGAGAAGAAATATAATTATAAGCATTCACAAGTCAACCGCAGGCAAAGACATGTGGTATATATCTAAAATTTAAATCTATACGCTTCATGGAACTTATATCAAAGGAATAGAGTCCAAAAGTGTACATATATTAATAAACTTACTGTAAAGAGTAGTTTTTTTTTGAACCTCTAAGATATCTATCATCCACCTGTCTAGATTGTTGTAGTTTGAATAGATTCTTAAAATAATAATACGGAGAACGGACTTCGATGTAATCACGAGTAAATTATGGTCATAATAGGAACATTTTTAATTACAAAAATGGACAAAAAATAAGAAAATTTAATGTGCCTTGATTGTACCATTTAATTTGTAGAAACTTACGAAATGCTCAACTGTGGGAATGGGCCAAAAATACCATCAGGATCGAAGTAATACGCGAGTAGGTACCTACTGAAACGAATTTTCTAATTTTTTAGTACGGTGAAACGTCACAAATTCAAGTAAAGTCGAGTTCGAAAATATATGCATGGACAAAGTGATCAAAAACATGTGAACACGACTTTATTGTTAAGGGCACAAGGTTGTTCAGATATTTTTGAACTATTGGTAACGCACATATATTCTCGACTGTACTTGCTCGGCGCATACGTATTTATTTACGACCCCACAGTTCCAGGAAACGCAAGTTATTTGGGTCTTCTGTTGCGAAATCAAGATAAAAAGACTACAATATGTGAATCACGATAACGCTCAAGTTGTCGGCTCTTACAAACTAAACTAAACCAAAACTAAAGTAAACCCTTAGTAATTTTATTTTTAAATAATAATTTCTTACGAAAACCGATTTATATGAAAGTTTATTACATCCCAATAAGTGCTTTTTATGTAGAAAAATTGGATTCCAGTAGGATTAGAATAAGAATAAAAAAACTTACAAAAAATAATGCCATAACACCGGCGTAAAACTTCATAAAACGACTATAAAGACCTCAAAATCTCACTCGGTGCTATATCTTATCACAGCACGTTCCACTGGGCAGTAAACATTAGGTTTGGTTACTCGACCGATAAAAAAACTACACTCAAAATGGAGCACGGAAAAAATAAAATTATGCACTTACCTGGTTATTCAAGATAAAGGAATCACAAGAGTTTTGGCTTTTAGAACGGACGGGAGCCTAATGATGGCTCAAACATGAGCATACGAACATTTGTCCGTTCCCAAAATAGTATATCGCAGGCCCCAAGTAATGTTATAAACATAATGCCTGACTCACTCCGCGGGCCTTCAAAAATCAATATTTAAACGAACTAACATTAGATTTACAAATAGGCACCAAGCAACGCAATAGGTACTAAAAATGGTGGTGTTACACTGAAAAATGTGACTTTTCACAACCTTGTTGGGAAAACAACTGAAAAGGATGCAATACTCACGGCCGTCCGCGCCACCACGCATCACGTATGCAATTAGCCACTGATGTTTTTTAACGATGAAAAATCAATAATTTTTAAGAGCACAAAATTGTTCATATTTTTCCATCGGACCCGCTTTTCCGTCTCAGTCGCGCGGGGCCGTAAAAATGAAAATCTATGCGAGGAAACCGCGAGAGACAGAGACGGATATATGTCCCCAATTGTAAATAATGACAGCAAGGAATCATAACAAACGAGAGAGACGACTTCAGCTTATAACAAAAACAAAATGCATTACGTAATTATAATTATCACTATAAATCAATTAAAACTTACCATAATCCTGGCTAGTGTCGTGTTCAAAAACACTGCAATTTCACGCTGATTATAACATTGCAAGTGCATCCTCCCTTCAACCACGTCCGTCACTCGGCGGCGGCGGCCATTTGTAATTTGCTGGCGTGCACTTTACTCCGTACTTGAGACACATTATTGCCGTTTTAGTTACTAATTATCAGTAAATATGAAATAGAAATTAATGTATTATTGATTTATCTGCAACATTATGTATGATTTAAATAGAACAATATAAGATATTTATTACTAAAGGGTTATTTTAGTTCGAGTCGATTATTCGATGATTGCACGCGGAGCATTTATGTGGCAACACTTATAAACGTCACGTGAATTGAATACAACATGGCTACTGGCGGGATGTTTAATTTATATTTCAGTATGTGTTATCCATGTAATAATAATTAATGGAAATCAGTGATTATATTAAATTAAAACGTATCTGTCTATAGGTAAAATAATTTACAAATGAGATCTAATTAAACGATTGACATCCCTTTTCTTCGCATGGTAGGTGGTAGGGATCTTATTAGATACATATGTTTTGATGCTCTTTTTGCATTATTTTTCTGGACATATTTTTTTGGTGTACAATGCGCAAATGAGGCTTTTACACAGTTTTTTTTTATTTTGTTTGGATAAGGGTTAAAGTAAGCTCAAACTAGTGTTTTATGTAGTAATAATATGAAATAAACTACTTGTTGTACAAAACCACTACCTATTTGCAATGCCGCTAGCGTGGGCACTAAGGGCTTTTAGCTGGGTGTGACTCGGAGTGAGTTCGATTAGGTTAGTTTTAGGATACCGTGTTTGTAGTTTGTCCTTTTGTAAATTTGGTAATTTTATTTTATAGCATATTTTTAGAGAAATTGACTGTCGAGAGTGTCGAGTTTCTTTCGGCGTTTCTTCTCGCCAGTGGTCTCATGAGAAACACTAGTATTCTATGCCACTGCGGCCTACTTGCAGAATAAAGTTCATTTATTTATATAGTAGATTTAAGCCCAGTTACTATGATAGGTTATGGCAAATGTCTTGTGCCCTCTATCTTTATGCAGCAAGTGCTTGTGTTGTGTAATTGGGCTAAATTTGTTCTGTCTCTAGTTAAGTTCTATAAGTGAGAACATTTAATTGGGTATGTAATTCTATTGTAGTTTATAGAATACATTTCTATGTAATAAAAATACCAACATAGTTTATCTATTTACACTAATCTACAGGTCCATATCAACACAGAATAACATTCAGTTTCTCTCGTTCATAATATACGAAACAATTTCTAGATTACTACAACTGCCGACCGTTTTAGCCTAGTTGGTAGTGACCCTGCCTTCGAAGCTAGAGGTCCCGGCTTCGAATCCCGGTCAGGGCATGTATTTGTGTGATGAACACGAATATTTGTTCCTGAGTCTTGGATGTTTTCTATGTATTTAAGTATCTATTTATCTATATAAGTATGTATATCGTCACTAGGTACCCATAGTACAAGCTTTGCTTAGTTTGGGACTAGGTTGATTTGTGTAAGATTGTCCAAAATATTTATTTATTTATTATTATTTAATACATTTCTATGTAATAAAAATATCAACATAGTTTATCTATTTACACTAATCTACAGATTCATATCAAGACAGACTCACAGAATAACATTCCGTTTCTCTCGTTCATAATATACGAAACAATTTCTAGATTACTACAACTTACTACAATACAATACAATACAAATACTCTTTATTGCACACCTCAATCAAAGGATACAGTACAGTACAAAAACACAATGAGAAGAGGCGGTCTTATCGCTAAAGAGCGATTTCTTCCAGACAACCTTAGGGTAGCGGAAATCTAATCAGAATGATTCATAGCGGTGGTGCAGAGTTAATACATATGAAGCCTACTAATAATTACAACAATAACATTTAATTAAGGATAAATAAACATACATAAATATAGTATAAAAATATACGTACATAAACATATACAAATATATAGTCAGCCACATAGTCTAAAGGAGCTAAGTCTTAAGTGTGTCCTGAGAGAGACAAATAGTGAGTGAGTTACTACTTACTTTACTTACTTTTACTTTGGAGTTGCGGGCGTCTATAGGCTGCGGTGGCCGCTTACCATCAGGTGGACTGTACGCTTGTTTGCCACCGGTGTCGTATAAAATAAAATTGAGAACTAAAAAGTATGGAAAAGGATAAGGTAAATAATAAAACATAGTGGTTTATATATTTTATTAATTTTAGAGCAACGTGACATGGATGTCAGGTTTAATACATTAATTTATAGATTATATTAATAGGGGAATTCTTCGGAAACCAGCTGCTAATCTGTAAGAGAATAATATATTTAATATAAAATCTTGAATTAGATTTTTATTTTATTGTTTCTTCATATATTGTATATTGTTATTTTAAATAAAATATTCGAAATCTTGAATCATCATACCATAGAAATGTCTTTTTATTTTTAAACGACTTCAAAAAAAGGAGGTTCTCAATTCGTTTTTTTTTTAATGTGTGTTACTTCAGAACGGTAACCAGTGGCCCAGCGGCGCCCGCGTACCGCGTGCGGTATGCGAGGTTAAGCAACGTCGGCCTAAGTCAGTCATTGGATGGGTGACCGCTTTGAGTGGTTATTAACTGAGCGCTCCCGTGCTTTGGAAGGCACGCTACGACGTTGATCCCGGCTGCTGTCTATGATAGCAGCCGTTAAGTTAGAGGCCTTCCTTCGGGCGGCTTGAGAACTTCTAACAGTCAAGTTGCCCACTCACTTGACAAGCCCAATCCCAATAAGGTCTGGTTTCCTCTCGAGTTGGAAGGTGAGATGGCAGTCGCTTTCGTAAAAACTAGTGCCAAATTTTGGGATTCGGTAGCGGACCCCGGGCATCCTTCAGGATGCAACTGTACCGGGATAACGCTAGGTTGATGATGTATTTGAAAAATATTTCTTTGTTTGAAAGCATATGCTTTAAGGTTGGTTCCGTTGTTACCAGAATCTAGTTCCGATGAGATCCATGAGCAATTGAGGGAACTCTTCAAAAATTCAAGGGAAACATATAGAGATTAGATGTATGAAACACCGTGACAACCTCCACTTACAAGTGAAAAATAGTACCAATGACTCAAACTTAAAGACTACTTACACGCGCTATAGAAACTTCTATGGGCAACTCCTTCGTAACATCAAAGCGGAATACGACAATAGGGAACTGACTCGTAATAGGAATAACCCAAAAAAACTGTGGACCTCTATTAAGCGTGTTTGTGAACAGCCTACCCGGAGCTCTGATCCCAGTGAACTAGTTAAAGTCTGTGCAAATCCTAAGGAATCCCTAACTATGTGCAATAAACATTTCGTCTCCACTGGGGCTGACCTGGCTAATCGAATCTTAAAAAGACTTAAAACTAACGAAGTCAATCTAGCCTTGCACTGCCAGTCAGATATATCGCCGGCCCAATCGTTCTTTTTTTCGCCTACAGATGCACACGAAGTGGATGAACTTATAAAATTGCTTAAAAACGATAGTGCCCCTGGACCAGACGGCCTTAAACCTTGTCTCATTAAAGCTATAAGTCAGTTTATTTGTACTCCTCTTGCACACATATTTAACCTCAGTATGGCCTCGGGTTCATTTCCTGAAGCCTGGAAGAGGTCCTCGGTAACTCCCATTTTCAAAACAGCGGGGTAATCACGTAACTTTTTTACTACCGTTAGGTAGATTTTAATGTCAAATTTTAACCGTCAGCTCATACATATATACTTCAAAATTGACATTAAAATCTATCTACCGTTAGTACATAAAGTTACGTGATTCGCCGGCAGGACAAAAAAGTAACCCAGATCATTATCGCCCAATTTCTCTTCTTTCCGTTTTCTCCAAACTCCTAGAAAAGGTTGTTAATAAGCGACTCACAGATTTCATGGAAAAACATAATATCTTATCTGACAGGCAGTTTGGTTTCAGACGAGGCAAGTCGACAGAAAATGCTGTTGTACTATTATCGAACTTGATTGGTAAGCAACTGGACCAGGGCCGATGCTGTGTGGGAGTTTTCCTCGACCTGGCAAAGGCCTTTGACACCGTCTCAGCGCCGATCCTCCTAAAAAAACTTGAGCACATTGGAGTTAGAGGTTTGGTGCTGGGATGGTTCAAAAGTTATCTAACAAACCGGACTCAGTATGTTAGAGTCGACGACTGTATCAGCGAGGAGCTGCCTATTAGTTTTGGCGTCCCTCAAGGGAGCATCCTCGGTCCAACATTGTTTCTTTTATATATCAATGGCATCCTCTCTCTTAAACTACAAAACACTGAAATGATATGTTACGCTGATGATACCGTGGCCCTATTTAGTGGCCGATCTTGGGAGGAAGCGTTCAGTGCTGCTGAGACCGGAATGTCGTCTGTGGCGGATTGGCTGGATAAAAATTTGCTTACCCTTAACACAAAAAAAACCAAATTTCTCACTTTTTTCAAAACGCTTTCCTCTGGACCCCCATCTGTTAATTACTTGAAATTTTATTTCGGCAACGGTGTTTGCGACAACGTCGAGAGGGCTGAGACAATCAAGTACCTTGGTGTCATTATTGATCAGAGATTGTCCTTCCGTCAGCATATTCATACATTATCAGGACGTGTCCGAAAAATAATTTACGTTATGAAACTGTTGAGGGGCGGGGCTTCTAGAGATATTCTGCAGCTAGTGTATTTTGCACTCGGTCAATCTCTACTACAGTACTGTATAGCAGCCTGGGGCGGCGCTGCAAAAACTGCAATGATCGAAGTTGAGCGGGCGCAGCGCGCGGTGTTAAAGGTCATGCTAAGGAAGCCGTGGCGCTTCCCGACGAATGCGTTGTACGAGGTTGCGTCAGTTTTAAGAGTTCGGCAGCTCTTCATTGTAAAAGCTGTGACTGAAGCTCACAAAATCGCAGTTGCTACTTCTGACCACGTCAGACGCCGTCAAAAACGCCATAAACACCTGACCATTTGCTCCCCTCGAGTCAAAACAACATTCGCTAAGCGGCTTCCCTTCCATCTGCATCCTATAGTTTATAACAGGGTTTCCAAGCAGTGCGCTTTTGACGACTTCTCTTGCTCGATCCTAAAAAGCAAAGTTAAAAAATGGCTTCTTCCAAAGACATATGAACAAACAGAGGAGATCACCAAAACGTAAACGCACTTAGTCACGCATACACATTCACACATACAGACACACACAAACATGCACACATACACACCAGCACACACTCATGCATACACAAATAAAAACAGTAAACACATCTTTTACCTAGTTGTTAAGGCATACCCACTTAAAATTTTTTTGTTAACGCCAATTGCTAAATCTATACCTCGGTGCCCAAGATACAGGCTGTGCCTAGTTTGGGACCAATGGAAATTGTTTCTGATGTTCTTTCTCCGCATGTTATAATATAGTTATGTAAGTAAAACGTATTTGTAATGTGTGTATGGAAATAAATAAATTTCATTTCATTTCATTTCATTTCAGATTTTAGTATCTTCGGTAATAAATCAAGCGTTTGCATTCAGAAAGTAGCATTTGGTGAACGAGAACTGATGAAGACCACGGATGGTCATCCAAAACTCCTAGTGTTTCATGGGTGGTATTCAAGACTATGACGAAGTCTATTAAAAAAAACCGCATCAAAATTCGTTGCGTAGTTTTAAAGATTTATTTTTATGTTTACGAAGGAACGGTTGATGAATTTGGAACTGGGTAGCGATTGCACCTATAGCTCAGTTGGCTAGAGCGATTGGCCGCGAGTGCCGGGAGGTCGCAGGTTCGAATCCTGCTCGGTGCCTAAATTTTTCAATTATTCCTTCATTCTAAAATTTAAAGATTTAAGCATACATAGGGACATAGGGACAGAGAAAGCGAGTTTGTTCTATAGTATTTATACTAAACTCGGCCTACTACGCATTATCGCGCTTAAGACGTACTCTGTCACTGGAGAACCTGCTCACGGCATACTATGCGTACTTTCATTCGCACTTAACACGCGGAATCGACCTCTGGGGCTTAGCAGCTGACAGAGATCGACCGTTCCTTCTCCAGAAAAAAGTCATCCGCTTGATATGTCGTGTGCCCCTGGACGAGCCAGCGAGACAATTATTTATCAATCTTAGGGTTATGACGGTTCCATCTCTCTTCATATTTGAAGTAGGTAAATATGTGCGAAGGAATTTACATGAGTACCCAATAGCTCGAACCTACTCTGCTAGAAGGAAACCGGGGCTGGCCGTCCCAGTGCACAGATTACAGAAAACAGGCAGATCCCTCGGTGTAGTGGCTCCTAAGATTTACAATAAAATTCCTGAGCAAATCAGAATTGCTGGCACGGAAAGCTCTTTTACTCGTGGACTTAGAGCCCACTGCACGGGGAAAGCCTATTATTCTGTGAAAGACTTGCTGGACGAATAACGATTGGTGAAAGAATGTATCATGATCAACATTACTTAACTAAATTATGTAATTCGAATATGACATTGCAATTGTCACATACATACATTAATTTATATTGTAAATTTATTTAAGTATTTTTATATTTGATACTGTTTTTGACAACGTATGATCGATACAATAAATGATATTCTATTCTATTCTGTTCTATGTAGTGATAGTGACCTGTGCTAGAGCGTGAGCAGGTCGGGCTGCGCGGAGAGCAGGTCGGCGGCGGCGCGCGCGGCGGCGCGCCACGCGTCGAGCCGGCGCGCCAGCGCGGCCGCCGCGGCGCGGGGCAGCGCGCGCGGCCGCACCCACGACACCGACACCGTCGAGCTCACCTGCGCGGCACACGTACTAACTATACTTTATGTCACACCTGGCCATAAAGTGGCAATTACCGCACGCTCCGCACGCGGAAAATCCCACTTCCTGGCCAGAGGGTGACATAAAAGGGCTTAGCAGGCTAAGGAAGGACGTGTGGCCCCTGTCAGGAATATTCGAATTGGTAAATGTCAATTGTTGGTGGCCTCATAACTAGTAATCACTCCAACTTTCAGCCCTCTATCTTGAACTGTCACAGAGATAATGTCAAAAATGTATTTTTATCCCATTATTTTTCAAACTCTTGTATCTTCTAATCCATACCAGCTAGAGCATTGAAACAAAATCACAGTTATGTAGGTTTAGTGGGAGTATACCCTATATATAATTTTATTAATATTTTATACGTGAGAAATAAAAGAAATAAATATCAAATTATTTTTTGACAGCTCTTTTCAACAAGTTTTTTTGAAAGTACAACTATGAAAATTTTTGTGGTCAACAGCCATGGTTATCCAAACTGTTTAAGACAGTAGTTAGTAAATGTCAGTGTCCAATAAAATGATAACAAGTTCCATACCATAGAAATGTATGTTCAGCCGAATTTCAACCGACTAGTATTTAGATGACTTAGTATACACTATAGTATAGTATTTACTTATCAAAATGACCTAATGGTGGGTCATGGTTCAATTTTGTCGATCGTACCTAAATTATCAAAGCAAAATATTCACAATAAAGTGATTTAAATGGGACGGGTTCCAGAGCAGTGAAGCCCGATCAGAAATATATGACCATGCACCATATCGCGTAATTTAATTTGAACTAATTTCTTACACTGGCAATAATTTCCATGACAGGTCAAAGAACAGTTGCTGTTTATAATATGAAATAAATAAATCTAAATCATTATCACACTTTCTCTAGAATTACGATGTTTTACAGTCGACGGCAAAAATATGTTTACATTTTTCGCCTTATTACAATAGAATAACGTGCAAAAGTATAAACATATTTTTGACGTCGATTCGAAATCAAAATCAAACGTATATTCTGCAAAATATTAATTTACAATTTAAGAAAGTCTGACTATAATAATACATTTTTCATGTCAAAATATTAATTTACAGTTCAAGAATGAATAGTAATTTCGAGTTTACAATTATAACAAAATTAATGTCATACAGTGAAGATCTTGCAAAGTTATCAATACAAATATTACAACATCAGTAAAGTTAGAGATGTATAAGATCTCAAAATTAAACAAGGACTATAATGAAATTAATATAATATTCCAGAGATGTACATGGTCTCTGAGCGTCAAAATTAAGATTAATTTAATATTGTTACAGACGTATATGGTCTCTAAGTCACTGATAATAAAAACGAATCCAGAACAGGATGTCTCTCGTCAATCCCCTATAAAAAGACACTAGTATTAACGTAGTCACTATGTCCTAGCAAGCATGGACAGACCGGACTCCACAAACAACATCCGATCACGAGTGTGACTCGTATCTCAGCTGTACTGAGTGTACAAATACTTAAAGAAGGTCGCAAAGTATTGAAATCAACCAAGTTATCAGTTTAATCATCGACGTAACGTTTGTTTATATACTTCAATACTTGTAATGCACCATAGATAGATAGATAGATATATTTATTTCCTTTATAAAATTACATCATGGTTTACATTTTTAAAACAAAATAAATTCACAAAAGGATCGTCAATAGGTATAACTAACTTTACTGATGTTGTAATATTTGTAATAGATAACTTTGCAAGTTTATCTTCACTGTATGACATTAATTTTGTTATAATTGTAAACTCGAAATTATTATTCCTTCTTGAACTGTAAATTAATATTTTGACATGAAAAATGTATTACTTATTATAGTCGGACTTTCTTAAATTGTAAATTAATATTTTGACATGTAAAAGTGCCCCTGTGGCCTATTTGCAGAATAAATGTTCGATTTTGATTTATAATAATAATGAAAGAAAAATAATTGAAATCAAATAATGTCAAAGGTAAAAAATAAATAGAAATGTCAAATTTGTATACACGGCTAGAATATCCTAGGCAATGTCATTAGTCAAATTTAAAATAATAGAAATAAAAACAATATAAACGCTCGATTCCAAGTATGGTCAAATATCAATACAATGTCAGAATAATAAATAATATGGTAATGTCAAGGATTAAACGAAATAAATAACAGCAATACAATTTAACAATAACAAACAACAATCCTTTATAGAATACAGTGATTTATAATAAACGTCGAAGAACAAAAGACTACATGAATGATAAAACACCGTGGGTATAATTGTGGTTGAAATACTAATTATATTTTAATAATTATGACATTACATCTTAATGACTATTTTCATAACTATGACATTAGATGTTGACGTTAAATTTTCCTCTTGACATTCACATTTTATTCTAGAAACTGTCTACATTATACAATTTTTTATGTTTTTATTTTGCATATTGACGATCTTTTTGTGAATTTATTATACTCTCTTTTGACATACATTATAGTAATTCATGTCTTTTTTTAAAATTTCATATGCATCAATAAATTGCTCTGAATAATTAGATTCAATTTATGTAATATATAACTGACGATTCAAAAGTGCTTGTTGCTAGGCCTATTTGAATAAGCATCAAATTGCTCTGAATAATTGGATTCAATTTATGTAATATATAACTGACGATTCAAAAGTGCTTGTTGCTAGGCCTATTTGAATAAAGAATAGTTTTGAGTTTGAGTTTGAGAACTATCAACTAGTTTCAATGATCACACATCACATGGCGACCCTGCCAGGATGGACTGTATTGGACAGTGGGGTGTACCGACCTGGTCGATGTGTCCGCGGATGAGTTTCTCAGCCAAAGCCTTCATAACCAGCAGTTCCACTTCCTGTAGAGGCACGCGCGCCTCTTGGGCGATCTCCGCGAAAGACAGTTTGCGAGTTGCCGATGTGCGGTTGAACGCCATCTGGAAACAACGTTTTCTTAGGTTACCTATATAAATAAATAAAATAAATAAATATTAGAGGACAAAATCAAAAAGAAAAACATTTATTCTGCAAATAGGCCTCAAGGGCAATTTTACAAATCAAAATCTATCTAGGTACATCAAATAAAAATAATACAATAATCAAAGTATCGTTAATTAAATGTAGTGTTACATGTCAAAAATAAGACTAAGAAACTAATAACAATCGAGATTTGTTAGAGATGTATAAGGTCTCTAAGCGTCAAGATAAAAGGTAATAAAGTAGGTACACTAATCATAATAAAATATTTTGAGCTATATCTATAACACGTCAACATGAAAATAATAAAATCTAATAAATAAATATCCTCAGAGATGTATAAGCTCTCTGAGCGTCAGTCTAAAATATAAAATCAAATGAGAACAGTGAAGTCTTTCATCATGTCAATTCCACTGAACACTAGTACGAAGTTACTAGTCCTTGCAAACATGAACAGACCGGACCCCACAAACCACAAAGTGACAATCTTACACAAATCGAACTAGCCCCACAGTAAGCTCAAGAAGGCTATAACACAAGCCCAAGGTACTAGACGACGATATATTTAATAGATATAAATACTTAAATACATAGAAAACATTCAAGACTCAGGAACAAATATTCATGCTTATCACACAAATATTTGCCCTGACCGGGATTCGAACCCAGGATCGTCAGCTTCACAGGCAGGTGCACTACCCACTAGGCTAAACCGTCAACGATTATTATATAATATCTAATTCAGTAGATATAATGCAATTTTATTTTTGATTTTAGTTTCGTTTTAATTAATTTTTTTATTGATAGTTGACTTTATATTATAGTTTCTTTACTAATTATCGTTTTTAAGAAATACTTTTTTTTAATTATTGTGAAAATAAAGTTTTGAACTCTATAATAAGTTTATTATAAATAAAAAATATAATATCGACCGGACCGGATCGGACCGCTCCAAAAAGCTTAAGGATCCCAATAGTAATTACTCATTTAGAACGAGATGAAGGATCTCTTGCGTATAGAGCGAGTATAGAGCGGTATCGGTACCTCCATGAGGCAGGAGATGGCGACCTTCTGTCGCACGGCGGAGGCGTTGTCGGCGCGGCGCAGCTCGGGCGCGGGCGCGGCGGCGCGCAGCCGCTCGAAGGCGCCGACGTCGCCGCGCGCCGCCGCGCGCACCAGCTCCACCGCCCACGCGTCCGCCGTGCCCTCCAGCGACTCCAGGATCGGGTGCGCCAGCTGCAAACAGAATCACTCTCATAATAATTATGTTTGCTAACTTGTAATAATGATAAAGTATTTTAAATGGTTTTCTATGATTATTAAGCCAATTTTATTACGTGAATCCTTATTACAAAATTAAATAAAAGAATGGGTCTATGAAAAGTGCATTTTCGCAAAAAGGATCCAACCCCACTTTATGTCAAATATCTTGAATAATATATCATTTAACTGAATTATGTATGTAAGAATGTATAATACACGACTCAACTCAATTTTCATCCCAACATATAATCTAAAAAAAATGTATCAGTTTTGAGGAATCACGGTTCAAACTTTAAACCGCCATAACTTTTGCTCAACTTCTTTTTGTGGATTGGATCTTTTTCCTTTAACTACGTCCAATTAATAGAGTGGTATCACCATGTCTAGCCATTAGCCATACAAATATTACAAGTCAAGGTGGAGCATGCAATATATTGAACAGTGTTAGGAACCTATAGAAACTTACAAATCTAAATCGGGAAAGTAATTCTCATTTAGTCATCTAATGCGCTATGACGTGACGGCCCGTGTCACGTGAGACCGCGTCAGTCTATTACCCTACTGAGTAATAGACTTTTTTTACTAAAAGTGCAAAAAAGTTTTTTTTTAATCTATAGTGTCTTCCAATCTACATACACATTTTGGCAATTTATAAAATCAAAATCAAACATTTATTCTGTTAATAAATATTAATTTACAATTTAAGAAAGTCTGACTATAATAAGTAATACATTTTTCATGTCAAAATATTAATTTACAGTTCAAGAAGGAATAATAATTTCGAGTTTACAATTATAACAAAATTAATGTCATACAGTGAAGATAAACTTGCAAAGTTATCTATTATAAATATTACAACATCCCAGAGATGTACATGGTCTCTGAGCGTCAAAATTAAGATTAATTTAATATTGTTAGAGATGTATATGGTCTCTAAGTCACTGATAATAAAAACGAATCCACAACAGGATGATGTCTCTCGTCAATCCCCTATAAAAAGACACTAGTATTAACGTAGTCACTATGTCCTAGCAAGCATGGACAGACCGGACTCCACAAACAGCCCCCGATCACGAGTATAACGCGTATCTCAGCCATCATACAAGTCAAGATGGAGCATGCAATATATTGAACAGTATTAGGTATCTATAGAAACTGACAAATCTAAATCGGGTAAGTATTCCGCTACTGAGTATTAAGCTTTTTTTACTAACAGTGCAAATAAGCTTTTTTTTAAATTTATGGTATCTTCCAATCTAGATACACATTTTGGCAATTTATTAAAAATTCTAGGTGTCATGCCAAAACACTTCGAAAGTAAAAAACGAAGGTTAAGCCCTTATTGCATACGAAACTACACGTGGCAGATATAATTTATTACCTTATCTGCACTACCCTTTCTAAGGCTTAAATACAGCACAAATTTAATATAAAAAAATACTAATTTTCAAAATTTAACAATTGCACATGAAAACGGATTTTTGATGAACGTTTAGTTTTTTTAACTGCAAATCAGTAGGTATTTAACGTTATTAGGTTTTTATGTACGTTTAAATATTAGCCATTTTTATCGAGCAATAAATGAGTATATGGTAAGATAAGTTACGATAGAAGTGGTAGTAATTTTTTTATTGAGCAGCTAATTAAATTACATATTAATGGAAAAATTTCAAAACTTTGGCTCCGAACAGTATTAGTTCCTGCGACATTCCGACATTCGCGGTCAATCGCTCTATAACCACTGAGCAACCATGCTCGGCCCCTAAATTTCTCAACCAGTCCCCTCTTACAACGCCTTAGGGACGCGTACAGCGACATCTACCTAGAAGATGGGCTTTCTTAAAGGCACCAACGTCTCAAATTACATTGAGAAATCATCAGTTACGATGCGCGGTCCTAAAATCAAACATTTATTGTGCAAATAGTGGTTTGAATATTGCGCGCTAGTCATGGTCTAAATCAGATAACCAAGGAGTTAGATATAGATATATTTAATTGCAAGATTCCTTCTGTGAGGCGAGGCATGGAGGCGGCGTATTTTCGCTGAGTGCTTTGTAGCATACGCCATATATTCATTTAATATTTGTCATTTACAATTTAATTTATTCAAGTTAAACATTAGTTTAGAGTGGGCTGGGATTGCTTGTTTTTTTTTTCTTTTTTCTATTTTAACATTCTTGTTCCAATAACGTTTGTAATTGTGTACGAGTGCGCACTTTAGTTCAGTATATACACTCTAGCGCTATCTGTGAGATCCTGTAATTGGCTCTGCTGTTAATACGCATGTTGTTACATTGTTTGTACTGCTGTTGGTTCTCCTAATATAAATAAATAGGCCACAAGGCACTTTTTTTTTAACTAGCCTATTTGAGTGTCCCACTGCTGGGCAAACGCCTCCCCTCTTTTCCTCCATTCGGCACTATTGTTAGCTTGTTCCCGTCAAGTTAAGGAAAACGCATCCAGGTCGTCCCGCCATCTCCTTTTTGGGCACTTTTACATGTCAAAATATTATACCTATACTGAATTAATTTTGTATTAAGCAGTAACGATTGGCAGGTTGGTATTCTGCTCGGAGCGTAAATTTTTCTTCTAATTTGAAATTATTATTGGTGTTTAATCAGCACAAACTCGTCTGGGTCGTTAAGAGCGCTTTAATAAAATGTAGTGGGTCCACTAGCGCCACTCGTAAATAATTGTAATTATTTAAATTTAACGATATATAACTAAAAAAGGGGGCCGCTATGTACTGTAGTTTGTATTTAAGTACTTTTTGAATCCATCAAACTAGTTTTTACGTTGCTAGATTCGTCAATCTATGAGCTCAAAATTAAAACGGCCGTTTTAACTTTGGACGCATAGATTGACGAATCCAGCAACGTAAAAACTAGTTTGATGGATTTAAAAAGTACTTAAATACAAACTATAGTACGTAGCGGCCCCCTTTTTTAGTTATATATCGTTAAATTTAAATAATTACAATTAGTTACGAGTGGCGCTAGTGGACCCACTACATTTTATTAAAGCGCTCTTAAGTTAGTTACACCTAAAGTTAGTGACTCACCCAGTTCGCCTGGGTCATACACGCACCTGATGATAGGGACTCACCAGCTCGCCCGGGTCGTACACTCACCTAATGTTAGTGACTCACCAGCTCGCCAGGGGCATACACGCACCTAATGTTAGTGACACACCAGCTCGCCCGGGTCATGCACGCACCTAAAGTTAGTGACTCGCCAGCTCGCCCGGGTTGTACACGCACCTAATGTTATTGACTCACCAGCTCGCCAGGGTCACACACGCACCTAATGTTAGTGACTCATCAGCTCGCCAGGGTCATACACGCATCTAATGTTAGTGACTCACCAGTTCACCCGGGTCATACTAGCACTTAATGGTAGTGACTCACCAGCTCGCCCAGGTCGTACACATTGGGCGCGACTACGGCGGCGACGGCGAGGCTCCGGGCGAGCGCGCGGCGCTCCGCCGGCGGCAGCAGCGCCCCGCCCTCCGCGCAGCCCACGTAGCGGAGCGCCGCGCGGTAGTAGCGCGCCATAGGACCGCGTACCCTGCGATACAAATCATTCATTCAATAAACTAGTGGCTCTGAGCTATTTTTTTTTTATTTCCAAAATCTGATCTGATATGATAGAATGACGAGAATCGGCTGAGAAATACAACCTGTAGAGGAGAACAACCGGAAATCCGGACTTACGAAAGCATTTTTGTCGGAGAGACAGGTCTCAGGAGACGTCCTGAAACGTCGTCACTGAATAAGTTTCGCAACCGCTTGCATAGAACCATATTTCTCTGAGAGGCGAGATTGTAGAACCTCCATGCATCGTGGCGACTCCATCAGCGTCTCCCGAGCCCTCCAGGCATGCTGCATGCGGCGACCGCAAAAGTGTAAAGAACACGTTAGTCGGCCGCATTCGGCGATTGACAGCTGTCAACGCTTATAGGTAGGCGGACAGACTAATGTGAAGACGTTTGTTGGCCTAAGTAGTTTAAAATGAATTCGGCGACCGCATTAGGTGAACGACGCAGTGTAATTGTCGCTTAATACTCGCAGTGTTACCTGTAATACTCGCTACCATACCTTTAATACTAGCAGTCGTACCTGTAATACACGCATCCATACCTGTAATACTCGGAAGCGAGCTTGTAGAACCGACCATGCACCGGGGTGACTCCATCAGCATCCTCTAGAGAACCCTCCAGCTGTTCGATGATCTTCTCCGTGGCGTCCAGATCGTTTAGCTGCTCCAGGTATATCTCGCCTTGTAACACCTGTAATTACAATACAATATCTCGCATTGTAAACACCTGTAATTACAATACAATATCTCGCATTGTAAACACCTGTAATTACAATACAATATCTGGCATTGTAAACACCTGTAATTACAATACAATATCTCTCATTGTAAACACCTGTAATTACAATACAATATCTCGCCTTGTAACACCTGTAATTACAATACAATATCTCGCATTGTAAACACCTTTAATTACAATACAATATCTCGCATTGTAAACACCTGTAATTACAATACAATATCTCGCATTGTAAACACCTGTAATTACAATACAATATCTCGCCTTGTAACACCTGTAATTACAATACAATATCTCGCATTGTAAACACCTGTAATTACAATACAATATCTCGCATTGTAAACACCTGTAATTACAATACAATATCTCGCATTGTAAACACTTGTAATTACAATAGATAGATAGATATATAAACACTTTATTCATTCCCACAATTTACGTGGCATACATTAAGAAAAGAAACATGCACCTTAAGGACTAACATGATTATTAATCAGAAAAGAATAGAAAGCAAATAAACTAAAAGTGATACAATATGAGCCATGTGTTGTGGCAGAGAATGGGCGCTGGCTCAGCATAATGATGCGGCAGGTAGCCACGTCGCTGATATTCTGCCAGGACCCTACACAAAATAATTAAAACACGTCCAGTGCAACGCAACGCTGTGTGTCCGTGTGAGTGTATGTATACAATACAAATACACTTACAGGAGCCAAACATGGGTATTCACGAAAAGAGTGCAATCAAAACAGACTTCTGAGTGTCATTGTTGACAGGTTTGACTGTCCAATCTTCGAGCACTGGGTGGGGCAAATTAGGAGCTGCGCCCTATATAATTATAATTAATTTATATTAATACTAATACGTAGGTGTAAGCTGTACTAACACGATATGGATAAACAAAGTCCGAAATAAAGATTTTATTATTATTATTATTATTAAAAATCAGAACAACACAAAGAGTGATGGAAAGAAGTCTCTTCAAGATTAGACAAATACAAAAAATAAGAAGTGAAAAGATTACACAGAAGACATGATTGACTGACGCTCTCATACAGGCCCTAGCCTTGAAATGGCGTTAGGCCGGGCACTTATCGCGTCACCCCGACAGAAGATGGACTATTGAACCCATAATTCCATATTATGAGGAGCACTGGGCAAAGGAATGTAGGTCGGCCGGTCCAACGGTGGGCTGATGACCTAACTAAAAGATAAATAAGCAGGAAAAGATTGGATAAGTCTTGGAAGAAACAGAGAGCTGAAGTTGGTGGAGGCCTTCATATTTAAGGCAGAAAAAAAATAATAGGTGCGTGGGGCCGAAGCCAACAGCGCAGAGGCCCCTTTAAGAAAAATATAATAGGAGAATAGCCATGCAGGTAAATAGACGTTTGGGGAATAGACATTCGAGGAATTAGACATTTGAAGAATGGTCTTTCAGACAATAGACTTTCGGAAAATGGACATTCAGGGAATTGGACCTAGGTGACCGGACCCTCTAAAAGCAAGAGATACACACATGGCGGATACCATCTCCGAATGCACAACATGATACATCCGGAGATGGTCCATGTAAGGTGCAAAGACTGCATCTCTTTGGCTGCAATGGGAACTAAGGTTATTGGGCTATTGAGTTGAATATTGGATAGGCTGGGTTATGGGAGGAGGCTAGCGGACACCTGCCGTGACAATTAGTCTCGGTATTGTAAAGAGGCAGGCGGTGACTTGCCTGCTCGCTGAGTGGGCCCCACAAAACAGATCCCAGTAATCTGTTCAGGCCGCTGATGTTATGACATTTTACACTTCCAACCTGGAGCACAGGTTCTGCTCTTGCGAATCCACTCTGGCCAGCCGGTTAAGGCAAGCACAGATGCGGAATAGGGGTCCGCGGTGTCGCCACTCAACCGTCAGATCGCCACAAACTGCCCCCGTGGGCTTATTATTATTATTATTACAAATACTCTTTATTGCACAGACATCCCAATTAAAGGACACAGTACATTTAAAAGAGGCAAACAATAAAGGCTATTTTCAATATTTCTAGATTTTTAGAGAGGTACAGTTAATTTGATGTCAGGTACTAAATAGGTACTAAATATTAGAATACCTCATTATAAAATTCCACCATGGCCCTGTCATCCTGACGCTCAGCAACTTTTATCTAAATCGGTGCAGCGGTTTAAGTGTGAAGAGGTAACAGACAGACAGAAAGACATACAGACTATTGCATTTATAATGTAGTATGGATAAGTGTCAGTTCTATACCTTGCACAGAGCCAACGCCTCATCGTTCATCTTAACTTTATTCTCCACCTTCTCCAGGAAGGCGATTCCATCCTTCTTGTTGTCAAACTGCTTCACAATGTGGGACGTGATCTCCACGAGCGAGAGAGGGTTGATTCTGCAACATACAATATAGAAGTTTTATCGGTTTCCTATACAGAGTGGAGACCTGCTACATCACATGGAGCAGGGTCGCCAGAGACAGGCACGGGTGGAGAAGGCTGGAGGAGGCCTTTGCAGATTGGCAAGTGGACATCCAGGACAAATAACAATGAAAAGCAACAAAAAGTGGAAAAACCTGGATGGGCAACAAGAGGCTATAATAAATTTGTGTTACAGAGTAAGCTGTCGTCTCCCAAACAATAGTATTCTTTTGTAATGAGCCCGGGGATCCTAGGGATTGGTAGACAACGGGTTAAGTAAAATCTCACTTGTACCACTTTCTGAAATAACTAATATCATAAACGTCGTAAACAAAGTTATTTATTGACAATATATTTTATTTATATCGAAATTTAACTAACTAAGAAACTCCCTTATTCATAAAAATTATTAATTAAATGTGTTCCTACTGCTGTCAACACAGTGCATCCTCAAATCTTATAAAGGGTAGGCAACGCGCACGTGACTCCTTTGGAGTTGCGGGCGTCTATAGGCTGCGGTGGCCGCTTACCATCGGGTGGTCCACATACGGGTACGCTTGTTTGCCACTGGCGTTGTATAAAAAAAAATTAACAAACCTCTGCTAACTAAAATATAATGTTTTTTTGCCCCTTTCACACGAAAGTAAATGTCAAGGTGACAGATAAAGATACAATATTAAAGGCATTTTAGCTATAAGTAGGTTTGAATAAGGTTTATGAATAAGGGGGTAAATATCCAGATATTTACCTTGACTGGTCCAGACCAGTCAGGTTTGTCAGGTAACCACAACGTTCAGTTGTGTAGTAACTACTGAACTAACATGATGTGGACATATTTGTGATACTATTACATATACACTACTCTAATTCTTGAATAATAACGGGAAAATCTTCATAAACAAAGTACATAAGTACAAGAAATTTGAAATGACTTGCATTTACTTACTTGTTTTCAAAGGTTGTTAAAAAGTTGTTGTATAGTTGAATAAGACTGTCGCCGCTTTGTAACGCCGGATGGTTCACGAATTCTTGCAATTTTAAGGTAAGTTGATGCCATAGTCTGAAAAAACAAAGCGAAGAGGTTATGATTGTTTACAACATGAATTTTAAACGAAAATATCAGAAATGTTTGTGGTACTTACTTTTTATTGTATAGTTCTTCTAATTGAGCCCAATCTGCTGCTAAATCAGGTTCAGCGGCTTGTTTTTTTGATAAAAAATCGTTTACGTCGATCACGGCGAACTTTACGGCGGCCATCTTTCAAAATTGTAACGTCATTGCAAATGAAGTTAGCCGCAGTTCCAAGACAGATTTAAGGCTGTGTTACATAGACCATCTAATAGCAGAGGACAGCGGTGTCATCTATAATAAAGTAAAATATGAGTGTTTATTGAACTTAATAATTTGAAATCTTTGTAAAGAGTATGACGTTAATTTTTATATGAAAAACTGAGAGAAAACTAGGTTCGTCATTCGTCATGCTGTATAAAGTTTGGTGGTGTATGTAATCCTTATTAACCAACCTGAAGTTAGTCATAGATTTAGCGCCATCTGTCGTGGTTTTGCTAATTTATTTGTTATAATCTACTCACCACAAGATGGCTCTATGGGTTCCTCAAAGTGTAAGAATCAAAGCATAGAAGCGATACGAAAATAAACTTTTAGTTTCAGCACTTCGACAGTTCTAAGAAATATTAAACTGTACAGCGGAAGCTTGATATCAGTTGGACGTAGTAATGCAACAAAGATCCAACCCACAAGAGTTTAGACCCCATTGCAATCTATGACTTTTGTTTGAACCACAAGGTTTCAAATTATTTCGTACTTTATAGATAGGTATCACGTGGGTTTTCGTATCATGCCTAGTGGCATGCCATTTGACTGTATTTGCCAAATATATAGGGAAATGGCATCCCTTTTGTTTTACACAGCCAAGTGGAATATCACCATTGCTTATTTACTTTGGTAGTGTGATATTTCAAAGTTTATCTTCGTCTCTGTGCTAAATATATCATTTTTTACGCACTGACTACCTAATATAATAAAACAGTAACTATGCCGACTGACGGGCGTATTGTTAAAATGCTCATTTACCAAAGCTTGACTTTACCTAGTAGGATCTAAATGGCGTCTCCATTTCTAAGTAGGTAATAAAAACGTAAAAAGGGTTTCGTTTTTCGTGAAAAAAAAAACTGTGGCCCACACCAATAAATGCATTTAGTCTGTTTTCAATGGTTGTTAAAGATACCTTTATCTACAACCACTTATATAAATTATTTCCCCTATTTGACAGTTTTAGGTCTTCGTTGGGTATTTACACTGACAGAGTTAAATATTACTTGAGACGAGGCTACCTGCCCGTCCCATCGTCTACCGGTCCCTGGGATCTCCGGGCTCATTATTGTTTATCTTTTTGCCGGAAGACGACGGCTTAACGTCTGGTACAATTGAGTTTGAATATGTGGCCTTAATTTTTTAAATCATGAGGTTGCTCAGATATTTTAAAACTTTTCGGAATGTACATTTATTTATGAACTCGATTTTATTATGAGTTGGGTCATAGACGAGCTTTAGACCTCGTGAGTGATATAAATTACTTATTATAGTCAGACTTTCTTAAATTGTAAATTAATATTTTGACATGTAAAAATGCCCTTGTGGCCTATTTGCAGAATAAATGTTTGGTTCTGATTTTGATTTTTGGTTTTCCGGGTGCATACGGCAGACATGTCCGTACCAGTTCCTCTTTATTAGGTGTTATTATTGCTATTTATAAGCGTGGAACCCCACAAATGTTCGCCGTGACCCCTACCGCTATCGGATGTCACTAAAAAGTGCGCTATTCATTGAATTCCGACCTTAGAACACCCCATTCCTCGATACTCAATATCGCCAATTTCCTACTTTTAACTAAAAAAGTTTGACAAAAAACCCTTTTTGCAAGGGTGCAACTATTGTCAGTGCACCTGGCTCCTGATTAGTTGTATTTTATATTTTTTAGGGACTTTAAAAAGTGGATCAATTTTTTTTAGGAGTGAGTAGCAGTTTTTTAGAATCGTCCGTTTTTTGGACGTTTCACGAAGTTAGAAGTCACAGTTTATTGTTTTTTTTTTCTTTTATTCTTGCACTGTAAATTAGCTAGCTGTAAGCCACATTATAAATATTGCGATGCCGTTACAGGGCTCATGTTTGAGACCTATTATAACAATTATCATCTATGTACTTCCTGTAACAACATGAAAGCAATACTTGAAATACAGTCGTGTTCATAAATACGTTCCCAAAGCACCAAAAATATCAGAGAAATAATATACAATAGAAATATTCTTTATTGTTTACCAGATTGAAATAACAATAATACAAGTGAAGCTCTAAAAAGACAATTGGCGATCTTATCGCTAATGACCTTAGGTTTAGTGAACCAGCGACAAAACTCCCAGTAGCGATTCCACTCACACTTCAGATTCGATCTGTTGAAGCCGCTCAACCAATCTCACTGGAGCGCAAACTCTAAGGCCGGGTTTTATAAAGATCCGTTAGACCAAATGTCAGATCAAATTTCAGTAACTCAGTACATTTTTTGACATAACAGACCGACATAAGGTCTAACGGATCTTTATAAAACCGACCTTTAGAGTATTCCCACATCCACACGCGTGGTCTTGCCGGAGGTTCTCCCCAGGCTACTCTCCGACCGCACACTCCTATCGCTTTATTGGGCCCGGCCTATAAAGCCACAGTCAGGTTCAAAAAAAGCCAAAAATATCCAAAAAATTAGTAGGCACGCAACCTTCTTCAATAAAGTCTTATAGACATTTTTTGGTCACTTTATCCGAGCTCAAATTATTATGGAACCCGACGCGACAGTATAAATAAATATTAGAGGACAATCTTACACAAATCGAACTAGCCCCACAGTAAGCTCAAGAAGGCTTGTGTTATGGGTACTAGACGACGATATATTTAATAGATATAAATACTTAAATACATAGAAAACATCCAAGACTCAGAAACAAATATTCATGCTCATCACACAAATATTTGCCCTGACCGGGATTCGAACCCAGGACCGTCAGTTTCACAGGCAGGTGCACTACCCACTAGGCTAAACCGGTCGTCAATGTTACAATTGTAAACTGGCAAAAATTAGGTACCACAAATATCGACTGGCCATTTGACCAGCGTCGGCAACGCCCTGTGATTCTTCTGGAGTCCAAAGCGTCCACAGGCTGCCCTGTCTGCTCACCATCAGGCGAGCCGTAAGCTTGTTTGCCACCGTCGTTATACAAAAGTAGATAATGTTGAGTAGGTACAGTCAACCAATGATTTCTGGGCCACTACGTACCTTTTCACAGTGAATTCGGGCGGCATCGTTTTACACCCGTTAAACCTTCATCAAATGAGACAGTATTGGACTTGTCCAACTCGTAATGTTCTTAACTAGATTTATATGTTTTGCTTTTTTAGTACATAGACGCAATCTTGCACATACAAATCTCTAAATGGCACTATATACCCTTTTTGACTGCTTTTTAACCTGTTGTTTTTTTTGTTATACTTATCATTTTCTTCCTCTGTGTATATTACAAAAATTCTGTAGGTATTAAATTGTACGTACTGTCTTATTGTAATTATTGTAAATATTTATACTTAAGCACGGTAATTTGTTAGCCTGCGATCGACCGATCTCTCGGGACCAGTCTGAAAATCAGCGCTGGGCCTCGCCCAGCACATGCTGAGACTGGGGCCTGTTGCCCACTAATTCTGTTTGTTTTTTCTTTTCTTATTTTTTGTATTTAATTTGTAAGTTTATTTTTAATTGTTTTTTGTAAATTGTTTTCATTTTATTTTGTGTGGCAATAAATACTTTTCTGATTCTGATTCTGATAGTAATTCATTCTCGTTTATGAAATAATAGCAAAAAACCAGGAGGAACTTAAAGAGTCAAAAAAACGAAATTTAGTTGTCGAGTCAAAAAGCTAAGGAGTGGAAAACGTTGCCGATTTTTGTATAAAATTATATAATCCTCTTAACAGAAGATCTCTAGAGGCGTTTATACATCGTGGGCGTTAATAACCCGAAACTTTTAAACTAACTATTTTAGAGCCTAATTAGAGTATATAAAGTAACATGTAGTCCCATGTATAGCAAAAACCCATAATTTTAGAGATATTAATTATTTAAAACAAATCACAAGTTAAAAAATCTCAATTTTAACACACCCTAAAGGCGTGACGTAGCCACCTACCACTTTTAAACGCAGGCACTAACTGCATGGTTGTTAGCCAGTTTCACTTAATTAAGTTTGGTATCTATCCTACAAAAAAGTTTTACTACCGACAGTTTTGGTCTGTTCTCAATCGCAAGATTGCTAACTATTTACCTTCACTGATAACTGGCTGATAGTTTGAAATTGATGTCACTAAAATGACAATGCTCGCTCTCTGTTTCTCAACTTCAGATTTATTAAACTCGCTCACTCTCTGAAGTAAAGGTTTGTTCACAAAGAAGCGGTCAATTAATATGATTTAATTTGTACTGAAATAGTAATAACTGCTTGAATAGTGTCCACGCACCGGAAGACGAGCTGTCGGTAGGCCTCCGACAAGGTGGAGTGATGACCTGGTGAAGGTCGCGGGAATCCGGTGGAAACGAACGGCACATGACCGGTCTAAATGGCGAGCCTTGGGGGAGGCCTATGTTCAGTGGACGTCTTTCGGCTGAAATGATGATGATGATGATGATGATGAAATAGTAATTTAATTAAGACACATAATTGTAATTAAAAATACGTGGTTTAAATCTTTCGGGTTATTGACGCCCCCAGTGTATATATTTCCACTGTGACAAGGTACGAAGTGGCCCTCAAATCAAATTGGTTGGCCGTACATGGCGACTAATGTAACTACAGTTAAACCCCTTATTCATAATCGTTAACAAACCTATTTTAGTTTAATTGTCGCTAAAATTCGTTTCTCCTTATCTGTCACTTTGACATTTGATTTTGTGAGAAAGGGACAAAACACACTAGTTAGCAGAGGTTTGTTTAAGTTTTATGAATAAAGGTCTTAGGGGTCCGTTGCATGACATAAATAATAAAAATGCAGTAATTAAGTCCAAATATTTATTTGAAACGCTATAAAGTAATTAATCACGGAGCTTATTCCTAAGTACACACGATAAAAAAAAATGGGGTCACCCTAAATTCAATAACCGCAATAGGTAGTTTTTTTTTAATATTTTACATTAGTTTTATTTACTTAATATGCAAAATATAAATAAAATAATAAATATATATTTATTTTTTTAGACAAACTTACACAAATCAACCTAGTCCCAAACTAAACAAAGCTTGTACTATGGGTACCAAGTGCCGCTATACATACTTATATAGATAAATAGATACTTAAATACATAGAAAACATTCAAGACTCAGGTACAAATATTCGTGTTCATCATACAAATAAATGCCCTGACCGGGATTCGAACCCGGGACCTCCAGCTTCGAAGGCAGGGTCACTACCAACTAGGCTAAAGCGGTCGTCATATAGGTACTGACTACGCATAAAAAATACTCATTTGCACAGGTAAAATATTAATTACACACCAAAACTTCACACCAAAATTGATACTTGATATTTGTCAAAAACACATCCTAGTTAAAAACGGTTTTAAAACTTTACGAATGGGTCATTGACTCATTGTGAATTGTAAAAACAAAAGTTGTCCACCCGGTGGTCAATAGTTAACGGCTTAATGTATGTTTTTATTACATGGATTTATAGTTACGGAAACACCGTTTATGCGGGTTGCTAGACCAATCCAAAATTAAGCTTTGTGGCCCTTAACTTTTGATATGTCCACCGAAAAGAAGCGAACCTAAATCTGACAATGACCCGAATACCTACTGAGGATATATTATTAAAAATGCATAGATTATATCGTCGAATGACAAGCAAACCTCCCTCACTCACTCATCTCAGTACTGAAACGATGTTGAGATAGATACGAGCTAATTTTAGGTAGGTATTTGTTACTTAGTGACTTGTTTGCCACTCGACGATATTACCAAAAGTCGTCAAGTTTGTCTTCTTTTAACTGCTGTCTTCTCTTCTCTTCTGTTCCCCGTAGCTCTGCCGCCGTCCCGGAAAGCTAGCAGGCTGCACAGTCCTCTGATAGTTGTATTACATACTATACAACCTACTACCTCACCGCGACGGCGACTCTTCGGTGACGCTGCGATCCTGGTACCTAAATCGAATTCACTCATATCTAACAGACAGAAATGTATGCAAATACCTAAATAGCGTTTTTTTTTAATTTATTTTTAAAAAGGTACATAAAGTTTCCAGTTTCAATTTTACTCGCCAAACTGACAAGACAGTTTGTTGG
This sequence comes from Epiblema foenella, assembly GCA_963556455.1. NCBI lineage: Eukaryota > Metazoa > Arthropoda > Insecta > Lepidoptera > Tortricidae > Epiblema > Epiblema foenella. The sequence continues at coordinate 9,746,374 of OY747122.1, read as the reverse complement.
CGAGACCGCGCTCATTTTAACAAGTCTATTATCATGCACCTAAGTTACATAATTAAGTAATACTTGTAATTGTAAGAACTAGAACAATAAAAATAATATATACATCATCATTCATCATTTTCATCTCTCCTGTTCGGAAAGTTCGATTTTCATGAGTAGATAGCTGGCTTGAAAGTCGCTTTTCCGACCCTAGGGCGGAAAGTATTTTCTTTTTTGTCGCACGGGCCGCGGGGCGCGGCGCGGCGGCTGCTGCTGTTTTTATTACTCAATGCTTAGAATATCATTTACACTTTAATTTCTCATTAGTGTTCAACTCGGGTGAAAGCACCCATTTCACCCTTTAACTATTGGCACTTTCACTTCATTCAAGCCCCTAAATATCTCGGATGAAATGGCTCACTTTCAACCCTTGCTTAACAATCTACTAAAAGATGTATGAAATGAAATGAAATCAATTAGTGCAGTAATCTGGGATCCACGTGAAATAGCTCGCAATTAAAACTAGGTACTAGGTAATGATCGTCATACAGCTATTACAACTTAACTACATATAAACGTGTGCGTACCTACAATGATTTTAGAATGTGTTTAAAAGTCCAAGTCTACATAAGAATTAGTATAATAAATAAGTATAATACAGTAAGAACTGGTGCAGTGTCTAGTCTAAAATCACATTAAAATAAAAGAACAAAAGAAAGGACACAAATAAGGATAAAACAAATGAAGAACGTCGATTTCCCGCCAAAACTGTGGCCTCGTATACCAAACTTGTGTGGGCACGCGCTGTCGACTACATAGTCGCCGTCGTATGACTATAACGGTCAAACAGTCGATTCATAGTCACAGTGGAACATTCCATAGTGTTCTACTATAACTAATGACACTTTGGACTGCTGCGACAATGAATATAACAGCCATACTAGTTAAAAATCTTTTAGTAAACCTCATTTAAGGTTTCTAATCGACGTTTGTAACTGTTATACTCATAAGTGACACGTCGATTACAAACCTTAAACGAGGTTTACTAAAAGTTTACTAATGTAATAGTATATTCAAAGTGATTGTAGTTTATCTATCTGTATACACATACAGTTATTCAAACAAATGACTATCATATAGTCGTAGAATAATTTGTAATTCTGAGTGCTTCGTAAAGTGATGGTAGGTCACGAAGTGAGGTTATGTCACATTTGTATTTGTAATTATAGTCAAATTCGGCGGACTATTATAGTCGCTAGCGTGCCTCAACGACAGTGCGCACAAGTTCGGAATTACGGGTTTCAGTTGAGTGGGCCAAAGTGCTTGCTAAAAAGAAAAGAAAAACATTTATAAATACTGTCGGCTGACAACCAAAACTATATACTTAGTGGGTTGCACCAAACCGTCTGCACTCGTAAGCGGTTTGTATGGTAGGCATAGATATAGCATATACAAGTAATAGATGCGGTAGCGACCGGGCGATAGAAAGAATATTCTAAAATGTATACTACGCAATTTGGACGGTTTGCATGCCCAATGTTTCTCCTATGGAAGTGTGCAAAACAAACAACTGTGCAAAGCCGACAATGGGAAAATGTTCGGTCGGTGATAGAGACAAAAAAGCAGTCTTTTCTATTTTCTCATCAAAGCGGGTCATACTCTTAATAGTAGGTAAGTTTGACAAGTTTCTATGGGATGACAGCTGCCGGGGCCATATTTAGAGACCCCACACTAGCGTGTTTTGTGCGTCGACGCAGTGTCATCGCCAGAGGGGCTACCGGGAACCGAAAACGAACGAAGTTCGAATATCTCCCTCTGCCGCGCGAATCAGCAAGTGCGACAAAGAGGGAGATATTTTCAGTTCGCGGTAGCCCTTCTGGCACGTATCAAGGCTTTTGGTTCGGGGGGGGCAAACATTGAAACAACCATGTGAAAATGTGAAAGAACACGCAAGCGAATAAATAAACAGACGGCTAAAACGTTTTCGGGGGGGATAAATCCCAACTATCCCCCCCTCTGAATACGCGCCCGCGCAGCGTCGACGCAACGTCGGCGTCGATTATCGAGCGTCAGCGTCTCTTTCACACGCAGCGACAAGGCGACCTCTCTAACGTGTTTCAAACGTCGGCGTCTTGGAAGCGTGTTGTCAGCGCCCGCGCAGCATCGTTGCGACGTAAAATGAACGGCGTAATCCCGTTGGCCCGCTACCGCTATCATTTTTACTTACGTACAGGCGCCATCAAATATATCTGTACTCTTCAGGGTGCTCAAAAACATCTGAACATGCACTTTAACGCCTTGACAATAGAGCCGTGTTCAGATATTTGTGAGCACCTCGTTCGCTCCGATATATCTGATGGCGACTGTACCTCAACGTAATAACTAGTCTCTCTTCAGGTGATACCGGGACGCGTCGTTGCTGAGTGGGCGCTGGTGAGACACTGACGCTCAATGAGGGCTATTGCATGAACTCGCCGCTAGAGGTGCTAGTGTAGCGCGAGCTCTCCGAAATTTCAAATGTCACTCTTTGTGGTTGCGCTACGCGGGTTAATATCTAATTGGAACAATATGGTTACTATTTTGCAATACCTGAACTTGATTATGGCAAATATTAGTTACGGGTCAATGACTGTCAGTGCTTTGAGACAGTTTTGTCTTTCGGAAACTTATTTCCTCCTTTTTTCCGAACAAAACGGGACCGCGCTACAATGAGGGATGTTCGATATTTTTACGGTACGGTTTTAAGGCTTGATTTAAATGCAAACTTCGTTCTCATGCCCATAATAACCAATAATATTTTTCACAGCTGGACCTTACTCGACAGTGGCGCCAACTGGTGAGCACAAAAACGATAGCCCGCATTAACCCTTAATAAGGCAGAGGCGATTTAGAAACAACTTGGTAATTAAACATTTACGGTAAGGACCGTCACCCTTTTTATTTCATGTTAACAGTATTATGCCGCTGATATAATCACGCTTTCTTTCCTCATTCTTACTTTTTCGGTTATTATTCAATTGTAGTGTAATTAATGCATCAAAGTATGTGGCCAATATATGCACTATGCCTGTCAAGCGAATCAAGTTTTTAGTACTGTTATCTGTCATTTTCCCTGAAATTCACGTGCCTCTAACAGGCAGATTGCATATAATGACCACATTTTTTTTTAATTTAGTTTAATTTTGCTTTAAATGTATTCCCCAGGGCTCTATAAACATGAGAATATATTAAACTTTTACGTAGCATATCTGTATAACCGGGGCCTTATTAAGGGTTAACGCTGCTGGCGTCGCGTGGTCGTTGCGTCGTCGCTGCGTGGGCGTTGGCACGACGTCAACGCTCAAAAGACGCTAGTGTGGGGTCTCCCTTAATGTTGATTGGTCTGTAACTGTAAATTGGCGCTATCCGCCCGCTTTAGTTCTGTTATATAAGTCTTTCTAAGAGTAATGAAGATCTAGTCTAGACCTAGTGACATCTGCTTGTCACCCGACGATAAAAAAAAATACTTCGTTTCGTTTTAGATTAGAATAATCGTGCGTCATCCGTCATGCGAATTTTAGGATCTTTGAAACCAAATTAAGTGAAATTAGTAAGATTATTCTCTCATATGAATGAAATTTGGCCGAAAACGACCGTTAAAATTCTAATCTTAAAAAACGAGGTAAGTATACTCGGCTAGAACTCAAATTTTGTTGTAGCAACTAACGTGGGAGATATGTAAAAAAAAAGAAATTAAAAAAATAATTAAAAACAACAGGCAGGTGAGCAATTTCTGAAATAGTTATTTACGATACAGCACGTATCCAGACTTTTGGTTCGGGGGGGGGACAAACATTGAAACAACTACGTGAAAACGATGAATGTTATTGAAAGAACACGCAAGCGAATAAATAAATAGACGGCTAAAAACGTTTTCGGGGGGGGATAAATCCCAACTATCCCCCCCTCTGGATACGTGCCTGGATACAAGTTCGGAAAGTAAGCAATTCCCAACAAGTGGTGGTGAACAAAAACACGAGCGATTAGCGAGTGTATTGGACCGACCGGAGTTGGGAATTGCGTATCCTACCACATATCGTACAACGTTTTATAATGCATTGTGCGAGGAAATGAAACATTTAATAGAAAAGTTTTAAAAAAAATATACGAGTAGGAAGGCACAGGCGGAATCTGCATTCATCCAATCCCTTGTGCTGACGAATCTTTCAATCATTTATTTCATTTATTTCATTTATTCAACATTTATGTCAAGTGCATTACAGGAGATGTTACAGGTAGTTGGTAGGTACATACATGACACCCAGATAGGGCACATAATGTTTACTAGTGTTAAGAGAACACAATGCATACGAAAAATATTTAAATTCTAATCGCAATGTCAAGTTCTTTTATTAAAAAATTCCAATTACATTCCTCTAATTACTTAGGGAGGCTCGTAGCGACATCTATCGCGAAATTATTACAACTTGATAAAAGCCACCAACGTAAATAACATTGAGAATCATTCATAACAATGTGCTAGCCCAGATCCGCCAAAAAAATTCCTTCTACTTTTTCCTAATCAGAACACGATACCGAATATGCCCTTAAACGGATCCTCACTAGTTTTGTTACTGTATACCGTCACTATTTTTTAAATTTTGATTTAAACTTAACTAACGGCGCCACGAACATCATTTTTCTCAATATTATTTGTGTGTGCGTTGAGGACCTTTCCCCCTTGGAAGAGTGCGCTTATCAGTGACCTAGGAACCTGTGTACGTCATATTCAGCTGGACACTAACCCCTGGACCTGCAGCCTAGCCCTCGGGACCCGATGGGCACAGTAGCGGTGAGTCGTTTGATGCTGTAGGAATATCGTACATATATATATAGTTTTTGGTTTGGTACGATTTCACACAGTATTATTGGAAAACGGGACGTAATTGCGTACAATAAGCCCCTGGGGCGCTACCGCGAACAGCAAACGAAGTTTCCCTCTCTGTCTCACTTATATGCAAACTTGCAAGTGCGACAGAGAGGGAAAACTTTTGCTGTTCGCGGTAGCGCCACTGATCTCCTATAAACGCCATCGGCCGCTTACAGCGTCACGCCGTACGCTGCGTCACAATGCTTACTATAGAGATGTACTGTTAGGCCCTGACAATGACAGGCCATAACAGTACATCTCTATAGTGTGCATTGTGGCCCAGCGTACGGCGTGACGCTGTAAGCGGCCGATGGCGTTGTAGCGGCCAGTTAGCAGCTACCAGTGTTGCCAGATGGTTACGTTTCTTACATTTTTCGTAACTTTTGACCAGTTCGAGTAACATGTAAGTAACTTCTGTTGTAAGGGAAATTTTTGTAACTTTTATTAACAATGAAACTCTATTTAAACGAAAGATCTTTTGTATCTAACCGAGACCAAGCGGGACAATTTATAAGCTTCCATACAGGAAAGGTAACAAAAGAAACCACATGATACGACTCTGTCTGTTCGTCTGTTGTACATATAGTATTTATTTCTTAAACTATACACAATCTTGTATTGTTTAAGAAATAAATACTATGTCTATGACTATGTACGAGTAGGCAACTATGTATGACATTTGAGATATCCTCCATCAGCCCGGCGTAATTCTGTCGCCGAGCTCGCCGAATTCTAGCTGCATGTGCCTACAAATTTCTTAAAATCAGCAGTTTTGATCAGTAATTATGAGAAATAGAAAAAATGTAACTTTTGCATCAAAAATGTAACTTTTCAAGAAACTAAACGTAATTTACGTCCCAAGGGCCCTGGCAACACTGGCAGCTACACTTGACTTGTAGCTACGGGTAGTTGATGGAGTGCGGTGAAAGATCGTTGAAGTTTGTACAAGTATATTAAAATAACGTAAAGATACAGTAAAGTTAATAGTTGGTTGCTCTTTCTCTAGATGCGTATAGTTCACCGTTTTGTAATGCACTGTCTTTTATAACTTAACATATTACTAATATTCGCTGCCACGCGACTTAAAGTAGGTCGCAAGTAAGCATAAAGAAATGTACGGTGATGAAACCGTACAGGCGTTTATAGGAGACCAGGGCCTAAGGTAGTCAGTAAGTGCGGGTGTGAAAATACATCGTCCGTTACATCAACGCACATTGTTAGTGTTGTGTGTCGGGCGAGTGACAACCCTAGTGTAAGTGTATAATAAAGACCAAGTGCGGGTAGTTCGAAAAACCCTACTAGAAGATGTTGATACCCGCTCACGCCAGTCAACTCGCGACCACGGTGTTAAGCGTGTCACACACTACGCAGATACGATAATATTTTATCTGCGTATAATAACTTAATGATCTGAAACTATCACACACTACGCAGATACGAAAATATACGAGACGATACATTCAGTCTAAATCCTTCAAACTGAGTAGACTTGTTTTTTGGTGCGGATTGTTTATACAGGATGTTTTCGTGTTTATCTCTGCACCATATGCAGTACGCACGTCATCCAAAGGTAAAAAACGAATGAGCCAGCAGCGCAGGGAACACAGCGGGCATCGGGGCGAAAAGGGGCGCGGGCGGGACGGGGCGCGTGCTGCGGGGCGGGTCGGGGCACGGGCGGACGGCTCCGTCTAACATCAATCTGTATCTATCTGCAGATAAAATACTATACCATATTTATATCGGCAGATATTATACGCAGATCAATTTATATACTCAGATAATATCTTTGCCATCTTTCGATATATGTCGGTGCCCACAGATACTTCACGATAAAATATAAATTATCTGCGCTGTGTGTTAGCTCATTGAATTGTATAGGGAGCGATATTGACAGATATGCGTTCAGATACAGATATCTTCTCATATCTGCTTAGTGTGTGACACGCTTTATACTCGAAACGACGGCCAAACCTTGAAAAAAGTAAATAAATTAGTATTGTACTCGGTTACTATTTTTTTTTACTCCTGGCAACATCTTACCTGTCAGTTTACTTCGCCTAATTCTAGACTTTAGTATAAGGCAGCGTGAGCTCCCGAGGACGCCCTGTTTTAGAATGAACCTGGATAATAATGATAATAAAAACAATGACTGTGAAGAAAAACGCCTGTGATAAAATTCAGCAGTGTGGAATTCATATTGTGTAGAATAGCGAATAGGAAGAAACAATATTGTGCACAATTAACGACTGTGAAGAATAACGCATGTGATAAAATTCAGCTGCGTGGAATTCATATTGTGTAGAATCGCGAATAGGAAGAAACAGAATTGTGCACAATTAATAACTGACAAATAATGCATGTGATAAAATTCGGCTGCGTGGAATTCATATTGTGTAGAATAGCGAATAGGAAGAAACAATATTGTGCACAATTAACGACTGTGAAGATAATAACGCATGTGAAAAAATTCAGCTGCGTGACTTTCTTATTGTGTAGAATCACGAATAGGAAGAAACAAGATTGTGCACAATGAATGACTGTGTGTAATAAAAAAAATGACTGTGAAGAACAACGCATGTGATAAAATTCAGCTGCGTGGAATTCATATTGTGTAGAATAACGAATAGGAAGAACTATGATTGTGAAGAATAACGCATGTGATAAAATATAGCCGTGTGGAATACTGTGCAGAATCGCGAATAGGAAGAAACAAGATTGTGAAAAACAGCGCATTTGATAAAATTCGACAGCGTTAAAATCATATTGTGCAGAATTGCGAATAGGAAGAAACAATAATGGCATAAACATCGACTAATCCGACTCTAGCTATCAACACAACCTCAACTCAAATCAATAAAGGCTCGGCAACGCGCTTGTGATTCCGGAGTCGCTAGCCTCCATAGGCAACGGCGCCTGCTCACCATCAGGCAGGCCGTATGCTCGTTTGCCACCGTCTGTTTGCTGCTGGGGTCACGATGTTTCTTTGACGGGCGAACCTGGAATAAAATATAATCACATTTTTAATTACATACTAGTGTTTCAGCAGAGCAATCTAGACCGCAGAGATTAAAACTAAGAGAGGTAGGGCACAGCAAAATGTCATCTTGCTCGGATTTGGAGCAGCCCAACTGGGGAAGTACCTCCACCTTGCAAGACCACAGCCATAATAACATTATCTACTATACAAGTATGTAGTGTTGTGTTCCTGGAGGTGAGCAAGGTTGCCAGAGCTCCCGAGGATGCACTGTGTTGAGAGCGAGGGACCTAAATTTGTCCCTTCTGCTGTCAACGTACAATTTCATTATTTTCTCATACATTGAGAAGCGGTCCGATTTGACCCCCGCCAGAGGCCTGAAATATCCGAAATCGGACCAAAAGATCCGCACTGGCAACACTGGTTAAACAAGTCAAAATGACATTCAGCAACCAGGCCATAAAATCCCAAAAAAAAAATCAAAATGACATTTAGTCTGTTGCCATATCAATTTTAATAATAGCGCCCTCTAGACAATGGTCAGTTCCTGGTCGGGCTTATATAATTTACTAGAGTGCCATCTATGCACGGATAGCGGAAAATCGCTTTCACAACTTCACCAAGATGGCGCTGAAGTTAAACACGGAAAATAGTTCGATTAGTTTTAAATTCTCGCAATCTAGATTGTGCCGCTACACCTTACTGTGTTTTAGGATTCCCTATGAAAAAGAAATTAAAGGAACCCTTATGGTTTCATTTTGTCTGTCTGTCTGTTTCATAAATATCTAAAGAAATATTTTTGTCTTGAATAATTTTCACTACATAAATATTCCACTTAATTATAATATACGTATAATATTTATTTGACATTATTTAATTACTTTTGGACGGGGTCTTTTTTGTGACTTGGGCAGGGCAAGCTGGTTTTAGTTTTTAATTAATTTGTATTTATTTATTTGTAACGTTTTTTTTTTTCTATACTGTTTCTAATTTAATCAACTTTGCATGTATTTTTATCGTAATAATAAACACAAAATCTAATTACTTATGTTATTTAAAATATGAAAAATATGAATATGTGTTAATCCGGGATATAAGCTACCTCCATTCTAAATTTCAATCAAATCTGTCCAGCCGTTTTTAAGTTAGAGGAGAAAGTACATCCATCCGTACAAAAGTTTATAATATTATATTACGATGGAACAGAAAGAGCGAACGAACGAACAAAATGGAGTCAGACACTTTATTTTTATTTTTATTTATTTGGACTTCCAACAATAAGTACACTGATACATGTTAGGTATTTACATTTCCACTTAACAGTTAAGTACAGTACGTAATTATATTGTTAAAGTAAACTTCTGTTTTGTATTGGTAAACTATTATTGTAGACCATAGCGTTGCTATACTTTTATTTTTATAAACGGTTATTTAAAAAAAACACGTTTTCCAGGGAGTGTTTTGCAAAAACACTCGTCAGAGCTATTTATATTTCCATTTTAAACTGACAAAAACGATTAGCTGTTTATCTTTCACAATAGGATGTAAAGTCTTTTAGTGCATAGCGATCGCATTAGTTCTAAAATATTGGTTTTTACTATTTTAAATTTCCTTATCACTTAAAGAAGATCACCACATGCACAGATAAAGAAATATATACACTTTAAAAAAGATCTCGATAGATAACCTCTATAAAATCATGGCATTTGATTCCATGTGTAAAATACTATCCGTTAGAACACAAAAAAATATAATTGTACAAAAACACAATACTAAAAAGCGTGAGACCGATACCAAATTAATAATAAGGAATAAAAGCACAGAAAAGAATAAAAAGACATTTTTTAACGGTTCCGATGTTTTTTTTGTAGTTTTTTGCAACAAAGGAAGTGAGTTTCGCAAACAATACGGTATCTTTGTTATGGCTTCCTATTTTCTTAGGGATCAGGTAAAAATAGGGGAGGACGGGATGTAATGATGTTAATAAAATTAGCAACGCTTAGGGAGCGCTGAATAATGATAAAAAACAAACATTAACTATCCTTCAAGATATCGTCTGTTGTAAGCAAATAACCACTAGGTAATGATAAGAATAACTAATAATATTCACCGGAGACCATAAGAAAAATACTTAAAATACTGTAACTTGAAGAAATAATTTACACAATTTGTAATCGGAATAACAGGATCTTACACTAGCTTTAATAAGACTAACTTAAAAATAAATATAATAAAGAGACATAAATAATTATAAAAAGAAAACAGCGTCCAGCTCTCCCTCCTGCGGCATGGACCCCAGGACGCTAGCTGCATTACCCCTTTGTATCGCAATGGCGATCCGTTGGCAAAGGTACCTGCCAGCCCTGGGGTCTCCCGATGCGTGGATCAACCGAGACGACAATGCCTTTATAAAGCTTTTCATGTCGGCTGACCAGGGACCCATATATATATACAGAGATCATCAGCATAAATAATATTGGCAACTATGATTAGGACTACTCAATGAGGGCTATCGTTTTCTTGCTAACCAGTTGGCGCCACTGTCGAGTAAGGTCCAGCTGTCAAAAATTGATATTGGTTATTACGGGCATGAGAACGAAGTTTACATTTAAACCATATTTAATACCTTAAAACCGTGCCGTAAAAATATCGAACATCCCGCATTGTAGCGCAGTCCCGTTTTGTTAGGAAAAAAAGAAGGAAATAAGTTTCCGAAAGACAAAACTGTCTCAAAGCACTGACAGTCATTGACCTGTAACTAATATTTGCCATAATCAAGCCCAGGTCCTTTAGCTGTCAACACAGTGCATCCTCAAATCTTATAAAGGGTCGGCAACGCGTACGTGACTCCTTTGAAGTTGCGGGCGTTTATAGGCTGCGGTGGCCGCTTACCATCAGGTGGACCGTACGCTTGTTTGCCATCGGCGTTGTATACAAAAAAAAAGCTACTGATTTTGTGCAACTTAACTGTACCATTTATTGTGTGATGTCTGTAAAACATGCCTTTTTTAAATCAAAATCAAAACATTTATTCTGCAAATAGGCCTCAAGGACACTTTTACAAGTCAAAATCTATCTATATAAATAAAAAACAAATAATACAATAATCAAAGTATCATTAATTAAATAATGTAGACTAAGAAACTAATAACAATCGAGGTTTGTTAGAAATATATAAAGTCTCTCAGCGTCAAGATAAAAGGTAATAAGGTAGGTACATCTCTAAACGTCAACATGAAAATAATAAAATCTAATAAATAAATATCCTCAGAGATGTATAAGGTCTCTGAGCGTCAGTCTAAAAATAAATTCAAATGAGAACAGAGCGAAGTCTCTCATCATGTCAATTCCACTGAACACTAGTACGAAGTTACTAGTCCTTGCAAACATAAACAGACCGGACCCCACAAACAGCACCCGTTCACTAGTATGACGCGTATCACTACATAGTATATAACAAAGTCGCTTTCTCTGTCCCTATATCCCTATATCTAGTATGCTTAAATCTTTATAACTACGGATATTGATGCGGTTTTTTTTTAATAGATAGAGTGACTCAAGGGGAAGGTTTATATGTATAATACATGCATCAGCATTGCACCCGTGCGAAGCCGGGGCGGGTCGCTAGTAATAGATAAATAATTGAAATGGTGATCGAGCAATACCACATTTAAATTTGGGATTTGTAGTTACCTTAAATCACGCGACCCATAACAGGTGCGAGCGAATTTCGCTAAAAAGTGTAAAAAGAAACGTGAGAAACATGGCAGATGGCCGCACGCGCAAACTGGGCGTCAATAATATATACACAATATTGAATCTTATTCCCCTTACACTCGTATACCCACTTATTTGTTAATCAAACCGTTTTAGTTAACCTCTTCGCTGCCATTGACTTGATATAGTCAATACATTTGCCCCCCACGCCATGACTTCATATCAAGTCGATGTAAAACAACCTACGTGCTGTCAAGTAAGGTTCATTTTCGGTCGTTTACTCTGTGTCACACAAACACAAAAACATCTACCGACCACACATATATCCCAGAAAACCAAGAGGAAACTCATCAAAACTTTTGTATGGAGCATAGCGTTGTATGGGTGTGAAGCGTGGACCACGACTCAATGAGATAGAGAATATTTAGAAGCCTTCGAAATGTAGTGTTGGCGAAGAATGGAAAAAATACATCGACTTGATATTCTTATTCTTATTTTATTTCATTTCTAGCTTTTGTTCAAACCATGCTCCCTAAGGCTATGACAGAATAACAGCGTTGCGACTTGCATTTCTTGCAGATTGCAACATCTTGCTGAGTCCTAGCCTTTTCTTTATTGCACACAAGACATTGCTGGACTTCCCTTGTGACATCTGTGTGCGATGAACTTACAATTATTATATATATATTTTTTTTAAGGGTATGTAAAACAGTTGTACATAGTTGTAGGACATATATCTGTATAAAAGTCTTGTTTTGTGTGTTTTATTGAATAAATCATATTTCTTTCTTCTTTCTTTCTTTCAAAATTAGCTGGACGGAATAAATTACAAACGAAGAAGTGGTGAGGAGAGTTGGGATGAAAAGGAAACTGTTGGAAATTATAGATAATAGAAGAGGGAAAATGATCGGTCATCTTATACGACACGACGATTTTATAAAGAACATCATAGAAGGCAAAATTGAGGGAAATCGTGGAAAGGGAAGACCGAGGATAAGCTACATGAAACAAATAAAAGGAAAGCTAGCAGTCGTGTCGTATAAGGAGGTCAAGGAGGCGGCCCTGGATAGAGTCAGATGAAAGAAAGAAAGAAAGAAAGAAAAAACATTTATTCGTGGCACAGGAGTGATACACATACCAAGGATAAAAATTGAAAAACAAGTAGAAACAGTAAAAAAAGGTGTAAAAAAAAGAAAACAATCAATAATGCCACGAAATGGTCCCGACTCAGCATGGTGCCAACCTAACTGGTCGACGCTGGTCTCCCGTCGGAGCCAATCGGTGAAATTCACGGCGGGTAACACATAAACAAAAACGAACTATAAAGACATATTACAAATAGCTAAAAAGAAAAATTCGCACATGAATTTTAACACGATTTTAAGATGGAGAGAGCTACACCGACAAGTCTAAGGGTGGGCTGCACCAAACCGTCTGTAATCGTAAGCGGTGTTCGTTAAAACCTGATTGTATGGAAAGTTTGACAAGTTTCTATGGGATGACAGCTGCCGGCGCCATATTTGACGATGGCCGGCCTGTGATCGTATGTTGATGCAACCGAGCCTAACTCTTAAATTTATGATGACTCTGTGACTTTGGCGTGTCAGACACAGGGACCGATACCGGTATTTTTAAAAAACCCTGAATTAGCCCAATATTTTGGATTATTTTTTGCTCTTTACGTAGGGCTGAATCATGTATTTAGGTAACAACGTCGTATTATTAGATTGTCCCATTAAAAACGAAATAATGAACCGGTGACCGTAATAATACCGGTATTTTTCTATGGAGAAAATACCGGTATCCGATCCCTGGTCAGACACAACTTACGAAATCTACTGCGGCGGTGAAGAGGTTAAATTGTCGATAAGTTCGTTTGTCCTTATCTGTCAAGTTGACATTTATGTTTATTTATTTGTCGTATGGCAATTTTGTTGCCAGCTTTATTGCACCGTTTAGCACCCAGCGGTCACGTGTAGGGTAACGGTGGGCCTTTTTAATCATGCTCTATGAAGATGAGTGATCCTTTTTTTTTGAACCTGACTGTGGCTTTATAGGCCGGGCCCAATAAAGCTATAGGAGGGAAAATCCAGGGGAAAATCTCCGGCACGACCACACGTGTGGTTTGGAACACTGGAATACTCTAAGAGTTTGCGCTCCAGTGAGATTGGGTGAGCGGTTTCAACCGAATCTGAGGTGTGAGTGGAATTTATTAAACAGCTTCCTAGGAAAAATATAGATCAAAGTAGTAGAAGAATAATACCTAATAAAAGTAGATAGTTAATATCATTAATATCATCCTACGAAGGACATGTTTGAAATGGTCATTAGTCACATGATAATAAGAGCCATGTTTGTCGCCTTCGTCAGACGAACTAATTACTAACTTAACTTTAGGTTAGTTATTGTAGCTATATGTATCTTTCATGGTTATGTGTCAGCGCTCGCGCAGGCCGAGATTATTAATTAGCGTAGATCAACCCTCAAAGTTGTTATGTTGTGATTCATTCATTACTAAGAATACCCGCATGATAAAAAAATAAAAAATATGTATGTATTCTTAATTAAGGTGAAATAAGTAGGTAAAATAATGTTACTAAGATATTTAGATGGCTGAGTAAAAAATAAAGAGTGTTTCTTTCGCCAACAAACTGTGATGCAGTTTGGCGAAGTTATAGTGTAAACAAATGTAAACTTTTTTTGGAAGAAATAAATTAAAAAAAAAAAAAAAAATCGAGCTACTGGGAGATTTGTCGCTGGTTCACTAAACCTAGCCTAGCTGAGAAGAGTCCAGCAAGAAACTCAGCTAGGCCCGACCTGGGTCGGACTGACTCTACCCGGGAGTGATCCTTAATATGTAATATAGTAAGAATAAGGCAATAATTTTTTACTTTTTAGTGTTTTTTGGTTAAGCAACGTCGGCCCAGGTCAGTTCGTTGATGGGTGACCGCTTTGAGTGGTTATTAACTGGGCGCTCCCGTGCTTTGGACCGTTAAGCCGTTGATCCCGGCTACTGAGCCACCTACCCTTTCAATTGTTTATGTATACTTTGTTTTATTGGACCTGTCTTGGTTACCTGTAAATGTATACAATCATTGAATAAACGTCTTATTATTATTATTTGTATGTCTTTCCCGTTCACGGGACAATGGTATCCCGGACCTTTGGGAGGCGTGCGCGGAGCTGAAGTACCGAGGCACCGAAGTACCAAACGAGTACCACATAGCCAACACGTAGAGGCCCTTTTGACACTTTAATGAAATGCAAGGGATACACCGAGCGGATACTGTCCCTGCCCGTGTCATGGGACTCACACAGAGACAGCACCCGCCAGGGTGTACAGGGACTATTTCTGGTTGATGGAGCCTAAATAAACTGGGTTATTGGGTGAAAATGATGAATTAATGGCTGGGCTATTGCGTGAGACAACGGACGCCTGCCTAGTAAAACTGTCTCAGATATTTATTTCCGGCAGACGGTGACTCGCTCTCAGCTAGATGGGCCCCCATAAAATAGCGACATTATAACGTAGTATAAACGGCCTAAGGGCAACACCGGTCATTATTATTATTATTACTGTCTATGACAGCAGTCGTTAAGCCAAGTTAGAGGCCTTCAGGCCGCTTGAGAACTTCTAACAGTCAAGTTACTCACTCACTTGACAAGCCTAATTCCAATAAGGTCTGGTTTCCCCTCGGGTTGGAAGGTCAAATGGCAGTCGCTTCTGTAAAAACTAGTGCCTACGCCAAGTCTTGGGGTTAGGTAGCGGACCCCGGACATCCTTCAGGATGCAACTGTACCGGGATAACGTTAGAAGGATGATGAGTGTTTTTTGGAGTCGGTTTTATTTTTTTATTAAAAAAAATATTTATTTCACACTTTCAAGTGAAGCATTACCAGAGTAAATAATATAAATAAATAAATAAATATTAGAGGACAATCTTACACAAATCGAACTAGCCCCAAAGTAAGCTCAAGAAGGCTTGTGTTATGGGTACTAGACGACGATATATTTAATAGATATAAATACTTAAATACATAGAAAACATCCAAGACTCAGAAACAAATATTCATGCTCATCACACAAATATTTGCCCTGACCGGGATTCGAACCCAGGACCGTCAGCTTCACAGGCAGGTGCACTACCCACTAGGCTAAACCGGTCGTCGAAGAGTGCATCTCATAACGATTCCAATAAGCTCAAACACGGATAAGCTACACTGTTTTATTACGGAGTTCCGTTGCCTACCTTCCGGCTTCAATTACCAGGTCAGGTTGATGGTGACATTACATCAGGACCATTTAAATTGACTTCGTCATAGTCGCTTCCGCATCTTGATCGAAATATCTTAATACCACCCATGAAACACTAGGAGTTTTGGATGACCATCCGTGGTCTTCATCAGTTCTCCTTCACCAAATGCTACTTTCTGAATGCAACTTGATTTATTACCGAAAATACTGAAATCGCTATATGTTTCCCTTGAATTTTCGAAGAGTTCCCTCAATTCCTCATGGATCCCATCATCAGAACTAGATTCTGGTAACATCGGGGCCAACCTTGAAGCATATGCTTTCAAACAAAGGGAATTTTTTTCAAATAGGTTCATAAATGACGGAGTTCTGTGGTAATACACATTAAAAAAAAAAAAAAACGGCCAAGTGCGTGTCGGGCCACGCACAGTGTAGGGTTCCGTAGTTGCCCGTCCATCACGTCACCGGTCATCTGCGGAATTACGGACCCGTAGAAGGGTTTTTACTGATCTTAGTACTGATGATGTACTTTTTTGAGATGTTGTGTTATATACATATTTTTGCCCTTTACAGTAATGTCTACTTAGCTGTGATAGTTTTCCTTTTAAATTCATCGTATATACTCTTTGACATGCCTAGTAGCCACCGTTTAGCTGGCAGGGAGGGGGCGGACACATTTGACCATAGTAAAAATTATCACTTCAAAGCTTAATATCACGTCAACCGATTCTTGAAATGAAATGAAATAATTGAATTCATTTGCTACTTTTACTGCGTCAGTTATTAAATTATCCTCTATTTTCAATGAAATTGTGGACTCTCTATTTTTACTCCGCCCAGTTTCTGTATTTATTAATTTCCAGACTGTCTTGGCCTTATTATCTGAGGATTTTATTTTGTTATTAAAGTGCACTGCTTTTGCTTTTGTACACACTATTTTAAATAATTTTGAATAATTTTCTGTAATAAGGTTTCTAAATTTTTGAAACTTTGAATCAAAAAGTGCTCTTTCAAAAATATTATAAGGTTTCTAAAAGCACTTTTTGAATCAAAATCTTATAATATTTTTGAAAGAGCTATCCAATGATACCCCACACGATGGGGTTTGAAAGAAAAAAAATTGCACCACCACTTTACAGGTAGGGGAGGTACCATTCATTCATTCATTCATTTATTTATTGATAAAATATTGTATTTTACAAGTCATGATTATAGGTATAGGAACATTATTATAATTTCTACATTTCGTGTCACTTATCATACCCCCCCCCCTACCCTAAAAAAAAATTTTTATTAATGATTTTATTCTACCGTTTTGTCGGCGTCATTGATATGTATACTCATGCCAAATTACAGCTTTCTAGTACTAACGGTTACTGAGAAAACCGGGGGACGGACGGACGGACATGGCGAAAGTAATATATACTATTTCTTGCAGGAAAGCATATCAAACGACTCGACATGTTTTGTTTTCTTGTGTAACTACACATTGTAAATACCTATTGTTATTTTTTCCTCGTTTTCTTTCAATTCTCTTTTGTTTTTTACCACTTACATTTACTTAAGTAGGTTAAGTAGTATTGTATAATAAGCATATTTTGGAGAAAATGACTGACTGTCGAGTTTCTTTCGGCGTTTCTTCTCGGCAGTGGTCTCATGAGAAACGCTAGTAGTTTTTGACTTGTAAAAGTGCCTTTGCGGCCTACTTGCAGAATAAAAGTTCATTTATTTCATTTATTTATAAGGCTTCCTTGTTTACTACGCAACCCTAAAAAAACATACAACCGAATTGAGAACCTCCTTTTCTGAAGTCGGTTAAAAATATATCAATATTTTCAAACAACCAAATATTTAATGTATTGTATTTTTTAATGTATTGTATTGTTAGCTGTATATATTAGCCTAGATGTATGTGTTATTCTATCTCTCTTGCTTTATCCTAGCACTACCTGTTCTTATTTTTCTTTAAGTTTTCATTTTCTGCTACCCAAAGGTTGTCTGGAAGAGATCGCTCTATAGCGATAAGACCGCCTGTTGTTACCTATTAGTTTTTATGGATAATCTTGTAACAATTTCTTTTTGTGGTGCAATAAAGAATATATTATTATTATTATTATTATTTATTTTTAAATCGTTAAGAAAGCGTCTCAAATCCACTCCATCGGGACTCGCAGCCAAAACAAAGCTAAACACACGAGTAGCAGGGGTCTGAGAATTGTCTAGACGTGGGGGTGGGGGGTGGGGGGCGGGGGCGAGGCCAGTCTAGACAGCTGATCGACTTCGTAGCTAGTAGTCTAATTCTAGTAGTTTCTGTCGGTAATTACCCAAGAATAAACCTAAAAATAGGTTGTTGCAAGTCGAAGTTCTTGATTTCACGTAAAATAAGAGAGAAAAGAAAGAAAGAAAAAACGTTTATTTGGTGTACATACAGATAAAAAGAAGAATACAAATTAGAAATGGGTATACACCAAAAAGGTTGTCGCTCAGCATGTGCCACGACTGATGTGTCGTGACGCTGATTTTCAGGACAACCAAAAAATATATATACTAGTCTTAACCTAATTAATATATAATATAATGACGACACGACCGCTCTTAATAACACATAACTTTCTAACAAATAACAAATAACATTCTATTTGATTCAGATTTAAATGACAGAATGGGCTTGGAATATAGCTTTTTTATACAATATCAAATCAAAATCAAACATTTATTACCGACTAGCAGCGCCCTGCCGTGTTACCCGCAGATAAAAGGTAGCCTATGTCCTATTCTGATGTCTAAGCTACAATACTGGAAAGTTTCATAGAGATCCGTTCAGTAGTTTTTGAGATTAAGCGGAACGTACATCCATCCGCACAAACTTTCACGTTTATAATATTATTAGGATTAGGATTTGACAACCGCCTTAGCCTAGTTGGTAGTGACCCTGCCTACGAAGCTGGAGGTCCCGGGTTCGAATCCCGGTCAGGGCATTTATTTGTGTGATGAACACGAATATTTGTTCCTGAGTCTTGGATGTTTTCTATGTATTTAAGTATATGTTTTCTATATAAGTATGTATATCCGCCACACTTAAAAACGAATCCTCCAACGACATATTTGAACGCCGGCTAAAAGAACTTTTCTTTATTTTCATGTTGACGTGTTATAGATATAGCTCAAAATATTTTAATATGATTAGTGTACCTACTTTATTACCTTTTATTTTGACGCTTAGAGACCTTATACATCTCTTAACAAATCTCGATTGTTATTAGTTTCTTAGTCTTATTTTTGACATGTAACACTATATTGAATTAATGATACTTTGATTATTGTATTATTTTTATTTGATGTACCTAGATAGATTTTGACTTGTAAAAGTGCCCTTGAGGCCTATTTGCAGAATAAATGTTTTGATTTTGATTTTGATTTTTAATGCTCAAATCACTGTATTCCACAAGTCCGTCCCCACATGGAGTATTGCTGTCACCTCTGGGCGGGAGTACCTGGATGCCAGCTTGGGCCTTTTGACTCGCTTCAGAAACGTGCTCTGCGGAATGTAGACGATCCCAAACTCACAAGCGATATTGAACCGTTAACAGTGTTGCCAGATCGTTACATTTCTTAAATTTTTCGTAACTTTTGACCGGCTCGCGTAACATGTAAGTAACTTCTGTTGTAAAGGAAATTTTCGTAACTTTTGAGAATAATGAAACTATTTAAAACGGAAGGTCAGTTGTATCTAACCGGGACCAAGCGAGGCAATTTATAGACTTATAGATACAGAAAAGGTGACAAAAATACCTACAGGGTACGAGTCTGTATGTCCGTCTCTTGCAACTATGTATGACATTTGAGATATTCCACCCATCAACCTGACGTTATTCTGTCGCCAAACTCTCGCCGAATTGTAGCTGTACGTGGCTACTCATTTCTTAGAATCGAAGGTTTTGATAAGTAATTATGAGAAATATAAAAAATGTAACTTTTGCATCAAAAATGTAACTTTTCAAGAAAAGAAACGTAATTTTCTTCCCAAGGGCCCTGGCAACACTGACCGTTAAGTTTAAGGAGAAACTTGTGTGTGTTCTATCGCTTATACAATGGGTTGTGCTCCGAAGAACTGTTCGACATGATGCCCACGGCCGCTTTCTACCATCGCACCGCTCGCCGTCGGCATTCATCCTCACACCTTAGAACCGAAATGGTCGCGTACGGTACGGTGTCAGAGGAATTTCCTCCCACGGACGCTCCCGTTGTGGAATGAGCTCCCTGCCGAGGTTTTCCCAAGGGACACCACAGTATGGGGTTCTTCAAGAAAGGAGTGCATACACTTTTAAAGGGTCGGCAACGCGCATGTGACACCCCAGGAGTTGCAAGCGTCCATAGGCTACGGTGACCGCTTACCATCAGGCGGGCCGTACGCTTGTTTGCCACCGACGTGGTATAAAAGAAAGTTAAGCAGCTTCAATCGAATCTGAGGTCTAGCGACGGTCTCAGTGGATTTACTTTAAAAGTTGAACTGCACTAGTTTTTGCAATACCTAAAGCGACTGCTTATTCCAAACTATTCTCGTATAATTCATGCAAATACACGTAATGAATATGTATAAGCACCATTATATTGCGTAACATGGTTATATATAGACGCAATAAATGCTGGCGCCAGTTATGTAATTTTTCATAGGTATTTCTTAGTAAATCTGTCAAGAAAGTGGGTCTGTAGACAGGAGTCCCTGTCTAAAATGTCACGTGGAAATATGAATAGAACTTCACATAATTGACCGAGTGAAACGAAGGTCTCTGCTTCAGCTTCGACAAAAATGCTTTCGTATGTCCGGATTTCCGTTTGTTCTCGTCTACAGGTCGCAATTCTCAACCGATTCTCGTGAAATTTCGTGAGCAGGTTGGATAAATATACAGATTTTTTTTGTCGAATAAGTTTTTGGAAATTAAAAAAATATATATTTGTTCAACGTTTTGTTCTCCTCTACAGATCGCATTTTGCAAACGATTCTCGTGAAATTTCGTGAGCAGGTTCGATAGTTATATAGTATTTTTTTGTCGTGACGGTTTTTGGAAATTTCCAAAAACAATTTTTTTAACAATGATTTTGTAAGTTTCTTCGGGAGAACTTCGGTTTGTTCTCCTCTACAGGTCGCATTTCTCAACCGATTCTCGTGAAATTTTGTGAGCTGGTTGGATAAATTTACAGATTTTTTTTGTCGAATAAGTTTTTCGTAATAAAAAAAATATATACCTATTTGTTCAACGGTTTGTTCTCCTCTACAGGTCGCATTTCTCAACCGATTCTCGTGATATTTTGTGAGCTGGTTGGATAAATTTACAGATTTTTTTTGTCGAATAAGTTTTTCGTAATAAAAAAAATATATACCTATTTGTTCAACGGTTTGTTCTCCTCTACAGGTCGCATTTCTCAACCGATTCTCGTGAAATTTTGTGAGCTGGTTGGATAAATTTACAGATTTTTTTTGTCGAATAAGTTTTTGGAAATAAAAAAAATTTATACCTATTTGTTCAACGGTTTGTTCTCCTCTACAGGTCGTAATTCTCAACCGATTCTCGTGAAACTTCGTAAGCAAATTCGATAGTTATATGGATTTTTTTTGTCGAGTCAGTTTTTGGAAATTTCCAAAAAACAATTTTTATTTCAAAGATTTTGTAAGTTTCTGCGTCCGAATTTCGATTTGTTCTCCTCTACAGGTCGCATTTTTCAACCGCTTCTCGTGAAATTTTGTTAGCAGGTTCGATATTCATAATTGATCTTTTATATAATGTCAGATTTTAGAAATGATAAAAAAACTCATTCACGAGCTCTACAGCTCACAGAGCCACTAGTTTATAGCAATTTGTCCAAAAAAGTCCGTCCCAAAGACCGGTTTCATCTTCATACAATTAACCGGTTAAAAATTTCGGTTAATTGAGTTCTACGATAGTTTTTAGTACTTTAAATCATTTGTTTCATAGATGAAAGCTAGTAAAAACAAATTTTAAAATACAAATGGTGATTTGAGAATTAATTTAGGTCTCAAAAATAGTAAAAGTCGGATCCGCGAATCCTGGAAGACTGTAGTTTTTTCGTCCACGGAAAACATAAGCGCGTCTGACACGGGACGTTGATTTACATAATTGAAGCAGCGATCGGATACCGGTATTTTCTCCATAGAAAAATACCGGTATTATTACGGTCACCGGTTCATTTATTTATTTATATTAATTTTTATTTATTCGGAGCATCAACAGCATTACAGAAAAATAATACAAAACTTAATAGCTAATAACAAAGCCAATTATAGATGTCCACACAAATACAGTTAGTTGAAAAAGAACGTAAAACATAAAACAGATTATTTCATTTTTAATGGGACAATCTAATAATACGACGTTGTTACCTAAATACATGATTCAGCCCTACGTAAAGAGCAAATATAATCCAAAATATTGGGCTATAAGGGTTTTTTAAAAATACCGGTATCGGTCCCTGAATTGAAGCATTCATTTATATACTTTGGCGCAGACATCGAACAGATGGCGTCTGTAATACCACCTATCATCATCACCGAAGACCGCTTTAGCCTTGGTAGTGACCCTGCCTTCGAAGCTGGAGGTACCGGGTTCAAATGCAGTTCGGACCCGGTCAGGGCATTTATTGAAATGAAATGCTTACCATATAATCAGATTTTAACGAACACCGCTTACGATTACAGACGGTTTGGTGCAACCCAGCCTAAGAGTTTGCGCTCCTGTGAGATTGGTTGAGCGGTTTCAACCGAATCTGAAGTGTGAGTGGAATAGAGCTACTGGGAGTTTTGTCTTTCACATTTATAATATTAAATAGTCGGAGTAGGATAATTATATGCACCTATTCTTAAAAATTAGTCATACATACCTTTGAAATCAAGAGATGAATGTTCTAATGGAAGTCTGTATAAAATCCGCATTTCTTCAAATTTGTGCACAAGCTGGAATAATAAAAAAGACTACATTAGTTTTCTTCTTTTTAATACAACGCCGGTGGCAAACAAGCGTACGGTCCACCTGATGGTAAGCGACCGCAGCCTATAGACGCCCGCAACTCCAAAGGAGACGTACGCGTTGCCGACCCTTTATGAAATTTGAGAATTCACTGTGTTGACAGCAGACAATTAGAATTTCTCTCAGCTGTACGGTCAATTACCTAATTTGATTTCTGTGCCATTTCGTACCTTGGGGACTACTCCTAAGTTCGAAATCCGAACTTTTTATCGTGCCATCTCTCTCACTCATATAGTGAATAACACGAGAGTGAAAGGGACGGCACGATACGAAGTCCGAATTTCGAAGTTCGGAATACAAGCCCTTGTTACGATGAAATTAATAAATTCCTTCCCTGGGACTCAACTATCTTCATAACAATTTTCATCTAAATCGGTTCAGCGAAGTGTGAAGAGGTAAGAAACAGACAGACACAATTTCGCATTTATAATAAGTATTATATGGATTTCTGTGGCCCTCCGTCGGCAATGCTCATGTGACGCCCTCGCATGCGGCTAAAGGGTGATTCTCATCGTAAGAGTTAATTGATGTCTTTACGGGTTTTTTTTGAACCTGACTGTGGCTCTATAGGCCGGACCCAATAAAGCGATAGGAGTGCGCGGTTGGAGAGTAGCCTGGGGACAATCCAGGGGAAAACCTCCGGCACGACCACGCGTATGGTTTGGAACACTGGAATACTTTAAGAGTTTGCGCTCAAGTGAGATTGGTTGAGCGGTTTCAACCGAATCTGAGGTGTGAGTGGAATCGAGCTACTGGGAGTTTTGTCGCTGGTTCACTAAACTAGCCTAGCTGAGAAGAGTTCAGCAAGAAACTCGGCTAGGCCCGACCTGGGTCGGACTGACTCTACCCGGTGTGCGGCGGTACCGGGACTATATGTGTCAGTGTTGTCGCGATCGCGCGGTGGACGTCCCCGCCGGCGGGAATGCCTAAGTGTACGTGTCGTGTCAGAGTTGGACGCCGTAAGCGCAGCGTTCCATCTTTCGTCTTTACCGGTCCGAATGTTAAGTGAAAGTTAAGGAAATCAGAGTGCAATTTAAACTTATTGTTGACTCCAGTTTACTCTATACCTGGATCCCTAACTATTAAGTTAAAAGTCAGAAATAATCACTCACGAATTGTTAACAATCCGGGCCCGGTAAGGACAAATTAAGAAAGAGTTAAATTTTAGAATGAGAATTCAATGAGGGCTATCGCGTATGAATTCGCCGCTAGAGGCGCTAGTGTAGCGAGGGCTCTCCGAAACGTCAAATGTCACTCTTTGTGGTTGCGCTACGCGGGTTAATATCTAATTGGAACAATAATATCTAATATTTTGCAATACCTGAGCTTGATTATGGCAAATATGAGTTAAGGGTCAATGACTGTCAGGGCTTTGCGACAGTTTTGTCTTTCGGAAACTTATTTCTTCCTTTTTTCCGAACAAAACGGGACCGCGCTACAATGCGGTATGTTCGATATTTTTACGGTACGGTTTTAATTGAATATGATTTAAATGTAAATGTAACTTCGTTCTCATGCCCATAATAACCAATAACAATTTTTGACAGCTGGACCTTACTCGACAGTGGCGCCAACTGGTGAGCGCAATAACGATAGCGCCCATTACGTCAGGCGGCCCGGTTGCCAACTTACCACCACCTACGTGTAAAGCCGTGATGGGTAGTCACGGAGATCTCTGGGCACATAACAAAATAATGCTATTTTTGTAAGTTAGTACGTTTTTAACTTTACTTAGGTTTATAGTAATCTTCGAAATGTGGTGTTGGCGCAGAATGGAGAAAATTAGCTGGACGGAAAAAATTACAAACGATGAAGTGCTGAGGAGAGTGGGACACCAAAAAAAAAAAATCTACAATTTGAAGGGTGCTGGTTTGTGTGAGTGAATGAAATAGAGTGTGTGTGAGTAAGGTGTGGGAGCTTATGACGACCGCTTTAGCATAGTTGGTAGTGACCCTGCCTCCGAAGCTGGAGGTTCGAATCCCGGTCAGGGCATTTATTTGTGTGATGAACACTAATATTTGTTGCCGAATCTTGGATGTTTTCTATGTATTTAAATATCTTTATTTATATAATTATATATATCGTCAATCCCCCACCCATGGTACAAGCTTTGCAAGACTAGGTTGATTTGTGTAAGATTATCCACAAATATTTATTTATTTTTGAAATAAACTATTTGTATAATCATCGGTATTTACAAGCCACATACGTAAGTGCCGCACCTCTAATACGGACGCTGCTTGTTAGGGTTCCGTAGGCAAAATGGCGATAACGGAACCCTTATAGTTTTTGGTCATGTCTATTCGTCCGTATGTCACAGCCAATTTTCTTGGAGACTATAAGCACTAGTATTATGTTACGAAATTTAGTAAGAAGGTGTATTCTATGAATCGCTTAAAAAAGTGAAGTGAAATTACAAAAAAATATTAAATTAGGGGGGCATTCCATATTTGTAACCGGTTGATGAAAAAAAATCAACGCAAATGCTCGTGTATCCATGGACAGCCAGTGAAAAAAATTATATGGAGGTTTCTAAAAAAGTCAACCGTTTGTGAGATAAGCTGTCAAGGTCATAAAAAGCATTTTTTTAATACAACGCCGGTGGCAAACAAGCGCACGGTCCACCTGGTAAGCGGCCACCGCAGCCTATAGACGCCCGCAACCCCAAAGGAGTCACGTGCGCGTTGCCGACCCTTTATAAGATTTGGGGATGCACTGTGTTGACAGCAGAAGGAACACATTTAGGTGCCTCGCTCTCAACACAGTGCATCCTCGGGAGCTCTGGCAACATTGCTCACCTCCAGGAACACAACACTACATACTTCTCTAATTTCTAAAGCATATATTCCTCTAATGTCCAAACTATGAAATTTAAAATTCTGAAAAAAAATGAAGTGGTGTGCATTAATAAATACTTTCCACGATTTTTGTTAGAACAAGATAGGTTTTACGGTTTTTCTGAAAAACTGTCTTACCCAAACAAAAATGCCGTGAGTTCCCTATGAAAATACGACCTTTTTAGATTCAATGTATTGGATAGTGGTTTTAAATGTGGACTAGTAGGTGTTGGTACGGAACCCTTCATTGTGCTTTTTTTTTAATCTGACTGTGGTTTTATAGGCCGGGCCCAATAAAGCGATAGGGGTGCGCGGTTGGAGAGTAGCCTGGGGAAAATCCAGGGGAAAACCTCCGGCACGACCACGCGTGTTGTTTGGACACTGGAATACTCATTGCGCGTGATCCGACACGCACTAGGCCAGTTTCTAAAATCATTTTTCTATAGAAGAACAAGGCCAATGATACAAACGCCAATGGTCATTCGGTTTGGTTATTTTTTTTTATACAACGCCGGTTATGGTTATGACACAAATATAATCCCTATTCGTACCGGTACCGCCGCAAACGGGTAGTCAGTCCGACCCTTGCTGGACTCTTCTCAGCTAGTTTTAGTGAGCTAGCGACAAAACTTACAGTAGCTCGTGTCCACTCCAGGGATAGGATACCATAGAAAAATACCGGTATTATTACGGTTACCGGTTCATTATTTCGTTTTTAATGGGCTGCTGTCTATGATAGCAGTCGTGAAGCCAAGTTAGAGGCCTTCGGGCGGCTCGAGAACTTGTAACAGTCAAGTTGCCCACTCACTCGACAAGGACACTAATTCCAATAAAGTCTGGTTTCCCTCGGGTTGGAAGGTCAGATGGCAATCGCTTCCGTAAAAACGAGTGCCTACGCTAAGTCTTGGGATTAGGTAGCGGACCCCGGGCATCCTTCAGGATGCAACTGTGCCGGGATAACGCTAGGAGGATGATGATGTAAAGAGCAAAAAATAATCCAAAATATTGGGTTAATTCAGGGTTTTTTTTAAACACCGGTATCGGTCCCTCGTCCACTCACAAATCAGACTCGGTTGAAGCCGCTCAAGCAATCTCACTGGAGCGCAAACTCTTAGAGTATTTCAGTGTTGGTCGTGTCGGAGGTTTCCCCTGGATTGTCCCCAGGCTACTCTCCAACCGCGCACTCCTATCGCTTTATTGGGCCCTGCCTATAAAGCTAGTCAGGTTAAATGAAACACAAATATCTCGAGCTCTGTCCACCCCATTCCCGATTGTCACTTGTATACTGTGTGCCGTTGGTTTGATAACGGTATACGTCAGAGTTAGATCCCACCCACCGGATGTCTCGCAGACTTCACAGAAGCATTTACTGATAACGAGTGACGTAAGGGATCTTTCATTTATGAAATTTACATTGACACATATATTTTTGGGGTGTCTCATAAATAATGTCGATTCGACATATTTTATAGTCGTATCTAATGATTTTAAGTGGCGATGTATAGTGTCTTTGGGTCATACGCGGATTTAGGTTCGCGTCTTTTCTGTGGACATACCAAAAGTTAAGGGCTACAAAGCTTAATTTTGGATTGGACCAGTAACCCGCATGAACAGTGTCTCCGTTTCTGTAAATCCCTGTAATAAAAACATAGCTAACATGCACATAAGCCGTTAACTATTGACCACAGGAGGGACGACTTTTGTTTTTCAACTAAGTATGACCCCTTTAGAAGGTCCAAGTGAGACCGATAATTGAAGAGTGCTGGTACTGGGTTGGTTTTCAACGGCTTCCTTTGTAGCCTCGATATCGATCGAGAGGGCGGTCGATCTTCAAGGGTCAAATCTCCACTATTAAAACGATTAAACCAACACTATGCCATCCGTTCATTTAACACATCTCCTTCAACTTCACACGATTTTCTTTTTTTTTATGTTATAGGGGGCAAACGAGCAGACGGATCGCCTGATGGTAAGCAATTACCGTCGCCCATAAACACCTGCCACACCAAAGGAGTCGCAAGTGCGTTGCCGGCCTTTTAGAAGGGAATACGCTCTTTTCTTGAAGGTTTGAAGGTCATATCGGTCCGGAAATACCGCACGCGACAGTTCAGTGAAGGCACTATTGAGTGATGTTAACAGTGTCTGTGTATGGAGCTTTTTTTAAATTAAGAATTAATCGTACTTATGTTTGTATAGGTTAAGTCTTTTAAGAGAGGTAGGGCACAGCAAAATGTCATCTTGCTCGAATTTGGAGCAGCCCCACTGGGGAAGTACTTCCGCCTTGCAGAAGACCACAGCTATAATAACATTATCTATTATACAAGTATGTAGTGTTGTGTTCCTGGAGGTGAGCAAGGTTGCCAGAGCTCCCGAGGATGCACTGTGTTGAGAGCGAGGGACCTAAATTTGTCCCTTCTGTTGTCAACACAGTGCATCCTCAAATTTTATAAAGGGTCGGCAACGCGTACGTGACTCGTTTAGAGTTGCGGGCGTCTATAGGCTGCGGTGGCCGCTTACCATCACGTGGGCCGTAATTGTTTGCCACCGGTGTTGTATAAAAAAAAGGTTACTGCCTTTGACAAATCTAACTACGATTCACAGTACTTTTTCTTTTTAATTTTCTGCTCTACAGTAACACTTTCAGCACGCTGCACGCCATCTAGATGAATAATTACCCACTTTCAGAGTATGAAAAAAATTAAAATGAAATTGCTATACTGAAGGGTGATTTTGAGCGTTAAAGTTAATTGATGTCCTTACCGGTCCGAACGTTTAAGTGAAACAATTTTTTTTTCTTAATATGATTTGAGACGTTAGTGCCGTTAATGAAGCATGAGTCTGGTAGATGTCGCTGTACGCCTCCCTTAAGGCGTTTGTATAAAAAATAGTTTACGTTAGCAGCGGGACTGCTTAATACGAAGGAACGGTTGATGAATTTGGAACTGGGTACCGATTGCACCTATAGCTCAGTTGGCTAGAGCGACTGGCCGCGAGTGCCGGGAGGTCGCAGGTTCGAATCCTGCTCGGTGCCAAAATTTTTCAATTTTTCCTTCATTCTAAATTTTCGTTAAGTGAGAGTTAAGGAAATCAGAGTGTAATTTAAACTTATTGTTGACTCCAGTTTACTCTATACCTGGATTCCTAACTGTTAAAGTAGTTAGTCAGAAATAATCACTCACGAGTCGTTAACAATCCGGGCCCGGTAAGGAACCATTAAGAAGATATTAAATTTTGGAATGAGAATAAAAAAAAATATTTTGGACAATCTTGCACAAATCAACCTAGTCCCAAACTTAGCAAAGCTTGTACTATGGGAACCTAGTGACGATAAACATACTTATATAGGTAAATAGATACTTAAATACATAGAAAACATCCAAGACTCAGGAACAAATATTCGTGTTCATCACACAAATACATGCCCTGACCGGGATTCGAACCCGGAACTTCTAGCTTCGAAGGCAGGGTCACTACCAACTAGGCTAAAGCGGTCGTCAAGAGAATCACTCAGAAGAGCTCTATTGAACTGTACCTGGCTTTCAGGTTGTATTATACAAACATACTATTAAATATTTATTGATTTATAAGCGGTAATAATAGTTAAATAACAATAACTTAAATAATATTAGATCTAAAACAACCCCTTGGGGCACTGTACCGAGGATGCTGGCGGCATTTCCTCGCTGTACCGCAATGCTGATACGTTGTGCGAAGAAGTCGCCAGCTCTTCCCTCAAACTCAAAATATTCTTTATTCAAATAGGCCTAGCAACAAGCACTTTTGAATCATCAGTTATATCACTACATTGTATAAAAGTCGCTATCTCTGTCCCTATGTCCCTATATCCCTATGTATGCTTAAGTCTTTAAAACGCAACGGATTTTGATGCGGTTTTTTTAATAGATACAGTGATTGAAGAGGAAGGTTTATATGTATAATAACATCCATTAAATAGTGCACCCGTGCGAAGCCGGGGCGGGTCGCTAGTATTACATAAATTGAGTCTAATTATTCAGAGCAATTTAAAAAAAAGACATGAATTACTGTAATGTATGTCAAACCTCACTAGTTACGTCAACCAAACGCTTCGCGATTTCAGTAAATAACTTGTGCGCGCTGGGACCCCATGGACCAAGAGCTTCGACCACAATATATTGCATACTATCATGGTCTAAGAAAACAAGGTCTGACAATAAGGATCGTGACATGAGGTCGAGTTGCCACTTTATAGTAACAAAACGGATAACTAAGGAAAAAAATCTGCCGTTATCATGCAAAATAAATTGTTTACTCATTAAAATTGGCATTTACTTGTTTAAGCACACAAAATAAGTCGAGTTGAACATAAATGTACTCAATAATTTAATAAAATACTCACAGAATACATGAAAGTCAGGGAGTATCATAATACAATACTGGCAACAGCGCTTACTCACACATACGAGCGTCATGTCAGCCGCTTTGACGTTACCCGCGATCTCGCTCGGATGTACTGATTTGCATATATCGCTCTCGGTCGGTGTCAGTTTAAGCAGTAATTGCCAAACTTTTTTGCGGTGCGGTTGCTAATAAGAGTTAATGTAGGCCAGATTTTGAAATGGTTGGCTGTTCTATTCGGAACTGTAAGAGTAGAAGTGTTAAAGGTGGAACCTTATTGTTTTTCTACACTTCCACAAAACGAGTCAGTAGCCAACGAATGGCTTTACTATTGTGGAACGAAAACAACGAAAGAAAATGGTACACCGTACTACGTAAAGTTATGTGTTTTCTTAATTTGTGCATTTTAATGTTGTTGGGGTCCTTTTTATTCAGTCAAAATATAATTTTGACATTAAATGATAAGAACAGTGATGTGGCTAAGCCGATACTTGACAATTGGAATATCAACCTATTATTTGCAAAAGACCGCAATCGTTGTGTCATGTTGTTATACTTATTGAATATAGCTGGGTCTATACTTTGGTATAGATGATTAGAATTCATATTATTTGTCAGGGAGACATGCAAGACAATTAAGGCCAGATGCCATACCTTTTTTTGTAATGGTTGTAATTTTGTTTTTTATACAGTCGTTTAATATAATTTATATCCTATTTTTTAAGTAAGACAACTATTTTTCCCCAAAATACAAAGTTTGAGAACCATCGATAGCAGGGAGTCCGAAGGTCGTGTCACCCACACTACTAACCGACGTTTCCGTTTGCCATACCTGGCGAAGTATATTATTGTACCATGCATACTATTAATTATTCTGTGCTAACATGAAACTTAATAAAATATTGATCGATTCATTAATAAACAATTAGATTGATTACCTGTAACCAGATTATTTTCTAAGTTCGACCGGTGCAATCCTGGCACCTTTCCTTTCAGCATTTAGCAACACTGCAACAAATGAAAAATACATGTTTAGATACAAATTATATTATACTAGCGACCCGACCGATACATATAAACCTTCCTTTTCAATCACTCTATCTATTAAAAAAAGCGCATCAAAATCCGTTGCGTAGGTTTAAAGATTTAAGCATACATAGGAATATAGGGACAGAAAAAGCGACTTTGTTTTTAAAAAAAATAACGTCGCTGTTGGGTCGCGTCAGGGGAAGTCGAAACAGCATTCTGAAAGTCATTGCTGGTAGATTCCAGTGTCGCATATTGTGGCATTGGATTGAGAGGGTCAGGACTACACTGACATATGTCAAGTAGGCTAGGACCACAAGTTTCTCTTTGTTTTGTTTCCTATAATACTAACATTAGTTTTTAAATTGTTTCTTGCTACTAACAAGATATGGATCAATGTGTCTGAAATAAAAGATTTTTATTTTATTTTATTTTTATTATTTTTATACTATGTAGTGATAACATCACAGACAGAGTTATTTTTTATTTATTTTCTATTAAGTAGGTATATTATTTAGGCGGCTGTATACACAGTCTTTACAACTCTTCCTAAAAGGCGCTCAAAGTTTATTGAACTTTTTTCGTATTTTTTTTTTATTAAAAATGGGATCGCTCTTGGCCAGCATCTAGCCAGGGGGCAAAGATGAGGCCGACGATGAAGCGAGCTCATCCAGAAGGTGCCTATTCACTCGTGCCTTAAAAAGGTCTAGGTTATATGAGCTCGGAAACACAAGCGCCGGTTGAGAATTCCAAACCTTAGAAGTGCGCATTATAAAAGATGATGCAAAGCGCTTGGTTCGAACGCTTATTTGATGTCGTAATTATAAAATGTATCTGTTTATTAGGTACCATAATATAGATCAAAAACAAACCAAGATCCTACTAACTACCTAAAGCTAACCTAAACTAAAGGCCTAAACTGTATGGGCATGGGTCGCCCAAGTCGCTGCCACTGCGCAGTTCCCATAAGTCTGGCCGCGTTGTCTCGCTGAATGGCAATGCCGATTCGCTGAGCGAGGAACGAGCCAGCCCTACGGTCACCTGAGGACCGGATAAGCAAATAACTTAATTTTTTTAAAGTTTAATTGCATCCGGTCCCCACGGACCCAGGGTCTCCACAGCAAACGTCGCAAATATGTAACTATCGCCGAGAGTTGCATACTTGCGGCGCTTTGCTGATTCAGCCACGGCGGCCGCTCCACCGACCCCTTTTTTTTGAACCTGACTGTGGCTTTATAGGCCGGACCCAATAAAGCGATAGGATTGCGCGGTTGGAGAGTAGCCTGGGGAAAATCCAGGGGAAAACCTCCGGCACGACCACGCGTGTGGTTTGGAACACTGGAATGCTCTAAGAGTTTGCGCTCCAGTGAGATTGGTTGAGCGGTTTCAACCGAAACTGAGGTGTGAGTGGAATCGAGCTACTGGGAGTTTTGTCGCTGGTTCACTAAACCTAGCCTAGCTGGCTGGGAGTTTTGTCGCTGGTTCACTAAACCACAGGCCCTCAAACACGTCGTACCCAAGTGGGACGGCGCTAAGGTGTCCATGCATGTGGTACCCCAGACTAACGGCCAGGGACATCTGCTTAGGGAACATACTCAAACTACGTGACCCGTTTAGGGGGGGGGGGGGGGGAGGGGGGTCGTCAAAGTACCACTCTTGGTCACCGGGGGGAGGGGGGTTTTGGGTATGTTCCCTTATTTGATGTCGTAATTATACATTAGGGTACTTGCTTGAGGCCAACTATTGCTATATTGAAATGCCGATGCTGTGTTGAAGAATTACATATGACGTCATTATACGTCAATAGCTATGCATAACTGCATATCAAGACGTCAGTTTGTTTTATTAATTAGAGGAAATAAGAGTTTGGTTTCTCTTCATATGCGTAGCTAATACACTTCTGATGTCCACATGTTATTTATTTAAAATCCACTTTTCCGTTTGCAACCTACTCAATTAGGTCTTATCTTATCTTGTCTAGATGAGGGCCCTTGCGGATGCACTTCGACCCATTGGGATCTTTTGTGCAATTGCCCCCTCCTTTATGTCTACTCCAAGCTGTTCTCAACCCTTTCCATGAACCGGATGATTGAGTTCAGCGGGAGTACCCTGAATTCCTTTGGCTCGGGGTAGCCGATTCCAAAGTCATTCATTCTCTGTCTGGCAAGGGCGTGACATTCACACAGTAGGTGTTCCATTGTCTCGTCATCCTCACCACACATTCTACATTAGGTAGATATATATGTTCAATTATCTCCTCTACCGAAAGGTTCTCCGGAAGAGATCGCTCTTCAGCGATAAGACCGCCTGTTGTTTACGATAAACAAGAGGCATAAACAGTTTACCTCTACTTTAAGTCTAATTATAATGGATTTGTATAGTATTGTAGGCATATTGTATACTAAGTTATTTAGAATGAAGGAAAAATTGAAAAATTTAGGCACCGAGCAGGATTGGGATTGGTAGATGTCGCTGTACGCCTCCCTTAAGGCGTTTGTATAAAAAGGACTAAGTTATTTTTTCACGAAATTAACCAAATTGTATTGTAACACTGCATTGGAAGCGAGCCTTCATATTATGTCCGATCTACACCAATGGGCCATGATGGAGCAGAACAAGGATGAAATTATGTGTTAAAGGGAGAAACTTTTATCTCATTCCATCGCACAGCTGCGTCCTTGTCCTGCGCAATATGCCCATTGTGTGCATCGGGCTTTAAAATTGGTTTGACTCTACTTATCCACCCCGTCCGCGCACGGCTTTCGCGCAGACGCGGCGCAGACGTTTTTTGTTGCGCGGGCGCAGACCGGTTCCGCGCGAGTCTGCAGCTGTAGCGGAGAGTAGACATTAAATAACACCAAAGTGGTATAATATTTTTTAATGTATAGTGTGTTTAATAGTAATATTATTTACTGTTGCTTAATATTGTGCTGGCATGAGTGTACAAATACACTTTTTGACTTGTAAAAGTGCTATTGCGGCTTACTAGCAGAATAAAGATTTTTTTTTTGTTTTATTGTTACTCACATATTTTAGTTTTATTTTAGTTTTAGTTTTGTATTTGGAATTACGGTTCTGAATTAAATTATTATTATGGCTGCAACTGTCTTGTCAGTCGTCTTCCACGCACGTACAATACGTTCTTCGAGTCTGTTGACCGTTTCAACCAAAGCAGAGCCTCTTTCAGGAGGAATATAATAATGCAGTTGCCCCATGTGTGAGATGCCGAGCCGCACAACACAACACAAACATGTCCGCACCCACATACACACGCACGAACGCACACAAACACACACACACATACACACACGCACACACACATACACACACACATACACACAGCGCAGTAAACATCAACCTCATGCCAAACTCAAACTCTTCAAATACTTGTGTCTATCACTTGGCTTAGTTTTTCAAAAATTATATAATGTCCTATTATTGATTCTTAACATTGCTACTGGATGTCATTTCACTAACTTTAGTTTCTGTTTTTCAAGTCGGAATACGTCTGACCGTAATGATTGGTTTTCTTTGTAATTGTTTAGCAAACAAAATGTAAATCCGTAATTGGCCAATGAAAAAGTAAGATGTAACCTTTTCTAAAAATGCTGTAATTTGTGCTGTGGATTTTATAACAATAAACAAATAAATAAATAAATTATTATTATTATTTTATTTCAGTTGATGAATAAATGGACCGCCATTTATTCATCAACTACAAGTAATTTTATAATAAAACATAACTAAATTAGATCCCCCCGATCGGAACCCTGGGGGAGGGTATCCATAAGGCTGGCTGCGTCCCCCGTTGGACGGCTATGCCAATTCGCTGGGCAAGGAACGAGCCAGCTCCACGGCCTTTGGAAACTTCAACTAGTAATTTTGAAATTTGTTCAAAAAGTTTGTAAGCCTTTGAGCTCCAGTGCTATTACCATGAGTTTACATGACCGTACTCGCTAGCGAGTGCGTAAAAAAATGTATTTATTTATATTAGGAGAACCAACAGCAGTACAAACAATGTAACAACATGCATATTAACAGCAGAGCCAATTACAGGATCTCACAGATAGCGCTAGAGTGTATATACTGAACTAAAGTGCGCACTCGTACACAATTACAAACGTTATTGGAACAAGTATGGGCAAAAGTACAGCGCCTCTGGCGGTTACGCAATGGAACTAAGAATCGGCATACTAAATCGTTTACGCAGTCGCTAGCGAGTACGGTCATGCAAACTCATGGTGAAGGCACAGGGCCCGAGGGTTTCGACAGCGAAAGGCACAAATATATTGACGACCGCTTTAGCCTAGGTGGTAGTGACCCTGCCTTCGAAGCTGGAGGTCCTGGGTTCGAATCCCGGTCAGGGCATTTATTTGTGTGATGAACACGTATATTTGTTCCTGAGTGTTGGATGTTTTCTATGTATTTAAGTATTTATATGTGATAATCCATATTGAAAGGGACCTTATGGCGGCCGGCACTTACGCCTTTATTACCGCTGTTCCAATACAATAGTAAATAGGTGCAAAGTAAGCGCCTGCCGCCATAAGGTCCCTTTCGATGTGGATTATCAAGAAAAGAGCGTATTCCCTTCTGAAAGGCCGGCAACGCATTTGCGACTCTGGTGTTACAGGTGTCTATGGGCGACGGTAATCGCTTACCATCAGGTGATCCGCTTGTTTGGCCCCTATAACATAAAAAAATGAAATCGCTGCAGCTTGTGCATTAGAGGTCACACAGCCGGCAAGTCGCGACGGGCAGCGATCACGACGGGTTGCCACACTGCCAACGCCAGGTTTCACCCGGCGTGACCACTTTATAATCGGCGTTCCTACTAAAAAAGTGGTCAGAAAACTACTATAAAATACCAAATGAATTTCATAATCTACTAGAAACTACTAGACGAACTAAATAAATAAAATAAATATTTTTTGGACAATCTTACACAAATCAACCTAGTCCCTAGTCCCAAACTAAACAAAGCTTGTACTATGGGTATGGGTGACGATATACATACTTATATAGATAAATAGATACTTAAATACATAGATAAGCAGGGATAAGCTCGCCTTTGTACATATATGTCAACTGTTCTTGTAATTTATGTTATGTTTTACTCATGTACAATAAAGAATTTTACATACATACACATCCAAGACTCAGGAACAAATATTCGTGTTCATCACACAAATACATGCCCTGACCGGAATTCGAACCCGGGACCTCCAGCTTCGAAGGCAGGGTCACTACCAACTAGGCTAAAGCGGTCGTCAAATCAAGCTTGATTGTGTTTAAATCGCAATTATTTGTGTATAAATCTTCTATATCGTAGTTCGGAACAAGCAATCGTCCTTTGCCAGAGAGTTAGTGAGTCTGAGAGGGAGAAAATGTCAGTAAAACACTCACTTCTGCATAGTGACAGCTTTGTGAAGACTTTTTTTTTTGAACCTAACTGTGGCTTCATAGGCCGGGCCCAATAAAGCGATAGGAGTGCGCGGTTGGAGAGTAGCCTGGGGAAAACCAGGGGAAAACCTCCGGCACGACCACGCGTGTGGTTTGGATCACTGGAATACTCTAAGAGTATGCGCTCCAGTGAGATTAGTTGAGCGGTTTCAACCGAATCTGAGGTGTGAGTGGAACCGAGCTACTGGGAGTTTTGTCGCTGGTTCACTAAACCTAGCCTAGCTGAGAAGAGTCCAGCAAGAAACTCAGCTAGGCCCGACCTGGATCGGACCGACTCTACCCGGTGTGCGGCGGTACCGGGACGAATAGGGACTATATGTGTCACTGATGTCGCGATCGCGCGGTGATGAAGACTTTCACCTCCCTAGCCTTATGCTGCAAAACTACAAGTCTACAATTCGACCCTAGGGATGTTGACAGCAAATAAGAAAATCAATATGTTCGTATTTTCTCGAAAAGACATTCAAATTCTTAATCAAATGGTAAAAAAATGAGTCAAAAAATAAAAAAATCACATAATTATATATCGTCAAAGTTTTAAGAGGGGGTGGGACATTATACTTTTTCATGACCAGTTTTTATTACAATAAAAACTGTGATATGTACTGAATGAGTGTACAAAAAAGGATTTCGATATAGTACCTGAACCTAATAAAAGGAACTTTTAGGTAAAAATACTTAAATATTAACATATTATTGTAAAATGTGGGTAACACAGTGGTAAAACCCATTTTTTCATACAAATGGTGAGACATCCAAGGACCACTGAGTTACTCGATTTATGGTAATTAGGTGTGGTTCGTTAATTACCAAAACTATCGGAAGTGATACTGCAATTAAACCTCTTTCTAGATAACAGTACAAAAATATAAAGTGAGGTCCAAGTATTTCATAATCTGCAATTAAATAAAAGTATCTGAAAATTATGTACATGAAAAAGTAGAATGGCCCGGGTATACTCTGTCCCTTCCTGGCAAAACCGCACCTTTGTATTGGAACGATTGTCATTTAATCTCCAAGAATATTGAATAATATCTATAATGGAAAATGATTTATTATATTAAACGAAACAGAAAGTATATTATTTCTGTGATGCAAATAATATTCATGCGCCATTAAAAGTTTGACGTCTTATGCAATGATATCACGTTAAGCCAGTGAGCGAAAGCGGCAGCTACACTTCTTCGTTCGCCGCATGCTGCATGCGGCGACCGCAAAAGTGTAAAGGACACGTTAGTCGGCCGCATTCGGCGATCGACAGCTGCCAACGCTTATAGGTAGGCGGACAGACTAATGTGAAGACGTTTGTTGGCTTAAGTAGTTTAAAATGAATTCGGCGATGCATTAGGTGAACGACGCAGTGTAATTGCAGCTTAAGATAGATTTACGACCGCTTTAGCCTAGTTGGTAGTGACTCTGCCTTCGAAGCTGGAGGTCCCGGGTTCGAATCCCGGTCAGGGAATTTATTTGTGTGATGAACATGAAATTTGTTCCTGAGTCTTGGATGTTTTCTATGTATTTAAGTATCTATATATCTATATAAGTATGTATATCGTCACTTGGTACCCATAGTACAAGCTTTGCTTAGTTTGGGACTAGTTTGATTTGTGTAGATTGTCCACAAATATTTATTCATATTTTTATTTAGATTTAGATGATTTTATATTTTTTAATTTCATAATATACAATTACAATACAAATTAAAGCTAGCTTAATCTATACGAATTTATATTATGATCGTCAATAATAAAATAAAATGTTATTCAATTTCATAAAATGTCAAACTAATGATTTTGAAATAAAATGAATGTATCAGTGTATGTGGTCGAAATTTGATAAATGTCATCTGAGAATTATTTAACAAAAATTTCATCACAAGTTAGTCAAATTAAAAACTAATAACTGTATATTTTACAATAAAATTCCTGAGCAAATCAGAATTGCTGGCACGGAAAGCTCTTTTACTCGTGGACTTAGAGCCCACTGCACGGGGAAAGCCTATTATTCTGTGAAAGGCTTCCTGGACGAATAACGATTGGTGAAAGAATGTATCATGATTGACATTAATTAACTAAATTATGTAATTCTAATATGAGATTGCAATTGTATGTTACACACATTAATTTATATTGTAAATTTATTTAAGTAATTTTATATTTGATACTGTTTTTGACAATGTATGATCGATACAATAAATGATATTCTATTCTATTCTATATAGAAAAACACGAAATAATAATAATTGAAAACACGATAGACTAGATCAATGAAATAATGCAAGTTCCCGACAGTTATCGACAACGTGTACATAAGTTTGAACCGTTTTTTAATCCCATTGTACAGAAACATCCCTTTCGCAAAAAAAAAGTCTTTTGTACTCGTTTCTGCGTTCTGGACGTAAAAAGGACCTTTTTGTACACGAACACGTCGGCACTTACGACTTTTACTAATACCATTTTGACTAATAGCAGCTGATTCGTAAAAAACGGACTGCAGTTTGTTAATGCAATTTTAGTGGTGAAGATGGTTCACAGTGAAATAGGCTTTGTCAGCGTTGAGATAAGTTTCAAAATTGACGAAAATTGTTTTTAGGTTCAATAAGTATGTTGCTTGCTTTAGTACCAACCTAAGCAGATGGTTTTAAAAATGAATGAATAACATTTATTTCAGATTACAATCCATATTTTTGTAAGTAGTTACACAGTATATTTTTGTACGTATAGACATCAATAATGGTAAAACTTTCCAACACTAGTCCAATCACACAACTATGTTCCAAAAGATAACCCCCTAATTTCTATCAATATACATTTTCTATGAGTAATTTTATACTCTTTTATTTTAATTTGTTTGATTCAATTGCTCAAGCTTCGAGTTTATTCTAATAATAGTCTTACGTTAATCCGTAATGTTCGAGTTCATTTGGACCATAGTTGGGTGGACCTGGATATAGTTGGGTACTTTTACGGTACAGTAATAGCTTAACTCTATAAACTAAAATAAAATAAAACCAAATATCACTACATAGTATAAAACAAAGTCGCTTTCTCTGTCCCTATATCCCTATGTCCCTTGCTTAAATTTTTAAAACTACGCAACGGATTTTGATGCGGTTTTTTTTAATAGGTAGAGTGATTGAAGAGGAAGGTTTATATGTATAATAACATTAATTAGTTCACCGGTAGGCGGGTCGCTAGTTTACAAATAAAAAGAAGGCTGGCGGCATTGCCTCGCTGGATTGCCATCGCAAGCCGTTGGGCGAGACCGGCGCCAGCCCTCTGGTCCCCAGTTGCCTCCACGAGCCGCTTCGCCAGCTCCCCATATACTGCATGAGCATCGGCCCCCACAGGTCAGGCGTTTCAACCCCAAACGGCACAAACGTACAGCCAGTATCAATGGCTGCATATTTCAATGAATTACATATGTACCAAAGTTTAGGTCTGGTAAGGTCGCGGGAGTCCGCTGGATGCGGGTGGCGCAGGACCGGTCATTATGGCGCTCTTGATGGCTGAGATACGCGTCATACTCGTGATCGGGTGCTGTTTGTGGAGTCCGGTCTGTTCATGCTTGTTAGGACATAGTGACTACGTTAATACTAGTGTTTTATAGGGGATTGACGAGAGACATCATCCTGTTGTGGATTCGTTTTTATTATCAGTGACTTAGAGACCATATACATCTCTAACAATATTAAATTAATTTTAGTTTTGACGCTCAGAGACCATGTACATCTCTGGGATATTATGTTAATTTCATTATACTCCTAGTTTAATCTTGAGACCTTATACATCTCTAACTTTACTGATGTTGTAATATTTGTAATAGATAACTTTGTAAGTTTATCTTCACTGTATGACATTAATTTTGTTATAATTGTAAACTCAAAATTATTATTCCTTCTTGAACTGTAAATTAATATTTTGACATGAAAAATGTATTACTTATTATAGTCAGACTTTCTTATATTGTAAATTAGTATTTTGACATTTAAAAGTGCCCTTGTGGCCTATTTGCAGAATAAATGTTTGTATTTGTATTTGTATTTGGAGTCCTCTGGATGCGGGTGGCACAGGACCGGTTATTATGACACTCTTTTGGCCAGCAGTGGACGTCTTTCGGGTGGATTATTCGCTAGTAGTTATGAGAAATAATAACAAGACTCATATATATTTTTCTCTTTTTTTTGTATGATTTTAACGGACTAGACTGCGAATTAGACTCATAGGCTGTGGCAGAATAACAGCGTTGCAGTTTGCACGGCAAATAGCAACACATGCTGAGTCTCAGCCTTTTCTTTATGGCACACATTGCTGGACTCATTGTGCACCTTCACTCACTGTGTATCTTACACTTATTTATTAAGACCGGTTGTGTGCTTTATTGAATAAATGGTTTTTTTTTCTTTCTTCTTTTCTTTCTGATATGATGATGATGATGAAAGTTTGGGTAAAATTACAAATTTTAAAAGTTTAGGTCGTTACTTATAAACAAAATATAGGAAAACGCTTGAAATATAACAAACTTCCTGAAAATGTTTATTTGAAAGATTTAAAAAAGGACGCAATTTGATAGGAAATTGTGACGTCATTATCATTATTCGTATTATTCTACAAGATTCAAACTAACCCTTATTTACAGCGCTCGACAACTGTACAACTTTTTTTTTTGAACCTGACTGTGGCTTTATATGCCGGGCCCAATAAAGCGATAGGAGTGCGCGGTTGGAGAGTAGCCTGGGGACAATCCAGGGGAAAACCTCCAGTAAAAGGCTTGTCGACGCAACTGGTGACCGAAGAGCTGGCAGCTTCCTCGCGCCACGTTTAAGTATAGCCATACAGCGAGGGAATGCTGCCAGCGTCTTTGGTACGATGCCACGGGGGCCCTTTTTAGATATAATTTAATTAATTTTAATTTTAGTTTAGTTTTTGTTTTATTAGGTTACTAGCGACCCGCCCGACTTCGCAAGGGTGCATTATTTAATGGATGTTATTATACATATAAACCTTCTTCATCAATCACTCTATCTATTAAAAAAAACCGAATCAAAATCCGTTGCGTAGTTTTAAAGATTTAAGCATACATAGGGATATAGGGACAGAGAAAGCGACTTTGTTTTATACTATGTAGTGATTTATAACTTTATTATAAGACCTATTGTACGTACCTATGTTTATTCTAGTTCAGATACATACCAATAAAGGTAAGCTCATTTTTGAATGACGTTCCACAAAAAGTAACTACTTAAAAAAAAAACTATCTATCAGTAAAACACCATGTACCTCCTTCACTAG
Source organism: Epiblema foenella (assembly GCA_963556455.1). Taxonomy (NCBI): domain Eukaryota; kingdom Metazoa; phylum Arthropoda; class Insecta; order Lepidoptera; family Tortricidae; genus Epiblema; species Epiblema foenella. Next base: position 9,704,503 of record OY747122.1, on the reverse strand, counting down.
CAAGGATGTAAAGTATAAGAGGTTGGAATGCTTCACGTTGATTTAATCATCATCATCATATCAGCCGAAAGAAGAGTAACTCTATAGAGTCTGATAGAATCTTTATATTAAAAAAATGTATCAGTGTGATGAGTAATGCCTGGATGAATGATAGTTGTGTCCCACTATTAAAAAAAATAAACGTTTTGCCACTGCCATCCCTCCGCCTTGCAGAAGACCACAGCCATAATAACATTATCACTACATAGTATAAAACAAAGTCGCTTTCTCTGTCCCTATATCCCTATATCTCTATGTATGCTTAAATCTTTAAAACTACGCAACGGATTTTGATGCGGTTTTTTTAAATAGATCGAGTGATTGAAGAGGAAGGTTTATATGTATAATAACATCCAATAAATAGTGCACCCGTGCGAAGCCGGGGTGGGTCGCTAGTGACTTATATAATTGAATAAATAAATAATTAAATAAAAAAGTTCGTATCGTGCCGTCCCTTTCACTCTCGTGTTATACACTCTATGAGTGACAGGGACGGTATGATACGAAGTTTGGGTTTTGAAGTTCGGAGTAGGCCCACAGGAGTATAGTAGTCTAAACTACAATAATTATGGTACGGAACCCAGTATCACAAAATTCCGACACCCTTACAAAACTTTAATCTTTTTTACACCGTTACGCCGTTAACATAGATTTTATTGATTTTTTGCTATTGATTTGAGATCTATTGTTAAACCGGATTATACAGGGTTAGATCGCAAAGGGTGGAAGCTAATTTAGAAAAAAAAAACTATTGTTGTATGAAAGTTACGCCCTGTTGCGAATAAAATGTTCAATTGACAACTATTGATGAAAAACACATTAAAAAACCGGCCAAGTGCGAGTCGGACTCACGCACGAAGGGTTCCGCAGATATAGACATTATATATTGGTAATAACACATAATAATCTGTCGCCAATTCGTTAATATGAAATAGAATTAACATCGTTTACACCAACCACCATTATCTATGAAAATTGCACAAAAAATATCACGTTTGTTGTATTTGAACCCCCTTAAATATTTATTTTATTCTGTTTTTTAGTATTTATTGTTATGGCAACAGAAATACATCGTCTGTAACAATTTCAACTGTCTAACTATCACGCTTTTTGAGATACAGACTGGTGACAGACGGACGGACGAACGGATAGCGAAGTCTAAGGCCGGGTTTTATAAAGATCCGTTAGACCTTATCTCGATTTGTTATGTCAAAAAATGTACTGAGTTACTGAAATTTAATCTGACATTTGGTCTAACGGACCTTTATAAAATCCGCCCTTAGTAATATAGGGTCCCGTTTGACCCTTTGGGTAAGGAAACTTAATAAAAGGAATCACGGAATTATTACCACTAAGTCTCTTATTTGGGAATATTACCCAAAGTTCCCAAATTGCTATAGTATCTACAACTTTAATAAAAGGTTTATTTTATTGAGTTATCGAAAGCAAAACTTTTGATTTTTTTTTTGTTTACTTTTCACATTGTTCGCATTACATTGTTAAAAGTATAGCTGGGTTATTCTACCTTTTCATGACCAGTTTTCTATTACAAAAAAAATCTATGATATGTATTGAATTAGTGTACAAAAATAGGATTTCTAAATAGTACCTGAACCTAATAAAAGGACTTTGTAGATATAAATACTTAAATATTAACATATTGCTGTAACAGGTGGGTAACACGGTGGTAAAAACTATTTTTTCATACAAATGGTGAGACATCCAAGGACCACTGAGTTACTCGATTTATGGATATTAGCTGTGGTTCGTTATATACGAAAACTATCGGAAGTGATACTGCAATTAAACCTCTTTATAAAATAACAATACAAAAATATGAAGTGAGGGCCAAGTATTCCAAAATCTGCATTAAAAATAGTGTCTGAAAATTATGTACACAAAGTAGAATGGGGGAGCTATAAAAATACATGGAAAAGTCGGTATGAGCACAGCCTTAAGTTGGTTTTAAGTCCACCCGTGGTCAGTAAATTGGTTACACTAAATAATGATTTTTAAATTAAATTAAATACTATTACAATGTACTTAACTTTTGAATGAATAATACTTTTGTCATAAGTTGAGTCCATGATCATAACAATTTTTTGACGACCGCTTTAGCCTAGTTGGTAGTGACCCTGCCTTCGAAGCTGGAGGTCCCGGGTTCGAATAACGGTCGGGGCATTTATTTGTGTGACGAACACGAATATTTGTTCCTGAGTCTTGGATGTTTTCTATGTATATAAGTATATATTTATATATATAAGTATGTACATCGTCACTTAGTACCCATAGTACAAGCTTTGCTTACTTTGGGACTAGGTTGATTTGTGTAAGATTGTCCACAAATATTTATTTTATTTTATTTAAAATTTGTAAGGTTTCTTACCACCACACAGACCAAGGTCCACTCCACGCGGTATTCATCGATTTTTGACGAGTTTTGAGTTGATATAGCTCCATCAAAAGTATAGATATATTTATAGCACAAACGGTTATCGGTTCTTCAATCCTTGATCTACATTGGCAAGAGCCAAATTCTGAAAAAACTGTCTACTTATTTTTTTTATGATTTATTGAAAACTTAGCGACCCGCCCCGGCTTCACACGGATGCAGTATTTAATGAATGTTATTATACATATAAACCTTCCTCTTCAATCACTCTATCTATTAAAAAAACCGCATCAAAATCTGTTGCGTAGTTTTAAAGATTTAAGCATACATAGGCATATAGGGACAGAGAAAGCGACTTTGTTTTGTACTATGTAGTGATGGTACAAAAAAGCGCTATTTTCGATACTAGTATGTTGTTTATGCACTCATATATATGAAATGTACGTGTAACTGCTCCTTATTGACGTCTCTAACAACGCAAGAGAAATTATTAATTTTAACTCATCTTCATAAAAGTTCAGGGATCGGATACCTAGAAAAATACCGGTATTATTACGGTCACCGGTTCATTATTTCGTTTTTAATGGGACAATCTAATAATACGACGTTGTTAATAAAGAGCAAAAAATAATCCAAAATATTGGGCTAATTCAGGATTTTTTAAAAATACCGGTATCGGTCCATGTAAAAGTTACGTTCAAAAAACTGGTTTTTTGGTCTAAAATCATAATAAAATATTGTGAGATATATATATATCACTAAGCGTCAACATGAAAATAATAACAATTTTAGGCCAAAAAACCAGTTTTTTGGCCTAAAATTGTCAGAGTTTGATGCGATATTGAAGTAAATATGGTAAACTATTTCGGTAAACCTCGTTGTTCTTAATAACATAATCTACTATACAAGTATGTAGTGTTGTGTTCCTGGAGGTGAGCAAGGTTGCCAGAGCTCCCTACGATGCACTGTGTTGAGAGCGAGGGACCTAAATTTGTCCCTTCTGCTGTCAACACAGTGAAAAAAAACGTAATTTCAACCTGTCACAGCCGTTAAAACCTCATTTGCTCGTCTTTTCGCAATATTTTTATACCCAAGGATCTACAGCCGATTAGTTAGCAAATACAGATTTCAAAAACACTCAGTCGCTGAGGTTTAACCTATTGTCAAAACATATGATGCTCTTATCTTTTACCGACACTGAAAATCTTATAAAGATACAATATTGATACTCATTCTTATTAGTGAACCAGCGACAAAACTCCCAGTAGATCGATTCCACTCACACCTCAGATTCGGTTGAAACTGCTCTACCAATCTCACTGGAGCGCAAACTCTTAGAGTATTCCAGTGTTCCAAACCACACGCGTGGTCGTGCCGGAGGTTTTCCCCTGGATTTTCCCCAGGCTACTCTCCAACCGCGCACTCCTATCGCTTTATTGGGCCCGGCCTATAAAGCCACAGTCAGGTTCAAAAAAAAACTCATTCTTGCATACTGCACACACGCACACACACACACTCACACACGCACACGCACACACACACTATTATTATTATGTTTCAGGCAAGTCACCTGTCTGTTTTAAAACTAAGTTTAAAGAATAGCACTTAGTTTTTGAAAAAAAAATTATATTCTATTGTCTACTCCTATTGTTGCCAGTGTAGTCGTCAATATAAATTATGGTAACCGTTGTATGTATCTCCCCCACGGGACAGGCAATGCCTAGTGTGGTGGTCAGTACTAATGTTATTGATTATGTATGCTTATTGGTGAAATAAAATATTTGTATTTGTATTTTGTATTGTACTACGGAGAGAGTGCTCAGGAGCTCCATGAGCTCATACCGCCTTCCCCTTCTTCCATCGGACATCCAGACGTACGGCTGGATACCATCCTTACTTGGCCGAAATTCCTCTTATTCGAACCAAGCGCTTTGCATCATCTTTTATAATGCGCACTTCTAAGTTTTGGAATTCTCTGACGGCGTTTGTGTTTCCGAGCTCATATAACCTAGACCTTTTTAAGGTACGAGTGAATACGCACCTTCTGGGTGAGCTCGCTTCATCGTCGGCCTCATCTTTGCCCCCTGGCTAGATGCTGGCCAATAGCGATCCCATTTTTAATAAAAAAAAAAACTCAAATTTCATAAAGGGTCGGCGACGCGTACGTGACTCCTTTGGAGTTGCGGGGGTCTGTAGGATGCGGTGGCTTACCATCAGTACCGTACGCTTGTTTACCACCGGCGTTGTATAAAAAAATACGATAAGCCATCGAAGGTCACTGGGAGCTAGCAGCCCCATAATTGGAATGTGCCCCACCATTATATTCCCGTTACTTTGACAAACTGTTTTTCACTCGACGCTTGTGAGGAAAATATTAATTATAAATTATTATAATTTAGTCAATCATGTTTGCGGTCCAGACTGTTGATAATTGTTAGGAGTCATCGTTCGTTTGTTCCTGTTATTGTCATCGGTTATTCGCTACGAGACGGCACATTCGTAACCAAATGTCGCCAAAAAAAAAAATAAAAAAAATATTAGAGGACAATCTTACACAAATCGAACTAGCCCCACAGTAAGCTCAAGAAGGCTTGTGTTATGGGTACCAGACGACGATATATTTAATAGATATAAATACTTAAATACATAGAAAACATCCAAGACTCAGAAACAAATATTTATGCTCATCACACAAATATTTGCCCTGACCGGGATTCGAACCCAGGACCGTCAGCTTCACAGGCAGGTGTACTACCCACTAGGTTAAACCGGTCGTCAAAAGGCAGGATTTCACGAAAGGTTAGATAGAGCTCAGTATGACACCTCGCCGAATTACTTACTCCTGCGGGGTATCACGTAACTTTTGTACTACCGTTAGGTCAATTTTAATGTCAAATTCTCATTGTCAGCTCATAAATTTATGCTTCAAAATTGACAACAAAACCTACCCTACCGTTAGTAGATAAAATTACGTGATTCGCCTGCGGCTCTTCTCTAAGTTCCGATCCGGTGGTAGTCAAGATCAAAAATTAAAATCAAATCATTTATTCAGCAAATAGGTCTCAGGGGCACTTTTACACGTCAAAATCTATTTATATCAAATAAAAATAATACAATAATCAAAGTATCATTAATTAAATGTGTACATGTCAAAAATAAGACTAGAAACTAAAAACAATCCAGATTTGTTAGAGATGTATAAGATGTTTCAAGATAAAAGGTAATAAGGTAGGTACACCACACCAATCATAATAAAATATTGTGAGATATATCACTAAGAGTCAACATGAAAATAATAAAATCTAAAATCTAAAAAGAAATATCCTCAGAGATGTACAAGGTCTCCGAGAGTCAGTGTAAAACAGGGTTCGAAACTATCAAGATAATTATGGTCTTTGATAATTATCGGATAATTATCCCTCTTATGGGTAGGGTCGTATACGTTATTTTATCAGTTAAATTTATTTTCCTATGTATGATATGACCTGTAAAATGTATTTTTACCAATAAAGACTGTACTCTGTACTAATGTATAAAAGATTATGGTGTTTTAGGCTGCAAAATAAATATTTGCTGTACAATATTTTACTAGTTTTTTATTAATCATTAAAATATAATCAATTAATCATGACAACATCATTAAAACACATATACAGAGCGCAATTATTAACGTTCGAATTCACGCACGTATTTTTTTAAGACTCATGCCGAATTTACAATTTTAGGTTATTATCAAATCCATAATTATCAAAGCATAAAAATCACGATAATTATCCTTTCGAACCCTGTATTTATCTATATAATACATACGTATATCGTCGCCTAGTACCCATAGTACAAGCTTTGCTTAGTTTGGGACCAGGTTGATTTGTGTAAGATTGTCTACAAATACGTATTTATTTATTTTATTATTTTATTAAATAATTATAAGTCTTCAAAGTTTTAAGAGGAGGCATACTCTTTCCTTTTTCCGCTAAACTCACGTTTTTCGCTATTTCATTAAGAATTTTATCCTTTTTCGAGAAAATTACAACTTATTTATTTTCTTATTTGGTGTCAATATCCCTTATTCTTTCTTCTGGTATTTCTTTTGCGTTGAACTGTACTTATGACGTATAGTCAGGCCAATGCGGTGTCACAGTCATGGCCGAAGTTCAATGACATGTAGGGTAGGGTTCGCTATTTTATTGCTCTATAAATGGCTCGCGTGACGTATATTCTAGGTTTGATGATATATGAACGCTGTAATGCAATGTGTCTGCCTACTATAGGTTCTCCTATTAGCAGGGTTCGAAATTATCAAGATAATTATCGTGATAATTATCTGATAATTATCCCTCTTATGGGTAGGGTAGTATACGTTATTTTATTAGTTAAATTTATTTTCCTATATATGATATGACCTGTAAAATGTATTTTTACCAATAAAGACTGTACTCTGTACTAATATATAAAAGATTATGGTGTTTTAGGCTACATAATAAATAGTTGCTATAAAATATTTTACTAGTTTTTAATTAACCATTAAAATATAATCAATTAATCATTACATTATTAAAACACATATACAGAGCGCAATTATTAACGTTCGAATTCACGCACGTATTTTTTTAAGACTCATGCCGAATTTACAATTTTAGGTTATTATCAAATCGATAATTATCAAAGCATAAAAATCACGATAATTATCATTGATAATTATCCTTTCGAACCCTGCCTATTAGCTTGACACATTATTGCATAACAGCATCCATATATCAGGCGGGGACGTCCGCGATCGCGACAACACAGACAAATCGTCCCTATTCGTCCCGGTACCGCCGCATACCGGGTAGTCAGTCCGACCCAGATCGGGCCTAGCTGAGTTTCTTGCTGGACTCTTTTCAGCTAGGCTAGGTTTACTGAACCAGCTACAAAACCCAGTAGCTCGATTCCACCTCAGATTTGGTTGAAGCCGCTCAACCAATCTCACTGGAGCGCAAACTCTTAGAGTATTCCAGTGTTCCAAACCACACGCGTGCTCGTGTCGGAGTTGGATTGTCCCCAGGCTACTCTCCAACCGCGCACTCCTATCGCTTTATTGGGCCCGGCCTGTAAAGCCACAGTCAGGTTCAAAAAAACTGGTGACCGAAGAGCTGGCAGCTTCCTCGCTGAACGTATTAGTATTGCAATACAGGAAATGCTGCCAGCATCTTCGGTACCATGCAACGGGGCCCAATTTTATGTATGTATGTAAATACTTTATTGTACACAAGACAAGTAAAATAAACTATACAGAAAAAAAAAACAGATCAATCATGTACAAAGGCGAACTTATCCCTGTAAGGGATCTCTTCCAGTTAACCTTTGAGCAATTGAGTGAAGAATAGGGACTAAACTGTAGACAAACCAACACGTGTACAAAGATGTATTTATATAAATATTCTAGATATACAACTACACATCCAATTTTCTAGATATATTTCGCCTAGAACCTCACCAAAGATCACCAAGGGGGAGGTAGTCTAAAAGTGGCCCAAAAAACCGTGATTTCTAGATAAGCCCATACCTAAAACTATCAATCTCTCTATACAATCAGATTTTAACACCACATACAATGGATGTTTGATACAAGGATCGGATACCGGTATTTTCTCCATAGAAAAATACCGGTATTATTACGGTCACCGGTTCATTATTTCGTTTTTAATGGGACAATCTAATAATACGACGTTGTTACCTAAATACATGATTTAGCCCTACGTAAAGAGCAAAAAATAATCCAAAATATTGGGCTAATTCAGGGTTTTTCAAAACCCCTGGTTTGATACAACCTAGTCTGTTACATTGTCTAGAACACAGACAGGACGGACTAACACCTCAGATTCGGTTGAAACCGCTCAACCAATCTCACTGGAGCGCAAACTCTTAGAGTATTCCAGTGTTCCAACCACACGCGTGGTCGTGTCGGAGGTTTTCCCCAGGCTACACTCCTATCGCTATATTGGGCCCGGCCTATAAAGCCAGTCAGGTTAAAAAAACACACAGAACGGCACCGTACCCACAAGACTAAAGGTAATAAGTCCATACAGTTTCCATAGAAACTTCCTTTTTGCTTAAAGCTGGGCGCGGCTCTGCGTCGGATTTAACAGACCGTGGCTCAATACCGATTGTGTTCATTATTTAACCGACTTCTAAACTCAATAGGACGTCCACTTTAGCCTAGTTCTTCCTAGTGTGCAAAAAATTAAATAACGAAGTTATCCGAAGGGCACTTGTGTCAGCGAACGTCCCTTGTATGTTGGAGCCCCCTGGACTAAGCCGCTCGGATGGTAAGAGGCCAGATGGTCTAACCCTAGTGCCTTGGAAAAAAGGAAAGTGCCTTCTCTGGGACGCTACTTGCGTCAGTACTTTTGCTACATCGCATATCGGCCGTACCATCCGGGTGGCTGGTGCAGCGGCCGAGCTGGCGGCTTCGCGAAAAAGGGAAAAATACTCATGTCTGGGGGGTTACTTATTCGTCCGCAGAGTCGTTGGTGCGCAGAGGCCAAAACTTTCATTAGTGAGGTAGGGAGACGCATGCGGAACAGGGGCCTTGACCCCCGCTCCGGGTCATTCTTGATGCAACGGTTGTCCATTGCAGTCCAACGCGGCAACGCTGCAAGCGTTTTGGGCACCTTTGCACCAGGAATGACTCGGGGTGGGTTATTCGATTAGAATAGGTTAAGTTTCGTTTTTAATTATTTGTTGTATTTATATTTGATTTATTTGTGATTAAAAACTTTACTTTACGTTAATACATACTCATATGCATTATATAATTTGCGGAAAGTTGTGAGCCAATCAGCTGTTCTGACTGCCTATCAAGCTTATGTGACATCCACGCTGAGATACGGGGTTATATTCTGGGGTAATTGTACTGATAGCGAATTAGTATTTAGAGCTCAAAAAAGTGCGTGCGATCAGCGTGTGGTATGCAAACTATGCATTCATGTAAGCCTCAATTTATAAAGTTGAAGATATTAACTTTACCGTGTCTTTACATATACGAGGTCGCGTTCTATGTAAAACACAATATGGGACTATTTTCTAGATTTAATAGCCATCGCCAAAAACATAAAATAAATCATTTATCATGTAGAACAGCGTTACTATCAAAAAGCATTTTGGCATCAAAAATTTATAATAAGTTACCGCTAAATATATTGAATTTAAATGATATGAGACAGTTTAAAATTAAATTACATGAATTTTTAATAACGAAAGCATACTACTCTGTAAATGAATTTCTATCGCAATCCTTTTAATATCTTGACATTTTAAATCAATCATTCATATTCGTAACTAATTGACAATTTAAACTTATTTTCAATTGTAATTAATTTTGTATTCTAATTTATTTTTGAATTTTAATTTATGTTGAATTATGTGTTTGGATTTTATGTTATTTTGAACTTTAATTTGGATTTATTTTGAATTTTTTTGATATGCATGCTGCTTGCTAATTTGTAGCTATTTGTGTGCCATGTGGCGAAACATAGTGACTCTATATCTAAGAATAAGACCTACATACTTGTAATGAATACCTATGTTTGACAAATAAATAATTTGAATTTGAATTTGAATTCGAAGCTGGTGGTTGCGGAATCAGGGCGTCTATCTATTTGCGTGATGAGCAAAGAATATTTAAAAAATGGTCTCGCCGGAAGACCAGCGTAGACTCCTGAGCCAGCATTATGTGAGGGCCTACTCCGAACGTAACGTCCCTTTCACTCTCGTGTTATACACTATATGAGTGAAAGGAACGGCACGATACGGAGTTCGGATTTCCCAGTTCGGAGGCCCTCTGAAGCGAGACCATTTCTTGACAAACTAAACAGCTTAGTATTTTTTTTTACTAGCAACGCCCTGCGGTGTTACCCGCGGATAAAGGTAGCCTATGTCCTATTCTGATGTCTAAGCTACAATACTGGAAAGTTTCATAGAGATCCGTTCAGTAGTTTTTGAGATTAAGCGGAACGTACATCCATCCGCACAAACTTTCACGTTTATAATATTACTAGCAGCGCCCTGCGGTGTTACCCGCGGATAAAAGGTAGCCTATGTCCTATTCTGATGTCTAAGCTACAATACTGGAAAGTTTCATAGAGATCCGTTCAGTGGTTTTTGAGATTAAGCGGAACGTACATCCATCCGCACAAACTTTCACGTTTATAATATTATTAGGATTCGACGCCGGTGGTAAAGCTTACGGTCCCGATGGTGAGCGGCCACCGCAGCCTATAGACGCCCGCAACTCCAAAGGAGTCACGCGTTGCCGTCCCTTTATAAAATTTGAGCATGCGCTGTGTTGGCAGCAGAAGGGACAAATTTAGGTCTCTCGCTCTCAACACAGCATCCTCGGGAGCTCTGGCAACCTTGCTCACCTCCAGGAACACAACACTACATACTTGTATAGTAGATAATGTTATTATGGCTGTGGTCTTCTGCAAGGCGGAGGTACTTCCCCAGTTGGGCTGCTCCAAATTCGAGCAAGATGACATTTTGCTGTGTACCTCTCTTATAATGACATAGTCTTTAAGTTTTGAAATGATTTCTTTATTTTTGAAGTGATAATTTTTGCTATGATTAAGTGTCCCTAAACGGTGGCTACTAGGCATGTGAAAAAAATCATGGTAGGAGTATATACGATGAATCTAAAAGGAAACTATCACAGCTAAGTAGACATTACCGTAAAGGGCAAGAATGTGTAGTGTACGACGACCGGTTTAGCCTAGTGGGTAGTGCACCTGCCTGTGAAGCTGACGGTCCTAGGTTCGAATCCCGGTCAGGGCAAATATTTGTGTGATGAGCATGAATAGGTATATTTGTTTCTGAGTCTTGGATGTTTTCTATGTATTTATATCTATTAAATATATCGTCGTCTAGTACCAATAACACAAGCCTTCTTGAGCTTACTGTGGGGCTAGTTCGATTTGTGTAAGATTGTCCTCTAATATTTATTTATTATTTATACCCTACACTGTGCGTGGCCCGACACGCACTTGGCCGGTTTTTTAAATCTGTATGCGTATGAAAAAATAGCTAAAATAAATTAGAGATTAATGTTTTTCCGAGTATTCTCGTAAGCTTTTTTATTCGTAATGTAAAAAAAATCTAGCTTTGTTTAATACCCTGATGGCCAAGATAGATTGTACTATAACGGTCGTGAAGTGGTAACTCACGGTAACATACGAGAATTTAGCAGCTGTATCTACAATGCAATTAAGACCATAGCCGTGTGCAGATATTTGTGGACGCCTCGTCCGCTCAGACGACCGCTTTAGCCTAGTTGCTAGTAACCCTGCCTTCGAAGCTGGAGGTCCCGGATTCGAATCCCGGTCAGGGCATTTATTTGTGTGATGAACACGAATATTTGTTCCTGAGTCTTGGATGTTTTCTATGTATTTAAGTATATATTTCTCTATATAAGTATGTATATCGTCGCCTAGTACCCATAGTATAAGCTTTGCTTAGTTTGGGACAGGGACCGATACCGGTATTTTTAAAAACCCTGAATTAGCCCAATATTTTGGATTATTTTTTGCTCTTTACGTAGGGCTGATGTATTTAGGTAACAACGTCGTATTATTAGGTTGTCCCATTAAAAACGAAATAATGAACCGGTGACCGTAATAATACCGGTATTTTTCTATGGAGAAAATACCTGTATCCGATCCCTGGAATTAAGGTAACACACGTGAGATTTGTAAATTAACTTTTTCAAAAAAATCGTAATTACCTACATACAGGAAATTTTAAATAACTTCAGTTACATTTATATATGTATAAAACATTCTATTAATCAGACATGTCTTTATAATTAAGTTATTGTAAAACTGAAATACATGAAATATAATTATTTGGGTCATTCTACTTTTTCATGACCAGTTTTCTATTTCAAAAAAAAATCTATGATATGTATTGAATTAGTGTACAAAAATAGGATTTCGAAATAGTAACGTAATAAATGGAATTTATAGGTAAAAATACTTCAATATTAACATATTGCTGTAAAAGGTGAGTAACACAGTGGTAAAAACCATTTTTTCATACAAATGGTGAGACATCCAAGGACCACTGTTACTCGATTTATGGATATTAGCTGTGGTTCGTTAATTACCAAAACTATCGGAAGTGATACTGCAATTAAACCTCTTTCTAAATAACAATACAAAAATACGGAATGAGGGCCAAGTATTTCAAAATCTGTATTTGAAAAAAGTGTCTGAAAATTATGTCCATGAAAAAGTAGAATGGCCCATTTAACTGAGAGGGACATATATATTTTTTTCAATTGAACATTTTTTTGGGCCCACCCTATTAGATAAGTTCTTGTCAGTTTTGGCCACTGATTAAAGATATGGACGTAGTAAATAACGAAAAAAATAAATACCTTTCAAAACTAACAGCAAACACAGACAACACGTTCAACTTTCACAGATCACTGCACAATTGAAAGAGAATATTACGATAGAGGTTATTTTTGGCGGGAAATTTGACAGCAACCAACGTGCTCCCCCATCGAACGTTTTAGCGGTACTGATTCATAATTCAGAATCGAGACGAGACCCCAGTGTTGCCAGATGCCGAAACACAAAAAGCAGCAGGCGAATCACGTAACTTTATGTACTAATGGTAGATAGATTTTACTGTCAATTTTGAAGTATAAATGTATGAGGTGACAATTAAAATTTGACATTAAAATCTACCTAACGGTAGTAAAAAAGTTACGTGATTACCCCGCAGGAGGCGCTCTTTAAAAAAGCGTATTTCTGAATGAAAACGCGGAATATATTATCTGTTAATAATTTTCTTTATTTTTATGTTCCAATGAAAGAAATGTGCTCTACGCCGTTAAATCACTACATAGTATAAAACAAAGTCGCTTTCTCTGTCCCTATATCCTTATGTATGCTTAAATCTTTAAAACTACGCAACGGATCTTGATGCGGTTTTTTTAATAGATACAGTGATTGAAGACGAAGGTTTATACAATAACATCCATTAAATAGTGCACCCGTGCGAAGCCGGGGCGGGTCGCTAGTACACTATAAGTTATAAATGTTACTTGCAGTCATCCTAGCTAGTCTAATAGTTCGATATTTTGAATTGCCTTGCCTTTTTCACTGAGCAAATGCTAAAAAAGCGGATCCGCGTTGGCTTAACGCGGATAGAGTCTGGCCAATGAAAGATGAGACTGAGATTTATTTCAAACTTTTTAAATGGCAACTATAATATCTACGTCAAATGTGTCAAACGTCGCTTAATTGCCGTGTCAATGGAGACAAACATTACTTGATTCTTTACGGATCAGAAACAGGATACAGCAAATCGGATCATAGTACATTATTCCTCATGAATTGCTACTTCCATTACAGACTCAGAATATTTAAATATTAGAATAGTTTTTGGTAATGTTATCGCATGGTATGTAGGTAATGAACTATTTAGTGCAAACGTTTTATTTTGTTGCCCAAGTGTCAGTATTGTTTTGTCACATCCATTATACAAAGTGTTGCATCACGTGGATTTTTTAAAATTGCCGCTTTTTTCCAGCCTCATCTCATCTCTCATTAGCCAGACTCACGGACAGTGGCAAAAACGCGGAGAAAAAAAGCGGTGTATCTGGCAACACTACGAGACCGATGCCTGCCAGACACAGTAATGATCTGTTTAATCGAATTTATACTTTAATTACATCGGCTTCAGGTCGCTATTTATATGCAATTACTGACGACCGGTTTAACCTAGTGGTTAGTGACCCAGGTCCTAGGTTCGAATACCGGTCAGGTCATTATTTGTGTGATGAGAATGAATATATGTTTCTGAGCATGATACAGTAATATACTGCGTCAGGTATGGCAGCCCGGTACATCGGTTAGTAGTGTTTTTATTTTATTAAATCATACTTTATGGTGTATTTGTCAAATAATTAGTAAGTGATAATATAATATTTTATGTCCACTTTGTTACTTTAGGGCATGTATTTGTGTGATGAACACGAATATTTGTTCTTGAGTCTTGGATGTTTTCTATGTATTTAAGTATCTATGTATCTATATAAGTATGTATATCGTCACTTGGTGCTCATAGTACAAGCTTTGCTTAGTTTGGGACTAGGTTGATTTGTGTAAGATTGTCAAAAAATATTTATTTATATTTTATTTATTTTAGAGTATTTACATGAAAACGGCGGTGGAATACCTATCATAGAACACTAGATTCCTTTTCTTTTTATGATATATTATTTTATATATATTGTATTATTTAACGTAATAAAGTCCCTGAGTATGTACATGTATTTCCTTTCTCACAAACGTAAATGTCAAAGTGACAGATGAAGACAAAATAATTTTAAAGGTATTTTAATTTGTAACTTATTGTGCCTAGATCTTTTAATATTTGACATTATTGTAATTTTTTTTCTTTTTTAAACATTGTTTACTTTAATTTACTGTTCATAAATCAGACTTCACAAAGTTAATGATAACATAATAACACGCTATATCACTAATATAATATTATATTGACATGAGTAATGATAATATCACTAAGTATAGAGTAATTTCCTTAAGCACCATTAGTAATAAGTCTTTGTAACCTATAACTTGCATGTTTGGTTTATCTGTAAATGTAAGTTGGTTAATAAATAAATAAATAAATATTTGTGGACAATCTTACACAAATCGACCCAGTCCCAAACTAAGCAAAGCTTGTACTATGGGTACTAGGCGACGATATACATACTTATATAGATAAATATATACTTAAATACATAGAAAACATCCAAGACTCAGAAACAAATATTCGTGTTCATCACACAAATAAATGCCCTGACCGGGATTCGAACTCGGGACCTCCAGCTTCGTAGGCAGGGTCACTACCAACTAGGCTAAAGCGGGCGGTATAAATAAATAAATGTAGGTAAACTAGGTTTACTGAAAATAATGAACGAATTAATAAGGGGTAGGTATGTAGCGAGTTCAGTGGGCTATCGACCGGTCCCGACCTACGCAACAGACAGTCCGTTGACCGGTCACCCTCTATATACAGGGTGTAACAAAACTAGCGAGGATCCGTTTAACGACATATTCGGTATCATGTTGTTCTGATTAGGAAAAAGTAGATGAAAATTTTTTTTGATGCGAAAATATTTTTTTTTCTATGTTTAGTTTAGTTTAGTTTTATTTATCACAATCTCGTGTAAGAAATAGATACATTTTGCATACATGCTTATACTACTATTGCATAATGATCGTCAGGCGCTCTAATTGCGTAACAAACAATGAAAATAAATAAGAATATACGGTTCAGTATACTCTTACAAACACATAATTAATGTCAAATACAAAAAATTACAACATTAAATTGAATATAAATAAAACCACATACAAAATAATACAAAAAAAAAATAGTTAGGAACTTCGTTCCAATAAGTCACAATGTAACACAAAAATTTGTACTAATTAGTACTTTTCAACTGGTCTAATGTTAATTAAAATAGGGAAAATGTCAAATAAAAGAAATAATTACAATTTGAAAATAAATATGTCAAAATTTACCGAGTAGAGTGACTTCCAATAAATGGTTCTTTAGTCGGCGCTTAAACACTTCCTCGGAACATTCATTTTTTACATTTTCGGGTAGATGTTCATAGTATGTTTGACGACCGGTTTAGCCTAGTGGGTAGTGCACCTGCCTGTGAAGCTGACGGTCCTGGGTTCGAATCCCGGTCAGGGCAAATATTTGTGTGATGAGCATGAATATTTGTTTCTGAGTCTTGGATGTTTTCTATGTATTTAAGTATTTATATCTATTAAGTATATCGTCGTCTAGTACCCATAACACAAGCCTTCTTGAGCTTACTGTGGGGCTAGTTCGATTTGTGTAAGATTGTCCTCTAATATTTATTTATTTATTTATTTATTTTTATAGTAGGTAGGCCCTATCACCCGCGCATTCTTTGCGTGTAGTGCTGTGCGCTGTTGCACAGTTCGAAGTTTTCCCGTGCTCCGCAGGCACTTTCCCGTCCCTTTATGGTGTAATAGTGAGGATGCGTTTAGCATATTCGGTAACATGTTCCGATTAGGAAAAAATAGAATAACATTTTTTTGACACAACAAATTTTTGGCCTTTGTATGAACAGTTATTTGGCTGACTTGAACGACCTGCCCCATAAAAAAAAAATTCTCATGTCAAAAAATTTTTTCTTCTACTTTTTCCTAATCAGAACACGATACCGAATATGCCTTTAAACCGATCCTCACTAGTTTTGTTACACCCTGTATTTACCTAAGCTTCGGTCACAGATTAAGAAATAGCATCGGTTACAGTTATTTTATCTCTCAAAGGCGGTTTTCTTTTTCGTTCATTTATTCTGCAAATAGGCCACAAGGACACTTTTACATGTCAAAATATTAATTTACAATTTAAGAAAGTCTGACTATAATCAGTAATACATTTTTCATGTCAAAATATTAATTTATAGTTCAAGAAAGAATAGTAATTTCGAGTTTACAATTATAACAAAATTAATGTCATACAGTGAAGATAAACTTGCAAAGTTATCTATTCCAAATATTACAACATCAGTAAAGTTAGAGATGTATAAGGTCTCAAGATTAAACAAGGAGTATAATGAAATTAATATAATATCCCAGAGATGTACATGGTCTCTGAGCGTCAAAATTACGTTTTATAATATGTCAGAATTTTATAAGACGAATAATTATGTAAATTTAATATAAAATCAATTCCCTTCTTCCATCGGACATCCAGACGTACGGCTGGATACCATCCTTACTTGGTCGAAATTCCTCTTATTCGAACCAAGCGCTTTGCATCATCTTTTATAATGCGCACTTCTAAGGTTTGGAATTCTCTGCCGGCGTTTGTGTTTCACCTTCTGGGTGAGCTCGCTTCATCGTCGGCCTTATCTTTGCCCCCTGGCTAGATGCTGGCCAAGAGCGATCCCATTTTTAATAAAAAAAAAAAATATTCAATTTCTTTTGACATTGTATTCTAATTCATTAACATTTTAATTCTGACTTCTTAGTTGATAATTATTATTCTACTTTATTTATAATCATCTTAAAATGTATTTAATTAAATCTTTGACATACCTATTCAATTTAAAATGTTTGACATGTAAAATTTTATATTTTATCAATAAAATGAGTATGAGTATGAGTATTGTTAGAGATGTATATGGTCGTAGTCACTGATAATAAAAACGAATCCACAACAGGATGATGTCTCTCGTTAATCCCCTATAAAAAGACACTAAGTATTAACGTAGTCACTATGTCCTAGCAAGCATGAACAGACCGGACTCCACAAACAGCACCCGATCACGAGTATGACGCGTATCTCAGCCATCCTAGGGCCTAGCTAAGTTTCTTGCTGGACTCTTCTCAGCTAGGCTAGGCTTAGTGAACCAGCGACAAAACTCCCAGTAGCTCGATTCCACTCACACCTCAGATTCGGCTGAAACCGCTAAACCAATCTCACTGGAGCGCAAACTCTTATAGTATTCCAGTGTTCCAAATCACGCGTGGTCGTGCCGGAGGTTTTCCCCTGGATTTTCCCAGGCTACTCTCCAACCGCGCACTCCTATCGCTTTATTGGGCCCGGCCTATAAAGCCACAGTCAGGTTAAAAAAAATGTTCACATATATTTGATCGTTTTGTCTGTGCATATTTTCCGAACTCGAATAGTCGAGTTAGATCATAGATCATCATTCGTCATATCATTGATATTCCAATAGGAGTAAACTAATTATGATATCTAATAAGATTTTTATACTTATTTAAAAATCTTTTTATGTAAAAATCTTTTTCTACTCCGGTACATTTATCTGTCAATTATATGGTCCCGCAAACGAATATAAAACCATGTCTTATGCAATTTAAAAAAAGTTTATCTAGTCTATTCTTTATAAAGACCCTAGGGTTATTATGTGATATAATGTAACTGCTAACAGATGTGCCCTGTGAACCCAACAAATAAAACAAAAAACAACACTAAATCTCGGTTTTATAAAAATCCGTTAGACCTTATCTCGGTTTGTTATGCCTAAAAATGTACTGAGTTACTGAAATTTGATCTGACATTTGGTCTCACGGATCTTTATAAAACCCGGCCTAAATTTACAACGAAAATCAAAAGTGCTAACTTAACAGACAACAGAATTCATATGGTTTGAAACAATAACAAGACTAAAATAATTACTGCCAACATAAGGAAAAACGCAAGTCAGTAAATGACAGTTGAAAAAAAATTACCCTGTCTATGATTACATTCTGTGGACTGTGATTTGTCACTATCCAACTTACCGCTCTTTCTTATGCTGTATTGCTGTTTAATTTTGTGTCTTATTATTTATCCCTAGTCGTAGAAAAAGTAATGTACACAACGTTGTATAAGTAGGTCAAAAAAGGCTCATGTCGTTTTTATTAACAATTTTCGGCTTCGGCTCAAATTGTTACACACCCCACTCACCTTTTTTGAACCCTCTTATACAACTATTGCATAAAATACTATAATATTAGATGCAGACGTGCAATCTAGACTGCAGGAAATTAAAAATAATAGAAAATATCTTATGTGATGTACCATTTTAATCATGAAATATTGCGTTTACGGACATAGTTTTGCCATACAATTTCAATTTATTTATTTAAACATGATAATGTTTAATTAGATAATATACATAAAACAAACATAAAAAACACAATCACTACATAGTATAAAACAAAGTCGCTTTCTCTGTCCCTATGCCCCTATATCCCTATATCCCTATGTATGCTTAAATCTTTAAAACTACGCAACGGATTTTGATGCGGTTTTTTTTAATAGATAGAGTGATTGAAGAGGAAGGTTTATATGTATAATAACATCCATTAAATAGTGCACCCGTGCGAAGCCGGGGCGGGTCGCTAGTTGGACAATAAACATGAAACAAACATAAAAAACACAATTCGAGGGTTGCATGGTCAAACCCGATAAGTCGCCTAAAAGGTTTTTTGAAAATAGAACTATGCGTAATGGATGTTGAGTTCTCATTTCAAAAAGCAATTATCTCGATTTATCGGGTTTTACACGCACCCCTCGAATTAAAATACAAAGTTAAATAATACACAACTAACCTAATTAAACTAACTAAATCTATTCCTAATTTAGTGTCTTTTTATAGGGGATTGACGAGAGACATCATCCTGTTGTGGATTCGTTTTTATTATCAGTGACTTAGAGACTATATACATCTCTAACAATATTAAATAAATTAATAGCATATCAATCATAACATTACGTAATATTGACATGTAAGATGATTATATGTTATATTAAATTAATTTTAATTTTGACGCTCAGAGACCATGTACATCTCTGGGATATTTCATTATACTCCTTGTTTAATCTTGAGACCTTATACATCTCTAACTTTACTGATGTTGTAATATTTGTAATAGATAACTTTGTAAGTTTATCTTCACTGTATGACATTAATTTTGTTATAATTGTAAACTCGAAATTATTATTCCTTCTTGAATTGTACATTTATATTTTGACATGAAAAATGTATTACTTATTATAGTCAGATTTTCTTAAATTGTAAATTAATATTTTGACATCTAAAAGTGCCCTAAATAATACATATGCAGAATAAATGTTTGATTTTGATTTTTTGAACCCAAGATTTTGGCGTATGCACTAGTTTTTAGTTTATTATATAACCCATATAACCACACTATGTAATAAATTTTGACATGTGTCAAATATCCAATTATTTGATTTCACTACATTGTCACATAAGTTGCTGACTCACTATCAGCCATCCCTATTAGTGTGACGGAAATTAAGAAAACGAGCAGATTATCGGATAAAGAGCGCAGCGACTGACCCAATCGGGCAAAGACCTTTGAAGGCTGCATCGGTCCACGTGCATGCGAATCTCCCAACTTTCCCGACATACACACACACACATACATGTGACGACCAACGCACACAAGCCATTATTATACAGGATGCTGCAGATTTTTACAGTGAACTACCGAGTTCATAAATAGGTCGATTCACGAACTGGCGTGGAAAATATAAGAAACTGACAATAACAACATTTAAGGAACAGACATGTGCTTTGTTAAAGTAGTGTTAAATACATGTATTAGATGCTCTTATGTTGATATTTCAAGATTTTTACATTTAATTTGTAAATTGACTAAAAGTGTTGCAAAGTATGATATTTGTTAACAGTCGTTAGTGATTTAGTTACATGTAATTAGTGAAAAATATAGGAAACTGTAGGTATTGTTATATTGTTATTGTATAGCTATTAGCTAATTGCCCTGTATATATTTAAGACTGTTTGTTTCTAAATAAAAAAAAAATCAAAAAAAAAAATGTACATATATAATTTTGACATGAAATAAATTCGTTATAGTTCAAGCAATGCTCAAAAAATGATATAGAAAGATGACTGGAACACAATTTTTGACTTCGTAACTTCGTTTGGACTAACTAGTTAGGGGGTAAACAATGTCAAATATTGCGCCCATAGCTCTTAAGCCTAATTCCATACAGCCTAAGGGGGGTGCGAAAAAAAATTGGCCTACCCCATTGAACGGGGAGTTATTGTCAGATTTAGGTTCGCGTCTTTTCGGTGGACATATCAAAAGTTAAGGGCCTTACAGCTTAATTTTGGATTGGTGTTGTGATTGTGTGGCATAAACGGTGTTTCCGTAACTATAAATAAAATAAAAAATATATATATAAAATATTTGTGGACAATTTTACACAAATCAACCTAGTCCCAAACTGAGCAAAGCTTGTACTATGGGTACTAAGCGACGATATAGGTACTTATATAGATAAACATAGAAAACATCCAAGTCACAGGAACAAATATTCGTGGTCATCACACAAATAAATGCCCTGACCGGGATTCGAACCCGGGACCAGCTTCATAGGCAGGGTCACTACCAACTAGGCTAAAGCGGTCGTCAAAATACATGTAATAAAAACATAACTTATATGTACATAAGCCGTTAACTATTGACCACCGGGTGGACAACTTTTGTTTTTACAACTGACATTCATTGCTTAATTTTTATTGAAAAACAAAGGAATGAGATACAACTTATAATTTATTAGCATTAACTTTCCCCCTTTAAAATCTCATTAATTATTAATCCTAGACAAAGTGTGTAACCTATTTTGTATAAAATTTTATGTAACTGACTTATGTCTAAGAACATTTTTTGCTAAGCGTCACCTATGAGTTTTTTTACGAAAAACTGAAAAATGGGACCTTCGACCCCTCCTCCCCCCCACCGGCTCAAGGGTTATGGGCGGGAACTTTTGATATGTTCACCTCCTTAGTCTAAACAAAGTTACAACGCCAAAAATTGTGTTCCAATAATTTTCCGGAATTTTGAATTCCGAAAAATTGGAATTACGGACCCGTAGAAGGGTTTTTACTGATCTTAGTACTGATGATGTACTTGTTTGAGATGTTGTGTTGTATACATATTTTTGCCCTTTACTGTAATGTCTACTTACTTAGCTGTTATAGTTTTCCTTTTAAATTCATCGTATATACTACTACCATGATTTTTTTCACAGGCATAGTAGCCACCGTTTAGCTGGCAGGGGGGGGGGGGGGGGACACTTGACCATAGCTAAAATTATCACTTCAAAGCTTAATATCACGCCAACTGATTCGTGAATCAAAAAATTGCACCACCACTTTACATAAATAATTTTCATTTTGTAATTTTAAAATGTAATAGTGTAATTTTGTGTTGTTATATGGGCTAAGCCTGAAATAAAGAATTATTATTATTATTATTTACATCTAGGGGAGGTACCCTAAAAAAATTGTTTTATTTTATTTTATTTATATTTTACCGTTTTGTAGGCGCCATTGATATGTATACTCATGCCAAATTACAGCTTTCTAGTACTAACGGTTACTGAGAAAAGCGGGGGACGGACGGACGGACATGGCGAAACTATAAGGGTTCCTTGTTTACTACGGAACCTTAAAAATCGATATATGAAAGGATCGTATAATATTTAAGCTTCAAAAGACCTATATTTTTTTAAGATATATTGAAATTGAATTATGAATCCCATGAAAAATGATATTTCCGTAGACTTTCAATATATTATTTTGATTTCCGCAAAATACGAAGACACTACGTAAGAAACCAAAAAAAAACAGCCACTACACGCACACAGGTCCGCTCCTATAAGTACACGTCTGCACTCACACCAACAAAACACGTCTGGCACGCACACATACAAACATTCTGAAACTCAGACTTCATCTACCGACAGTTTAAAAAGAAACCTTATTACAAGTGTTACACAGTTGAAAATTCAACGCAATACAATGGATACATATGGGGTTGCGTCTCGCTTGACAGACAAAGCATCAAGTGATCAGAAAAAACAAAACGAAAATAAACTTAACCCCAACGGTATAAGGTTCAAATTTGTTAACGGCTTGTCTTCAAGTTTGTTTGTTACATGAAGTATAAGATTCGAACGTCTGGCACGCACACAGACGTATATACACAGACGCTTTTATTTACACACACACAAACGCAATGTCTGCGAGCTTAGGTCATTGACATCGGTTTAGCACAGATTTTTGACTTTTAAACTAACACTGTGAGGGTAGACTGGAAGAGGTTTCTTTCGATAATAACCCCTTATCCGTAAAACTTAGCTTCTGTTAATTGGGCCATTCTACTTTTTCATGTACATAATTTTCAGACACTTTTTTTAAAAATGCAGATTTTGGAATAATTGGACCTCACTTCATATTTTTGTATTGTTACTTAGAAAGAGGTTTAATTGCAGTATCACTTCCGATAGTTTTGGTAATTAACTAACCACAGCTAATATCCATAAATCGAGTAACTCAGTGGTCCCTGGATGTCTCACCATTTGTATGAAATAATGGTTTTTACCACTGTGTTATCCACCTTTTACAGCAATATGTTAATATTTAAGTATTTTAACCTATAAATTCCTTTTAGTAGCTTCAGGTAGTATTTCGAAATCTTTTTTTTGTACACGAGTTCAATACATATCATAGAGTTTTTACTGTAATAGAAAACTGGTCATGAAAAAGTAGAATGACCCAACTACTGGTGGCTCTGTGAGCTGTAGACCTAGTTTTTTTTTTAATTTTCCAAAAAAAATACTTGACAAAAAATACATAATTACCGAACCTTCGGTTGAGAACTGCGATTTGTAGCCTGTAAACTAGGGTTGCCATAAGCATGAGGACGAGCACCGGGACAATTAAAGAAAAAGTACTATAGGTAGAGCTCATGAAGAAAAATTAGAAGGACATCAGCGCAATGCTTCATCCCGAAAGTCAAAGCAGATGTGGGAGCGGGTTCGGTCTTTGCCGTGGGACGGTATTCTTCATGCGCGCGCGCCACGCAGGCACTGTAAGCACTGGTTAGGCTTATGGCCGTCCGTACTACGTACATGCATAAGTACTTATTCACTTAGCTGCTGGTCCCTACTAATTAACTATGCTTTTCAAACCGGCACAAATTGCTTAATGGGCGGGACACTGGGACAACACGCTTCAAACCGGGACATGTCCCGGCATACCGGGACGTATGGCAACTCTACTGTAAACCGAAATTAGCCGGCAGAAACCAACAAAATCATTGAAAAATGCCCTCACCCTAATACTCTACGCTAAAGTGGTCGTGGAATGTTTCCTGGGTAAAAATAAAAAATGTATCAAGTAATATAAGTCATGATACAAATTAAAAATAGTGCTATATTTTATACAAAACGCCTTAAGGGAGGCGTACAGCGACATCTACCAGAAGACTCATGCTTCATTAACGGCACTAACGTCTCAAATCATATTGAGAATCGTCAGTTGCGATGCGCCATCCCATACTAAATTAATTTTCCTTTATTTCTAAATTTGTAGTTTACGTTAGCAGCGGTACTGCTTAATACAAAATTAATTCCGTTTGTTATCCTCAACAGTGCCTTTACCATGAGTTTACATGACCGTACTCGCTAGCGACTGCGTAAAAATTTGTATGGGCAAAAGTACAGCGCCTCTGGCGGTTACGCAATAGAACTAAGAATCAGTGAGTACGGTCATGCAAACTCATGGTAAATGCACTAGTCGCAGTTTTCAACCGATTCTCGTGAAATTGGTAGATTTAAAATGGTAGATGTCGCTACCAGCGACATCTACCAGAAGACTCGGGCTTCATTAACGGCACTAACGTCTCAAATCATGTTGAAAATCGTCAGTTACGATGCGCCATCCCATACCCAAATTTAGAATGAAGGAAAAATTGAAAAATTTAGGCACCGAGCAGGATTCGAACCTGCGACCTCCCGGCACTCGCGGCCAGTCGCTCTAGCCAACTGAGCTACAGCCGCCGCGGCCGCGAGTGCGCGGAGGTCGCAGGTTCGAATCCTGCTCGGTGCCTAAATTTTTCAATTTTTCCTTCATTCTAAATTTAGTTCTGTCAGTAAGATAGAGAGACCTCCGTTTCACTCGGTCAACCTTAAAAAACACAGTACAGTCCAAAAATGGGTACTCAATAGAAAATACAATGGCCATGCGAGAGTAACAGAATACAAATAAACAGTATTAAAAAAAATGGGGCACCTCTAA
Organism: Epiblema foenella; assembly: GCA_963556455.1. Lineage (NCBI taxonomy): Eukaryota > Metazoa > Arthropoda > Insecta > Lepidoptera > Tortricidae > Epiblema > Epiblema foenella. The sequence continues at coordinate 9,679,376 of OY747122.1, read as the reverse complement.
AATTGACGGAAAAGGAACACAGACACTTTCTCTCTCTTTCCTTGACCCTCAAAGAAAATACAATGGGCATGCGAGAATAACAGAACAAAAATAAACAGTATTAAAAAAAATGGGGCACCTCTAAAATTGACGAAAAAGGAACACAGACACTTTCTCTCTCTTTCCTTGACCCTCAAAGAAAATACAATGGGCATGCGAGAATAACAGAACAAAAATAAACAGTATTAAAAAAATGGGGCACCTCTAAAATTGACGAAAAAGGAACACAGACACTTTCTCTCTCTTTCCTTGACCCTCAAAGAAAATACAATGGGCATGCGAGAATAACAGAACAAAAATAAACAGTATTAAAAAAATGGGGCACCTCTAAAATTGACGAAAAAGGAACTCAGACACTTTCTCTCTCTTTCCTTGACCCTCAAAGAAAATACAATGGGCATGCGAGAATAACAGAACAAAAATAAACAGTATTAAAAAAATGGGGCACCTCTAAAATTGACGAAAAAGGAACACAGACACTTTCTCTCTCTTTCCTTGACCCTCAAAGAAAATACAATGGGCATGCGAGAATAACAGAACAAAAATAAACAGTATTAAAAAAATTGGGCACCTCTAAAATTGACGAAAAAGGAACACAGACACTTTCTCTCTCTTTCCTTGACCCTCAAAGAAAATACAATGGGCATGCGAGAATAACAGAACAAAAATAAACAGTATTAAAAAATGGGGCACCTCTAAAATTGACGAAAAAGGAACACAGACATTCTCTTTCTTTCCTTGACCCTCAAAGAAAATACAATGGGCATGCGAGAATAACAGAACAAAAATAAACAGTATTAAAAAAAATTGGCCACCTCTAAAATTGACGAAAAAGGAACACAGACATTCTCTTTCTTTCCTTGACCCTCAAAGAAAATACAATGGGCATGCGAGAATAACAGAACAAAAATAAACAGTATTAAAAAAATTGGGCACCTCTAAAATTGACGAAAAAGGAACACAGACACTCTCTCTCTTTCCTTGACCCTCAATGGTATTGTCGCAATCACTACCCCATTGTAAACGTGCCCTGGTCATTACAACCCCATTGGCTGGTACAACGTGGGCGGTCATGCCCCTACTAACCAAACCGATTTAACTTGAACCTCCATTCCATAACAATTGTTAGTAATTGAAGCTCTACTTGTTGAGGCGAAATGTGAAAGCCCTACTGATCGATAATGTAAGCTTATAAAAGGGGCGATAACTATAAATAGGTATATCTATAGTTGCAATTGAATTTTGACGTGTGTGACGAGGCGGTCCCATGGTAAAAGTGGTTCAAAATCACGGCTGGAACTATGTCAGGCGAATAACATATCGTTTGGAGAAAAGGCCTTATAAATAAATAAAATAAATAAATATTAGAGGACAATCTTACACAAATCGAACTAGCTCCACAGTAAGCTCAAGAAGGCTCGTGTTATGGGTACTAGACGACGATATATTTAATAGATATAAATACTTAAATACATAGAAAACATCCAAGACTCAGAAACAAATATTCATGCTCATCACACAAATATTTGCCCTGACCGGGATTCGAGCCCAGGACCGTCAGCTTCACAGGCAGGTGCACTATCCACTAGGCTAAACCGGTCGTTAAAATAAAAAGTAAAGTAAGTATAAAAAGTATAAGTTTTAAAATGTTTTGATATAAAATTATGACAAAAGTATTGATAATACCATTAAATTGATTAAAGGATACGATAATGTTATTAAAGTTTTAGATAGCAACATGACCATTTTTTGATATTATTGTGTGTATTAGAATTTAAGCGGAAAAACACAGTTTTTAGCTTCAAAATGGTCGATTTGGGGTGATGTTTGAAACGATATTTCTTAAAGAAAAATCCAAAAAATACATTTAAAATTTATGACATTAGGTTGCAATAGTTCTTTTCTAAATAGTGACACTGATAAAATGTCAAGATATGTCAATTTAATCAGATAATCGTCTAAATAGATGAGCGTATTTTAACTGATAAGGACCCTTAGGTTGGCAACACTAATCATCATAATGGTGGTTTTTGCTGTGTAATATCATGTATTTTAAACTTGTGAATTCAATACATACAGATAAATAACTCGGTTGTTTATAATACCATCATGACAAACTACATTTTAGACTGAGTGAAACGAAGGTCAAACACCTTCGTTTCACTCAGTCTTCGTCAGTTTCAGTCAGTCTTCAGCTTCGAAAAAATGATTTCGTAAGTCCGGTGGATTCCGGCTGTCCTGCTCTACAGAGCCTGTACTCCGAACTTCGAAATTCGAACTTCGTGTCGTGCCGTCCCTTTTACTCTCATGTTATGCACTGTATGAGTGAAAGGGACGGCATGATACGAAGTTCGGATTTCGAAGTAGCCCTTCAGGGGCGCTACCGCGAACAGCAAACGAAGTTTTCCCTCTCTGTCGCACTTACGTCCGAACGTGTAACTGCGACAGAGAGCGAAAACTTCGTTTGCTGTCGCGGTAGCGCCCCAGGTCGCAATTCTCAACCGATTCTCGTGAAATTTTGTGAGCCGGTCTGGTAGTGTGACGTCACATATTTATCGATTTTACAGCAGTTCCGAAATTATTCAAATTCCCCTTTGAATTATTTTTAACATCAAATCAAATAATTGGAGGAAGTCCCGGGTTCGAATCCTGGTCAGGCCATTTACATATTTGTGTGATGAACACGAATATTTGTTCCTGAGTCTTGGATGTTTTCTATGTATTTAAGTATATATTTTATATCAGTATGGACATCGATGTGTGTAAGATTGTCCACAAATAAGTATTTATTTACTTATTTAAAAAAATACCAATACGATTTATCGGCAACAAAACAATTTATTCATATACTAATAGAGTTGGAAATATTAAGAGTCCTTATCAGTTAAAAAACGCACATCTACTTACACCATTTTCTGTTTGAATTGACACGTATCTTGACATTTTCTCAATGTCACTATCTACAACAGGACTATTGCGACATTGTGCCATAAACTTTGAATGTATTTTTTGGATTTTTCATTAAGAAATATCGTTTCAAACATCACTCCAAATCGACCATTTTCAAGTTAAAAACTTAATTGTTTTTCCGCTTAAATTCTACTACACACAATAAAATCCAAAAAGGGCTATAGATCTTTATAAAACCCGGCCTTAGTACTTTTTTTTAATACAACGCCGGTGGCAATCCACCTAATGGTAAGCGACCACCGCAGCCTACAGACGCCCGCAACTCGAAAGGAGTCACGTGTGCGTTGCCGACCCTTTATAAGATTTGAGGATGTACTGTGTAGACAGCAGAAGGAACACATTTAGGTCCCTCGCTCTCAACACAGTGCATCCTCGGGAGCTCTGGCAACCTTGCTCACCTCCAGGAACACAACATTACATACTTGTATAGTAGATAATGTTATTATGGCTGTGGTCTTCTGCAAGGCGGAGGTACTTCCCCAGTTGGGCTGCTCCAAAGTCGAGCAAGATGACATTTTGCTGTGCCCTACCTCTCTTAATTTTAATTATTTCAATCCCGTTTATTTTTAGCCTTCAGTTTCTCTGCTAGCTTTTGCCCGCGACTTCGTTCGCGTAAACCTCGTTCGTGAGTTTGTCTTTGTACAAATATCTGTTAAGTTTGTTTTCTAATATGTACTTGATTTGTGCAATAAACTGTTTACTACTACTAGTACTAAACTTTTTTTTTATACAACGTCGGTGGCAAACAAGCTTACGGTCCACCTGATGGTAAGCGGCTACCGCAGCCTATAGACGCCCGCAACTCCAAATGGGTCCAAAGGAGTGGAGGGACTTCTACTCGCTAATTCATTTCGAGAGATTAATTTTCGGGATAAACAGTATTTTCTATGTTAATCCAAGCTATAAACTAGTTGTATACCAAGTTTTATATAGGTATCAAGTCCCAAACTAAGCAAAGCTTTTACAATGAGGGCTATCGTTTTTGTGCTCACCAGTTGGCGCCACTGTCGAGTAAAATCCAGCTGTCAAAATTATTGGTTATTATGGGCATATATGAGAACGAAGTTTACATTTAAATCATATTTAATACCTTAAAACCGTACCGTAAAAAAATATCGAACATCCCGCATTGTATCGCAGTCCTGTCTTGTTCGGAAAAAAGGAGGACATAAGTTTCCGAAAGACAAAACTGTCTCTAAGCATTGACAGTCATTGACCCGTAACTCATATTTGCCATAATCAAGCTCAGGTGTTGCAAAATAGTCACCATATTGTTCCAATTAGATATTAACCCGCGTAGCGCAACCACAGAGTGACATTTGACATTTCGGAGACCTCATGCTACACTAGCGCCTAAATCATACGCCATAGCCCTCATTGTCCACGAATACTTATATATTTTTAATATCATTTTGCGGATATTGACGCGGATGAATTCGCAGGAATAAGCTAGTATTACAAGTGACGCAAGTTCAGCCGCTACAGACCACAGACAGACAATCGCGGCGCAAGGTTACCGTGAATCAAACCTGTATGCGCGGGCGCGGCTCCTGCGCTACGCGCCGCGTTTCCACTTCAACGCGACACAGACACGAGGCGACACAAATAAATAAACACCTAAAACAATATGTATGTGAGACTCAAAGGAGTTGTCCATTTAAAATAAAAAAGTTTTTTTTGAATTAGGAATGGTTTACAATTTTAGTCTGGACTTTTACTGTTGTAAAATCATGTCATATACACTTCAGCACATCATGAGGTATCTCATTGTATTCGATATTTTATTATTAACTACTACTTTAATTATATATGTCCTGCAGCTTGAATATGTCATGGTTGCCTAAAGGTCTTTGCTTACGGTGGCGTCGTTTATCGAGTCGCAACCTACCCTAACATATGGTCGAGGGAGGCGATGGCTGAGATACGCGTCATACTCGTGAACGGGTGCTGTTTGTGGGGTCCGGTCTGTTCATGTTTGCAAGGACTAGTAACTTCGTACTAGTGTTCAGTGGAATTGACATGATGAGAGACTTCGCTCTGTTCTCATTTGATTTTATTTTTAGACTGACGTTCAGAGACCTTATACATCTCTGAGGATATTTATTTACTAGATTTTATTATTTCCATGTTGACGCTTATAGGTATATCTCAAAATATTTTATTATGATTAGTGTACCTACCTTATTGACGCTTAGCGACCTTATAAAAAATGCTTTTATTTCATAATAAGATTACATTATAAATTACAATAGTATGTCAATTTACATGAAGTCATTATTATGATCGTCAAAACTAAACAGATATATGTCAACTAACTTTGACATTCCGGATAGAAATTGAGATTAAAAGCAAAGCGTTTGTTTGCTCTTATATTTCGTAAAAATATATATTAGAAGTACGGAACCACGCGCGTTGATGCCTGAGCATGAACGCTACATCAAAGTTAAATAGCTACGTTAGGTACAGTTGCAAATCCATGACAAAGATGAATCACATAAATTTGCCGAATTGGCAATGGTCAAGTCTTTAAAAAAGTTGTCGAACAATAAATTACACGCTAAAACTATTAAAACCTTAACTGAACAGAATAGAATAGAATAGAATAGAAATGTATTTATTTAGCACACGTTATTAAAAAAAGTATACAATTTAATTGTAAAACAACTTGTACATCTTATATGTGCTAAATAGGACACCCACTCAGCATGTTGTCACGGAAACCGTGACGCTGGTTTTCAGTGAGTGCCCCAAAACTAGGAATAAAATAAAATAAAATAAAATAAACTAAACAATAAATAAACAAAACTTTTATAATTTTTAGGCAACTTATTACCAAAAAACTCTAAAAGTGGACTTAACACTAGCGGGTGACATCACAAGTCCAATCGTTTCTAAGCTGGCAATACTAAACTAATAAGCAGCTATAATACGGTGAACAGAATTTTTCTTACAACCTCACGTCGCGGATGCATGAACAGACGATAATTTACAAAAATTTACAACAACGAAATTATACATTGTAATGTACAGCTTCTTGTAAAAATCGTGACTTCATTTTTAGTACAATGGACACCCGCTTTCTCCTTAACGCGCGTTCCATACCAATTTGAACTTTATCACTAAAAGATTAAGGACCGCATTCGCTCGGAGAGAGTTCGTATTAAATTCGTTAGTAATAAATTTAAATACCATCCAGCAATTACGTAATTATCTTTAAAATATGACGTTTTAAAATACATATTTTTATTGAAATAAGGTAGTTGTAACATTTTAGGGTATTATGCTCCTGGCGATGCAATTTGCTACTGGCAATGAGTTACTAAAGTAAAATGAAATTGTATTGTGTGATATTTAGATTCTAATTTAGCGGGTCTTATTGCTAAAACTGAGGTTACTTATTGGTTACTGACTACTAAAGACTATGGGCCTATGTTCAGCAGTGGACGTCTTTCGGCTGAAATGATGATGATGATGATGATGATGACTAAAGACTAAGGCCGGGTTTTATAAAGATCCGTTAGACCAAATGTCAGAACAAATTTCAGTAACTCAGTAAATTTTTTGACATAACAAACCGACATAAGGTCTAACGGATCTTTATAAAACCGAGTTTAAAGGTTATTGAGTTAAGCTGAGTTTACTAAGGTTGTATGCCAATCTCAACCAAAGGGTACCTTTGGCGCCAATACACCGCCCTATTTCCTTATTGAAACAATGGAAAATCATCCTTATTAAACATAGAGTAAAGATTTCTAAAGATCAGTACGCGTGCCACCAAAAGGGACGGAAAATCTCTTAAATATAAGATTTCAAGCTTACATGGTCATTTATATTAGATTTACATTAAAAATATAAATATACATATTTTGTATTGTATTGTATTGTATTGTATACATGGTAAATATCCCGTTTCAAATCGTAATTCTAATCTCTTAAATGCAGATAAATTGAGAACATGTTTAAAATGGCTGACAGCTTATCATGAATAACCTTCTTAACTTGGGCGGCTAATCGTTTGTCTGCCACAAACTCATATCAAATAAGTTTGTGGCAGAAAATAGTGAAACTTTGACAAGGGCAACAAACGTTATGTCTCTCTCTATCGTTCTTATACGAAGTTGTATATGACCATCTCGCTCGGTAGGTGATATCGAGCCTGGTTTGTCCGAGTTATTGATAAAGAGGGACCTTCGGAAATTGACATATTTACGTAGTACAAACCGCCGTATAAAATATAAATATACATCATCATCATCATCAAAACTTTAAGAGCTTCGCCCTTATCGGTGGAGTAACCGCCACTCTTCAAAATAGTGAAACTATGACAAGGGCAACAAACGTTATGTCTCTCTCTATCGCTCTTATACGAAGTTGTATATGACCATCTCGCTCGGTAGTTAATGTCGAGTCCGGTTAGTCTGATTTATTGATAAAGAGGGACCTTCGGAAAATGACACATTTAAGTCGTACAAACCGCCGTATGTATAAAATATAAATATACATCATCATCATCATCAAAACTTAAGAGCTTCGCTCTTGTCGGTGGAGTAACCGCCACTCTTCTCTATTCATTGCCAGTTTCTTGACTTCCCCATACGACTCGGCAACTTCCTCCCTCACTTGGTTAAAGTAAGTCAGTCTAGGTCTTCCTCTTCCTCTCCTGCCTTCAATTTTGCCCTCTAAGATGTTTAAGAAGCTGTCGTGCCGTATCAGGTGTCCCATCATCCTGCCTCTTCTATTTCTAATTGTTTCCAGTAAACTTCTTTTCTCTCCTACCATACTCAAAACCTCTTCATTCGTCTTTCTTTCCGTCCAGCTGATCCTTTCCATCCTACGCCAACACATTTCGAAGGCCTCTAATCTTTCTCTGTCTCTTTGTGTCAGAGTCCACGTCTCACTCCCATACAGCCATAAATATACAATACAACACAAATACATTTCAAATCCCGATTCCCGGTCAGGGCATTTATTTGTGTGATGAGCATGAATTTGTTCCTGAGTCTTGTATGTTTTCTATGTATTTAAGTATGTGTTAATCTATATTAGTATGTATATCGTCGCCTAGTACCCATAGTACAAGCTTTACTTAGTTTGGGACTACGTTGATTTGTGTAAGATTATCCAAAAATATTTTATTTTATTTATTTACACTTTATTGACACCTCTAAAAAGAACAAAATACAAAGCATAGAAATCAAAAATCAATCAAACATTTGTTGTGCAAAAAGACCTCAACGGCACTTTTACATGTCAAAATATTAATTGACATGTAAGAAATTCCGACAATAAGAATAACAACTTTTATATGATTTCAAGCTTACATGGTCATTTACATTAGAATTACGATTTGAAACGGGATATTTACCATGTATATTTATATTTTTGAGTTTCTAGTGACAAGGCGGACGATGGTAGTGACCACGTAGTGACGGTGATACTGTGCGAAAACACCGAAATATCGGGAACATTTTGAGTTCCTGATATTTCGGCACTGTAGCAAGCGCCATAATCAAGGATTAACTGACGTGTTGCGAGTTTTAAGTCACTTGAAACTCAAATATACAAATATACATGGTAAATATCCCATTTCAAATCGTAATTCTAACTTTTATATAAATTCTATTCTTCTATAATGTAATTGAATAAGTGTAGTTAATAAATATTGTATGCACTAAGTTCATTGGTTCATTGGATTGTTCATCTTCTATTTGACATGTAATATTATCAATAAATGAGTATGAGTATGAGTATATGTCAAAATACTAATACAAATTTTAAGAAAGTCTGACAATTAAAAAAAAGTCAAAATATTAATTAACAATTGAAGAAAGTCTGACAATAACAATTTCACTACTACAAATTAACAAAGTCAAAAGAGTCTGGATATCTGAGACTGAGATTTATTTAAAACTTTTTAAATGGTAACTGTAATATCTACGTCACATGTGTCAAACGTCACTTAATTGCCGTGTCAATGGAGACAAACATTGCTTGATCCTTTACGGGTCAGAAACAGGATACAGCAAATCGTATCACACTACATTATTCCGCTTGAATTGCTACTTCCATAACGGACTCGGAATATTTAAATATCATAAATCTATTTGGTAATGTTATCGCATAGTATGATCAAGTATCATTATTATTTTGTCAGATTATACATAGTGTTCCACAACATTTTTTTTTTAATTTGCTGCTCTTTTCTAGTCTCATCTTTCGTTTAAGCCGAGTTTTTATACAATTTATTAAGTAGGCTAGAGTTTAAGTTTCTTTTTAATTTTTTGTACATGTTCGCCTGGCGAAAAGTCCCTGTTTTCCTTAAAAAATAAATAAATATTTTTTTTTGAACAATCTGACATAAATCAACCTAGTCCCAAACTAAGCAAAGCTAAAAAAAAATCTTTTGTTAGCCAGACTATCATCCAGTTAAAATAAACTTGCAAGGTTTATAAATATTAAAATATCATTAATGATATTGTGATATTGTGACATGAGAGATAAAAACATCATTAAGGGGAAAATCCATACTATAATATTATAAATGTGAAAGTGTGTGTCTGTTACCTCTTCATGCTTAAACTACTGAATTGATTTAGATGAAATTTGGTATGGAGGTAGTTTGACTCCCGGGGAACATAGGGTACTTTTTATCCCGGAAATCATCCCTTAGGGGGGTGAAGCTACTAATTTCCAATTTCGATGTTCTCAGTAAGCACCTAGGAGTACGCTTGTTTGTCATCGGCGTTGTATAAAAAAAAATCTAGTCACTTTTCATGAAATAAAATGTAATACGAAATATAAATGCTTAAAGATGTTTAAACTGTTTTTGTAGAAACTTACTTTACAACATATTTATTGTATATAATATATTAGCCCTTATATGTACCTAACGATCAACAGTACAATACAATACAATACAAATACCCTTTATTGCACAGCTCAATAAAAATACAAAGCAGATCAGAAACATAACATAGCGAGATACAAGCAGAGGTAGACAACAGGCAGTCTTATCTCTAAAGAGCGATCTCTTCCAGACAACCTTTGGGTAGCGCAGAGAACTAAACACTCATATTCAGTGGGTGGCGCAAAAATAAAAACTAAGTATTGGAATATATAAAACTAAAAGATAAAAATGAGAGTAAAACACATATAATAAACATACATAAATAATATATAAATAATATATAAATAAACATACATTCATACAATATATATATACCATAAACTTAAGAAAAACCCAAAAAAACAGTATTGTTATTTTAACTTTGTACCTACTGAAAATAACACCAAAAAACAAAAAAAAAATATTTACTCCGTTGCATTTTATGATTCTTCAATTTTTGTCGTACTTTATTATTTCATTTTTATGTGTAAATGCTATGTACAAAACTTTTTTCTTCATCATCATCATCATTTTCAGCCTGTAATCGCCCACTACTGAGCATAGGCCTCCCTTCGAGTACGCCACTCGTCCCGGTCCTGAGCCAGTCTCATCCAAGAGTGACCCGCGATCTTCCTAATACCGTCGACCCATCGAGCCGGTAGACGCCCGACGCTCCTTTTACCACTAAGTGGCCACCAGTCTGACACTATTTTGGTCCACCTGCCATCACTCTGCCTGGTAAGGTGTCCTGCCCAAATTGCTCAAAATGATCTGGTATGGGTATACCTCATCCTTTATTTCTGTGTTTTCCAGTATGAAGTACTAACTGGATTATTTTGAAAAATATATATATGGTAGACCTATATATAAGCAATTACCTAATGAAGAACTGTTGGTGTCGCTCTTCTAGATAGCAAGAAAAAAAAAGTCTGAAGTTTTATTTCCTACATTTATGCAAGATTTCTTAATAATAATTACGGTTCTGAATTAAATTATTATTATTATTAATATTATTTTAGGAATACGAGAGTCATTATATGTTTATTACTGTTCCAAAAATTCACGTGAATAGCATTAGCCTATGAGTCAAATTCTGGTTATTTTAGAAAATTTAAAAAAAATCATATTTCCGATAATAACAAAGATAGGAAGCTGAAACTTACAGAAAACAATATTTGTCATGAGAGCTCTTATTGAAAAAAATACAGAAACCATTTCGTGAAAGGGCCGATTTTATATGAAAACACGGCTACGCTCTTTCACGTTTTGTTTTCTTTTGTGTACACGTCTTTGTGAAGAATAAAGAAAAGTAGAGTCCTACCACGCTAACTGCATTTAAATAATTTGGCAACACTACCTCAAACGTCACATTTTCATACAAATATGACGTATAGGTTTAAAGACATTTATTCACATATAAGATCTACAATCACCTCCATGAGAACATGGTTATAGACAAATACATGTATTCGACTTGGTTGTTGTCACCGCAAGAATGCAAAATCATATTTAAGGTAGACAACACATACTTACAGTAATATAAATAAATAATAATATATAATAAATATTAGAGGACAATCTTACACAAATCGAACTAGCCCCACAGTAAGCTCATGAAGGCTTGTGTTATGGGTACTAGACGACGATATATTTAATAGATATAAATACTTAAATACATAGAAAACATCCAAGACTCAGAAACAAATATTCATGCTCATCACACAAATATTTGCCCTGACCGGGATTCGAACCCAGGACCGTCAGCTTCACAGGCGGGTGCACTACCCACTAGGCTAAACCGGTCGTCAAAAAAAAAAAATTAAAATAAAGTAATAAAAAAGAATATTAAAACATAATAGTAATAAAAGGAATTAAGTCATGCAAAATATGGAAACAATACAGGTAGGTAGTGTACTAATTATAGACAAGCTTATATTTGGCAACACTGTGCATTATACGTATAATGCACAGTGTTGCCAAATTATTCCTTGCAGCGTGTTCGGACCCTAATGTATTGTTCTCCCAAAAAGCATTGGAATGAAAATAATGATGAAACCTGGAAAAACTACGCATGACCTTACTCTATCTCTATCTCTATCTAGGTCTCAACACAATTACGTAAATTTTATTAACGCCCACGCTTCAATATGACCTAGATTTCGTTGCAAATGAATGTTTCAAATCCAGCCAAATTTTAGTTTAGACGCTCGTCGCTAGATGTCGCAACTTGTAGCTTCATCATAGCTGTGAAAACTTAAAATGTCTGAGGAGTATTTTTTCCGTTTCTTTTTATGTAGGTTTTTTTTCATATAGATTCGACCAATTTGTTTTTATAGATAAGCCCCATAAAATCAATTCGTTTCTTATTCCTAGGATATAAAATACAAAAAAGACAAAAGCGGTATAGAGTAACATATTAAATAAATAAATATTATTTATTGTACCACTACATGAGAGATGAAAACATAATTATGGGGAAAATTACTAAAAAGAACAAAATTATAAAGTAAAATATTTGTTCCCTTCTGTCGAATAAAAATTGATATTAGACTTTAATTCTATACCAGATTTAAAACACTTATTTCAATAAAAACAAGTTCTGATTCAATTTCATTACACAAAAGGCAATACAACACATACAAAAAATTAAGTGCCTGTAGCAGGGTCTGATCTGGCGACCTCGGTTCACGCTGAACAATACAAGTACTGGAAGGGGAATCTAGGCTGATTTTAGTTCCAAGTACAGCACATAGATGGCGTTACTAGTATCCAAAATATGTTATCTTATTTTCACGGAGTATGAATATGTAATATGCAATGTTTGCATGCATTTTTCTGTAGTTAGAATTTTAATTACATATATATATATATATGCAAATTTTATTGCTCTTAACAAAATGTTCAGATAGCGAATTTCATACCAAATGATATTCTTTGTCCCAAATTTAAGCACACTATTCTGATTGTTTCTGAATTTTTTGATAATGTAACTGTTTTAGTAAAAATAATAAAAAAAGTTTAATATTTTGTATATTTGTTGTAATGGTAATGCTGATCTAATATTCACGTCAAGGTTTTTTTCGTGAAACAGATTTGTAGGTATTTTTTAAATACCATAGTGGAAGAATGCACAATAGTAGTTTTCTATAGATAAGTAATTTATCAAATTTGAAATCTATATTAAATTAATAGTTTCGGTAGCTTTGCTTGTCGTTCATTTTTTTTTGTAAGTTTCGACTTTTAAGGATTATTTCATAAATTTGGCGTTTCAAGGCAAAAAATGTCGCCATAACTAGCTGGGGGAGTAGGTATTTTTTACATATATATGTTGTCTTAATTTTTTAATGTATCGATCTTTATACATAGTTTTATTAACATTCCACAAAAATACATTTGTTCGACTATGTGTAAAACTTTTTTTTACTGAATATGTAGTATTTAAACGTTAAAAAAGATTTTTCGTTGTTAAAGGTATTTAAAGCACCATATTTACCAAATATGGTATAAAATTATTTCCATCCATACCTATTAATTTTTAATCTTGGTGCACCATTACAATTACAATATAATTGGTTCGAAATAAATATTCATGGTAAGTAATTAATTATAAAAATTTAACATTTATTGCATCACACCATATTCATCCATTACCACGAGACTTAATATATATATATATATATATATATATTACTTATAACCTGAATAGCATATTGGAGAAAGTTGACTGCCCAGTTGTAAAACACTGGAACATTATACATATGGGGGACAGGTCTCCCATTTATAATGGTAAATAATATTCCTCGTAATAAAATAAATACATAAATATTTTTTGGACAATCTTACACAAATCAACCTAGTCCCAAACTAAGCAAAGCTTGTACTATGGGTACCAAGTGACGGTATACATACTTATATAGATAAATAGATACTTAAATACATAGAAAACATCCAAGACCCAAGAACAAATATTCGTGCTCATCACACAAATAAATGCCCTGACCGTGATTAATTAAATAGTTAAATAATTATAACTAATCTAGATATATAAGTGAATAAATGTTACTAACAATGCTATGGGTGTCTTGTCTGAAAATAAAATGATGATGATGATTATTATTATTATTATAAATCATTTGAATCTGAAGTTAAATTTATACTAAAATTATTACAAATTAATTTTAGGTTATATTTTAGTGTTATTTTTTGATCAATAAACACTGTAGCAAGTATTTTATTATTTTAATGTATTTTCGTAAAATCAAACGAAACACTTAATTATGGTTATGTTAGGTTTCAATAAAAAAAACATTAACATGTAAAGGGGGTGATATTTATACATATAGATGTCTCATAGGAGGCACAATAATGCCTGTGTAATGGGATAAATTTAACATATTAAATTTTATGTATAATCTGACATGAAAAAGTATACTGTAATTAATAACATAGAACTAATAAAAATAAATTAAATTAAATTAAATTAAAACGTATCTAGCCTAACCTCGGTAAGGCTACGTTAGGTTCCCAAAGTATAATCTTAAAATGAAATAAATAAGTAAAAGCGTGGTTTAAATTTAATTTCACACACCAATATACACTCCAATTACAAACACCTATTTTTTTACTCCTGGATAATTTGAGACGTAATGGGGTATAGAATTGGTCTAAGTGAATTTTAATGTTTGATAATACTGTATTATCTTATAGGAAATTTATCACATCAGTAATTATCAGTATTGTCACACACGAATTATACCTATTTTTCATGCTATGACCTCATGTATATGTTCGTATCCATCCATTCCATACTAAATCCACGGTTAAAATAATCATACTTATTTGTAATGATCTATTTTGTTACTAAAAGCTTAAGGTTAAACCAAAATCAGCCCTTACTGCTAATGTATAGATACGTACCTGTTTCGTCACCTCAATCCAATCCCATTTTGTTAACCTAGGTTAGTCCTGGCACGTGTTAAAAAAAAACACAATTTCAGCCTTCAACTTTCACCAGACGCACAATTAAAAAAAAAGAAATAAAGGAATAATAAAAAAGAGTTCCAAATTCAAAAAAGACAAACGGAACACTCGCTCGTTTTAAACAGTGGTGTTCATTAAATTTCGTCTGCTTTCATAAGACGGAACGGGATGGCTATAGGTTCCGCGGTGCGTCACCGGTGGCGCGAGTTCATTGTACCGGCCCCAGTATGGGCGCGGGCGGCGGGAGGCTGTCTCGCTCGCGCCCCCGTGTCCGTCGCTGCAGCGACGGAGAAACGCGACATGGTCCACTTTTTGTTGAAACTTGAATTTCGATCGATATAGCGCGCGTGAGTAGTTTTGATACTTGAGAGATTTTTGGTGTTACCCGTTTGATTTTAAGTTCATGAGTGTACTACGCTGTATATATAGCTACGGTAAATAGAGAAATGATATTTTTATTGACAAAACTACGCAACTGATTTTGATGCGGTTTTTTTTAATAGATAGAGTGATTGAAGAGGAAGGTTTATATGTATAATAATATCCATTACATAGTGCACCCGTGCGAAGCCGGGGTGGGTCGCTAGTATATTTTTATATCGTTGAAGTATTGTAGCAGTAGATAAGCCTTAAAGTAATTTTCACAGATTGATAAGTTACTTATACGATAATTTAGGAGAAGCTTCACATAATTTATATTTATTCTAATGATGTCAAGTGCTAGAGTATTTTATTGAAATTAAATTTTGCGCAAAATGTAATTAAGCCGTCGTCTCCCGGCGAAAAAAATAAACAATAGCATTCTTTTGTTATGGGCCCGGGGATCCCCGGGACCGGTAGACGACGGGTTTATCTTAAATGAATGATGTATAATATAATTTATTTACGTTTTATACAGATGTTTTTTTTAGAATTTTGTTAAACGTGTTACTTAGGTATAAGAATCTTAACGTAACTGCAGAACACCGTAGACAAACAACTCAAACAAGTATCGATAAATAAAGCTATTATTACTTTCGCTTTAACAATGGAACTGCCATGAATGGCGTGGGTGTGCGTGCTTGTCTGTGAAGGGAATGAATACCGTATATGCTATATAAAAACACGAACATGCAATAAACAATCAATTTTATCGATGTTAGTATTTTTATTTCCATTTTATGCTCAATTTAGTATCAAAAGTGTTTTCTTACCTTTATCAGTAACATTTTATTTTATTTATGCCCGGCTCTTTGAGAAAGGCAGCAAAACGGTCTGTTTGGGGCGGAAGGGAACAAATATTCGTGTTCGTTAGACAAATAAATGCCTGATCGGGATTCGAATCCGAGACCTCCAGCTTCATAGGTAGGGTCACTAACAACTAGGCTAAAGCGCCTACATACTTGTGTGTGTGTTTTTGACGACCAAAAAACCCACACACAAGTGTACAGGAGTTAGTTCATGTATGTATGTCGAACAAAATTATATATGTATCTCACTGTAAATCACACGTGACCACAGGCTGCATGCATACATTGGAGCCCTGTTGCTACGCTGTAAACCCTACAGAGCGTAGAGTGTAAGTACCTTCTACTACATATACGATTTTACGTCTTATTCCTTAGGCATAAGACCAGATTGTATATATTTATGATCAGACAAAAAAATTATAACGCATGCTATTTTCGCTCTTTTCAATGTGAGAACAGGGAATACTAAGGTATGCGTAATACAGGACTATTCTAGAAGCGCGCACCGAGCTCTAATTGAACATCTATTTATAGTGCACCGAGAATAGCTCGTTTCCAAGCGCTGCGCAAGCGCATCGGTGACCTTGAAGTGCAAAAAAGGCAAGAAGTCGCAAGCTTCGTGCCTTTCTCCTCTTAACGTTCTTGGCTATAGCTGTCGGTCTATTATCTTGCTTCATTTTATGATTATACGTTCTATTAACTCGTTTAATTTTATAATTTGTATGCACTAGAGGTAGATATGCAGCTACTTTTTTCGTTTTTCTGTTTAATCGGCGACTAATAATATTTGATATATTTGCATCATTTCTGGTACCCAAAGATTATCTGGAAGAGATCGCTCATTAGCGACAAGACCGTCAATTGTTTATTGTTATAGAGTCCCTTGTGATACCGTTTTATTTCTGTTTGATGAACAATGGAGGATATTTGTATTGTATTGAATATCGATTGAGCATATTCTCATTTTTGGTGTTGATATAATATTCTTTATATTTCTAACTAGCTCTAAGAAGTTATGATTTTTCAGTTGTCTTATGTGGTTCTAGACGGTTAGTAGCCGTAATCTATTGGGATGGTTAATTAATCGCTCCTTATATCTATTTTGCTTCCTCCTGCAGCTTAAATAATTAAAAACAATTCAGAATGTCATATGTTAAGGTAGGCACCTCGTAATATTATTAAATTTACAGCAAATCCTATTCATATTCAAGTAGATTGATATTTACCCAATTTTTAACCAACATAATATTTTTACTAAGTAATTTAAAGAGCACTTGAAATACTTATTGTTTTAAGTAAAGTGTGCAAGGTGCGTCGATACATCCTAAATACATGGATTAATAAAGGGTCGGCAACATGCTTGTGACTCCTCTGTGATTGCAACAGTCCATAGGCTACCAAGTCTGCTTATCATCCGGCAGGTCGTATGCTTGTTTACCACCACCTATGATTCAAAAAGGAATAAGTATGCTTTATGAACCCCGTAACTCAGATATCGTAGTATTTATATTAATACCTTATAATGTGTTAATGGACCACTTGTCGGTGTGTTTGTACAAACTATTTTATTTTGAATTTGTTATCTTTGTTTATACAGCGCTGTGGAAATACGCAATTATTTTTTGTTTTGTTTTCTTAGAACGTTGTTTATTTGTAAAACTGTTTTTTTTTTCTATTACTGTGTGTTACCCACCATGCCAACACCTACGTAATGGGTCCAACGGAAGACCAGCGCCGGCTTTAATGCCGGCATTACTCGTATGCTGAGTTGGGTCCATGTGACACGACAGTTTTTGTATTATACTTCTGTCCCATTATTATGTATCGCTTGTTTGTCACGAATAAATGTTTGAATCTTGAATCTTGAATAATGCACACATCACACAACTGAATCAGTAACAAAAATTAAAACAGCAACATTTAGTTAGAGGTAGATTATGAAAATCTCTCTAAGAAATTACATTCAAACAAGCGAATACCTACTTTATTAAAACGGGATTCTATACAGTCACCTCTAAAAATACGTACACATCTTTTCACCTCATTGCCTTGTAATTAGATGTAAAACTCATACATATTTAACTGTCATTTCTTAGCTGTCATATATTGCGATTAAATTAATCAGACTTATACGAAAATACATTCAGTGGCGGCTTTCACCACGTTACACGTTGTTGTCAATACGCGGTAAAAAATGCAATTAACGAAATCGTTTGAGCCAGTCATATTTTTTTACGACCATTGGTTCCGTACTGATCATGAAAACATGATGATCAAAATACGTACATTTTTTTTATTATATGGTAAACAAGGATGCGACCTGCCTAATGAAAAAAGGTACGGTATGTTATGAACGGTATTGCGACTCCAGATGACTCATAAGCTTATATTATTACGAAGTTTTTTGTCCCATTATCACATTGTAAAATATTACATTTGATTATTTAAGAAATATATTTGATCGCTCATCAAACGATACTGACTGCAAATCAAAAAAATAATGATTTGCAACTTTGCACAGCTAAAATATTATTTACATACTTTCAACTCTAATACTAATTGCGCAACATACAGATAAACAATTACACGTTATTAGGTTTTTTGGCTAGTATTTAAAGGCACATAGCCTAATATCGAAAACAAAACAAGCCTATTTTACAATCTCTAATAGTTGAAATGTAGTAGTACATATTCTTATGCGTCTCTCAGGGATCAAAATGAAAATTATTTTTTTAAAGCTAGTTATCAAGATAATTGTGAGTGCCTTATTTAGTCAGTTTATTATGATCAGAAATTTTTAGGCAGCTAACTTCACATCGATGTAAAATACCCACATTTCGTCTATCTGGATAACTATGATTAGAACTATAAAAAAAGACTACCACTTATCTTCAATATAATCGTGTTATAATTTCTAGTTATCCGATTGACTTTATTTTGATTAGATTAGATTACATTTATTTCTTTCATAGTAGAAAAATATAATATAGGTTATCTAAGTCAATTTATGCGACTTTATATTGTGATCGTCAAATAATTTATGAAATGTCAAAAAAATTATATTCAGTAACATAAAAGTTCTCAAAATATTAAAGTAATAATCATATTAAAATCATTTAATCTATAAAAATAAAAATACGATTCAAAAATACAATATCAAAAGCTAATAATCATTAGTCACAATATATTAAAATAGAAATAAAACAAAACTATAATTTAATAATACAATGTCAAACAAATTTCATTACCATGAAGTCATTTGCAAGCATAAGTAGTTTAAACGAATAAAAATGAGATAACTCTACAGAAAAAAAACGTACAACATTTTACCGCATGCCAGACAAAGTATCAAGCGCGCTCACTCGCGCTATCGGCGATGGGAGTGAGGTAGGCGTATCGTGCAAGCGAGACAAACATATGTTAATCACCTCCGTGTGACTAACGGTGCGCGGGCGGCGATCGACCTCACTGACCGCTGTTTCATTTAATTTGTATGTATGTATGTAAAATGAAAATCGTGATGTATGGGCTTGTCATACGAAAAATCAAGGGTTGTATGTTTTGGTTTTCATTGTATATTTATGAAAAGAACCTGTTGCTAGTTTAATATAATTATATTCAATTATAACTATAATATTAATGTAGAGCCTTTAAGCGGATATTCAATATGTTTGTAGCATAGTTAGCCATATTGGTTTTTAATTTAATGAGGGAAATTCCTAGCTTTATGGATAAAATTATTTCTGAGAATTTCACAAATGATAGCCGTATTGATAAAATAAATGTATTTAATTTAATACACTTACTATAAAATGCCTAGAAAAATGTATAAATGTATCAAACGAACGAAGATTTTATAAGTACTCGTTTTTTTTTAATATTTTTGTTTTGTTCTACAATGCAACTGACAATATTTAGTAGACAAAAAATAGTTCGTAAAAAATAAATAGGTATATTTTACTTGTTTTTATTCCAATATACATTTAATGGCTATCTTTCATTGTATTATTTACGAAACATTATAATTTCATATCACACTGGCATTTTGAATCTTAAAAAGGTACGTCATTTGTGACAAAATGGCGACTAAATATATTATTTTAATTTTTTTATCATCGGGTATTTCTATTTCCTGCAAAATCCTATACTTTCCTTCCTGTAGTTATCCTTCTTCTGAACTGTATATATGTTAAATGGTGTTACTCTGAAATCATCATGAATAATAATAATGTAAAAAAAATTAAAGCATCCATTTAGTAGCTCTCTCTTGAAAAAAATGGTGAAAAATATTTTCAGTATATATCAGGTTCAAAAATAAACAACACACTTAGGTACTAAAATGTACAAATTGAGATATGAAGAAAATGTCTTAATACATTAAAAATACCTGGGTACTACATAAAAAAGAAAACTTATTCTCATTTTCAAATAAGTATGTTTTGTTTGTCTAAATAAATTTGGGACTAGGTTGTTTTGTGTAAGGTTATACCTCAATATTTTATTTTATTTTTTTAATTTAATTTGAACGTATACATTTTCAATCGGTATTTATTTATTTATTTTAAATAGGGCCAAAAAAACCTTGCAAAGGGTTTTTTTATTAAAATTCTCCAATTTAGGCATATTACATGCACTTACGAATGTCAAAAAACTAGCACCGGTTCATAAAATAAACCTCTGCCTCGAGAAGAACCGGCGTAAGAAACTCGGCGAGGTGTCATTTTTTCAAAACAATATACAATGTATATAGCAATGAGAAATAAAATATTAAAGTTAGATTAATATTATTATAATTCTGAGCACTATAGCAAGTGAAGGGAACCTGTGGGCATTTTCATTTTATATATAATTTGGATTTAGACCTTAGTTTAGTTATAATATATAACTTATTTTCTTTACCGCATTCTTGTTATTGAATAAATGAGTTCCATATTAAAATTAATTAGGTCAAATTCGTACAATTAATAAGTTTGTTTGACATCTAAATTCGAGGTGAAAAAAAATAAAAATATAAACTCCAAATATTCCTCCTCAATTGTTCGTAGATTGATGTTATAAAAATTTATTGCATTAGATAAACTCCTTGTCTCTTTAAACATTTTTATACCATCAGCTTTTTCAATTTTTCTTTACTTATACTTGCTAAAATTGGCTTTAAGAATTAAATTCATTTTAATGCGCTCTACTGCCTACCCTTTTTGAGAGTATAATTCGTAAGTTTGCAGTTTATATTTATTTCAATACAATATGATAATTAGAATCAAAAATAATGTATATTTTGTCATTTTATTGCATTGCTTTTGTTTCGTTTATGTTTTATATTATTTATTGTAATAAATTCGTACTTGTACTAAATTAATTCCATAATATTTAAAACAAAAAAACTAAAATGATATTAAAAAAGGGCTCCAAGATCGGAGCCCTATTGATTTTGTACTTATTTAAAGTATTTTTGATTCCAGTATTATTGTTACATTTTTTATTCTATTCAATGCTCAGTATTTAAGGTTAGTATTTAAATTTATTTTGCTGTGCCCTAGCATGTTCATATGTTCATTAATGTTACATAAGACCCCCAGAACAACATGATTAAGTAATAAATTAATTAAAATTTTATTTGTCTTGGTCAGTTTAAAAAATCTTTCGAAGAGAAAATACAGGTTGTCTGGAAGAGATCGCTTGTTGTCTACCACAGTTACGTGTAATTAATGTCTGTTGTTCTTTTAATGTACTCCGTTTGGCTATATCTCTTTGTATTGTATACAATACAAATAACTAAAACTAAACTAAACCTAACGTAATGTATGGGGTCTAACCTATAATTACAAACATTCCCAAAGTCACTATAATTTGGAAGGGTACATAAGGTTACTGCGTCTCCTCGTTAAATTAAAAAAAAACAAAAGCTCTTAAATTAGAAATGTGCATATCTACCTTTCTCATAATTAATGATAATGATAATAACTAAAATATTACATACCTTTATCCCACGCATTACATCTGCAAACAAACAAAACAAAATATAGTTCAGTTAAAAAAAATAGTGTAAAATTAATAAATAAATAAAGTGTGAAGTATGAGTGTGAGTGTGATAAACTTTTTTAAGAGAGGTAGGGCACAGCAAAACATCATCTTGATCGAATTTGGAGCAGCCCAACTGGGGAAGTACCTCCGCCTTACAGAAGACCACAGCCATAATAACATTATCTACTATACAAGTATGTAGTGTTGTGTTCCTGGAGGTGAGCAAGGTTGCCAGAGCTCCGGAGGATGCACTGTGTTGGGAGCGAGGGACCTAAATTTGTCCCTTCTGTTGTCAACACAGGGCATCCTCAAATCTTATAAAGGGTCGGCAACGCGTACGTTACTCTTTTGGAGTTGCGGGCGTCTATAGGCTGCGGTGGCCGCTTACCATCAGGTGGACCGTAAGCTCGTTTGCCACCGGTGTTGTATAAAAAAATAAGTGTGTATTGTATTGTATCTATAAAAATAAGTTTCTGTCAAAAAAAACATTTTTAAAACACGCTTTTATTGCTAAATTATATGTGTATGTATGTTTTATATCTCTTGTCTTTTTTATACCTTGTTGTACAGGTTGCTGAATTTGTCTACCTCCGTTCATTTCTTCTCTCATTTGCTCAAAGGTTAACTGGAAGAGATACCTTAAAGGGATAAGTTCGCCTTTGTACATACCATTTCTTTTTGTATTTGTAATTTTTGTTATTGTGTACAATAAAGAGTTTTACTACTACTACTACTACTACTACTACTACTACTACTATTACTACTACTACTACTAACTATATATTTTTATTGACAGTCTTCAACCATTCGTTGAGAGGTACCTAATGAAAAAAAAAAATCAAAACATTTATTCTGCAAATAGGCCTCAAGGGCACTTTAACAAGTCAAAATCTATCTAGGTACATCAAATAAAAATAATACAATAATCAAAGTATCATTAATTAAATGTAGTGTTATGTGTCAAAAATAGTTGAGAGGGACCTAATGACGTAATGAGTCCACAATGGTTTTCCCTTGTGTAGTTTAGGCGTTGTTATGGCCACCTTCTGCCTCCATCATCAGATCAGCTCGGTGGTACCATAATATTGCATTGTCACCGAAATAACTTGATGACCGCTTTAGCCTAGTTGGTAGTGACTGCCTTCGAAGCTGGAGGTCCCGGGTTCGAATCCCGGTCAGAGAATTTATTTGTGTGATGAACACGAATATGTGTTCCTGAGTCTTGGATGTTTTCTATGTATTTAGGTATCTATTTATCTATATAAGTATGTATATCGTCACTTGGTACCCGTAGTACAAGCTTTGCTTAGTTTGGGGCTAGGTTGATTTGTGTAAGATTGTCCAAAAATATTTATTATTTATTTATTATTATTATAATGCCTAATTTCAGCTCAATCGGATACCGGAAAGAGCTGAAAAAAGGATTACAAATTTAAAACTGTACAATCTCAAAACTCAAATTCGAAATATTCTTTATTCAAATAGGCCTAGCAACAAGCAGTTTTGAATCGTCAGTTATATATTACGTAATTGAATCTAATTATTCAGAGCAATTTATTGATGCATATTAAATTAAAAAAAAGACATGAATTACTGTAATGTATGTCAAAAGAGAGTATAATAAATTCACAAAAAGATCGTCAATACGTAAAATAAAAACATAAAACATATAATCTAGTCAGTTTCTAGAATAAAATCTGAATGTCAAGAGGAAAATTTAACGTCAACATCTAATGTCATAGTTATGAAAATAGTCATTAAGATGTAATGTCATAATTATTAAAATATAATTAGTATTTCAACCACAATTATGCCCATGGTGTTTTATCATTCATGTAGTCTTTTGTGTTATAATATGTTTTCGATATGAGTTAAATAAAAGCTTCTAATAACTAGAAATGCCCGCCAAGTGAGCATCATATCATGCGCAATGAAGGGTTCCGAACGGACACCTATTAGTAAACATGTAAAACCACTATCCTTTTTTTTTTAACCTGACTGTGGCTTTATAGGCCGGGCCAAATAAAGCGATAGGAGTGCGCGGTTGGAGAGTAGCCTGGGGAAAATCCAGGGGAAAACCTCCGGCACGACCACGCGTGTGGTTTGGAACACTGGAATTCTCTAAGAGTTTGCGCTCCAGTGAGATTGGTTGAGCGGTTTCAACCGAATCTGAGGTGTGAGTGGAATCGAGCTAAAACCACTATCCATTACATTGAACCAAAAAGGTCATATCTTCATAGGAAACTCAAGGCACTTATGTTTTGTTTGGGCGTGACAGCTTTTCAATGATTCAGATATTTCAGGGAAAACCGTTATATTTATTGTGTTTAAACCAAAAATCGTTGAAAGTATTTATTAGTGTTCACCACCTCAATTTTTATCAGAATTTTTAACTACATAGTTTGGAAATTATTTATGTATTTATTTATTTATTCAATATCCCAGACTATCTTTAAATACATACAATAAAATAAAAAAATATAACAATACCTAACTTAAAGTAGAACTAATAAATAATAAAAACTAATAAAAATCTAAAAAAGGTCCCTGCGGCATGGCTCCTAGAATGCTGGCAGCATTTCCTCGCTGTATGGCGATGGCAAGGCGTTGTGCGAGGAAACTGCCAGCTCTCTTGTCCCCTGTGACGTCATTTATTCAATGGTATAAGTCATGTACATTTCAGTAAAGATGTTATAAAGTAATATTAGTCAGGCCATGACGCCCCGTAAGAGCACACAATGATAATACTTAATAATACATTAAAAAAGAATTAAATACTAAAATTGAAATTACTAGTTATTTTATAGTTACTAGTTATTAGAGGAGAGGGGATACTTATTACGACTTTGATAGCTAATATCTCACCAACGGTTGACTTAAATGATAAAATATTTTGTCACACCTGGTCATAAAGTGGCAATTACCGCACGCTCCGCGCGCGGAAAATCCCACTTCCTGGCCAGCGCACATACATTTTTGTACTTACCTCGGGCGGTAATTAAGAAAGCCTCAGATCGCATAATTATCGCCCTTGCCTTCGGCTCGGGCGTCAAATACCTGCGATCTGAGACATTCTTTGTTTTACCGCCCTTGGTAAGTAATGTACTATTAGAAATCTCTACATAATTTTTCACGGCCTATCCAGCGATATCCCACTTACCTAAGTGCATTGAAATATGTTCTACAACCCCCGGCTACATGTATGGAGACCCCCCCCCCCCACCTATTTACTATTTCTTTATAAATTCACATCACTTTAATGTAGCGGTTCATAGAATACACCTTCCTACCAAATTTCATAATCTTAGTGCTTATAGTCTCCGAGTAAATCGGCTGTGACATACGGACGGATAGACATGACGAGACTATGGCTCGGTTGCACCAACATACGATCACAGGTCGGTCATCGTCAAATATGGCGCCGGCAGCTCATCCCATAGAAACTTGTCAAACTATCCATACAATCAGATTTTAACGAACACCGCTTACGATTACAGACGATTTGGTGCAACCCACCCTATAAGGGTTCCGTTTTCGCCATTCTGGCTACGGAACCCTAAAAAATGATTCAATCCAAATTAAACATGACATTCGGAAAATTAACTATAGAATCTAATAACTGACATTTAAAATTGTTCTTTTTTCTTTTTAGTGTATTTTGTTTATTTTTAATGTGTTTTTATGTGCAAATTTTCAATGGACAATATTATTTAAAGAAAAATGTGATACTATTTAAAAAAAAATTCGAGAATTGATATATACATCTATATATTATTTAGAAATTAGGAAAATTAACTATTATAATAACTGACATTTAAAATTGTTCTGTCTTTTTAGTGTATTCTGCTTATTTTTAATGTGTTTTTATGTACAAATATTTCAAATACAATGTATATTGTTTATTGAATAAATGAACTATGAACTATGAACAAACTGCAAGTAATTTTCACCTCTATTAAATCGATAACATGCATGAGATATCTGGAACTGTGCCAGACACAGTCTAAAAATAATGTCTTTTCCTGTTGTTAATTAGTGTAATAAGCTAATATTATTCAGTTTAAGACAGCACAAATGGGACCGCTCGTAGCCTAGTGGCGCACGCGTGCGCATGCGCATGCGGTATGCGAGGTTAAGCAACATAGGCCGAGGTCAGTTCAAAATCAAAATCAAAACATTTATTCTGCAAATAGGCCTCAAGGGCACCTTTTACAAGTCAAAATCTATCTAGGTACATCAAATAAAAATAATACAATAATCAAAGTATCATTAATTAAATGTAGTGTTACATGTCAAAAATAAGACTAAGAAACTAATAACAATCGAGATTTGTTAGAGATGTATAAGGTCTCTAAGCGTCAAGATAAAAGGTAATAAAGTAGGTACACTAATCATAATAAAATATTTTGAGCTATATCTATAACACGTCAACATGAAAATAATACAATATATTAAATAAATATCCTCAGAGATGTATAAGGTCTCTGAGCGTCAGTCTAAAAAATAAAATCAAATGAGAACAGTGAAGTCTCTCATCATGTCAATTCCACTGAACACTACTACAAAGTAGTCCTTGCAAACATGAACAAACCGGAATTCTTTGATGGATGACCGCTTTGAGTGACTAACTGAGCGCTCCCGTGCTTTGGAAGGCACGTTAAGCAGTTGATCCCGCCTGCTGTCTATGGCAGCAGTCGTTAAGCCAAGTTGGAGGCTTTCGGGCGGCTTGATTCTAACAGTCAAGTTGCCCACTCAAATTC
Source organism: Epiblema foenella (assembly GCA_963556455.1). Lineage (NCBI taxonomy): Eukaryota > Metazoa > Arthropoda > Insecta > Lepidoptera > Tortricidae > Epiblema > Epiblema foenella. The sequence goes on along the minus strand of OY747122.1, from coordinate 9,652,488 downwards.
AAAAATCCAAATCAAACATTTATTCTGCAAATAGGCCACAAGGGCGCTTTTACATGTCAAAATATTAATTTACAGTTCAAGAAGGTATAATAATTTCGAGTTTTCAATTATAACAAAATTAATTTCATACAGTGAAGATAAACTTGCAAAGTTATCTGTTACAAATATTACAACATCAGTAAAGTTAGAAATGTATAAGGTCTCAAAATTAAACAAGGAGTATAATGAAATTAATATAATATCCCAGAGATGTACATGGTCTCTGAGCGTCAAAATTAAGATTAATTTAATATTGTTAGAGATGTATATGGTCTCTAAGTCACTGATAATAAAAACGAATCCACAACAGGATGATGTCTCTCGTCAATCCCCTATAAAAGACACTAGTATTAACGTAGTCACTATGTCCTAGCAAGCATGAACAGACCGGACTCCACAAATTGTAATTTTTATCTTGAAATAAATGAATCTGAATCTATTTGAGCCGGCATTTGATGGGATTGCGGATTTCTGATGCTTAAATGCTTATACCTACGAGCTGGCTCGTGCCGGAGGTTTCCCCTGGATTGTCCCCAGGCTACTCTCCAACCGCGCACTCCTATCGCTTTATTGGGCCCGGCTTATAGAGCCACAGACAGTCAGGTTAATAAAAAAATGTCATAATATAAACAAATGGGCATATATTAAACAGCTGCAGTGCTTTACCATGAGTTTGCATGACCGTACTCGCTAGCGACTGCGTGTAAATAATATTTATCTACACCCATACAGTAAATCCTCTTTTATGTGCTCAAAAAGTGTAGGTAAGGACCAACATTACAATATCGCGCTGGTCCGGGGCGGAGATGGCCATAACAGCATCAAAAACGGTATCGTTATGGCCACGATACAGGCTCGTGCTCAAACTTCAACGAGCTCACGAACTCGAACTCCTGCACTTTCTACTCAATGGTGTCTCAACACATGAAAGAGGATTTAATATAGTGATAAGATTCCTGAATTAAACATTAGACATAGAGCAGAAAACATGCGAAAGTTAAAACACCTTTGTCCGTTTGTCTTACCCGCTACTAATAGCTGTTATGGAAGGAGAATATGGAATTATGTCCTGCCATGTGCTTTGAATAGACTTTCATATGAACAAATATGTAACAAGTCAAGTAAGTTGTCGACCGGTTTAGCCTAGTGGGTAGTGCACCTGCCTGTGAAGCTGACGGTCCTGGGTTCGAATCCCGGTCAGGGCAAATATTTGTGTGATGAGCATGAATATTTGTTCCTGAGTCTTGGATGTTTTCTATGTATTTAAGTATTTATATCTATTAAATATATCGTCGTCTAGTACCCATAACACAAGCTTACTGTGGGGCTAGTTCGATTTGTGTAAGATTGTCCTCTAATAATTATTTATTTATTTATTTAAGTAAACATGTAGTCAAAAATTATAAGGATATGTTGATAAGTAGATTACACTAACACATTTCTCAATTTTTCATATTTTTTCATATTATTATTATATTTAATTGTAATAATAATAACAAGCCGTTAGGTAATTAAAAAAATCTTTAAATAATAATATTGCATGCCTAACCCTGTCAAATGTAATTTATATGTTTTTCAGAAATAAACAGTTTTTTTTTTTAATATATGGATGTAGATAAAGTAGTGTATACAACTACATAATTAGGCATTAAAACAAGACCTCTCATTATGTATCAGTTGCATAAACTACTATTTCAGTCTGCTTCTAGCGTCCACGGGTAACGATCACCTCGTGCGCCGATAAGGAAACCAGGGGCGCTACCGCGAACAGCAAACGAAGTTTTCCCTCTCTGTCGCACTTGCAAGTTTGCATATAAGTGAGACAGAGATTCAGATTCAGATTATTTATTGGTAAAAAAAATTTTTACATGTCATAATTTACAGTAGAAAAAAATTAATGCTATACAAATAATTATCACAAAAATGTCAGAGTAATAAATTTCAATTCAATTCACACATATTAATTATATAAACAATTCTCAATTCTATAAATACAATAGTTAATTTCGATGTCGAGCAACAAATACACTGATTATAAAATACACAAAAAACAAAACAATTCTCAATTCTATAAATACAATAGTCAATTTCGATGTCAAGGAACAATTATACACATTGATAATAAAATACACAAAAAACAAAATAAAATTAATGTCAGTTAAAGGGCTATAGTTAAAAGGCTGTCAGGAATATTCGAATTGGTAAATATCAATTGTTGGTGGCCTCATAACTAGTAATCACTCCAACTTTCAGCCCTCTATCTTGAACTGTCACAGAGATAATGTCAAAAATGTATTTTTATCCCATTTTTTTCAAACTCTTGTATCTTCTGATCCATACCAGCTAGAGCATTGAAACAAAATCACAGTTATGTAGGTTTAGTGGGAGTATACCCTATAATTTTATTAATATTTTATACGTGAGAAATAAAAGAAATAAATATCAAATTATTTTTTGACAGCTCTTTTCAACAAGTTTTTTTGAAAGTACAACTATGAAAAAAAACATATGTATTGCTTCTAGTATTAGCTACTAGCATACGCAAAATCAGTTAATTATATTTGGTGCAACATACTCAAAAAAAATGAAATAAATTTGTTATTAATAATTTTAATCATCAGCTAGTTCGAAGGTACACTTAGTCAATAGGGAGGGAAAACTTCGTTTGTAGTTCGCGGTAGCCCTCCGGTGCCTTTACTAAATTTGTATCGGCAAAAGTACAGCGCCTCTGGCGGTTACGCAATACAACTAAGAATCGGAATACTAAATCGTTTACGCAGCTAGCGAGTACGGTCATGCAAACTCATGGTAAAGGCACAATTTAGGCAACATCAACATAATCCAATCAAAAAACGCGTCCAAAATACATTTCATTAATCCCCCTAGAAAAAGATCAAAAATCATCCCTCAAGAGGGTTACGACGAAAATAAAAAAGTTACAACTTAACGAGTAGAGCGAGACAGAATCATGTGGGCGCGGGAGAGCTCCCCCACAACTTACGTTGGCGACGTTGCCAGCTCGTGTTATGTTACTGTTTGGCTGCAATACAAATTACACATTACTAATTGGAAATATACATCATTTCTTAATATAAGATTTCAAGCTTACATGGTCATTTACATTAGAATTACGATTTGAAACGGGATATTTACCATGTATATTTGTATTTTTGAGTTCCCGATATTTCGGCACTGTTGCAAGCGCCATTATCAAGGATTAACTCAGTTAATCCATTCAATTCTAATCATTTCTTAATTATGGCATTTGAACCAGATTTTAGAGAGGAAAAACTACAGTTAAAACAACCAGAAAAAACAAAAAAAAAGATATCAAAGTACAGCGTAACTACCGAGCCCTGAAAACGTTCCATACACATTGAACGTGTTATGTGACGTCACATGATACTATATGTACTTTTAACAATTTGTATGGCTTTGGGCCAAAATGATGCTTATACTGTGGAAATTTAAAGATTGTAGCTCCAACCGTTTGGCTGTAAATAGTTCTCATGCCCATAATAACCAATAAAATTTTTTAACAGCTGGACCTTGCTCGACAGTGGCGCCAACTGGTGAGCACAAAAACGATAGCCCTCATTGTAATAAGGTGTCCCACCCAGGCAAGTTTACCTCCAACTACTAAGGTAAATAGTAGATGAAATGATGACAACTGATCCATATTCCTTATTGTCTCCAATAAAGGACTGTCATTGTTTCCGTCACGCCACGCCTTGTAGAGCAAGGCTGAAGATACCTTCGGACAGTCGGCAGCAGATATATCCGAGTGGACGAAGTGTTCACTAATAACTGAGCAAAACTCCATTAATTTCCGATCTAAAAAGTGATATGAAATTAGGTGGCACTCGATACATGTAACCGGTGGACGGATAAAAGAATTTCAACGCAAATAGTCGTGTGTATCCATGGATAGGACTTCGAAAATGATATGGAGGTTTCTAAAAAACTTTTCTATTTAAGTCAACCTTGTAAAACCTGTGTGACAGGCGACGGACGGACGGACGGACGCGTAAGTGACAACAATAGGGTTCCATTCGGACGCTACGCGTACGGAATCCTAAAAAGTGTTGTGCTATACCCCACAAAATTGTCCCTAAATTTGTCCCTTCTGTTGTCAACACAGTTCATCCTCAAAATTTTAAGGGTCGGCAACACGTATGTGACACCTTTGAAGTTGCAGGCGTCTATGGGCTGCGGTGGCCGCTTACCATCAGGTGGACCGTACGCTTGTTTGCCACCGGCGTTGTATAAAAAAAATGAATAACCTTTAACTCACACATTATTTTTATTATATATTTTTTTGGACAATCTCACACAAATCAACCTAGTCCCAAACTAAGCAAAGCTTGTACTATGGGTACCAAGTGGCGATATACATATTTATATAGATAAATAGATACTTAAATACATAGAAAACATCCAAGACTCAGGAACAAATATTCGTGTTCATCACACAAATACATGCCCTGACCGGGATTCGAACCAGCCCAGCTTCGAAGGCAGGGTCACTACCAACTAGGCTAAAGAGCGGTCGGATTATGGAGAATAAACACATTAATGCTGATAACAGGTGTAAACATTTGCGAATTGCTATTACTCAAACCTTATTCAGCATGCTGTGTTACTGGGTTTAACAGTAATGTACAGAGCTCGGAATAGGTAGTGCCTATTTACCTAAACTTTGCGGGAGGACGTAACTAAGAGTGGTGACAACCACCAAAAATAATTACTTCTTTTTATTGAATGTGGGGTTTCCCGGGATTTACTGTATTATTCTAAAGGCTTAATACGCTACCGCTTTACTTGTAAATCTTGTTATATTGCAATTATTTGTTTAATTACCTTTAAATAACAATCAGTCATTAAAAATATAATATAGATCAAATTGAATCAAAAGGATTCCGAAATTTGATACTTTTTAGTTGACTTAGACAAAATTATACTCCTTTCTTCCATGAGAGGGGACCTGTGTCTGGCAGTAGGACGTATATAGATTAGTGATGAGACAGAACTATGATATGGCATAGAAGATATCGTACAGATGTATGTTAATTTATTTCTAATATGATGGTATACATGTACTTATATATGTAAAAATATGTAATATAATAAGGCTGTTATCCTTAATACAAGTAAAATAAAATAAAATGACTGATTGTTATTTCAAGGTAATTAAACAAATAATATGCAATATAACAAGATTTATAAGTAAAACGAAATGTATTAAGCCTCTAGAATAATACAGTAAATCCCGGGAAAACCCGCACTCATTAAAAAGAAATAATTATTTTTGGTGCTTGTAACCACTCTTAGTTACGTCCTCCCGCGAAGTTTAGGTAAATAGGCACTACCTATTCCGAGCTCTGGTAATGTAGTAGAATTGTTACAAACATACGATTTTTCCTAGGCCACACACTTACGGACCCGGACGACGTAATCACAGCGTCTATCGAAAGATGGAACGCTGCGCTTACGGCGCCCAACTCTGACACGACGCGTACACTTAGGCATTCCCGCCGGCGGGGACGTCCACCGCGCGATCGCGACAACAGTGACACATATAGTCCCTATTCGTCCCGGTACCGCCGCACACCGGGTAGAGTCAGTCCGACCCAGGTCGGGCCTAGCTGAGTTTCTTGCTGGACTCTTCTCAGCTAGGCTAGGATTAGTGAACCAGCGACAAAACTCCCAGTAGCTCGATTCCACTCACACCTCGGATTCGGTTGAAACCGCTCAACCAATCTCACTGGAGCGCAAACTCTTAGAGTATTCCAGTGATCCAAACCACACGCGTGGTCGTGCCGGAGGTTTTCCCCTGGATTTTCCCCAGGCTACTCTCCAACCGCGCACTCCTATCGCTTTATTGGGCCCGGCCTATAAAGCCACAGTCAGGTTCAAAAAAAAAGTAGAATTGTTACAAACATACTATTTTTAGACAGTGCGTATGTACCTAATAGTGTTAAAGTAGGATATGCAATGGCATAACGGTGTCAGTGTCATACATAAAGAAATTAGAATGAAGGAAATTTTGAAAAATTTAGGCACCGAGCAGGATTCGAACCTGTGACCTCCCGGCACTCGTGGCCAGTCGCTCTAGCCAACTGAGCTATAGGTGCAATCGCTACCCAGTTCCAAATTTATCAACCGTTCCTTCGTACTAAGCAGTACCGCTGCTAACGTAAACTATTTTTTATACAAACGCCTTAAGGGAGGCATACAGCGACATCTACCAGAAGACTCATGCTTCATTAACAAAAATAAAAAAATACATAAAGAAAACCTGTAGCTACTTGACGATAACTAAAGAGCGCTGAGCAGTCGTACTGGCTGACACAGCATATGCCGAGTCCGCTCCTTTTGTCACATTACAAATATATAATAATTTAATAAGTCATAAGTCATACCTATTTCTTTTGTAAGTATCTGTGTTGTGTTGCAATAAATATTTTTTCTTTTCATTCTTTTTAGGGTTCCGTAGTGAACAAGGAACCCTTATAGTTTCGCCATGCCCGTCCGTCCGTCCCCCGCTTTTCTCAGTAACCGTTAGACTAGAAAGCTGTAATTTGGCATGAGTATACATATCAATGACGGCGACAAAACGGTAGAATAAAATTATAAAAAAAAAAAAATTTAAGGGTACCTCCCCTACATGTAAAGTGGTGGTGCAATTTTTTCTTCCAAACCCATTCGTATGGGGTATCGTTGGATAGCTCTTTTAAAAAGATTATAAGGTTTCTCAAAGCATTTTTTGATTCAAGAATCGGTTGGCGTGATATTAAGGTTAGAAGCGATAATTTTTGCTATGGTCAAGTGTCCCCCCCGCCCCCTGCCAGCTAAACGGTGACTACTAGGCATGTGAAAAAAATCATGGTAGTAGTATATACGATGAATTAAAAAAGGAAAACTATCACCGTATCAGGAAAGCTGTCTCCGTAAAGGGCAAAAATATATATACAACACAACATCTCAAAAAAAGTACATCATCAGTACTAAGATCAGTAAAAACCCTTCTACGGGTCCGTAATTCCGCATATGACCGGTGACGTGATGGACGGGCAACTACGGAACCCTACACCGTGCGTGGCCCGACACGCACTTGGACGGTTTTTTTAAGTATCGTTTTTAAGATTTTTTTTTAATCTTATCTTTGACATACCACACGTTTGGAGGCATTAATAGGACCGTACCTTGGTCTGTTGCGAAACAAAAAAAACATAAACTTGATAGCTGACAGATGTCAAATGTGGCAGTTACATCTATGATTTTATATAAGTGCTCATGTAATGCCTCCAATCGTATGGTATGTCAAAAATAAGATAAAATTAGTAGATTGTGTCTCAAGGGAGCAAAATGATATATTTACGGCGAGGGCGGTATATTGAATTCTGAGTGAAGCGAAAGATTCTACAATCGAATCCTGAGCGTAGCGAGGGATTCTAAAGTAGAATCTTGAGCGTAGCGAGGGATTCAAGTGTTTACGCCCAAGACGGAAAGTAATCTTGCTACCGTGTGACACACTGCTTTTCACACCGTCTATGAGGCCCGCTGCTAAAAACATGAAATATCTTACAAATACAAATATTACAACAGAGTGTCACATACTGCTTACCACACCTTCTATGAGGAAAATAGCCATTGTTGCCCTCAAATGAGGGAAGAAAAGTACATTCTTGATCCTTCACTCGAAGGCAACAATAACTCTTTTCTGAATAGCAGGTGTGAAATAGTAGATTGTGTCTCAAGGGAGCAAAATGATATATTTACGGCGAGGGCGGTATATTGAATTCTGAGTGAAGCGAAATATTCTACAATAGAATCCTGAGCGTAGCGAGGGATTCTAAAGTAGAATCTTGAGCGTAGCGAGGGATTCAAGTATTTACGCCCAAGACGGAAATAATTTTGCTACCGTGATACACATACTGCTTTTCACACCGTCCATGAGGCTCGCTGCTAAAACACGAAATATCTTACAAATGATTTTACTACAGAGTGTCACATACAGCTTTTCACACCTTCTATGACGAAAAGAGTCATTGTTGCCCTCAAATGAGGGAAGAAAAGTACATCTTTGATCCCTCATTCGAAGGCAACAATAACTCTTTTCTGAATAGCAGGTGTGAAAAAAATATTTCTCAAAACAGTACTTAAAAAAAACTGGCAACAGTTTAGAATCCTTAATAAGTCTACTATCAAAATATAATATGGACTACTCTAAAAAACTTAAGTTTCCCAATGAGGGCTATCATTTTTGTGCTCACCAGTTGGCGCCACTGTCGAGTAAAGTTCAGCTGTCAAAAATTGTTCTTGGTTATTATGGGCATGAGAACGAAGTTTGCATTTAAATCATGTTTAAAACCTTAAAACCGTACTTACCGTAAAAATATCGAACATCCCGCATTGTAGCGCGGTCCCGTGTTGTTCGGAAAAAAAGGAGGAAATAAGTTTTCGAAAGACAAAACTGTCTCAAAGCACTGACAGTCATTGACCCGTAATTCATATTTGCCATAATCAAGCTCAGGTATTGAAAAATAGGCACCATATTGTTCCAATCAGATATTAACCCGCGTAGCGCAACCACAAAGTGTGACATTTGACATTTCGGAGACCTCACGCTACACTAGCGCTTCTAGCGGCGAATTCATACGCGATAGCCCCCACTGACAGAAACTAAAATTAATATAAAAGTAAGTAAGTAAGTAATAAGTAGTTTTGCAATAAAATTACTGGCTGTTTTCAAGGTCACGGTTTCCAAAAACTCTCATCTTGTCTAAATCGGAGACTACAAGAGACAAGGCTAAGCCATAAAGGCATCAACTCACCACGTGGACTCTATTTTTAGGCGTTTAAAAGTCAAAATCATCCAACTTTCACTTTCCGAATAGCACATTTCGTACGATATAATTAAAAACGCTGTAACAAAATTTAATTTACCGTATTTCAAGCACACTAAAGTAGGTTTTAGCACGATTTAAAACTACATAGCAACTGCGAATTCTTTGCACAATTTTACTCGAACCGTCGCGTAAATTATTCAAGAGTCTTAGAGCTGTACGTTTAAGGTTTGATTTCGCGTATGTTCCAGTTGGCCGGCAGAGCGACGGTTGGTGTTTCTGCGCATGAGACTCCAAGGTCAACAGTTGGGAATATGGCGGACAGAGTTCGTTCATCCGGACGGACCATTTCTCCGCGCCTATACTGGAAATTATTTAAAATGTCCCACATTTTAGAAAACTGTCATTTGATTTTCAACCTTCACGCTTTTTAGTAAAGTAGCTTATGAACGGATAAATTTGATACAAAACGGTCAATTCAAATGATTTTGGTATACCGAGCTCTGCAGCGGGTCGTCGGCTCGCCTCGCTACGTAAACATGTGCACGGACAAGGGATCTAAAATATGTGAACACGACTTTATTGTTATTATACGGCCGAGGCCGCACTGGCAGGGCGACTAGCGAGGCGAGGCTATCTCAGTAAGTACTCATGAAGTCGTCTGGAAAATGCCGTCGCTATTTCATAGATACGGTTTTTACTAAAATTTCAAAAGTCATGTCAAAAGTCAAAAGTAATTTATTTGCTAGAATACAGTCAAGCGGATGTTAATAATGATAATATTCGTACAATGTATTCTGCCTGCTACTGGACATGCAAATTATACTACAATTAAAATTACAATGTTAAGAGTTAAGTTAAAGGTTAGTCAAAATTTAATTTAATTATTAGGGGAGATTTAATAAATATCAGGCTTATAATCTAAATATTCTTTCACAGTGTACAGGCACGTATCCAGAGGGGGGAATAGTTGGGATTTATCCCCCCCGAAAATCGTTTTTAGCCGTCTATTTATTTATTCGCTTGCGTGTTCTTTCAATAAGTAGGTAAATAAAAATATAGATGTTTCAAACGTGCCTGACAGAGTAGAATGCATTTTGAGTCAAAAATTCTAATAAATATTTCTTAAATTCTTGCATGTCAGATCTTCTTATAAAGTCTGGCAGCTTATTAATGGATTATATAAACCTGAGTTCAAATAATTCATTTTTATTTTAAGGCTTGTTTTAGTTAGCCTTCATATATGATATAAAAGATTTAAAATACGAAAAAATATCCCGAATTTTTAACCGGTTAATTGTATAACCTCCCTGCCTGCCTTCGAAGCTGGAGGTCCCGGTTTCGAATTCCGGTCAGGGCATTTATTTGTGTGAACATGAAATTTGTTCTTGAGTCTTGGATGTTTTCTATGTATTTAAGTATCTATTTATCTATATAAATATTTATATTATCGTCATTTGGTACCCTTAGTACAAGCTTTGCTTAGTTTGGGACTAGGTTGATTTACACAAATCAACCTAGTCCCAAACTAAGCAAAGCTTGTCCACAAATATTTATTTATTTTTATTTAAAGACGAAACCGATTTCCGAGCCCTGCTCTCTAGTTTAACTTTTTCGGATTGGAACCTTAGATTATTTCATGGATGTAGTCTTAAAAAATTACCCCCTTATTCATAAACGTTCATCAAACCTACAAGCTAAAATGACGTTAATATTCGTTTGTCTTTGTCTGTCACTTTGACATTTGTGTTTGTGGGAAAGGGACAAACACATTTTAGTTTGCAGAGATTTGTTAAGTTTAAAGATTAGGTAAGTAAAGATACCAAACACGAAAAAGTTAAAATATGCAGTAATACGAGAGTTCTCGTAAGAGTTAACTGCATGTGATGGGAAAGAATGTATTATGATAGTGATAGCATGTGGCAGGCACGTTTCAAGGGGGGGGATAGTTGGGATGTATATCCCCCCCCCCCGTAAACGTTTTTAGTCTGTTTATCAGTGATTACAGCGATTTTTACACAGTTCACATGGTTGTTTCAATGTTTATCCCCCCCCCCCCCAAAAGTCTGGATACGTGCCTATGTGGTAGGTAAGAGCATAGCGTAACTGCCACGTAACTGCATGCGATAGCTAAGAGCATCAGTGTTGCCAGGGCTCTTGAGTCATAAGTTACGTTTCGTTTCTCGAAAACTCACATTTTTGCTGCAGAATTTACATTTTTGCTTTTATCGTAAATCCTAATCACTACATAGTATAAAACAAAGTCGCTTTCTCTGTCCCTATATCCCTATGTATGCTTAAATCTTTAAAACTACGCAACGGATTTTGATGCGGTTTTTTTTTTAATAGATAGAGTGACTCAAGGGGAAGGGATTTATATATATAATACATGCATCAGCATTGCACCCGTGCGAAGCCGGGGCGCGGTTGCTAGTCCTAATAATATTATAAACGTGAAAGTTTGTGCGGATGGATGTACTGTTCCGCTTAATCTCAAAAACTACTGAATGGATCTCTATGAAACTTTCCAGTATTGTAGCTTAGACATCAGAATAGGACATAGGCTACCTTTTATCCGCGGGTAACACCGCAGGGCGCTGCTAGTATATGATAAATTGGACTAGATATTAAAAATAAAGAGTCTTACATTTTTTATTCGGTAATAATCACTGGGAGGGCGAAGTTAAGTGGTACTGGTTGAGTGTAAGTTAATAAACAGTTAAGTAAACAAAACTAACAAACAAAAGAAGCGCGAAATCGTCGGTACAAGTCAGTCAATTCAGTTCAGTTCGCCCAGTTCGATTCAGTTAAAGAAATGTCAATTTGTCATCATCAAACCAAAAACAAGCAATGGTTTATTTAATGGTATCTGTACTCAACTTGCAATATTGAAGGTACTTCTCTAAATAAAGTTCAGCAGTTTAAGTATCTTGGTTCAATTGTCGCTCCGAAGCTTGGCACCGAAAGAGACATACAACATAGAATTACAACCGCCTGGCTAAAATGGAGGTCACTATCAGGAGTGCTCTGTGACGCAAAATGCCCATTACAATTAAAGGCCGAATATACAAACAGGCAGTCCGGCCTGCTCTTACCTATGGATCGGAATACTGGGCGACGAAAAAGGCAGACGGACAAAAGATGCACGTCACAGAGATGAAAATGCTGCGTTGGGCTGGAGGAGTGACGAGATTGGATAAAATTCGCAACGAATACTTTCGAGGAACCTTTAAAGTTGCAAAAATCCAATACAAATTAAGAGAGAATCGGCTGAGGTGGTGCGGACACGTAATGAGGCGCAACGAGGACCATATGACCAGGGCTGTGATGGCAATAGAGGAGGGGAAGAGAGGCCGTGGACGACCAGCTGCCACCTGGAAGAGCACAATCCAAAAATACCTTAAGGCTCTAGAAGTGGACGAAGTGACAACACAAAACAGAATGTTGTGGCGTAAACGTACGAGGAGGGCTGACCCCAAATGAAATGGGATTAAAGCCAGGACAAAGAAGAAGAAGAAGATGTGTACTCCACTTACAGCATTCATTCGCCATTGGCATCAGTCCCACGGTGATTATTATCACGCAATACTCTCACGTATTGATCGTGTATTCATGAATATTGAAGCAAAATTCATACAAATTTTAATACCACGATAATACTAACACCCCAGTATTGTGATAACAATAATCACCGTGTAACTGGCACCATTTACCTACGTCCGGCAACACACCACACTACGCTATGCGTGTTCGTGTTGCGTATAGATTATTATCACGCGATACACTCGTATCACAATACGTATCACTGGGTATTTATGAATATTGAAGGCAAAATCCAGACAATTATGTATACCATGATAATATTTTAGGTTAAGTTGGTTTTGTCAATAGTATTTCTGTGGACATCTGTCATTGGCTATTGTTTTAGTTCTTTAAGTATGGTATTTTCGTATTGTATTGCTGTTGATGCCCCAAATAAAAATAAATAAATAAATATTGACACCCGAAAATTATGAGTAATAAATTAAATAATCACCGTGTAACCGATGCCTGAATAAAAATTTAATACTAGCAATACCGTAAGTACAGACTTAATGAAATGAAACATTGCATTCTAAATAAATTGACAAGAACTATCAAATCAAACTAAATCACACCGTAATGCTCATCTGACAGGTTCTATTTTGTCATGACGGGTGGACGTAACGTCATTTAGTTAATTCGTTTGTTAGTGTCTTATGTCATTTTGATTTTTTAGCATTGGCAACAAGGCTATCGGCTAAAAATAATATGTCATTTTTATGTCACTGTCACAGATTACACATAGAATGACACATTTTTGGATGCATTCCTAAATAATATGTATTGCAAATATAAACTTCTTATAACACCGGCTAGCTTAAAAAGTAACGAAAATGGCCTTGAAATCACAAGTCACGCACATGTCACGAAACAGGACCGAAAGTCACGAAAATCGTGACAAATGTGACCATCTGGCAACGCTGATGTGACAGGTAAGGATCAGGGATGTAACAGAGCTCCGGTTCCGGTTCCGTTAAGCCGGAACTTACGATTGGTTTTAAACATCCGCTTCGGATGTTATATCGGATGTCACAGCAGCGCAGCGGGAGGAAATGAGCGGCGTACATCAAAAACAAACAGGTTTATACCTGTTGTAATTTTGAGCTCTGACCGTGTACTTCGGTAATTCAATAATGAATATCATTTTAATTGTTTTATTTTTAATTTAACATCTAAAAGGTGATGCTAATTATAACTAGTAAATGATTGTATAATATCTAGTAATTAAGGTAAGATTTTTGTTGAACACCTAGAAGGTCTAAGTTTGTTAAAGTAAGTACTGCAATACTAAAGGCTGATTAATATTTGGAATATTTATTTAGATTAGACTTAGCTTAGACCTGCTCTGCCCTTAACATCTTATCCATCTATCATTCGGGCTTCGCATCCGGTTCCGCATCCGTTTTATGAGGCGGCTCCGATTCCGGTTCTGGTTCCGATATACCGAATTAAAAACATCTGGTTCCGCTTCCGGTTCCGATAAAACCACAATTATTTATTAAGAATTACAACAGATAATACATAAGACATGCTCTTATATCTAGTTTACATTAGGGGCAGATGTTTATCTAGTTGTAGGTAACCACAACTTACTCCAATACATCCTTACGAGTACGCGTATGGGAACGCGTAAAGATATTTTTTATATTAACATGACTGTGGCTTTATAGGCCGGGCCCAATAAAGCGATAGGAGTGCGCGGTTGGAGAGCAGTCTGGGGACAATCCAGGGGAAACCTCCGACACGACCACGCAGGCGGTTTAAACACTGGAATACTCTAAGAGTTTGCGCTCCAGTGAGATTGGTTGAGTTTCAACCGAATCTGAGGTGGAATCGAGCTACTGGGAGTTTAGTCGCTGGTTCAATATGTGTTAATAATACTCGACTGTTTAGTCATCAAATTGAACCATTTACCAGTCTACCACTTACCCTGACCTCTCACATTCAAGCTAACGCTTTGGACTAGAGTCCAAGCTAAGCAGGTATAACAGCCCAGTCACAACTTGCGCAAATTGCATCGAGGCAAGCGTTTTACCTGTTCAATGATCATTACACGATCGAAACTCGCAACTAAAATGCACTGCGGTGATAGTTTGAAACCGGTACCGGAAATACCTGTACCATACCGGTATTTATAGGTTATTTTTTTTTTAACCTGACTGTGGCTCTATAGGCCGGGCCCAGTAAAGCGATAGGAGTGCGCTGGAGAGTAACCTGGGGAAAATCCAGGGGAAAACCTCCGACACGACCATACCTACGCGTGTGGTTTGGAACACTGGAATACTCTAAGAGTTTGCGCTCCAGTGAGATTGAGCGGTTTCAACCGTATCTGAGGTTTAGGTTTTCTACGTTTTGGTTCCAGAGAACCGGTAAAGGAAATATACCGGTATTAGGATCGAATACCGATTCTTAAGGCGGTTGCCAGAGCCATATGCAAAAGTATTCCAAGAATTATCCTATTTTTCTAAGAATCTTTGATGTTTAATAAATAATAATAATAATAATAATCTTTTTTTCGGACTTTATTTATCCATATCGTGTTAGTACAGCTTACACCTACGTATTAGTATTAAATTAAATTAATTAGAATTATATAGGGCGCAGCTCCTAATTTGACCCACCCAGTGCTCCAGGATTGGACAGACAAACCTGCACACTTGCTTGTATTTTGCAGACTTGGGAAAAATATATATAATTTTTAATTATATTATCTTTAATAACACAGCTTTCGATACACGATTCGTAACACTTCGCTCTATACAATTAATTCCCAAATTAACCTCCAATTCGAGGTTTTACTCCAAATTTACTTGATTTTAACACGTGTATGCTACGTTGCTCTTTCGGGCGAGTGCGCGGCGCGTCGGCGGCAGCTACTAACTACCTACTACTAAGTTAACACGCGTTGTGCGCGTGCGATGCGAATTATTGTTTCCTCTATCTCTCTCTTTCACTACACGAAACGAGCAATTTACCGGTTTAACAATGTAACCTCAACTCTAATACCGGTTTCTGGTTCAAGGTCTCGATACCGGTTCCGGAAAATACCGGTACTTCAAGCCCTAACTGAGTTTATACTTTGGGCACTTGGGACCACACACAATGTATTGACGACTGTTTTAAGCTAGTTGGTACCCTGAATGAATGAATGAATGAATGAATGAATGAATGAATGAATGAATGAAATCGTTTATTCACAATGAACATATGGTAACATAAGATCTTAGATTACAAGTATTGTTGAATTCCCATGATATATTCAGTCTAGGTAGACGTGTGAAAACAGTTGTCAGTGATTGGATCACTCAGTGCCCTGCCTTCGAAGCTGGAGGTCCTGGGTTCGAATACCGGTCAGAGCATTTTATTTGTGTGATGAACACGAATATTTGTTCCTGAGTCTTGGATGTTTTCTATGTATTTAAGCATCTATTTATCTATAGTAAGTACGAGTATGTATATCGTCACTTGGTACTCATATTGGAACCAGTGCCTTTACCATGAGTTTACATGACCGTACTCCGTAGACCGCTTACCATCAGCCGGGCCGTACGCTTGTTTGCCACCGACATGGTATAAAAAAACTGTGAGCTAGAGGCCCCTTAATCATGTAGTACATAAAATTGACAGTATTGATACCACGCCACTGTCATGTGGTATATTAAGTTACGCTGATGACGTGACGTAGGTGACTAACTGACGGGCGACTAGACAATTAATCACCACTTCACTTGACCCCTACGACAGTAGTTCGTAGTACAAAAGAGGGATCTGATTGTATTGGATGCTGAATGACTGCCCGTCTGGCGCATTTGTCTGCGTCGGCGCGTCTAGACTAGACCATACTCAATACTTAAGAGGACGCGTTAGCTGAGCCATTTTTCAGATTTGAGGATCCTAACCAATGTTTCAGTGCCTTTACCATGAGTTTGCATGACCGTACTCGCTAGCGACTGCGTAAACGATTTAGTATGCCGATTCTTAGTTTATTGCGTAACCGCCAGAGGCGCTGTACTTTTGCCTATACAAATTTTTAGGCAGTCAAATTCAAATTTTATTCAAATTTAAACATTTATTCTGCAAATAGACCACAAGGGCACTTTTACATGTCAAAATATTAATTTACAAATTAAGAAAGTCTGACTATAATAAGTAATACATTTTTCATGTCAAAATATTAATTTACAGTTCAAGAAAGAATAATAATTTCGAGTTTACAATTATTACAAAATTAATGTCATACAGTGAAGATAAACTTGCAAAGTTATCTATTACAAATATTACAACATCAGTAAAGTTAGAGATGTATAAGGTCTCAAGATTAAACAAGGACTATAATGAAATTAATATAATATCCCAGAGATGTACATGTGTCTGAGCGTCAAAATTAAGATTAATTTAATATTGTTAGAGATGTATATGGTCTCTAAGTCACTGATAATAAAAACGAATCCACAACAGGATGATGTCTCTCGTCAATCCCCTATAAAAAGACACTATATAGTATTAACGTAGCAAGCATGAACAGACCGGACTCCACAAACAGCACCCGATCACGAGTATGAGACGCGTATCTCAGCCATCGTATCTCAGTCGCTAGCGAGTACGGTCATATAAACTCATGGTGAAGGCACTGTGCGAAAATTACCGTTAAAATGAGGTATAGTTATCGCCCTTCTATACAATAATAGTTTATGCAACTGATACATAATGAGAGGCCATAAAACACGAGTGTTTTAAGACCTCTCATAAATCCTCTCATATTACCTCGCACTATGGAGTGCCCCCCCTAATTAATTTTTTTTTTGTAATTTCACATCACTTTTATGTAGCGGTTCATAGAATACATCTTACTACCAAATTTCATAATTGTAGTGCTTATGCTGTGACATACGGACGGACTGACGGACGGACGGACAGACATGACGAATCTATAAGGGTTCCGTTTTTGCCATTTTGGCTACGGAACCCTAAAAAGTTATCTATCCAGTCGCTCATTGTAACCACTTCGTATTGCCGTGGTATGACAACAAGGGTGTTTGAGTAGGTACATAAATGACGTCAACTTGATATTTACACATGACATACTTATAGCCCACTCTTTTTTTTTTGAAACTGACTGTGTCTTTATAGGCCGGGCCCAATAAAGCGATAGGAGTGCGCGGTTGGAGAGTAGCCTGGGGAATATCAGCAACCTCCGACACGACCACGCGTGTGGTTTGGAACACTGGATGGAATACTGTAAGAGTTTGCGCTATACTTGCGCGTGATACTTACGTAAAAGCGATATTAGCCTAAGTCATCTTAAATTAGTTTTGGGTAAGATTACTTTAAATACGAACAGCATTCAATAAGACTGCTATTAGAACGATATTAGCATATTTACTCTTATAATTGGTGCCCAAATCCGGGCTTAGACGATGATATAGAATCAATATAAGAGCAAAAAAATTTAGTCTTGAGACTTTTATAAGCCTGGTTTTTGCTGGTTGGGCAGTGACTTTAGAAACCATATACATCTCTAATAATATTAAATTAATTTTAATTTTGACACTCAGAAACCATGTACATCTCTGGGATATTATATTAATTTCATTATACTCCTTGTTTAATCTTGAGACCTGATGTTGTGACCCTTTACTGATGTTGTAATATTTGTAATAGAACTTTGCAAGTTTATCTTCACTGTATGACATTAATTTTGTAATAATTGTAAACTCGAAATTATTATTCCTTCTTGAACTGTAAATTAATATTTTGACATGAAAAATGTATTACTTATTATAGTCAGACTTTCTTAAATTGTAAATTAATATTTTGACATGTAAAAGTGCCCTTGTGGCCTATTTGCAGAATAATTTTGATTGCTTTGACCAGGCTGTCGATGTCGGCTGTAGCAGTCTTTGGCGTCCATGGTACGATTCCGATGACGTGAATAGCCGACTGTGGCGGTCAAAGGGTTAATTGATTGTTGGAATACTGGATCAGTTATGAAAAATCTATTCGGTTATTTCTTTAGAACAATAAAAAGCTATCCATTTTGTAAAAAAAACTTCACTGTTAATTACGAAATCTACAGCATGAAAGTTTATTTTTATGATGATATTTAGGATTTTTTGACAGATTGATCTATACATACGCTCTTACGCCCTTGTCATTAAAAACATTTTTCGCAAATTTTGTCACTGTATTGCGTGTAGATATTTTTGATTTCGACTGTACCATCTTCATCCTCCTAGAGTTATCCCAGTACAGTTGCATCCTGAAGGATGCCCAGGGCCGTTACCTATTTCCAAGACTTGGCGTAGACAGCAGTTTTTATGGACTGCCAGTGTCATCTGACCTTCCAAACCTAGGGGAAACCAGACCTTATTGGAATGAGGCTTGTCAAGTAAGTGTGTTCTCAGCTAGGCTAGGTTTAGTTAACCAGCGACAAATCTCCCAGTAGCTCGATTCCACTCTCTGAGATTCGGTTGAAACCGCTCAATCAATCTCACTGGGGGACAAACTCTTAGAGTATTCCAGTGCTTAAAACCGCCCGCGTGCTTGTGTCGGAGGTTTCCCTGGATTGTCCCCAGGCTACTCTCCAACCGCGCACTCCTATCGCTTTATTGGGCCTATATAAAGCCACAGCCAGGTTCAAAAAAAGGCATAAGAGTAACAAAACCAAAACCAGATACCTCATATTTGGCCTATGCGTACATTTCGTTTTGATTTATTTGGAGATTTACAAAATCAATAAGTTTGTCTAAAAAAATGTCGTTCAAGCCTAAGCAATAATTTATTCACAATAAGGTCAAAAAGGACCTTTTACAAGTCAAAATCGTTCAATAATCGTAGGAAAAATAATAAGTCATACAAAATATTACTTAAGAATAAAAAAATAGGTTACCCACTTAAGAAAAAATATTAACAATTGAAGCACCAAGAACTAAAGTCAATTAAAAAAAACAAAAACCAACTTACAGATTTAAACTATTGATACAAGTATACTTCATATAATTTACTATTTAAATTATTATCTTTATTTTTGGCGGCAGTGAGAGTTAGTAAACCGAAAAAAACACTAATAACCTTGGAAATTGTCAATGATTTGGATTAAATATAAATGGGCATAAATGAACATGTATGAGTTTACGTTGAGGCTATCTAACTATTGATAATTATAATATAAAAATGGCATGTAAAAATAAATAAATAATACAATAGTAAGCAAGATAATATAAAAATAACATGTAAAATCACTTATAATCGACATGTAAAATTACTTATAATCGACATGTAAATATCACTTATAATTGACATGTAAAATTACTTATAATTTTATCAATAAATATCTCAATCTCTCAATTAAAGTAATGTTTGAAACAGTATTTCTTATTGAGAAATGTAAAAGAAATCGTTTAAAGTAAGATATAAAGCCCATTATCCTGCTCTTCTAGAAAATAACGTTGAGATAATGTAATAGAGTCCGACCACACTCTCTGCAAGGAACAATTTGGCAACACTGTGCATTATACGTTATATTTGTAAGAGTAAGAATAAGAAAGAATTTATTGCCATTACACAAACATCATAATACAATTTCTGACAATGTTAATAACCAGAACATAATTAAATAGAACCATAATAACTAACAATTAGGGAAATAATAATAATAATTAACATTTAATAATTTGTATGAAAATGTGACGTTTGAGGTAGTGTTGCCAAATTATGATACGACGACCGCTTTAGCCTAGTTGGTAGTGCACCTGCCTGTGAAGCTGACGGTCCTGGGTTCGAATCCCGGTCAGGGCAAATATTTGTGTGATGAGATGAATATTTGTTTCTGAGTCTTGGATGTTTTCTATGTATTTAAGTATTTATATCTATTAAATATATCGTCGTCTAGTACCCATAACACAAGCCTTAATATAAGATTTCAAGTTAACATGGTCATTTATACGGGATACGGGAATCCTTGATAATGGCGCTTGCAACAGTGCCGAAATATCATTGACAAAAAAAATGTTTTTTGAAATTTCCAAAAACCGTCTCGACATACAAATTCTATATAACTATCGAACCTGCTCACGAAATTTCACGAGAATCGGTTGAGAATTGCGAGCTGTAGACGAGAACAAACAGAAATCCGGACATACGAAAGCATTTTTGTCGAAACTGAAGCAGAGACCTGCGTTTCACCCGGTCAAAAAAGGCTATACTCAATAAGATATGTCTAAGGCCGGGTTTTATAAAGATCCGTTAGACCAAAAGTCAGATCAAATTTCAGTAACTCAGTACTATTTTTGACATAACAAACCGACATAAAGTCTAACGGATCTTTATAAAACCGAGGCTAAGTATATTAAACTCCTTGGTTATCTGATTTAGATCATGACTAGCGTCTCAAAAAGCAGTTTTTTTTAAATATAATGTTATGATAATTTAAGAGCCTGCTGGAAGAGTAAAATCAGTGTTTGCCCCCTGGTTAGATGCTAACAAGCACAATCCCATTTTTACTTACTTTTTTTTTCAAAATAAATAGACTTAGGTATACAAAAAGTTTCGCCAAACGAGGTCAGTTTGTTGGTGGATAGTGCGCTCACAAATTTAACAACATTTTTTTTTATTTATTTATTGTTATAAAATCCACAGCACAACTTACAGCATTTTTAGAAAAGGTTACATCCTACTTTTCATTCTTTTCTTTTTTTTTCTTTTCATCTTATCTTTCTTTTCTGTTATACTTACTATATAAACTAAATACTAACCCCTTTATTCATAAACGTCTATCAAATCTATATTAGTTAACTAGCCGCTAAAGTTCGTTTGTCCTTATCTGTCACTTTGACATATGTGCTTTTGAGATAGTGACAACAGACATTTTAGTTAGCAAACGTTTGTTAACTTTTATGAATACGAGGGTAAGTTAATCTACTCTGATCTAAACTTGGTTACAAGACTAGAGTGTGAGTAGTATTTATTATGTAAAGTATAGCAAGACACGCATTTGCTACCCTCTTCATCCCACGAAGGCAATGACCCTGAACAATATTATTGTTATGATATTACGTTTAATGATTACTCTGAGTAAATCACCTTCGTGACTTGGAGTAGGCATCTACATACACAAATACACATGAAAAAAATAATAATAAAACTAATATATATTTTTTATGTTATGTATCTATACTCATACTCATTTATTTGCAATGGATCATATACATTACTCGTCAGAAACAATGATTGACAATGATAAAAATTGATTTACAAATTATGTCAAACTGTCACAGTAAAATTACATTTAAATTTGGAATTCCAAATAATATTGATATTTTTAATCTTTTAAAAAAAATCTCTTTACTAGTACATTCTTCCGTTGTTACAGGCATGGGAGAGTCAAAATACGTAATTTTTGAAATGATTTATGATAGATAGATAGATAAATCATTTATCTGTTCGCCACATTCGCACTCAAGTTACAACAAATAAAAACAAAGAACGGAAAAATAAATACACAAGTAAATCAAAACTTAAAACAACACGTATTAAAAAAAGAAGCAATTATAAAACATATTAAAAAAAGAAAAGAAAATTACGAACACAGTTTAAATAACATATCAAACACAGTACCGAAAAATAGGTTGGTTGTGTTGTGTGCATTGCAGCAAAACAAAAAGGTCCCAACTCAGTGCGTAGCTTTGCTCGCAATTGAGCAAAACACTGTTATTCTATCAGAACCCGAAGGACATATGTGTAATATATATTATAAAATTTCAAGCTTACATGGTCATTTACATTAGAATTATATTTTGAAACTGGATATTTACCATGTATATTTGTATTTTTAATCCAGTCAGTCAGTTAATCCTTGATAATGGCGCTTGCAACAGTGCCGAAATATCGGGAACTCAAAAATACAAATATACATGGTAAATATCCCGTTTCAAATCGTGATTCTAACACAAGCCTTCTTGAGCTTACTGTGGGGCTAGTTCTATTTGTGTAAGATTGTCCTCTAATATTTATTTAGTTATTTATTTATTTCAATGCAGAGTTAGCGTGGTCCGACTGTAAGTGTCAATTCAAAGAAACTCACACGTAGTTTATGAGGCATGTATGTAACTATAACTATAAATATGCTGTGTTTCCACAGTTGCTATTGGACAAAGGGCCAAGGGTTCTATGCGACGTTGCCGCTCCGAAGGGCGCTTACGCATGCCACGGCTAGATCGGCCTATTCGAAATCAGAACCGGAATGCCGGCCGCTGATTGGCCGAGACGGCCGTTAAATATTATCCGGGATACGTGGTTAAGGTCGGGTGCCGGTGGGAGGGTCATACACAAATTTAGGCTCTGTAGATATAACGTGACATAACTAAATCATAACATCATCAATCGATAAATCAATATTTTATTTTATTCTATTTATGTACGCCTGTCCGTCTATAATATATATTAGAATTACGATTTGAAACGGGATATTTACCATGTATATTTGTATTTTTGAGTTACCGATATTTCGGCACTGTTGCAAGCGCCATTATCAAGGATTAACTGACTGACTGGATTAAAAATACAAATATACATGGTAAATATCCCGTTTCAAATCGTAATTCTAATGTAAATGACCATGTAAGCTTGAAATCTTATAATATATATTACACATATGTCCTTCGGGTTCTGATAGAATACCAGTGTTTTGCTCAATTGCGAGCAAAGCTACGCACTGAGTTGGGACCTTTTTGTTTTGCTGCAATGCACACAACGCAACCAACCTATTTTTCGGTACTATGTTTGATATGTTCTTTAAACTGTGTTCGTAATTTTCTTTCCTTTTTTTAATTTCTGTTTTATAATTACTTCTTTTTTTAATATGTGTTGTTTTAAATTTTGATTTCTTTGTGTATTTCTTTTTCCGTTCTTTGTTTTTATTTGTTGTAACTTGAGTGTGAATATGGCGAACAAATAAATGATTTATCTATCTATCATAAATCATTTAAAAAATTACGTATTTTGACTCTCCCATGCCTGTAACAACGGAAGAATGTAGTAAAGAGATTTTTTTTAAAAGATTAAAAATATCAATATTGTATCAATATTATTTGGAATTCCAAATTTAAATGTAATTTTACTGTGACAGTTTAACATAATTTGTAAATCAATCATACCTTGACATTTTTATCATTGTTTCTGACGAGTAATGTATATGATCCATTGCAAATAAATGAGTATGAGTATGAGTATAGATACATAACATAAAAATATATATATATTAGTATTTTTTTTTGACATATGTATTTGTGTATGTAGATGCCTACTCTAAGTCACGAAGGTGATTTACTCAGAGTAATCATTAAACGTAATATCATAACAATAATATTGCTCAGGGTCCTTGCCTTCGTGTGATGAAGAGGGTAGCAAATGCGTGTCTTGCTGTACTTAACATAATAAATACATAGTACTCACACTCTAGTCTTGTATCCAAGTTTAGATCAGAGTAGATTAGTAACTTACCCCCTTATTCATAAAAGTTAACAAACGTCTGCTAACTAAAATGTCTGTTGTCACTGTCTCACAAGCACATATGTCAAAGTCACAGATAAGGACAAACGAACTTTAGCGGCTAGTTAATATAGGTTTGATAGACGTTTATGAATAAGGGGATTAGTATTTAGTTTGTTTAGTAGGTATAACAGAAAATGTTGTTTTTGTGAACGCACTATTCGCCAACTAACTGACCTCGTTTGGCGAATTTTTTTGTATACCTACCACCTAAGTATATTTTGAAAAAAAAAAGAAAGCATTAAGTAAACATGGGATTGCGCTTGTCAGCATCTAACCAGGGGGAAAACACTGATTTTACTCTTACAACAGGCTCTTAGATTGTTTAACATTATACTAGTGGTTATGTAAGCTGTAGACCTCGTGAGTTTTTTTATTCCCAAAATCTGACATTTTAAAAAGAACAATTATTAATATCGAACCTGCTAACAAAATTTCACGAGAAGCGGTTGAGAAATGCAACCTGTAGAGGAGAACATACCGAAATTCGCCCACAGAAATTTACATAATCATTTATAAAGAAATTGTTGTTGGAATATTCCAAAAAAATTTATATAACTATTGAACCTGCTCACGAAATTTCACGAGAATCGGTTGAGAATTGCGACCTGTAGACGAGAACAAACGGAAATCCGGACATACGAAAGCATTTTTGTCGAAGCTGAAGCAGAGACCTTCGTTTCACTCGGTCAAAAAAAAAACTGCTTTTGGAGACGCGCTAGTCATGATCTAAATCAGATAACCAAGGAGTTTGATATAGATTTACTTCATTGAGTGAGCTTATTTCAGCATTAATTGGCTTTTCTGTTAATATGTATGTATATTATTATTACTGCTGTTGGTTCTCTTAATATAAATAAATAAATAACATAAATCATTTTGCAACACTTGTTCATTCGTTATTTTTTCCGTCCAGTTTATTTGCAAAGAATAAAAGAAAAGAGACAAATACAACCATAGAGAATAGGAGAGGAATAATGATGGGTTATCTGGTAAGATATGACCCTTTCCTTAAGACCATTATAGAAGGGAAAATTGAGGGAAAGAGAGGAAGAGGAAGGCCAAGAAGGAAGTACTTCGAGCAAATAAAAGAGAAGGTTAAGGTCATGTCATATCAGAGAGTAAAAGAGATGGCAGAGGACAGAAACGGCTGGTGATTGCTCCACCGACAAGAATAGTAAACTCTTAAATAGAAGAGAGAGAAATCATTTTAAATTCGAATTACGTATTGAAACGGGATATTTCGGCACTGTTGCAAGCGCCATTATCAAGGATTAACTGATGCGCTGCGAGTGCCGCGTGTGCGCTTGCAACAGTGCCGAAATATCGGGAACTCACAAATGGTAAATATCCCGTTTCAAATCGTAATTCTAATGTAATGTGAGCTTGAAATCTTAAATCATTTTAAATATGATACTAACTGACATAACTCCCATATTTAAGTCATTTTGACTCTAAGCACGTAGCAATTTAAAATCACAATCCCTTACAAAGCAGTATCAATATACGACCCTTGGGTTCTAACATACTAATAGATCTATTTACCCGGTAGATCCTTCCAAGAACCACATACTACATATTTACCATGAAACAGCTCTTTAGCCAATACACATAAAGTCCAATATCCATCATTAGTTGCGTTTTGGAAGCCGTTTGGTAAAAAAATTCTACCTGCTCTATGAGAGCCAATAGGGGACTATATATGTTAATGTAGGCCACTGTATAACATGGATGCATAGGTTGGACTTCTGAGAATTGATGTTACACACCTTTTTTAACAGCAGGGGAGGTGAATGAGCATATAGACCTGTGTAAAGGAAGTGACGCAGTGAATTATGTACAGGCATTTCGTGTGAGATTATTTATTTAGGAAAATACGTTTGTCAGTATTACAACATATGCCAAGGTGCTGGTAAACTAAAACCATTTAAGTAAATATAGTAAGTAATTTAAATTTTCTAGCTTAGTTTCTACTACCCAAAGGTTGTCTGGAAGAGATCGCTTGTTAGCGATAAGACCGCCTGTTGTCTACAACTGTTACATGTATTTTAATTTCTGTTGTTCTTTGAATGTACTTCGTTTGGTGAGCAATAAAGAATATTTGTATTGTACTGTATAGAAACTATAAGAAAATAACAATTAAGCCTTTCGTAATGTAATTTATTATGTTGTTGTTGTAAAATAAAAAAAATATTCTATTCTATTTTAAAAAAGTCTTTCACAAAATTTTAAATTTAAATTCAAAAAAATTCCTTGTCAATAAAGAAATAAAATCTAGACTTACAGTACAAAGAGATCTCTTATAACATAACTTAAAATAGACACTTAAAATACATATTTATATGTATTTGGTTGGGCAATGGGTGCTCGTCTCAGCATATGCAGGGCTTTATGCCTTGCGCTGACTTCAGACGAGTCCCTTCGACAGGGTTGGTCGTAACAGTTGGTTAAGAATTGCTTGCGCACTGACTATCGGTGAGTGCTCGTGCGCCACCTCGCGAGCCGCCTCCTCCGCCAGGAGACGGTCTAAATCCGACAAACAGTGGTCAAAAATAGGAGCAATCCGACTCTCCTCTCTAAAGCCGACAAACAGTGGTTAAAACTAGGAGCAATCCGACTCTCCTCTCTAAAGCCAACAAACAGTGGTTAAAAATAGGAGCAATCCGACTCTCTTCTCTAAAGCCGACAAACAGTGGTTAAAAATAGGAGCAATCCGACTCTCCTCTCTAAAGCCGACAAACTGTGGTCAAAAGTAGGAGCAATCCGACTCTATAATATAATTTAAAAGTAAATGGTTTACGACAGATTTGAATTTAGAATCCGTAATCTGTATAAAATTCTAAAATCAAATTCTAAAACACGTTAAGGTGTCTTCGGGTAATTTCGAATTTCGAGTAATTTCGAAAATAACAAATTCCAATCTAACTCAGCGATTTTATTGCATCTCATCATCATCACCATCAAAAAGAAATGTAAATTTTTTGTTGATGTTTGGTAGTGCAACAAAAATTCTAAAACACGTTACTGATGTTTTGGATTTTTTTTTAATTTTAATTAATTTATTTACCAAAAAAGTTAAATACAGTTTTACATTAACATCCGTTCGTCAAGCAATTAGAATTTTACCCCAAGAATGTTATCGCCATTAAACAGTTATGCCATCTGTAAATTTTTCCCAGTAGTTATGACGACCGCTTTAGCCTAGTTGGTAGTGACCCTGCCTTCGAAGCTGGAGGTCCCGGGTTCGAATCCCGGTCAGGGCATTTATTTGTGTGATGAACACGAATATTTGTTCCTGAGTCTTGGATGTTTTCTATGTATTAAGTATATATTTATCTATATAAGTATGTATATCGTCACTTAGTACCCATAGTACAAGCTTTGCTTAGTTTGGGATTAAGTTGATTTGTGTAAGATTGTCCACAAAAACATATAAACATATTTTGTAGTTTGTTGGCTCAAACTTCAGTATTTTCGCCAGATCTCTGAATGGGTCTTGCCTTAATGAGTTTAATGACATCGGAGACTGCCGTCGAGTAAAACGCAACCAGATGCAACAGTATGCAATTCCGCAGTTATCAGCAGTAATGAATAACACAAACGTAGTTGATACGCGAGCAGTGACCTGGACAAACAACGATATACATAGTAATCGGTCATCACACATACCTACACATCTACGGAGTATGTACGGACTGCCACTTTGAAGATAGAATAGATTTTATTATTTTCATGTTGACGTGTTATAGATATAGCTCAACATTTTATTATGATTATTGTACCTACTTTATAACATTTTATCTTGACGCTTAGAGACCTTATCCATCTCTAACAAATCTCGATTGTTATTAGTTTCTTAGTCTTATTTTTGACATGTAACACTACATTTAATTAATGATACTTTGATTATTGTATTATTTTTATTTGATGTACCTAGATAGATTTTGACATGTAAAAGTGCCCTTGAGGCCT
Source organism: Epiblema foenella (assembly GCA_963556455.1). Classification (NCBI taxonomy): domain Eukaryota; kingdom Metazoa; phylum Arthropoda; class Insecta; order Lepidoptera; family Tortricidae; genus Epiblema; species Epiblema foenella. The sequence continues at coordinate 9,624,499 of OY747122.1, read as the reverse complement.
ATTTGCAGAATAAATGTTTTGATTTTGATTTTTGATTTTGAAGACATAAGGTACTTGTCCCACCGCCGGCGAGCAGCGAGTAGTCATAGTAATTTTACTCGTTTTCTCGCTCAAGCGAGTGGATTACTATGAGATTACTCGCTACTCGCCGGCGGTGGGACCAGTGCCTTACGGTCTTTTACACAAAAACCCTTTACTCAGTAAGTTATATAAAAAAATGTACCTCAGCCATTCTACTTTTTCATGTACTTTTTTTTAATGCAGTTTTTGGAATACTTGGCCCTCACTTCATATTATTGTATTGTTATTTAGAAAGAGGTTTAATTGCAGTATCACTTCCGATAGTTTTGGTAATTAACGAACCACAGCTAATATCCATAAATCGAGTAACTCAGTGGTCCTCGGATGTCTCACCATTTGTATGAAAAAATGGTTTTTACCACTGTTTTACCAACCTTTTACAGTAATATGTTAATATTTATGTATTTTTACCTATAAATCCCTTTTACTAAGTTCAGGTACTATTTCGAAATCTTGTTTTTGTACACTAATTCAATAAATATCATAGATTTTTTTTGTACTAGAAAACTGGTCATGAAAAAGTAAAATGACCCACCTATTTATCATCATTCTAGCGTTATCCCAATACAGTTACATCTTGAAGGATGCCCTTGTTCTCGTGATTAAGGGCCACGTATTGGTCTGAAACATGTCGAGCTATATTCGACTTTAAGGACGTGAAAGACCCGTTTATATTTCAATATTCGGTTATTATTCGGCATGTTTTTGAATGTTCGGAATTCGGCCGAATTATTCGTTTCAGCTGCCGAATGTTTACCGAACAGTTTTGAGAAGGTTTTGTTACAAGTTACAAGAATGTATTATAGTTACTGCTTCGTGAAATTAATACGCTTAACCAATTATTACTGTTATTAAATTTAGATTTTGTCAATTTATTTATTTATCGTAAGGTAATTATTTCGAACCGTGAGATAATCGAGAAGACAATACGGTTGCCAGTTTTGTTGCACTTAGTTTTTGACAATTTCGCTTTGATAATGAACAAAAATTTTTGCCATTCTTTTTTTTTTGAACCTGACTGTGGCTTTATAGGCCGGGCCCAATAAAGCGATAGGAGTGCGCGGTTGGAGATTAGCCTGGGGAAAATCCAGGGGAAAACCTCCGGCACGACCACGCGTGTGGTTTGGAACACTGGAATACTCTAAGAGTTTGCGCTCCAGTGAGATTGGTTTAGCGGTTTCAACCGAATCTGAGGTGTGAGAGATTTGCCATTCAATTAGTCTGTTTTAGAACAATAGATGGAGGCATTACGTTGAACCGAATAATCTGGCCGAATATTCGGTTCGGCAACAGCTGGACCTAATATTCGACCGAATGTTCGTTTTTCTTCGTTCGAACCCATATTCGGCGCATTTCTGTTTTAGATGAATAGTAATATCACTTCTTTCAGTTCACTAACTCCTCCACACACTTAATTAGCTAGTCTTAACCGACAGAATTACCATATACAGTTTTTTGGTTTACTAATTTTTATGTAATATCCCTATTTGTTTTTACATTCACGTATGTGAAATTACAATTATTTATTAACAGTATAAAATTAAAATGATTGAATAACTGTTTGTTCACCTTTTGATATTCGCTTTCTCTGTAATTCAAAACTACTTTTTATTTTCTCTCTAAATTATAACTCATAGCCATGATGTGTACATATATTTTTGGACTGTAATCTAGTCATGTGTGTCTTCTTATATATATTATTTCACTGTACGTTTCGATTACTGTCTGTTTTATGTACCTTTCGAAATAAAATAAAAATTTGCATTATCCCATTCAGTTGCATCCTGAAGGATACTAGGGGTCCGCTGCCTAATCCCAAGTATATTTAAAAGATTTAAAAACAAAACACAAAATAAATAATTTAAGACAAAATTGATCTTTATATCTCCATAAGGCCCATTACACTATTACAGAATATAACAGACTTGATTTTAGTTCGTATCATTAAGCAATCGAAACAAAGAAAATGCAACTCTACATCGGCTGAAAATGATTTAAATTCCTTTATTGGAATGAATCCTATCGGTAATCCATGGCCCTTAAAATACTGAAGAAAACAAGTATGAAATATATCATAAATATTATAATTCAATAGTAATTCGATGTAAAAATAATCGTAGTTAGTTGCTTATTTAGGTACCAAAAAGTCAGGTAGAATTTTAGTAATTAACTTACTATATTGTTTGACCTAACTTACCTAAGTTTAATGGATCTTATAAAACCTGAGCCTTACATAAGGTGTAGTTCTTAGGTAAAAGGGCGCTTTATTTCAGCGGTCTTTGTTTGATGGAACATCCAACATCGAAATAAAAAAAACTAGAGAAAATTGATTAAAATTGTCTTATTAGGATGGAAAAAAGTCAACCTAACCCTACTTATTAGCTTGTAACTAACATGTTTAGCGGAATTTTCTACAAACCAGCACGAAACCTTAGCGCAAAGAGAAAGCTATCTTGGAAGAGGGGCGGCGTTTCCAAAATGGCTTCCTAAGGTATGACGTAACTTTAAATACGTGAATTTTACCCCCTCAAGCGTTAAAAAATTACATTCCAGACTTATCTTGTGTATTAATGACGTAGACATTATGTTTTATAGGTTAGGAATGATAAAGTCGGTCAATTCGAGTGTAAGTGCAAGAACCGAGAAGTATCGATTAGTTTCAAGTGTTACCACGCCCCATCGACTAATTGCGTTGTAATAGGGAAAACACAAAGAAACAGTTTTCCTAATGACTCAAAATAAAAAAAAATAACCTGAAAATTCGGTTGCGTTCACAACGCGGCTTGTCAAAATTCACAAATAGGTATATAACAAAAGAATAACGCCGGCTGGCGATTTAAAATAAAGAACGCGCCAATTCGAAAATCGAGATTCCAAATTCAAAAACCAACTCACCAATCCAATATGGCGGACACAAAGAAGCGGCACGCACCAACTGAAATCCTTTTTCCGCGATATTTTTTTTCCTCTCCATCTCAATCTGTTTCCGCGCGTCGTTTTTCGGTTTTAAAAAGGTTTTAGTTTGGTTTTTGGTGTTTTTTTAACGGTGCAATGAAGTGTATGCACCCTGGCGAATGCAGCGGAGTACTGACCCGCGCGGCGATGCAGTACACACACAGACACAGTGGTGTACGTACTTACGTGCACTCAAACAGAGGCGGCTGCCACCCTGTGGCACCGCGTATGCGACGTTGCACATAGCAACAGAAATTCAAAAGACAATTAAATTGAATGAACACAACCATCTGAGCATAAGGGGTTATATATAAATCGGTTTTAGTTTCCGCAATGTTCAATAAATTTATTTGTTTATGTATATTTTATCTACTTACATATGTGTTTACGTGTTTTTATTGTATACTGTAATTATCTTTAATTTAGATGTATGTGTTATTTTCGATCTTCTAGCTGTATTCCTGCACTGCCTATTATAATTCTTATAAAAATATTTCTTGCTAACCAAAGGTTGTCTGGAAGAGATCGCTTTATTCCTGTATTAGTGGTGCAATAAAGAATATTATTATTGTATGTCTTTTTTCATATCTCGGGACCATGGGGTCCCGGACCTTTGGAAGGCATGCGTGGGGCCGAAACCAACAGCGCAGAGGCCCCTTTAAGACAAAAATAATCTAAAAGCAAGGGATACACATTATTATTATTGTTCTTACGTAAGCAATAAAAAAAATACTCACAAAATATCACGCTTAAACTAATTTTTGGGAATTTTTAATATAAAACTCCGAGTTTCAGACATATTGAAATATACCTAATAACACAAAAAACGTGACAAACGTGTTAAAGATGTGAGTTAATAATTTTTGGTATTTTCAAGAGAGGTCAGAAAATGATCGCTGTTTGACCATAGAAATATCTTGTCTTTGCGATTACGCAGTATTGCGAATTTGAAGTTTTATTAAAAAGTTGATTATTTTTTAATTAAATTGACAACCCAAAAGTTTTAAATTTCAAAGGGGAAATATTTATTACGTAATTTTATCTGCCGGAATTTTTAGTGGCATTCAGTCATTTTTGAAAAACTTTTCTCAATCGATCGTAAATTCGGGTCATCGACGCTGTCACATTTTAACGAATTAGGTATTTATTGCGAGTAATATATAAGCCGTCCACTAGAAGTTAGAGTTAGAGTCATAATTCATTGTGATTTTGTACTGTACTGTGTGTAATTTCTGTGTGCAATAAAGAGTATAATGTATTGTATAATTAATAATAAGACATTGCTATAAGTGACTAACAAACCCGGCTTATACTACTTGACATATCATTATGATTCACAATTTTATGTCCATACTAACCATTTTATGGATAAATAAGTTAAAAATGTCTTTAGAATGTAAAATCCTAAACGTTACACATAGGTAAAATTAGATTTCTATTGAAATATAAGAATCCTATTGGTATCTTTTAATTTCCTGAATTAGGACAACTAAAAAAACTTAATTTTACAAATCCTTCCAAACTCATTGTTTTATATATTTTTTTTGATAATTCTTTGGATATTACTTTACAATTTATTTTGATATGTTGATGGTTTACTACCTATATAAAGATACTGTTATAAATTATAATATGACTGGTATTCTAATTAATACTTTAAATTAGATATTAACGTTAAATTTTCCTCTTGACATTCAGATTTTATTCTAGAAACTGTTTAGATTATACTATTTTTATTTTTTTATTTTAGATATTGACGATATTTTTGTGAATTTATTATACTCTCTTTTGACATACATTACAGTAATTCATGTCTTTTTTTTTAATTTCATATGCATCAATAAATTGCTCTGAATAATTAGATTCAAATTAATATATAACTGACGATTCAAAAGTGCTTTTTGCTAGGCCTATTTGAATAAAGAATATTTTGAGTTTGAGTTTGAGTTTACCATTTTGAAATATAGGTATTTAATTTTAATCTAATAGACTTGTATATTTAATTATGATAAATCGTATGTTTGTAATAGAAACAGCTGTAAAAGAAATTAAAAGACAAGGTTCCATACTCTAACCATACGGAAAACTACTAAAGTGATAGATGTCTCAGAACACGCAGAAAAACTAAACTGGAAATGGGCAGGCCACGTAACACGAATGACAAATTCGAAATGTACACAAAACTCACAATTAATTAGAATAACAATAATATACCCGATTACAAACCCGACAGGGTTTAACGACACTTATCTGTCAAACCTAATATAAGATTTTTCTTTTTAATGTAAAAAAAAAAAAAAAAATAGTAATAATTAGGCAGGCACGTAAAGAGATGAAATCTCGTGATTTAAAATTTGTACGCCGATTAATCGGCAAAAAGTAGAGATCTTTGAAATTGTGACATAACACCTGTTGTATTAACATTACCTTCTTTTTGGACAAATAAACTATTGAATTGAATTGAATTGAATACAATACAAATACTCTTCATTGTACACCTCAATAAAAATACAAAGCAGGTCAGAAACATAACAGCGAGATATAAGCAGAGGTAGATACGATGCGGTCTTATCGCTAAAGACCAACCACTGTGACTTGAAGGTTAGTCTTTAGGTGGAAAGGCCAGCAAAAGCGGAAAAGAGGAAGACCGCCTGAAGGATGGGCAGACGAGTTTGAGAGAATCGCCGGTAAGGATATGAGACAAGAGGCCTAAGACAGAATCAAATGGAGCCAACTGGAGGAGGCCTTCACACTAAGAGGGGTCCTTTAAACAAATATTAATTAATTAATATTAATTTTGACGACCGCTATAGCCTAGTTGGTAGTGACTGCCTTCGAAGCTGGAGGTCCCGGGTTCGAATCCCGGTCAGGGCATTTATTTGTGTGATGAACACGAATATTTGTTCCTGAGTCTGATGTTTTCTATGTATTTAAGTATCTATTTATCTATATAAATATGTATATCGTCACTTGGTACCCATAGTACAAGCTTTGCTTAGTTTGGGACTAGGTTGATTTGTGTAAGATTGTCCTAAAATATTTATTATTTTATTATTATTAATTAATTTAATTAACAAAAAACAAAAGCTGGGTCATACGCTTTGTTGATAAAAAAATAGCTAAGTACCAAACATCGATTGCGTTTCATTTATATAAGTCATAGGCTCCATAGTTTTCTACATTTAGATCATTTTTCTTCGATTTTTTTTCAAAGTTTGAAATAGTTGGTTATAACCGATTAATCGGTAATTTTTTGTTATTAACCAATACAATAATCGATTATGAAATTTGGTCGGTTATTGCATTCCCTAGACATGATAAAGCATCTGGGACATTGTCAGATTTAGGTTGGCGTCTTTTCTGTGGACATACCAAAAGTTAATGGCTACAAAGCTTAATTTTGGATTGGACCAGTAACCCGTATAAACAGTGTCTCCGTTTCTATAAATCCCTGTAATAAAAACATAGCTAACATGCACATAAGCCGTTAACTATTGACCACAGGAGGGACGACTTTTATTTTTTTTCAACTAAGTACAGTGGAATCCGCTTATAACGACTTCGCTTATAACATTTGACCGCTTTTAACGACTTCGAAATCACCACACATTAGATTTCATACCAAACGCTTTCAAAGTAAATCAGTCCGTTTTGTGCGACGTTCTGTTAGTGCGACGTAATATCACCGGTCCCTTGACTGTCGCTTTATCCGGATTCCACTGTATGACCCAACTAGATTATTATAAATCCTTACATGCTTACAAAAAAAATTGTTAAAACGTTTCTTTTTGTACCCGTATTGTAATATTATATTTTAAGTAACTCTGTTTTGATTTTCAGGAATACTTAATAAAGGCTTTTTTCCAGGTGGAATAAGAGCATAACAATGTTAAATTTAAAGTATTATTAAGTGCACGAAATAGCGATGGTACTAAAAACAAATATGAAACTACAGTTGTTTCACAACACAAAAAAATGGTTTTCAAATTACAGTATAACAGCAGAGCCCTGAAAAAGTCTCATAATAATTAAGCGGTGTTACCTATGTGAAGTCACATACTATGTACCCCGTAGGTACTAGATATTATTTATTATTGTATGGAAAAACCAGTAATCACTACATAGTATAAAACAAAGTCGCTTTCTCTGTCCCTATATCCCTATGTATGCTTAAATCTTTAAAACTACGCAACGGATTTTGATGCGGTTTTTTTAATAGATAGAGTCATTGAAGAGGAAGGTTTATATGTATAATAACATCCATTAAATAGTGCACCCGTGCGAAGTCGGGGCGGGTCGCTAGTCCTATATATAAAAAAAAAACAGGTGGACCGTACGCTTGTTTTGCCACTGTCGTTATATAAAACATGCCTAAAGTTAATACGTACATAAAGTTACACGATTGATTACTCTGCAGGCCTACTCAGTAAATAGTTACGATAAGAATTTCAAGATAAGTACATGTTATTTCACACTGAGAAAAGCTGTCTCCTGTCTGCTGTCTCTCTCATAGTAGCGTCCAATCCCAGACAGCCAGCTAAAGCTGCAAAACTGCTGCAGGGACCACTCAAGAAATACTGAAGAGAGCCCAAAAAATTGGCTACGATAGTTTAGCTGGAATAGATAGCACAGGCTAAATATGCTGCGTTCACATAAACAAACAAACAAACTAAAAATACCATAAAAGAACAATATTGTATAGCTCAATCTAAACGAAAGAAGACCATATATTAAATAAAATATAAGCTTAGCATCACAGTCTTAAAATGTAAAGATTTAGCTAAGTAATTAACATAAAACGTAATTAACTTTCTTTTGAAATAAACAGTTTAAATTATTTTTTTTTACATCTCACTGTTTTTAAAATCCGTCTTCTTTCTTTTTCATGTTAATCGTTCTTTTTTATTTTTTTTTGTCTTCGTACGGTTACACTCCGTGAAATCACTCGACGGTCTCATCCGAAGACCAGCGCTGGCGATTGCCCGCATTATGCTGAGATGGTACCGTTTCGAGATAACACAACTTTTTAGTTTTTTTGTTTATTTTTTTTTTACTTTGCTGTGTTAATTGTTGTCTTTGTCTCGATTAAATATTTCTTATTTCTTATTTATTTCTTAAAAAATTAGTTAGTAGTAGAAATAGTTTTTAAACTGTTAATAGGACCCTTAAATGCATATATGTGTACGAGGTGGAGTGAATAAAAATATTATTATTATTAATCGGAGAGAGCAACAGGAACTATGCAATGTTTTCCACTTCAAACTAACTCAATTGGTACATATCGGTGTTTAGAGAAATCTTATTTTATCAACATATAATAATAATAATAATAATAAAGCCTCATTTGTTTCCATAATGAATGACTTATAACTTATAAAACATTTAGTATTACATAATATATATATTTTTTAATTGTAGTTACATAATTAATTAACATTTCATTTGCATATAAATTTTTAAATCTAATTCTTACTTTATAATAATAAACTTGCATGTAAAATTATTACAAATATGTATGTATTTATTTTAATTACTCATTTTAATAAATTCAATATTCAATATGGACCCCTCATCGGGTAAAGGCCTCCTCCATTTTGCTCCATGTTTTCCTGTCTTTAGCTATTGTAATCCAATTTTCTCCCACTTTCCTTATTATTTCGTCAACCCATTTTTCTCTCGGTTTACCTTTTTTTCTTTTATTTATTGCCAGGTAGTTATTCTATGAGTCCATTTTTCTTTATCCATACGTGCAACGTATAACAACGTATTATCAACATATAATAGCCCCTAAATTAAATTTTAATCGTAATTTACATTGTGGATTGTATCTGTTCTAAAATAGTATTCATTGTAATGTACCTGCTTCCCTACGCATTGCCATGTAATAGGTACGATTATTATGAATAAATGAATATGAATATATATATACATCTCGGTAACCACTTGATTGATTTCTTTCAATGTTAAAACAATTTTTTTTTGTATCTTTTAATAGGTACGCCTATCAAATTTAAACTCACGCCTACACAACGAACTTTCAAGACGATAACGAGTCGGCAACGTACTTCTTTGCATGTAAAGTTTATCCGTTTTGTTTGCAATACAAAAATAATTTCAGAAGGCCTGTTATAATATCTCTTTCATTTATATACATTATATCATTTATAAGAATAAGAATAAGAATATTTTTATTTGCCATTAAGAAAAACAGATACAATTGAATGAGACAAACAAGGTACTTAAAGAAAAAAAAAACAATTATGAAAGAGAGAGAAAAAACAACTGAATTTATAATACGAAAAACTTTGAGTCTAAATTACTATTCTTTCTTGAACTGTAAATTAATATTTTGACATGAAAAATGTATTACTTATTATAGTCAGACTTTCATATATTGTAAATTAATATTTTGACATGTAAAATTGCGCTTGTGGCCTATTTGCAGAATAAATGTTTGATTTTGATTTTATAGAGATACTGTTAAAAATTATAATATGACTGATATTCTAATTAATACTATTTTGAAATATAGGTATTTAATTTTAATCTGATAGATTTGTATCAAGGGTGTAACATATAACACTTACGTACTTTTGTTCATAAATTTAAATCGTAAATTACTTTAAGTATTACAAATCGTAATATAGTATTACAAATTATAATTTATAACAGTATCTCTATATAGATAGTAATCCATCAATATATTACAATATCCATAAAATCCATAATATTAATTTCATCCTATCATAAACACAAATGTGAAAAATTTAATTAGGGCAGGGAAGGGATTATTATGTAACATTTATTAAACTATATGAACTATACAAGTATGTAGTGTTGTGTTCCTGGAGGTGGGCAAGGTTGCCAGAGCTCCCGAGGATGCACTGTGTTGAGAGCGAGGGACCTAAATGTGTTCCTTCTGCTGTCAACACAGTGCATCCTCAAATCTTATAAAGGATCGGCAACGCGCACATGACTCCTTTGGAGTTGCGGGCGTCTATAGGCTGCGGTGGCCGCTTACCATCAGGTGGACCGTACGCTTGTTTGCCACCGGCGTTGTAAAAAAAAAAAATTTTGTCTAAAGATCGCGTTCGTCGCGTACGTTTTTAAGCAAATAAAAATATATATTATAAATACAAAAAACCTTGGCGGGTACTGGCACACGATCGAGACGAGTGGCGAAAAAGAGGGGAGGCCTTTGGCCAGCATTTTTTTTTAACCTGACTGTGGCTTTATAAGCCGGGCCCAATAAAGCGATAGGAGCGCGCGGTTGGAGAGTAGCCTGGGGAAAATCCAGGGGAAAACCTCCGGCACGACCACGTGTGTGGTTTAGAACACTGGAATACTCTAAGAGATTGCGCTCCAGTAAGATTTGTTGAGCGGTTTCAACCGAATCTGAGGCTTTGGCCAGCAGTGGGACACTATATAGGCACTTAAGGCGCCACATAGTGAAACTCTAATAATTAAAATAAGATCCTGTAACAATACAATACATATACTCTTTATTGCACACCTGACATATTAAAATAGCACATAAAAAACAAAAATTAAAGATGCAGAGGCAGAACAACAGGCGGTCTTATCGCTAAAGAGCGATCTCTTCCAGACAACCTTTGGATAGTGGAGAAATGAAATATAAAGCTGAAAAGTAGGTGGCCTGTGACCTATGTTAGACAAATAAATGATTTATGATTTATACTGCCCCGCTTCATCTTACCCAGGTTTTAATAGCAATCCTGTGTATATAATGCCTCATTTCAGATATACCCCATGTATTTTAGGCTTATCGCAACCGCTTTATTTGGTCTAATTAGATACAATTTAGTTTCAACAAAATAATGTAATACCAAGATAAGAAATGTGATTGCGTGGAATATGTAGGTATAGTAATATATAATGTGTAATATATATTATACGTATGTATAAACACTTAATTTGAACACAAGAGTCACACTACCATGATTAATCATCGTTCTAGCATTATTCCAGTACCTGATCCCAGGATTTGACGTAGGCATAAGGCACTAGTTTTTACGGAAGCGACTGCCATTTCAAGAGGGAAACTAGACCTTATGGGAATTAGGTTTGTCAACTTGACTGTAAGAAGTTCTCAAGCTGCTCGAAGCCTTCTAAATTGGCTTAACGAGTGCTATCATAGACAGCAGCCGGGATCAACGGCTTAACCCTGCCTTTCAAAGCACGGGGGCGCTCAGTAACCACTTAAAGCGGTCACCCATTGGTCACATTTTGCTTAACATCGCAAGCAAGAAACTCAGCTAGGTCGGGCCTAGCTGAGTTTCTTGCTTGACTCTTCTCAGCTAGGCTAGGTTTAGTGAATCAGCGACAAAACTATTTAGCATTGTTGCATATAACTACCATGTCCATAAATTGTTCTAATTTTAAGATATCTATAAGTACTTAGCGCTACATACTAATCTATTAATCTGTGGACAATGTCGTTGGTTTCACACTCTGTAATTTTACAACTTCTACACTTAAAGCATGTAACCTTGTGTGTAACTGTTTTTTGTCATCAACAATCTAGGTTTCGCCGGAAGATCAGCGCCAGCTCCCTGAGTCGGCATTACGCTGAGGCGAAACCTTTTTGTGGCGATTACTTGTTTTTTTCTAATTAGGTTTATTTATCTATATTTTATGTTTGTATCGTCACGAATAAATGTTTTTCTTTCTTTCTCTTTCTTTCTTTTGTCCTTAATAAATAAAAATAAAATAAAAAAACTCCCAGTAGCTCGATTCCACTCACACCTCAGATTCTGTTGAAACCGCTCAACCAATCTCACTGGAGCACAAACGCTTAGAGTATTCCAGTGTTCCAAACAACACGCGTGGTCGTGTCGGAGAGGTTTGCCTCTGAATTTTCCTCAGGCTACTCTCCAACCGCGCACTCCTATCGCTTTATTGGACCCGGCCTATCCCCTCTAAAACCTCCGACACGACCACGCGTGTGGTTTGGAACACTGGAATACTCTAAGAGTTTGCGCTCCAGTGAGATTGGTTGAGCGGTTTCAACCGAATCTGAGGTGTGAGTGGAATCGAGCTACTGGGAGGATGCATTGTGCTGACAGCTAGAGACATGCAGTACGGCTACGCGAGCAGCACCTCTGGTGGCCTTAGGTGGTAACTATTTTTTGCCAGAAAAATTTAGACTAAGGGTGGGTTATACCAAACCGTCTGTAATAAATAAATAAATAAATAAATATTTTGGACAATCTTACACAAATCAACCTAGTCCCAAACTAAGCAAAGCTTGTACTATGGGTACCAAGTGACGATATACATACTTATATAGATAAATAGATACTTAAATAAATAGAAAACCGGGCCCGACCTATAAAGCCACAGTCAGGTTAAAAAAAAAAACAAACAAACAATGAATCCTCAAGTTAGTAAGGTCGGTGCTTGTGATTGTAAAGTCGAAAGTGTCCATAAACTACCAATCCCCCAATCAATCTATGTCGCCTTTGTAACCGAATTTGTTTGTATTTTTTACCTGTGTTTTGTGTACTACAAAGTATTTACATACATACATATAAACTACGGTGTCTGCCTCTGCTTACCATCAGTCAGGCCATAAGCTTGTTTGTCCTATCATTGTTTTAAAAAATTTAATATACTACCTTTACCTTGCTTGTATATTCTGGAAATCTGTGTTTGTAAAGAGACATATGTATTTATTTAAAAAAACTGGAACAAATTCTACCAGAAACCAACGGAACCCTGAGCGTTTGGTTCATAAGTATGTTCCAAGGACAAGTCTATATTCAAATCACTGCTTTGTCATGTGCATGAAAATTTACAATAAGTTACCGAAATGTATACAAGAGCTACCTTTACATAAATTCAAATATGCATTAATTAAGCTTTTAACTGAAAATAATTACTATAGTGTGAAGGATTTTCTGCTAAAATATTCATTAATAACATTTTCAAAAATATTTGCATGCTAGTATATAATACAAATAGCAGGATAAGCTACCTATTGTCACATACCACCTAAGGACAAAAATGTACCTACTTATTCTATGCAAATAAACTATTCTATTCTATTCTATAAAAAAAAATGTCACTTACCCAGTTCGTGTGTTCAACAGCCGCTTGCACCGCACCCACACAGACGCGTTGAGTACACGTGTTTGTGTGCGTGTCTCCCGCCGCCTGCCTGGGGGTGAAATGTCAAAAATGACAAAACTGAACCGTTATTTGACATTATATAAGCTTGGTTATACCCGAAATTATAACATATATTAAAATATAAAGAAATTTCCATGAAAATATCTGATTTATACATATACTCGGGTGCACTATTTAATGGATGTTATTATACATATAAATCTTCCTCTTCAATCACTCTATCTATTAAAAAAAACCGCATCAAAATCCGTTGCGTAGTTTTAAATATTTAAGCATACATAGGGATATACGGATTAGGGACAGAGAAAGCGACTTTCTTTTATACTATGTAGTGATTAGTAGGTTTTGGTAAAATATACGTAATAATGAACATTATCACCAAATTTCAAGTTTATAGGTTAATGGGAAGTTAAGAAAAAATACGGAACAAAATTTGTGAAAAAAGCTGACTTTGATGCACCAAATAAACCATAGAGAAGCCTTATAAACCTTTTTTTTCTATATTTTTAAAAACAAAACACAGTATTTATGTTCTTAATGACATCTAAACAACAATATCCCATTCGATGGGGACTTTTTTATTCTTTAAAAACAGATAGCAAAACTGCATTTGATCCACAAGAGTGCAAAGAATATTTGAAATCCGAACGCGCTATTTGTAACTTTTTAAACGTAATAACATGTAAAGGCCAGTCCAGACAGTCCAGCAACAATAATCTTATACTGTGCTGTTGTGTTAAAAAACTAGTACGTACGCCAAATCTCGGGATTAGGTAGTGGACAACTATATTTAGGGTGCAACTGTCAACGTTAAGACGAGGAGGAGGAAAAAAAATTCCTCGCTCTAGTGAGGTGAAAAGATTTGTGTTATACACGGCTGCAAAGTTATTTTACGTCTCGTGTGTTGCAACACACTATAACAAACTATAGCTGTATGGGAGCCTCCCTTAAAACCATTTTAAAATAAGTTTTGCTATTTGTATGACTTTGGGTCATCAAGAAGCATCAAAATATCTCGTCTGAAATAGATGGCTTTCAACCCTCTGTTAGCAATCTACTATTGTAACTGTTTCATAATCATTTCTCCTCCAACCACTGCATAATTTATTTTCTTTTCTTGCCTGGAAGAGATCGCTTAGCGATAAGACCACCTGTTGTCCACTTCTACCTACATGTTGCTATTTTTATGTTGTGTATCTAATTGGCTATTTAACTAAAATTATACAAATACAAATACAAACATTTATTCTGCAAATAGGCCACAAGGGCACTTTTACATGTCAAAATATTAATTTACGATTTAAGAAAGTCTGACTATAATAAGTAATACATTTTTCATGTCAAAATATTAATTTACAGTTCAAGAAGGAATAATAATTTCGAGTTTACAATTATAACAAACTTAATGTCATACAGTGAAGATAAACTTGCAAAGTTATAGTGCCATTCGATCCAGTTTTTAGAGACGAACAAATGTTTGTATGGGACCAACTACAATTAGAGCAACACAAAAGACGAAAACGAGAGGTAAGGTACAGCATAGCTGTCGAGCACTGGACACGCTCCATACTGATGGGCAGTGAAATGTGACGTCACAGTGCAATGGCCTCGTGACCCCGTTGTATGGAAAAACGAGTAATTTGTCATTTTAGTCGTGAAATATTGCGTTTAAGGACATAGTTTTTTTTATGTTATAGGGGGCAAACGAGCAGACGGGTCGCCTGATGGTAAGCAATTACCGTCGCCCATAAACACCATATATAGTTTCGTCCCGGTACCGCCGCAAACCGGGTAGGGTCACTCCGACCCAGGTCGAGCCTAGCTGAGTTTCTTGCTGGACTCTTCTCAGCTAGGCTAGCTTTAGTGAACCAGCGACAAAACTCCCAGTAGCTCGATTCCACTCACACCTCAGATTCGGTTGAGACCGCTCAACCAATCTCACTGGAGCGCAAACTAGAGTATTCCAGTGTTCCAAACCACACGCGTGGTCGTGTAGGTTTTCCTCTGGATTTTCCCCAGGCTACTCTCCAACCGCGCACACCTATCGCTTTATTGGGCCCGGCCTATAAAGCCACAGTCAGGTTAAAAAAAAACAGACTATTTGTATTGTATTGTTAGCTCACTCAGCACGAGGACGCTGACATGTTTGCTGATCGCTTTTCTCAATTGTGCCGTATTGCTAAGCAGTTCCTTGACGATTTAAATTAATTTTTATTTTAGTATATTGTATAATTTTTTTATGGAATTTCGAATGTTCTCAATTTGGCGACTTTTCTATTTGACATGTATGTAGGGGTGGGTTCAAGTAGTTAAATAAAAACTATTTAATTAAACTTTTCTTTTTATTTTAGCACCTCCTATGCACTACCCCGCCGCCATATCCCTTCTATCTCCTCTCTCTCTCACTCTCATCCATCCCTTTCACTCTATCCCTGATACGTTCCCTTTCACGCTTACTTATACGCTAGTAACTAAATCAACATAAAATCCTACATGTATATATATATATATATTTTTTTTGTGTTTATTGCTATGTAATAATTTATCGTGTAAGTGCTTTGGTGTTATTTTATGCTGTAAACTTACATTGTATTTAATTGAATAAATAAATAAATAAATGAGCAATGTTTAGTTTTTGTGTAAAATATCCACAAATATTTATAATATTTTACATTTCTTTACGGAACCCAAATAACTGTAACTGCCCATTAATTGATTATGAAACGCGACCGGTCCGTCACCGAGCGGAAGTTGTCAAGACATTGCAATTACCATTTCCGGTGATCGCTGTCAGATATGAACAAGGCCGGGCAGATACATTTTGTACCTATATTATCTGTTACTCGTCTGAAAATCAGCGCAAGGCCTAAAGCCCTGCATATGCTGAGACGAGCACCCATTGCCCAACCTAATACAATAAATATGTATTTTAAGTGTCTATTTTAAGTTATGTCATAAGAGATCCGTTGTACTGTACACATTTGTTTCTTTTTGGCAATAAATCATTTTGAATTTGAATTTGAATTTGAGTACTTTCAATTTGGAGGTCGCGCGGGTCCACCTCGTGTACCACCGGCCCAGGCCGGCAATGTGGTGGTCTTCTGTTTCCGGGGCGCGGCGGACGGCCCGACGACGGCTGCCGGCTAGTGTATGTGCTCTGAATCCTTAGAATTTCGTTTCGAGATTTATTATTAGTAATCAGTAATCAGTCGTTTATTTGCTAAAACATGGTTCAAGAAATAGGTCATTATCTAAAAAATATATGGAACTACATGTTTTAATTTACTTATAAACTAAGAAACAATGTCATTTAAATATTCTTGAATGGAATAATAGGCTTTAGATGCTAAAAAAATATATAACGCAGTTTTAAATTCTTTTCCACTTTCCAGTTTAAAGATCTTCACTGATAGTTTATTGAAAATTCGGGGTGCCATACCAAATACACTTTTTGATAAGAAAGCCGTTTTGGAAGACTTATAATTAATTTTTTCCTGGTGTCGTAGGCTATTAAATCGAGTAAATTGATTAATGTTATGTTTTACGTACATTGATATTTCGAACATATACAGGCAAGATAGAGTCAATATTTTTATGTTTTATGAAAAGCGGCTTGCATGAATCAACTGCATGGTTTAATACCAAATACAAATCTTAAACATTTCTTCTGACTCTTGAACACCATTTCACGATCTGTAGCATTTTATAATTTAACATTGCAGTTTTTGCGAAAAGCGCTATACAAGCCTCGACGCGAACAGGGATTGTCGGTCTCTTATCTCTATAACTACTCGGCCGGTAATCCCCTATTTCGCGGCCTCTGCATTAATGTATTGTTGATAAGCGATTCATCATCATCATCATTTCAGCCGAAAGACGTCCACTGCTGAACATAGGCCTCTCCCAAGGCTCGCCATTTAGACCGGTCCTGTGCCGTTCGTTTCCACCGGATTCCCGCGACCTTCATCAGGTCATCACTCCACCTTGTCGGAGGCCTACCGACAGCTCGTCTTCCGGTGCGTGGACGCCACCCAAGCAGTTTCTGGCCCCATCGACCGTCAGTCCTGCGAGCAATGTGCCCTGCCCACTGCCACTTAAGTCTCGCAATTTTGAAGGCTATGTCGGTGACCCCAGTTCTGCTACGGATAGCTTCATTCCTAATTCTATCACGCAGAGAAACCCCGAGCATAGCTCTTTCCATTGCTCTTTGGGTGACCTTGAGCTTTCTTATGAGGCCCATCGTTAGCGCCCATGCCTCGGATCCATATGTCATCACTGGCAACACACACTGGTCAAAGACTTTTGACTTGAGGCACTGCGGTAAACTAGACGAGAATACACTGCGAAGCTTCCCGATAAGCGATTAGATATTCCATACTATTTTACGTCTTTCTACACGTGCAGTTTATGGATGAAGCATGGTAGTCCAATACAACAATATCTTCAGGATGCTGTTCAAGCTGCCTCATCACTGCAGGGGCGCTGCCGCGAACAGCAAACGAAGTCTTCCCTCTCTGTCGCACTTGCAAGTTTGCATATAAGTGAGACAGAGAGGGAAAACTTCGTTTGTGGCTCGCGGTAGCCCCTCAGTGTGTCAGGCATGTTTGCCGAATCGCACACTGATGGTTTTCATGCCATCATACGCAAGAGTCTCCTCACTGCTGAGACGAGTGAGAGGAAGTGAGAATAGCATCTTGAAGATGTTGGAAGGCAGATAGGCAGTTGGAAGCCCCATGTTGAGGCACTTGGTCGGCGTTGTGACGATGAGGATAATATAATAATAATGAAATTAAATCATACATTCTTCAATTTAGGCATGTTACATGCACTTATGAATGTCAAAAAACTACCACCGGTTCATAAAATAAACCTCTGCCTCGAGAAGAACCGGCGTAAGAAACTCGGCGAGGTGTCATTTTTTCAAAACAATATACTATGTATATAAAATAACAGTAAAAATAGTACAAAATTCAAATGCTACCTACAGTATAAACATACGTACATATTTTATAATACTAAGGACAATAATTATAATTATGACAGATCGATCGAAACGCCAGGCAGTGCTCGTTGACATCACCATCCCCCATGACGAGAACCTGGTTGTTGATATACTACATCACTAGTTTATCACAGCACTACTCTTCTCAGCTAAGCTAGGTATAGTGAACCAGCGACAAAACTCCCAGTAGCTCGATTCCACTCATACCTCAGATTCGGTTGAAACCGCTCAACCAATCTCACTGGAGCGCAAACTCTTAGAGTATTCCAGTGTTCCAAACCACACGCGTGGTCGTGCCGGAGGTTTTCCCCTGGATTTTCCCCAGGCTACTTTCCAACCGCGCACTCCTATCGCTTTATTGGGCCCGGCCTATAAAGCCACAGTCAGGTTCAAAAAAAAATCACAGCACTACCTAGATAAGTGTGTATGACTGATAACGAAAGGAACACAATTAGGTCCCTCGCTCTCAACACAGTGCATCCTCGAGAGCTCTGGCAACCTTGCTCACCTCCAGGAACACAACACTACATACTTTTATAGTAAACCTGTATAGGTACTGTTGTTGTTTTTATTCTGTGTGTAGCTGATTCATTTGTGTGAAAGATGAGCAATAAAGAGTATTTGTATTGTAATGTTGTCGTCGTCTAGTACCCATAACACAAGCCTTCTTGAGCTTACTGTGGGGGTAGTTCGATTTGTGTAAGATTGTCCTCTAATATTTATTTATTTATTTATTTTATTTTAATGTATACTCGGTGGGGTTTGGAAAAAAACACCCCCACTTTACGCGTACCCAAAAAAAAATATTTTTTTATTTTATTCTAACGTTATGTTGGCGTAATTGATATGTATACACACGCCATTACAGCTTTCTAGTAGTAACGGTTACTGAGCTAATCCGCGGACGGACGGACGGATATCGAGAAACTATAATTCCACTCAATCCCTCAAAGGTTAGCTGGATGAGATCCCTCATAGTTATAAGTTCGCCTTTGTACTCTAATCTTATGTGACATGTATATATTTTTAACCTTAATAAGAGAACAACGGATGGAACTCACTTGGAAAGTCACTATTTGCGACATGTTTCGGACTACAATTGGTTGCCTTGATAACACTCAACCAGATGAAGGACTCCAATTGTAGTCCGAAACATGTCGCAAATAGTGACTTTCCAAGTGAGTTCCAACCGTTGTTCTCTTATTGAGTGTAAATATGTCTCACGTTAGTGTAAATTTATGTATTGTTTTAACCTGTTATTGTGTATATAAACGTGTACAGATATTTGTTAGTACCCTGCCCGCTCAGATATATCAGGTGGCTGGACAAAGCGGTTAAAGCCTCGAAGCCAGACGGGCGGCGGTACACGGAAGTGATTGCAGACGCAGCCTTCGCGGGTCAATGGCCGCGGGGCGCGCGCCAGTGCGCGCGGCGAGCGGGGAGCGGAGCGGAGCGGGGAGCCGAGCGGAGCGGGGAGATGGACTTTTAAGTCTCTTTGATTTTATAATTAATTAAGATTTTATTAAATTTAATTCTTATAATTTTGACATGAAAAATGTATTCTATTAACATAACATTTAATAGAAAATCATCATTTCAGCCGGAAAACGTCCACTGCTGAACATAGGCCACCCCCAATTCTTGGGGGGGATTTGCCATAGTCGCCACGCTTGGCAAGCGGGTTGGCGACCGCAGTTTGATGGTGGTAATGATCGAAGGATGCTGCTGCCCACCCTCCGATTTTCCCTTATTCGCCTCCTACGAAACCCACGGGAAGAGATGGGGTGGCGCAATTCTTACCCGGCAACCACACGGGCTAATAGAAAATACAAGATCTATATTAACATAGAACTAATAAAAATAAATTAAATTAAATTAAATTAGGACCTAATCTAGGTAAGGCTACGTTAGGTCCCCCAAGTCTGATCCCTGCGGAACGGTGCCCATAAGGCTGGCTGCATTCCCCCGTTGAATGACGATGCCTATTCTTTGTCCGAGGAATGAGCCAGCCCTAAGGTCACGTGTTGTTTCCAAAAGTCTCTTTTAGATTAACCCAGTGGCTCGGCGTGTGCCAGCGCTGGCAGAGTTCTAGCGGCATGTAGTAGTATTTTATGCAATCGTCATATTAAGTATGGTTTTCTAGTCGAGTACCGCGTTTAGATTACGATATTTATGTGAATTTATTATACTCTCTTTTGACATACATTACAGAAATTCATGTCTTTTTTTTAAATTTCATATACATCAATAAATTTCTCTGTATAATTAGATTCAATTTATGTAATATATATAACTGACGATTCAAAAGTGCTTGTTGCTAGGCATATTTGAATAAAGAATATTTTGAGTTTGAGTGAGTGTGAGTTTGAGGCTTACCGTAATACGGGACTTAATATAACTAATTGTATGCAATAGTTTTTCTACGAGTCAACCGAAATTAATTCAATAAACCATAATCATTAAACAAACTGGTCCTCCGAAGTGCAAGCCGTTCGGATAAGCTACTACACAAGTACTATACAAGTATGTAGTGTTGTGTTCCTGGAGGTGAGCAAGGTTGCCAGAGCTCCCGAGGATGCACTGTGTTGAGAGCGAGGGACCTTTTGTCCCTTCTGTTGTCAACACAGTGCATCCTCAAATTTTATAAAGGGTCGGCAACGCGTACGTGACTCCTTTGGAGTTGCGAGCGTCTATAGGCTGCGGCCGCTTTGGTGGACCGTAAGCTTGTTTGCCACCGGCGATGTATAAATGGTGTAGTGCATCGGGCATGTTTGCTGAGGCACACACCAATGACTTTTACGCTATAATGCGCTATAAAATTGTGTCATTAATGGGACGGATTAGGAAAAGTCACAACAGCATCCTGAACATGATAGCTAACAGATTTGACTGCGCATTGTTTCAGTACTGGGTTGGGCAAGTAAAATCTGTAGCTAAGTATATTAAATAATACCCTGTCTACTAACCTAAGTATAAGTATTAATGTTACTAACATAAATTTATATGGGTCGATAAAGACCTGAAATAAAAGATTTCATTTCATTTCATTCCAATCTCTTAGTGACAGCATGTGGAATTTTACGTGGCGATACAGACTGTCCTGAGCTCGTAGCACGAATTGTTAGGCTCGCTATCCCGTTTCTGCCTAAAAATTTCCTAAGACCGCGAAGTCCCAACCTTTTGGCAGTCCCAATTACACGCACTGTGGCGCATAGAAGCTCGCCAGCTGTACGCGCTCTACGACTGCTGAACTCGCTTCAGTCATGGGACTCATGGGCACCAGAATGTGATATGTTTGAAAGTCGATGGACGGTTGTGTATCGAATATGTCTGCGGTACTGTGAGATGATGGATGAGAGTTGATTGATATTTGAATTTTCCTATTGTGAATTATGTGTTTTATAACCTAAATTATACAGTGCCTTGGTTTCGACTGTAATGCTGTATATGTTTTGTTTGCAATAAATAAATAAATAAATAAATAAATTTCATTTCATTTCATAAAAAAAAAATCTAAAATCGCCAATATCTTATTACAGCGACATCTTCCCGCTAGAAGCGGAGCCTCGCCTGACGCCCCAGACAAGCCTGGCTTGCCTCTCCCCTCCCGCTCGCACGGCACCTCTCTTTCCACCGCCGATGTATGGTCATTGTCTGGACCAAAAACGAAATTTCAAAGTTCCTTTATGCCCTCTCGCTCGGTGCTTTAAAAAAGGGAAAGAGAATTGGGAACTTTAGTTTTTGGAGTGGTTCATGGGCCATTCTACTTTTTCATGTAGGTACATAATTTTCAGACACTTTTTCTTTAAATGCAGATTTTGGAATACTTGGCCCTCACTTTATATTTTTGTATTGTTATTTAGAAAGAGGTTTAATTGCAGTATCACTTCCGATAGTTTTGGTTATTAACGAACCACAGCTAATATTCATAAATCGAGTAACTCAGTGGTCCTTGGATGTCTCACCATTTGTATGAAAAAATGGTTTTTACCACAGTGTTACCCACCTTTTACAGCAATATGTTAATATTTAGGTATTTTTACTTAAAAATTTCTTTTTATTAGGTTCAGGTACTATTTCGAAATCCTATTTTTGTACACTAATTCAATACATGTCATAGATTTTTTTTTGGTAATAGAAAACTGGTCATGAAAAAGTAGAATGACCCCCATATTTTTTATTGATAGCAGACTTATAGAGTACAAAACTGCGCAGATATCTTCGTGTTCAAGATGTTTGAATACTGAATTTCCGAGTTGCGAAGTTGTCACACCCAGTTAATTTTTAATTGCACATTTGGGAGCTTACTTTTGAAACTAAATTATCGTTTTGACTTCTTGTACCTATGTACGCCGACTGACTGTATAGGGTCGATAGGTGGGTTTAATAATAATAATAATATAGCCATTTATTCCAATAAACATTGCTTTACATACAAAACAAGCATTGTTTGCTGATTTCATATTATTAGGTATTTATACAAATCATATTATCTACATCTACTAAGGTAAAATATAAATTATTTTATTTACATTAATTTAATTTATTAATCTGATTTCATTGTTTTTTTTGGAATTTAATTTAATTTACCACAGATATGTACTTATATTTAAATATTGCATTACTTTGCTTACAAAACATGCATTATTTGCTGATTTTACATTATTATTTATACAAATTATATAATAAGTTCTAATTCCAATTACGGTAAATGCATTATTTTATTTACATTAGTTTAATTTATAAGATTTATTTATGTGGGCTGACGGCCTGTTAATTTGATGTGCCAGTTTGCGGCCACTAGGATGAGTTGATGAATTGAAATGATATTGTCTTGCTTTTTTTAATATGCCATTGGATAGCTACTAATTAAAATGCATACGACTCACTATGTATTTAGGGCATGTAAATATCTTTAATTGAAAAAACTTCGTTCTTCAGAAGGCCGCAAACTGACGCAGGCCGCGTAACTGGCCTAGCGACCACACCAACGGTCGATACGGCTGGAAAATTACAATCCCTATACTATATGAGTCAAAGTGATAACCGCTGTTGGACGACCGCTTTAGCCTAGTTGGTAGTGACCCTGCCTTCGAAGCTGGAGGTCCCAGGTTCGAATCCCGGTCAGGGCATGCATGTATTTGTGTGATGGACACGAATATTTGTTCCAGAGTCTTGGATGTTTTCTATGTATTTAAGTATCTATTTACCTATATAAGTATGTATATCGTCACTTGGTATCCATAGTACAAGCTTTGCTTAGTTTGGGACTAGGTTGATTTGTGTAAGATTGTCCAAAAATATTTATTTATTTATTATTTATTTTGGGTAAAACTTTGACAAAACCCTAAACTGTTATACTGCAAAAATCGACTGAAAGCGCGTAGACATTGTTAACTACATTCGTATACAAATGCCAGTCTATTTCGGTCTATAACTTGAATAAAATTTCATGGATTTTAGAAAAACTTAGTTAAGTGGACCATTCTACTCTTTCATGTACATAATTTTCAGACACTTTTTTTTAATACAGTTTTTGGAATATTTGGCCCTCGATTCATATTTTTGTATTGTTATTTAGAAAGAGGTTAAATTGCAGTATCACTTCCGATAGTTTCGGTAATTAATGAACCACAGCTAACATCCATAAATCGTGTAACTCAGTAGTCCTTGGATGTCTCACAATTTGTATGAAAAAATGGTTTTTACCACTGTGTTACCCACCTTTTACAGCAATATTTAAGTATTTTTACCCATAAATTCCTTTTTTTAGGTTCAGGTACTATTTCATTTGGTTTTTTGTATGGGAGCCCTCTTAAATATTCATTTCATTCTCTTTTAGTATTTGATGTTATAGCGGCAACAGAAATATATTATCTGTGAAAATATCAACTAACTATCATGGTTCACGAGATACAGCCTGATGACAGACGGACGGACAGCGAAGTCTTATTAATAGGGTTACATTTTACCCTTTGGGTACGTAACCCTAAAAAACTGTTTAAAATTGTGCAATTCGCGCTCTTTCTTATGATGTAACACTTGGCTATGCTATGTATTACTGGTACTGGTATTTTTCCTTGTTACTTTATGAAACGAAACAAATAGGAAAAAAATTAAATAAGGAAACAATAAATTAATATTGGTCAGTTTAAGTACGACTTATATTAATAAAATGCAGTCTAACCAATTTTAAGTAAAAAAAATCATTAGATACAAACTGATAACTATAACAATATTTATAAAAACCACTATACACATATTTACAAAATAATTATAAAAAACAGAACAAAAATACGTATTTTAAAATTGATAGTTAGTGTATTTAAAAACAAAACCTTATTTCCGGATTGAATAAACCACTGTACACATATTTACAATATAAATGTAAAGAACAGAACAATAATATTTATTTTGAAATTGATAGTGTATTTAAAAACAAAACCATATTTATTTCCGGATTATATAAACCACTGTACACATATTTACAAAATAAATATAAAAAATGGAATTGAAATATCTATTTTAAAATTGATAGTTAGTGTATTTAAAAACAAAACCATATTTCCGGATTGTATAAACCACTGTACACATATTTATAAAATAATTATAAAAAGTAGAACAAAAAAATATATTTTACAATTGATAGTTAGTGTATTTAAAAACAAAACCATATTTCCGGATTGTATAAACCACTGTACACATATTTACAAAATAAATATAAAAAACAGAACAAAAATATGTATTTTAAAATTGATAGTTAGTGTATTTAAAAACAAAACCATATTTATTTCCGGATTTTATAAACCAGTATACACATATTTACAAAATATATAAGTATAAATCACCCTAAACGCTTACACCTTCTCCGTTCCGTCGTGGGTAAAAACAGAACAAAAAATATGTTTTAAAATTTATAGTTAGTGTATTTAAAAACAAAACCATATTTCCGAATTGTACAAACCACTGTACACATAAAAAACAGAACAAAAAAAATGTATTTTAAAATTGATAGTGTATTTAAAAACAAAACCATATTTCCGTATTGTATCAAATCATTAAAAACAAAACGTAGCGTGCCCTTCACCGCTCTGTCGAAAATAAATCAAGCGGACCTATTCCCGCGTCCCATTGGTCGTTGGTTTTTTTTTCTATTGGGGGACCGCGGCCACGCATACAGCCAGAAAAAAATATGTAGTTATCTATGATCCTAGACCCGTTTTAAAGGGCCTGTCATTGGTTGTAGGGCGTATGGACAACGTGTGTATGTGTGTGAGCCTAGATAATACGTGTTATTGGTATTCTTACGTGAGAGATTGAGTGGTAATATTGATATTGCTTAAAATTCTTTTAACATGTAAACTGGCTTTACGAATAAATGAGTATGAGTATAATACGGTATTATTAAAAATTTTCTTAAATAATAATGTACTGTTTTTAATGCGTGTTTTTTTTTCGTAAATGTAATACATTTTTTTCTCTAGACGGGACCGCAGTAATTCATCGATTTTTGACAAGTTTTGAGTTGATATAGTTCTGTCAAAACTATATATATATATTTATGGCACAAACAGTTATCGGTTCTTCAATCCTTTATCTACATATTTGCAAGAGCCAAAGTTTGAAAGACTAACTACTTATTTGTTATGATTTTTTCAGACATGGTCCAAAAATCTCTATTTTCGATACTAGTACGTTGTTTATGCACTTATATATATTATATAACTGTTCGTTATTGACGTTTCTAACAACGCAAGAGAGATTTTTATTTTTAACTCATCTTCACAAAATTTGTTCCTGAGTTTTGGATGTTTTCTATGTATTTAAGTATCTATTTATCTATATAAGTATTTATATCGTCACTTGGTACCCATAGTACAAGCTTTGCTTAGTTTGGGACTAGGTTGATTTGTGTAAGATTGTCCAAAAATATTTTTTTTTTATTTACGTCTGAAAAACTGGTTTTTTGGCCTAATTTTGCCAAAGTTTGATGCCATATATGTCTAGAAGGTAAACTTCGTTGTTCTTAATACGATAAGCTATAAAAAACACGAGAAAACGGAGAGTTACAGATCGAAGGTCATCGGGAGCTAGGACTCCCTTAATGCCCCCTACACGAGCGTTGGAGGGAGTACCATAGACCTGTCGTCGGGGCTCGGGGTAACCCGCGATTTGAAGAGGTGCATATTAATTTATTGTATTTTTTTTTTATATTCAATTTAATTTAATTCTATTCAATATCATTTTTAATTTTTATTTTTATTTCATAATGCTATCTATGGACTTGTTCTGGAATAAATTATTTTCATTTCATTTTATTCATTCAATGCATACTTAGAGCCAGAAAAAATAACTAGTTATCTATTGAATAGAGATGTTTACACCAAATAAGAAAATCTCTAAGTTCTAATTTTCTTGAAAAAGGATCAAATTGTTTTAAATTAATTTGATTTGATTAAATTGTTTTGTTATTTTTATACTATATTTATGTATGTTTATTTATCCTTAATTAAATGTTATTGTTGTAATTATTAGTAGGCTTCATATGTATTAACTCTGCACCACCTGCTATTAATCGTTCTGTTTAGATTTCCGCTACCCTAAGGTTGTCTGGAAGAAATCGCTCTTTAGCGATAAGACCGCCTGTTGTTTGCCTCTTCTCATTGTGTTTTTTGTACTGTACTGTATCCTTTGATTGAGGTGTGCAATAAAGAGTATTTGTATTGTATTGTATTGTATTGTTTTAAAAGCTGAAAAAATTAACTCACAAGAATAATTATAAGTCTTCAAAGCTTTATGTATGTATGTATGTAAGCACTTTATTGTACACAATAACAGGTTAAAACAATATACATGTCACATAAGATTAGAGTACAAAGGCGAACTTATCCCTATGAGGGATCTCTTCCAGCTAACCTTTGAGCTTTAAGAGGCATAATCTGTCCCTTTTCCGCAAAACCCACCTTTGCATTGGAACGATCGTCATATACTTTGGCGCTCGAGGTCAGTGACGTCATCTGTCGCGTTCTCTCTCTAACCAGCAACATTAAAACGGTTGTAGCTTTGTTATTTTTTGAGTTAATTGAATAGGATTTTAACGCTTAACATTTTTTTTCCTTGTTTATTTTGGAGTAGATTTTTTAACCGACTTCAAAAAAGGAGGAGGTTCTCATCAATCCGGTTATACCTATGTTCTTTTTTCTTTTTTTTTAATGTTTATTGTGGTAGTTTTTTTGACATTCATAGGTGCATGTAATATGCCTAAATTGAAGAATAAATCATTTCATTTCATTTCGTTGCCTCAGTACTCCGTCGTTTATGAATCGATTTAAAAAAATCTTTGTTTGAAAGCATATACTTCAGGGTTGGTCCCGTTGTTACCAGAATCTAGTTCTGATGATGGGATCCAAGAGGAATTGAGAGAACTCCTCAAAAATATCAAAGGAAACTTAGTGATTTTAGTATTTTCGGTAATAAATCAAACATGTGCATTCAGAAAGTAGCATTTGGTGAACGAGAACTGATGAAGAAGACCACGGATGGTCATCCAAAACTCCCACTGTTTCATGGGTGGTATTAAGATATTTCGATCACGATACGGAAGCGACTATGACGAAGTCAATTTAAATGAATTCAGGGATTTGGGTCGTCGGCTGAGGGAGAGGGGTTGCGATCCTCGGTCCGGATCGTTCTTGGCTCAACAGATCTCTTTGGCCATTCAGCGTGGCAACGCCGCCGGGGTTATGGGAACTTTCGAGCCATCTACGATCCGGGGCGGTCCTTTATGTTAAGTTAATTTGACGAAGCATGTTGCGGATTTCATTTTTGGTTTTCATTCCGACAATTGACATTGACTAATAAAGTTTATATTATATTTAAATGGTCCTGATGTAATGTCACCATCAACCTGATCTGGTAATTGAAGCCGGAAGGTAGGCAACGTGCCATTTCATTAACTTTAGACAATTTCTTTGGATGGCACTGGCTTCAAAAATTACAATTCACGTCTACATTGTTCAATAAGAACCGTAGTCTCATGTTAGAAGTAAGACAATTATTTTGTACTTTCAGGGTGTCGTAGCCAAAATGGCAAAAACGGAACCCTTATAGATTCGTCATGTCTGTCCGTCCGTATGTCACAGCCGATTTACTCGAAGACTATAAGCACTACTTGAAATTTGGTAGGAAGGTGTATTCTATGAACCGCTATATAAAAGTGATGTGAAATTACAAAAAAATATTAAATTAGGGGGGGCACTCCATACATGTAACAGGTGGGTGAAAAAAAAATTTCAACGCACATAGTCGTGTGGAGTATCGATGGATAGGCCTTTAAAAATGATATGGAGGTTTCTAAAAAACTTGTCCATTTAAGTCAACCGTTGGTGAGATATTAGCTGTCAAAGTCATAGAAAGTGTCCCCCCCCATCTAATTTCCAAACTATAAAGTTTAAAATTCTGAAAAAAATTGAGGTGATGTGCATTAGTAAATACTTTCAACGATTTTTGGTTTGAACAATATAGATTTTACGGTTTTTGAGTTTTCGCTTAAAAACTGTCTTGCCCAAACAAAAGGTCGTAAGTTCCCTATGAAGATACGACTTTTTTAGATTCAATGTATTGGATAGTGATTTTAAATGTGGACTAGTAGGTGTCGGTACGGAACCCTTCATTGTGCGTGGTCCGACACGTACTTGGCCGGTTTTTTAGTGTTTTATCGACTAGTCAAATTTTGAGTTAACAACCAAGTTGTGAAGCTGACGGTCCTGGGTTCGAATCCCGGTCAGGGCAAATATTTGTGTGATGAGCATGAATATTTGTTTCTGAGTCTTGGATGTTTTCTATGCATTTAAGTATTTATATCTATTAAATATATCGTCGTCTAGTACCCATGCCACAAGCCTTCTTGAGCTTACTGTGGGGCTAGTTCGATTTGTGTAAGATTGTCCTCTAATATTTATATTATACTATTATATTAAGTTGTATGCAAATTTTGAGTTAGCAACCAAGTTGTATGCTTTTTTAGGTTATCAGCTCACATCCAACAGACACCTTGGCGCCCCAGATATGCTATCTTATATCTTATCGGTTCTCGTTGATCAGTTAATGAAGCCCTCACCCAATTTAGCGATTGATTCGCGACTACGGAAAGTATTGTTCCTATAAATATAAAAACAAAATTAAAAATTTTGAAAAACCCACGACGGATGTACACTAAAATATTTACTGCAGCGCCCCCTGGGGAGTTATCATCGTAACGCCTAGCTTAAATTCGTCCCGACTAAACTACAAATCTATTGCCGAAAACCGCTTCTAAATCGGTCAAGCCGTTTTGAAGATATTGATGTGCACACACAAACAAACAAACAACCTCTCACCCTAAACGCATATACCTTCTCCGTTCCGTCGTGGGTAAAAATTGGTAGGCATTCCGGCAGTGAGGTATTGGCTGAGTTGACCAAAGAATCCTTATTAGGACGTATTTTTTTTTGTAATCCGTTAGTTGTCACATTTTCGGTAACAGTACATTTTTAGGGTTCCGTAGCCAAAATGGCGAAAACGGAACCCTTGTAGTTGGGTGTCCAGATTGGCATAGAAATAACATAGAGGTTTCCCAGAAACCTTTCCATTTAAGTCAACCGTTGGTGAGATATTAGCTGTCAAAGTCATAATAAGTGTGCCCCCCCTCTCATTTCCAAACTATGAGGTTTAAAATTCTGAAAAAAATTTAGGTGGTGTGCGTTAGTAAATACTTTCAACGATTTTTTTTTGTTTTGAACAACACAGGCTCTACGGATTTTGAGGTTTCGCTGATAAACAAAAGATCGTACGTGCCGTGAGTCCAAAAATCACTTAGCATTATGCCAGGACTGGTGTATCATTTAAAACAAAACTCAAAGAGTGGCTATTAGGAAATGTTACTGGGTGTTTCTACTTTTTCATGACCAGTTTTCTATTATAAAAAAAATACTATGATATTTATTGAATTAGTGTAAGTACAAAACAGGATTTCGAAATAGTACATGAACCTAGTAAAATCAATTTATAGGTAAAAATATTTCAATATTAACTTATTGCTGTAAAAGGTGGGTAACACAGTGGTAAAAACCATTTTTTTCATACAAATGGTGAGACATCCAAGGACCACTGAGTTACTCGATTTATTTATATTAGCTGTGGTTCGTTAATTACCAAACCTATCGGAAGTGGTACTGCAATTAAACCTCTTTCTAAATAACACTACAAAAATAATATGAAGTAAGGGTCAAGTATTCCAAAATCTGCATTTAAAAAAAGTGTCTTAAAATTATGTACATAAAAAAGTAGAATGGCCCTACTATAATTTAAATGAATATTATTTGTAAATTATTAATGTTAGTATCAATTTTGTATGTTAATGTCTTTTTATAATGTACATATCATTTTAAAATGCTATTATATTTCATAATTTTTACAAATCAATGCATTTATATTGTAATATATTTTACGTCTGAAATTGGCATACTGTTGAATCTATATTAATTTTATGACTACCACCACAGTGTACACAGTTTTGACAATAAATGAAAAAATAAAATGAAATGAAATGAAATTTATTTGCTTGAGACTTGGTTAACAATAAGGTGGAACAACTTTTTTAAGGATCAGCACATCTCGCCAACATTTGGACATGCAAAATTTAAGAACTTATGACTAATAGTATTACCACGTATTACTTTTTTCATTACAATTTATTATTATATTAATTTGTTCTATTATTATACGTAAAAAAGTCTTGTGTCGAGTAAAAACATTTGTCTACTAGCCATTTGTGTAATGCAGATGTGAATGGTTTTAGGGCAAGCCGTCTTATGTCAATTGGTAAATTATTATACTAAAATATTATATTTTTGATATATAGCTTGGTTTAATAAGTGACTGTCAATACAAGTTTTTCAGGATCTCTAACATTAAATTTACAAACACTGCTTAATTTAGTAAATAGATCAGGATGTAATCTAGTAAATTTGCAAGCCTCAAAAATGTAGAGTGAAGGTAGGGTTAGTATTTTGAGATCTTTGAATAAAGATCTGCATGAGGTTCGTGGTGGTAACCTGCAGGCACCTTATTAGACATAACCTTATTAATTTAATTGGTGACGAAACGACCGCTTTTTTTGGTAGTACATATTATTAACTACTTTAATCAGCGTCTGTTATAATTGTAGACATAATTATATTCGCGAATATTATCATTCAAATGATAGATATGCAAATTTTGTCCTTGGATTCGTGACAAGTTATGAGTTAAGCCGACACGGTTTCGATATACGACCGATATCGGCTTCCGATAAACTATCAGATATCCCTTGTCTGGAGGTCCATATGCCGTGGAAATAAGGTACAGAGTTGAGTGGCATGACCATATCAGTTTGTCTATTTTAGTGCGTTATAGAAAGAACAAAAGACAGTGGTAGGTCAAGTCAAAATACTACAACACTGGCTATCATGACCTTTTTTTTAATACAACGCCAGTGGCAAACAAGCATACGGTCCACCGCAGCCTATAGATACCCGCAACTCCAAAAGAGTCATGTGCGCGTTGCCGACCCTTTATATGATTTGAGGATGCACTGTGTTGACAGCAGAATAGAAGACTGTGCATTCAGTGCAGTGTGCAGTTTGATACATAAGCTTAGAATAACACTATGTAATCTTAACAACATGTACCTATGCAATAATTGAATTGAATCTTGGGTCAACCAAATTGTCAAAAAATATTTTAACATGTTTTAAGGGGGTTTATTGGTTTCGGATACGTTGAGTAATTCCTTGAGAAATTATTTTTTTTACTCATTTTTAGGTTTCCGTATCCAAAGGATAAAACGGAACCCTATTTAAGACTTCGCTTTCCGTCCGTCCGTCACCAGGCTGTATCTCATAAACCGTGATAGTTAGACAGTTGAAATCTTCACTGATAATATATATCTATAGCCGCTATCCTTAAAAACTGAATAAAATGAATGTTTAAGGGGGCTCCCATACAACAAACGTGTTTTTTTTTTTTTTTTTTTTTCCGTTTTTATAGATAATGGGGAGGCGCCGGTTTTTTTTCATCTTATAACCAACTTGATTTGTCGTTGCGAAGTCCGACACGAACTTTACTTGGCTGATTTTAATTTTTTACTCATACTCGTATTTACGCTGATCCGTGCTAACTGCCATTAGTGATGTTAAATTAGCATAAAAATCAGTAGTTTTCTAACCATTTTATTCAAAATCAAATCAACATCAAACATTTATTCTGCAAATAGGCTACAAGGGCACTTTTACATGTCAAAATATTAATTTACAATTTAATAAAGTCTGTATATTTCATTTTTCATGTAAAAATATTAATTTACAGTTCAAGAAAGAATAATAATTTCGAGTTTACAATTATAACAAAATTAAGTCATACAGTGAAGATAAACTTGTAAAGTTATCTATTACAAATATTACAACATCAGTAATGTTAGAGATGTATACGGTCTCAAGTCTAATTAAACAAAGTGTATAATGAAATTAATATAATATCCCAGAGATGTACATGGACTCTGAGCGTCAAAATTAAAACTAATTTAATATTGTTAGATGTATCTCGTCTCTAAGTCACTGATAATAAAAACGAATCCACAACAGGATAATGTCTCTCGTCAATCACCTATAAAAAGACACTAGATGCATTAACTATTACAATTTTAATATCAGAGAACAATATACCTATCCTACTTACTTAAATCCTGTTCATGATTTATCATTGTAATAATTCTCCATGTAGTGCAGAATAAAGCATTTAATTATTATTATTATTATATTTTGACGACCGCTTTAGCCTAGTTGGTAGTGACCCTGCCTTCGAAGCTGGAGGTCCCGGGTTCGAATCCCGGTCAGGGCATTTATTTGTGTGATGAACACAAATATTTGTTCCTGAGTCATGGATGTTTTCTATGTATTTAAGTATCTATTTATCTATATAAGTATGTATATCGTCACTTAGTACCCATAGTACAAGCTTTGCTTAGTTTGGGACTAGGTTGATTTGTGTAAGATTGTCCACAAATATTTATATCTGCAGGACATACTTACACAGTAACGTGGTTTTCATTAAAACCCACATTAAGAGAAATAAATTAAATAAATTAATTCACCAAATTAACGTAATTCAATTATCCATACTAGGCATTAAATGCATTTTTTATCGAAAAAATATTATTTTTTATAATTTTTATTTCAAAATAATGTTGAGTAATTGGGGTTTTTTACTTTTTAAAATAATGATGACGACCGGTTTAGCCTAGTGGGTAGTGCACCTGCCTGTGAAGCTGACGGTCCTGGGTTCGAATCCCGGTCAGGGCAAATATTTGTGTGATGAGCATGAACATTTGTTTTTGAGTCTTGGATGTTATCTATGTATTTAAGTATTTATATCTATTTAATATATCGTCGTTTAGTACCCATAACACAAGCCTTCTTGAGCTTACTGTGGGGCTAGTTCGATTTGTGTAAGATTGTCCTCTAATATTTATTTATTTATTTAATGATTCCCATATTCTTACTGCTTCTTGTTTTATACTGATTGTCTCAAGATTCCGCCCGTTAGCGACAAGAACATATCAAGCGAAAAATACATTTTGGCTACGGTCAAGCCTTAAAAAACGGTCGTTTTATTACGTCATGTCGCGACGTAATACGTTTTTTTGTAACGTCTAAAAACTGTGCACGTATCAGGTCGTTAGACCTCTTTATCATTTCGCAACACTTCGTGATCGCGTTCACGTCAGACATACAGCATCCGTCCTACTCGCACCAGTCGCACTTACATTTACATGTTTGCTATAGATTTAGATTTAGATTTCATTTATTACACAATACAAGACTTCATTATAAATTCCATTTAAGTCAATTTAAAAGAATCCCTATTGTGGTCGTCAATACATTGAGTAGAATAATAACACGCAATAAAACTATTAAATAAAAATAACATTTCAAGTTTCACCCACGAGGATCGTCATACTATTACTAATGTAGGCATTGATAACAATATAATAATGGTTAAAAAACGAAATTACCTACCTATTTATCTAAATAACAATGTCAAAAAAACTCAAAAATACTTAATATCAAATAGAATGTCACAATAAAACATTAGGAAGTTAATTTACAAAATTCATTCAAGAAAAATCAAAATCAAAACATTTATTCTGCAAATAGGCCTCAAGGGCACTTTTACAAGTCAAAATCTATCTAGGTACATCAAATAAAAATAATACAATAATCAAAGTATCATTAATTAAATGTAGTGTTACATGTCAAAAATAAAACTAAGAAACTAATAACAATCGACATTTGTTAGAGATGTATAAGGTCTCTAAGCGTCAAGATAAAATGTAATAAAGTAGGTACACTAATCATAATAAAATATGTTGAGATATCTATAACACGTCGACATGAAAATAATAAAATCTATTAAATAAATATCCTCAGGGATGTATAAGGTTTCTGAGCGTCAGTCTAAAAACAGAGCGAAGTCTCTCATCATGTCAATTCCACTGAACACTAGTACGAAATTACTAGTCCTTGCAAACATGAACAGATTAAGATAGAAAATCGTGTGTTATCCGTCATGCGGTTTCAAGCAAAACAATTTTAAATTAACTGGGAAATATACGGCTATCTATGAAATGTGATAAGCTAGTTAGCTTATTCAGTTGAAATATGTGAAATACTGATATCCTAAGGAATCGAAGAAACGAGGGCGAAAATGACTGAATCCTTATCAGTTAAAAACGCTCATTTATTTAGACGATTTTCTGACTCAATTGACACGTATCTTGACATTTTCTAAGTACTACCTAGGGCAGGACTATTGCGACCTAATGCCATTATTTGGGTGAATCAACTTTTTAGTGTCACTCGTTGCCGTAGTTACGTCTAGTTGTCCAGGGACAAAATTCTAATACAATCGTGATTTTATGCTATTTAAGTTTATCAAACATGCTTATTTGTGGTACTTATAAGCTATTGCCATGATAGTTCATCTACTAAGCATGTTAGTAGAACTTAATACATTTTTTTGAACAAACTGCGCCACTAGTGTCCCTTGGACAACGGGTCAAGATAACAACACAAAAAAAGTTGATCCAACCATTTACTAGATATACCTGAAAGTACATATTCTTGGGAGCTTTTTAAGCTATGTCACATAACTTTAGCTGTTTATTTTGAATTTTATTTGAACGATTTTCTTTAACGAGGTTATTTGAGACGGCTTTTGGGGTTATTTGGTGACTAGTACCAAGTATCCCACATACATACAGTACTGTAAAGATAGGTTGACTATCTTTTTTTTTTCAATATGACAATAGTGAGAAAGTACAGCCGTACCTGTCCGTATGCACAGTAATTAACGGAGGGAAAAAACCAACCCTACACTCTATTGGCATTGGCTAATGCTATAGCTGCTGGCAGTTGGCATGTCTTTGGCAAAAGTTGACTAGAAATATAAGATAAACTCAAACTATTCTTTATTCAAATAGGCCTAGCAACAAGCATTTTTGAATCGTCAGTTATATATTACATAAATTGAATCTAATTATTCAGAGCAATTTATTGATGCATATGAAATTAAAAAAAAAGACATGAATTACTGTAATGTATATCAAAAGAGAGTATAATAAATAAAAAAATGTATGTAGTGGGTTCAACAATACCCAAGATAAAGCAGGACATCCAACTCAATTCACGCCTGCTGAGGAGAAAGCCTTCATTTGGTACATGAATTTACTAATTGATCAAGTTTTAATTTTTTTTAATTTTTATATAGTTGATACACTGTTGTAAATGACGTAAATTTTATGTTTATATAGATTGTATAAATTAAATAACCTTTATTGATCTCACTGCAACATACGTAGCCAATGTTATGTACTTCCGTAATTGTTGTATATATCAGAATAAATACCTTTAAGTGATGTGTAATATATATGATGTGGTTGTACTTATAAAAATAAAAAAAAAATAAAAAATATAGATGAGCATAGTTTTAGTTATTGTAAATGTAACTACGGTGTTTACAGGTTTAAAAAGGTTTTTTGGTTTAAAAAGATCTTTAAAAAATCTTATTTTAGTAAGTACAACTTCGTGATTTTTTTTCTCCCAGAAATTATACTGAAAATGTGGTTACTATACTTTTAATACCTTCGACAGTCGTTCCTAAAGCGTCTCAAATAGTCATAGTTATGATTTAAATAACAGAAGCTTCAAAATTCAATCAAAACCAGTTTAAAACCCATCGATTTCCACAACGCCCCAAACATGATGTTATTTGGAACACCTCTTCAAAAAAAATACTCGTGTCAAAAATCACACGTGCATTATATATAAAATGATATAGCATCATTAGTTTTATCTATTAAAAATATTAAACGTTTGTTAAACATATAAAATATGAATTTATTGATGTTTTAGTCTAGGTCTGGGTGGGTAGTGCACCTGCCTGTGAAGCTGACGGTCCTGGGTTCGAATCCCGGTCCGGGCAAATATTTGTGTGATGAGCATGAATATTTGTTTCTGAGTCTTGGATGTTTTCTATGTATTTAAGTATTTATATCTATTAAATATATCGTCGTCTAGTACCCATAACACAAGCCTTTGTGAGCTTACTGTGGGGCTAGTTCGATTTGTGTAAGATTGTCCTCTAATATTTATTTATTTTAGTCTGAAAGTTGTGCCAAATAGCCCCATTTTACGGTAATTTCTAAATCCCGCTGTCATTACATGACATGTCGTTGTGTGTGACCTCAACTCTGATGGCACTGACTAGTAAGTAGCTTAGCTAACAGCATAATGTCGAATCAAAGCATGTAAATCGGACGATAAAATATAATTAAGTTAATTATTAACATTCTCAGTCGGTTAGTCACGCAGGCGGCCTTGACCGACTGTCTGTCTGTCTGCTTAATATTCCAAACGACGCCGCGACGACAAACTAGTCCCATTACCATTACAGACAGACAAACCATTATTGCAAGTATAGACTTGTCCAAACATCGGAGAGCCGAGCGGTCGACTTTCACAAAGCCGTCGGCAACGCGTATGTGACACCCCTGGAGTTACAGGCGTCTATAGCCTGCGGTGTCCGTTTAGCATCAAGCCGTACGCTTGTTTGCCACAGATGTGGTATTAAAAAAAAGCGTCCCTTGCGTAGCGTTGTGTTTTTGTACTGTACTATGTCCTTTAATTGAGGTGTGCAATAAAGAGTATTTATGTCACACCTGGCCATAAAGTGGCAATTACCGCACGCTCCGCTCGCGCAAAATCCCACTTCCTGGCCAGGGGGTGACATAAAATTTTGTACTTACCTCGGCCGGTAATTAAGAAAGCCTCAGATCGCATAATTATCGCCCTTGCCTTCGGCTCGGGCGTCAAATACCTGCGATCTGAGACATTCTTTGTTTTACCGCCCTTGGTAAGTAATGTACTATTGTATTGTATTGTATTGTATTGTCCCTAATAACTTCATACCAAGCGAATATTTAAAAAGTTCGTGATTTGGCTATCAGTTAATCATACCATATATTGTAGAAACATTTGTCTAGTATTTAAAATTCTACAGACACGTCCAACCTGTCAAGCTAAAGCTGTCAATTTGCACGTCTAAAATATTTATCGCAAACCAAAACGCGGTTTGGATGAGAAATTAGTAGGTATTTTAGCTGTGGCAATCAGTATTTTGGGGTCCTTTGTTTGATTCAAGGGAATTTGTGAAAAAACCAAACCTAGTTAACGTACAAAAAGATACGGCCGTTTATTTATTTATTTGAAAGAAGAAAGAAAGAAAGAACATGTTTATTTAGCATATACAATATTAAAATAATAAGAAAACAAAGGAAAATTAAAATACAACTTTATTATCAGTGACTTAGAGACCATATACATCTCTATTAAATTAATTTTAATTTTGACGCTCAGAGACCATGTACATCTCTGGGATAATATATTAATTTCACTCCTTGTTTATTCTTGAGACCTTATACATCTCTAACTTAATATTTGTAATAGATAACTTTGCAAGTTTATCTTCACTGTATGACATTAATTTTGTTATAATTGTTAAACTCGAAATTATTATTCCTTCTTGAACTGTAAATTAATATTTTGACATGAAAAATGTATTAATTATTATAGTCAGACTTTCTTAAATTGTAAATTAATATTTTGACATGTAAAAGGGCCCTTGTGGCCTATTTGCAGAATAAATGTTTGTATTTGTATTTGTACTAATGTATGCTAAAATGGTCGCCACTCAGCTTGGTGCAACGAAATAAGCTATTAGGCATTAAGTCGTGGCGCTGATTTTCAGTGGCGCCTGGTAACCGGAGTAGCTGCCACTTATTCAGTATACCACTTCTTATCAGTTAATAATATATATCTGTGCGACTGAACACTTATCTAGAACTTCTGTAATTATATTAGATATTGTACAGGGTTTTTTTCAAACAAGTATCGCTGCAAACAACACTTCAAATCGCTAATATCAGACCAGAAACTTGCACTTGGGAAACAAACAGGCAAACATATTACATCAAGTTAATCATAATAAACATAACATTAGCCAAACAGTTTCCACTACTGACTAATACAAAATCTGTTGTTCAGACCAAAAAACGACACTTCAAAATAACATAATATGCTGAGAATTGATAATTTACACAATGTGACACAAGAGAAACATGCATGTATTTAAAGAGTTACGATACCTACAGATCATCGTTCAAGACATAACACTTAAATTGTTATTTTTTATTATTTTATTGCTTTTTATTATTATTATTACTTATTTATAGTTTTGTATTTGTTATGCCACAAGAAACGTATATGTATTTCGTCACTCAAAGGAATTTAAATTTTAAGGTAGTTTCTGTTGACCTACAACTATTAAATATAGTTCAGTACAGGGAAAAATCTGAAATCTATACATTTGTAATTTGGACAATCTTACACAAATCAACCTAGTCCCAAACTAAGCAAAGCTTGTAATATGGGTATCAAGTGACGATATACATACTTATATAAATAAATAGATACTTAAATACGTAGAAAACATCCAAGACTCAGGAACAAATATTCGTATTCATCACACAAATACATGCCCTGACCGGGATTCGAACCCGGTACCTCCAGCTTCGAAGGCAGGGTCACTACCAACTAGGCTAAAGCGGTCGTCAAATCTTACAAAACATAGTCTTTATTTAAAGTAAGTTATCAATACCTACAAATTTGTACAGAGCCCTCGGTCCGGTTTTTTAAGGAGTTCCACGCGCTATTCATCGATTTTTGACGAATTTTGAGTTGATACAGCTCCGTCAAAACTATAGATATATGTATGGCATAAACGGTTATCGGTGCTTCAATCCTTTATCAGGGGGCACGGCAGTGCCCCCACCAAGACGAGCAAAAAAGCGGCACGGCCGTACCATCCTTTTCTCGAAGCAATTCAGGCCATTTTCGACCCCCTGTAACTTCGTTGTGGATCTACATGTGCAGGAGCCAAATTAAAAAAAACTGACTACATATTTTTTTTATGATTTATCAATCAATCAATCAATCAAATCGTTTATTTGCTGGAATACAGTAAGTACAAATAGGTCTTGTACATTACAATACAAATTTATGACATAAGGTTGCAATAGTCCTTTTCTAAATAGTAACACTGATAAAATGTCAAGATATGTGTCAGTTTAGTCAGATAATCGTCTAAATAGATGAGCGTAATTTAAGTGATAAAGACCCTTAAATATAAATATATTTCGAAATATTTAGGCTAGTAGACCTTATAGCAGTCAATAGACCTGTTGTTGTAATTTGGTAGCAAAACACCACATTCTTGGCAAGCACGCCGCGTTCTTGACTCACATCCAGGCAATTCAGTTGCATTTAACATAAAAGCATATTTATATATAATATGTAAAGTCGTTCAACCCTGGCACGCGGCCCAGTTCTGTGACAGAACTCACTAAAGTATGTTGAGGTAAGGTAGGAACAACGAGAAATTACCGATTTTAAATAAAAATTATCGGTACATTGCCTCAAGGCCATCTTTTTCTAACTATGTTTAACAAAATAAATGTCCACCATCTGTGATTTGAAAATGCATGTCATTTTCGTAATCGGTACCCCGAGGAACCTCGAAGATGGCATCCATTTCGCGTTTTAAGAAAAGTAAGGATTTGCTCCCCGCACAAACTTGGAACCCCTTTTTCACCCCTTTAGGGGAGCAATTTCGAAATACGCCGAAACATGTTTTGTTGTATTAAACAGAGATTCTAAATAAATATTCTGATTCTGATTCTGATTCATTCAAGGGCCTGTTTTAAATTAAAGTTAGTTTCAAAATTATTTAAGTTATTTTTGTTAAGTATTCTTGTATATATATTTTTTCTTGTCACTAAATACGTTAAAAAAATGAAATTTTTGAATGCTCCTACTGAGCAGGATTTGAACCAGGGACATCTTGGCGTACGCTGCCAATCGCTCTAGCCAACTGAGCTACCGGAACAATCAAGCTCGGGCTCGTAATGTTTCAATATTTCCTCTTACAACGCCTTGGGGAGATGGGTTCGAATCCTGCTTGGAGCATATTCAAATTTTTTCCTTTAAAATTTACAGTTTTCGTTAACACATAACTGCTGATTAAGAAATTTCCAGTTTAGCCTAGGGTTAGAGACCCTGTACGAATGCTTACCAAAAAAAAAAGTTTAATTGTTATAGGTAACAATGTAATGTTTATTGTTATAAAAACTTAAAAAAATATTACAGTTAAATGTTTAGGCATTGTCATATTCAGTGTTTAAGTTTAGTTCATAATAGCATAGTAAGTACCTAACATTAGTTAAATGAGCGCGATCTCGCTAACAAACTGTTATGGCAGTTTGGCGAGCAACT
Organism: Epiblema foenella; assembly: GCA_963556455.1. Classification (NCBI taxonomy): domain Eukaryota; kingdom Metazoa; phylum Arthropoda; class Insecta; order Lepidoptera; family Tortricidae; genus Epiblema; species Epiblema foenella. The sequence continues at coordinate 9,583,345 of OY747122.1, read as the reverse complement.
AAAAGGTTTTAACTGTTATGTACTTTTTTGATAAATAAATTAAAAAAAAATTAAAAAAAAAACTGACTGTCTGGTGTTTGAATCCCGATCATGGCAAATATTTGTGTGGTGAGCATACAGGGTGTAACAAACCTAGCGAGGATGCGTTTAAGGGCATATTCGGTATCGTGTTCTGATTAGGAAGAAGTCATATGCCCATTGCCAACCCTTAAAAAAAATTAACACTCCTTTCTTGAAGAACCCCATACTGTAGTCCCTCGGGAAAACCTCGGCAGGGAGCTCATTCCACAACCGGAGCGTCCGTGGGAGGAAATTCCTCTGAAACCGCATCGCATGCGACCATTTCGGTTCTAAGGTGTGAGGATGGATGCCCCGCATACCAGGACAGTCTGACCCATGTCGAGCCTAGCTGAGATTTTTGCTGGACTCTTCTCAGCTAGGCTAGGTTTAGTGAACTAGTGACAAAAGTCCCAGTAGCTCGATTCCACTCACACTTCAGATTCGGTTGAAACCGCTCAACCAATCTCACTGGAGCGCAAACTCCTAGAGTATTCCAGTGTTTAAACCGCGGCGTGGTCGTGTCTGAGGTTTTACCCTTGATTTTCCCCAGGCTACTCTCCAACCGCGCACTCCTATCGCTTTATTGGGCCCGGCCTATAAAGCCACAGTTAGTTTCAAAAAAAAGAATGCCCTGCCGACGGCGAGCGGTGCTATAGAAAGTGGCCGTGGGCATCATATCGAACAGTTCTTCGGAGCACAACCCATTATACAAGCGATAGAACACACAAGGAAGGAAAGTTACTCCTTAAACTCAACGGTTCGACATCGCTATGAGCGTGATCTTATCTTATCTTATTTAAATGAGGGCCCTAGCGGATGCACTTCGACCCAGTGGGATCTTTTGTGCAATTGCCCCCTCCTTTATGCCTACTCCAAGCTGCTCTCCAGCATTTCCACAAACCGAATGATGGAGTTCAGCGGGAGTACTCTAAATTCCTTTGGTTCAGGGTAACCATTACCAAAGTCATTCTTTGTCTGGCAAGGGCGTGACATTCACACAGTAAGTGTTCCATTGTATCGTCATCCTCGCCACACATCCTACATTCTGTGTCGTCTGCTATGAGCATGATAATTACATATTTATTTTATTTATCTTTCGAACCATGAGATCTTCGAGTACGATTGCCAGTTTTTGTTGCACTTTTAGCACCACCCAGAGGCCACGTATAAGGCAGAGATGGGTCCCTACGGACGTGGTGCAACTTCGACACCCCTTGTCAAGTGAGTGGGCAACTTGACTGTTAGAAGTGTTAGAAGTTCTCAAGCCGCCCGGAGGCCTCTCAACTTAACGACTGCTATCATAGACAGTACATTGCTGTGTGCTTTCACTATAGGTACTAACTAAGTTTTTGACTTGTAAAAGAGCCCTTGAGTGAGGCCTACTTACAGAATAAATGTTTGATGTTTGAGTAGCCGGGATCAACTGCTTAACGCTGCCTTCCAAAGCACTCAAAACGGTCATCCATCCAAGAACTGCATGACCTGGCCCGACATTGCTTAACCTCGCATATCGCATCTGTACGCGGACGCCGCTAGGCCACGAGCGTGTTATCAGAAATTAAATCCTGCTTCTATGTGAATCGTATACCCAATTTGACCTTTCAAATCAAGTCTTACAAAGCTAAGTCCACTCCAAGTTCTAAAACAAGTCTAAGTCTTTCCAATCTAAAAGGACCCTAACGCTTTTGTCCATATCATTATCATGATAATGGCATAATGTCACCAAAATGTTAAAAGACATTAAAAAAGTTTCAACCCTTTGCCCTTGGCTGTCAAGGACGTTCCCAGAAGAACTTGTTCAAACAGGTTCATTTTGCAAAGGGTGCATTTTAATGTTACTATGTCGAATAGCGGCTCGTAGATTTGATAGGGCAATAGCCACTTATCTATTGCCCTATGATTCTATGGTTAGTTTGATGTCCCTTTTAATGTACTGATTCTAAGGTAAGCTTATTTAGTGGTTGGGAAATATGAAGGGTCACACCTATTTTGTATAATAGATACCAATTGGCTATTTGACTATTTATTTATGATGCTATTCGAACCAGTTTTAGAGACGATCATTTGTATGGGACCAACTACAATAGAGCAACACTAAGAGAGGTAGGGCACAGCAAAATGTCAACTTGCTCGAATTTGGAGCAGCTTAACTGGGGAAGTACTTCCGCCTTGCAGAAGACCATAGCCATAATAACATTATTTACTATACAAGTATGTAGTGTTGTGTTCCTGGAGGTGAGCAAGGTTGCCAGAACTCCCGAGGATGCACTGTGTTGAGAGCGAGGGACCTAAATGTGTTATACTCGAGCCTCGGTTCGGTTAGTCCAGAGGGACCTAACTGAGCTCCAGACTGTCGACGACTGGACGGAAATAGCTACAGTGCCTTTACCATGAGTTTGCATGACCGTACTCGCTAGCGACTGCGTAAACGATTTAGTATGCTGATTCTTAGTTCTATTGCATAACCGCCAGAGGCGCTGTAATTCTGCCCATACAAATTTTTACGCAGTCGCTAGCGAGTACGGTCATGTAAACTCATGGTAAAGGCACTGTGTGACAGACTACGGACGGACGGACGCTTGAGTGACAGCAATAGGGTTCCGTTTGGACCCTTCGGGTACGGAATCCTAAACAGGTAACGAGCCAGTATTTAGAGAAAAACACAAAAGACAAATATGTGTGTCAAAGCACAACGTATCTGCTGGGCACTGGAAACGCTCCATACTAATAATAGACACTTTTAATTGACTGACTAAACATGACGGTACAATTTTGTAGCCACGTTTTAAAAAAAAACGGTATTCCCTTGATTTGCCTAAAAATTTTTTGCCTAATTTCAGTTTGTCTAACAACTTTTCGTATAATGAATTGTTTGTCTAAAGTCAATTTTTATAATATCATTTTGCATAGCTGTTAGTTTATGGAAACACGTTTAGCACTTGGAGAATAAATCATTTCATTTCATTTCATTTCATTTCATTTCATTTCATTTCATTTCACTAAGTTTTTTTTTGTCTAATACTGAATTATCATAATATTTTCTTGTTAAAAGAGACACAAATACACACAATTAATAGAAAATGAAGTCTAGGGAGTCTATGATGGTTATGTGATAGAATGATAAATGGCAAGATAAGGTATGTCACTTTCTATCGAGAGATTTCAGAAAGTTTCAGATATTTTATTATGTTTTTTTTATTTAACAAACTTATTAGAAAGACCTGTTGGGACAAAATCGACTCTCATGCGGATATGTTAGAAGATTAAGACTGAAGCGAAGCGAAGCTCCCGTCTTAATCTTTGAGGTTATATTTAAAAAAAAACCCAGAAAGACCTGTTGGGACAAAATCGACTCTAACACGGATAGGATTAGAGTAAATAAAATTATGCGAAATGTAATTTGGACGAAATACCATTATGTCAATCAAGCAGTACCTATACAAAATAAGATTATACAAAATGAAAATTAGGTGGCTTAAAATTAGGCGAAACTAAATTATATGAAGAAAGTATTATAAAAAATCATTTTCATTTAAACAAAAATTAGATAAGGTGAGCAGTTATAGCAAATAATTTTAGTTTAACTGAAATTAGGCAAACTGAAATTAGGAAAAAAGTTATTAGGCCAAACAAGGGTGAACCAAAAAAAAAAAACATTATAAATGGAATTATTGCGTTTGGGTATCTATATATAGTTGTGTAGTTAAAATATTATGAACTTTTATTAAAACATACTTATACTGTATAAACAACGTACCAAACAGGAAAATAAAATTCGAAGCTATAGCCACTAGTGAATATTATATTTGCCTAGGATTGGTCTATGAATACATAGAGATAAAAAGTGTCCGTCAAAACGGGGGTGCATATTAATCTATTTATTTAATGTAAATAAGGGTGAAATTTCTCCAACTTTAGTTAACGAATTTACTTGGTAACTAAACTGTTTTTTTCCTATGAAGTACTTTAAAAGTATGTTAGTATTTTAGGCCCTATTTATTTAAAAAGTAGTTCGTGATGTTTTTAATTTAAGAGGGAACCTAATTTAAAACGTCTCTTAAAAATTGGCTGCTTGGAAAAGTTTTTTATAATACCAAGGAGTTCTTTGCCAATTAAAGATAATATGTACTATTTAACTAGTTAGTTACTTGTAATTTAGGATAAGCTATTTTTCTATTGTACGTCCGAGACGGGCAAACTGTTGATACTGAATTTGATTGTTTCACCATGTATGTACACAGGTAAACAATAAAGTATGTGTCTATTTCTATTTCTATTTATAAAACGGGTATTCGTGATAAAAAGAGTTGGCGTTGTATAAAAAAAAGACTATAAGTCCATAAGCGCGATATTTCACGACTAAAATGGCAAATTACTAATTTTTCCACATAACGTGATTACGAGGCCATTGCACTCTGACGTCATATTTCACCAGGGACCGTTTTCGGTACGGTATAAACGGTATGGTAGCGGTATTGCATATCGGTACCGCTTCGTTATACAGGTAGAACTATACCGGTTGAAATATAAAGGTACGCTACCGGTATAAAATAACGATATCGCTATTTTCATAGGTGTACTCAAACCTTTATTATAACGGTAGCCAATCGGTATTATTTCGGTACCGAAAAATTTCGATCGTAACTCTTACGATGGGTACGTAAACGCGACCAACAACGAACAGCGACTAAGTCAGTATCTATCACGCCGAACGAAATTTAAAAAAAATGAGTATTGAGTGAGAAAATGAGTTTTTAGGTATACACCCAAAAACTAGCGCTGATTGGTTGGCGCCGTTGGCGCACCCCCGTAAAGCCCAAACGATACCTTAATGAAAACGGTTGAGGTATCGAAAAAAACAGCGGTACCGTTATATTCCGCTACCGAAATTTTTTTTTATCTACACCCATACAGTAAATCCTCTTTTGAGTTTAAAAAGTGTAGGTAAGGACCAACTTTACAATATCGCGCCGGTCCGGGGCGGAGATGGCCATAACAGCATCAAAAACGGTATCGTTATGGCCATCTCCGCCCATTACGATACAGGCTCGTGCTCAAAAAGACTTCAACGAGCTCACGAACTCGAACTCCTGCACTTTCAAAGCAATGGTGCCTCAACACATGAAAGAGGATTTAATGTATGGATGTAGATAAAGTAGTGTATACAACTGTACACTGCCTTAAAACACTCGTGTGATCCTATTACGAAACTCGCTGACGCTCGTTTCATAAAACCACACTCGTGTTTTAAGACCTCTCATTATGTATCAGTTGCATAAACTACTATTTGCCGTATCGAAACGAAACGGTATGACGTCATACCGTTTTAAAACGTTACCGTTATTTTCCGGTTATACAGTCCCTGCATTTCACTGCATATCAATATTTAGCGTTTTCAGAGCTCGTCAACTGTGCTGTACATTATCTCACGTTTTCGTCTTTTGTGTTGCTCTAATGAGGGCTATCGCGTATGAATTCGCCGCTAGAGGCGCTAGTGTAGCGTGAGGTCTCCGAAATGTCAAATGTCACTCTTTGTAGTTGCGCTACGTGGGTTAATATCTAATTAGAACAATATGGTGACTATTTTGCAATACCTGAGCTTGATTATGGCAAAAATGAGTTACGGGTCAATGACTATCAGTGCTTTGAGACAGTTTTGTCTTTCGGAAACTTATTTCTTCCTTTTTTTCCGAACAAAACGGGACTGCGCTACAATGCGGGATGTTCGATATTTCTACGGTACGGTTTTAAGGTTTTAAACATGATTTAAATGCTAACTTCGTTTTCATACCCATAATATTTTTTGACAGCTGGATCTTACTCGACAGTGGCGCCGACTGGTGAGCACAAAAACGATAGCCCCCATTGTAGCTGGTCCCATATAAATAAATGATGGTCTCTAAAACTGGTTCGAATAGCATCATAAAAAATAGTCAAATAGCCAATTGGTACCTATTATACTAAATAGGTGCCGCCCTTCATATTTCTCAACCACTAAATAAGCTTACCTTAGAATAAGTACATTAAAAGAGACATCAAATTAACTATAGAATCATAGGGCAATAGATAAGTGGTATACTCTATTGCCCTATCAAATCTACGACTCGCTATTCGACATAGTAACATTAAAATGCACCCTTTGCAAAATGAACCTGTTTAAACAAGTTCTTCTGGGAACGTCCTTGACAGCCAATTGCTCGTTTGAACATATATTAGAAAGAGAGGGGTGGGTCATTCTATTTTTTCATGACCAGTTTTCTATTACAAAAAAAATCTATGATATGTATCAAATTAGTGTATAAAAATTGGATTTCGAAATAGTACCTTAACCTAATAAAATGAATGTATCGGTAAAAATACTCAAATATTAACAAATTGCTGTAAATGGTGGGTAACACAGTGGAAAAAACCATTTTTTCATACAAATGGTGAGACATAAGGACCACTGAGTTACTCGATTTATGGATATTAGCTGTTATTCGTTAATTACCAAAACTATCGGAAGTGATACTTCAATTAAACCTCTTTCTAAATAACAACACAAAAATAAAAAAATAAAAAATAAAAAAAAATGTTTTTATTTCAGACCTTATGATCCATAATAGGTTAGTAACAATAAAGAAGGGAATAGGTTAGTAGTATGAAGTGAGGCCCAAGTATTCCAAAATCGGCATTAAAAAAAAAGTGTCTGAAAATTATGTACATGAAAATGTAGAATGACCCGGGTAACCGAGCGTTTTTGAAGTTTGTCTATGAGTAGATAATAGTTATTTGTTATACAAGGCTGCAAAGTTGTATTTTAACCGCGAGTGTGGAATTAAAACACGAGCTAGCGAATGGATTCTAGGGTTGAACTACGAGCTAGCGAATGGACTCTATGATTGAACCGCGAGCGAAGCGAGTGGTTCGAAAATAGAATCCTTAGCGAAGCGAGTGGTTCAAAAATAGAATCCTGAGCGTAGCGAGTGTTGCAACACACGAGACGTAAAATAACTTTGCAGCCGTGTATAACACAAATCTTTTCACCTCACTAGAGCGAGGAAATTTTTTTTTCGGTACATTTGCACCCTAAATGTAGATAAATGCCGAGATTTGGCGTTGGTACTAGTTTTTTTAACACAACAGCACAATATAATTATTGATGCTGGACTGTCTGGACTTGCCTTTACATGTTATTATGTTTAAAAAAGTTACAAATAGCACGTTCGGATTTCAAATATTCTTTGTACTCTTGTGGATAAAACGCAGTATCTGTTTTTAAAGAATAAAAAAGGGCTTTCCGAGTTAGTGAGGTAAAAAATACCTTATTAACGTATGCTCGACAGTGACACTAACGTTATCATCCTTTGTCTACATCATCATCATCATCAAAACTTAAGAGCTTCGCTCTTGTCGGTGGAGTAACCGCCACTCTTCTCTATTCATTGCCAGTTTCTTGACTTCCCCATACGACTCGGCAACTTCCTCCCTCACTTGGTTAAACTAAGTCAGTCTAGGTCTTCCTCTTCCTCTCCTGCCTTTGTCTACTTAGAGTATAAATATTTCTAGAGATCCTATACGCGGGCCACCAAGAGTGACATTGTAATTCATCAATTATTATTATTGACATTTTATATTATTATATTACAATTCTGTGTCTATTATTAATATTATCCCTTTATTTAATTTTTTACTTAAGTTAGGTTTTATAATAATTATATAAAAAGTAAAATATAAAACAATATTTGCAAAATACAAAATCATTATAAAAACCTAACCTAGAGTGCCGCCGGCAGCGAGGCATTAATATTATTATTATTTGATATCATTATTATAATTTTGACTACGTTGACATTGTTCCGTAAATTTTGTAAATTGTGTAGACATATTAAATTATTGATTAATTATGTCGCTCCTAAATAATGTTTGCACGCCTGCATGCAGGCTGAATGCACTGGACATATTTATTTTCAACACCTGCAGGGCTAAGATGATGTCAAAATGACGACTTATACCGTCATGTTATATGGTCGTTACCGACATATAAAAAGTTACTGTCATGGCCTAACATGCTGTACTGACATCTACATAGAATATGACCATTTATAAAGTCATGCACATAAAACGAAAATGTTAACGTCAAATGCTAACATGCTCATGATTTAGGCACATATAAAATGACGGTATAAACAATTGATGGACGTAAATGTATGTGGCTCCTTCGAGACCCCCGGTAAATTTTAACACTGTGTAAATGTCAAAATACGTAAGTTTTAGAGATTTGGAATTTGCTCAGTTTGTGAGTTTATTTGATTAAAAACTGATAACTTACCATGTCCTCACCGTATGTGTGTTATTTAATATCATTACAAGCGGATAAAGAGGCACGAAAATTGCACCGGCGAATTATTCGCGACGCGTCGAATCCGTTCGAGTTGCCGGAGCCCGAATTTGTTCACATTTATAGAATTTCAAAAGACTTGGCGTTCTATATATGTGATCAAATTGAGGGCCAACTGAATGCTGTACGGACCGACAGCTTGCCTGTGCATATAAAGGTAAGAAACCGTATTAATTCATTGAAATTATGGGGGATTCCTATAACCACATATAGAGATTAAATCAACTGCTGAAAATACCTATGACTAATGTCTATCTGCACCCATTTCTGCATGAGGCTGATGTAGGCCTATTAAACCTTTGTGAAAATATATTTACAGGTTCTGACATCAGTCAGATTTATGGCTGATGGTTCTTACCAGCGTGGCACAGGCCAAGACCACGGGCTGTGTATTTCACAGACAACGGTCAGCAAATACTTGGCACAGTTCTGTGAAGCCATGTTGACGTAAGTTGTAATCGCCTTTTAATAATCATTAAATTTTAAATGATTTTTACAGTACATTAATTGAATCCTGCAAATATGCTCATGTTGCTATTTTGATTCTGTGTGTATCTGATTGATTTGTGTGATTGTGTGAGATAAAGTGTATTGTATGTATCTTACAGACATATGGGACGCTGGATCAAATTCCCTGGGGATGCTGCCTCAAGGAATCGCATATCCGAGGGATTCCGTGAGAAATTTGGGATCCCTAATGTATTGGGTACCATAGATTGCACCCATGTGGAGATTTTTCCTCCGCCATTGCCCCATGGTGTGCAATACATAAATAGAAAAGGGGTACATACCATCAATGTGCAATTGGTAAGATATGTATTTTGTAACTTGTAGTAGTTGTCATACTTACACAACTGTATTGAACAAATTATATATATATCAGAAAACTTGTTATTCTTCAATAACTATCCTGCATATTAATAATACTTGCTTTTAATATTAACAAACTTCAGACTACAGAACTTGCTAAGTACTTGCTGACTAAATGATAAGTGATGTGTGAAATTGTGCAGCAGTGCATATGTTAAAGCAATATTTGTTAAGGGAAACATGATAAAACTGGTTTATCCCAATGAGGTCTAGTTGCCTCCTCCGCTAGTCATATGGCAATTGATTTTTGAGTTTTGGGATTATTTGCTGAAGCCACTGCATACCAAAGGCTCCTTTAGAGTACAACTAAAAAGCGTTAAGAGGATGATGATGTACATGAATAAAAAAATAAGTTGAATAGCTACCACTCCTTTAACCCAAATCATCTTTGTATTGATGATGATGACCCAACGACAGTTATGTTTTTAATAGAAAACTGTCTCGTGAGTCTCAGACATATTGAAATAGTATAATAAACGGGTCACTCACTCATATGTCGAGCGACATTCGACGTTAAAGACGTGAGTGACAGTTGTGTTACTGTGTAATGCCATGTTGTCTGTATGCACCCATTATAATTAGAAATATGATTTCTAAATTAAAGAAAAATTGAGACTAAGCAGGAATATGATATTATTTCTTATCAGGTGGCAGATGTAGACGCCTTCATTTTGGGAGTTTTGGCTCGATACCCTGGCAGCGTCCATGACCAATTTATATTTAATAACTCGGTCATAAAACAAGAAATGAGGAGATTATACGAAGAAAGAATCGGTGAATATTTCCTTCTGGGTAAGACAGTTATTTATATGAGACCTAGTTAATTACTAAGTTACTAATCCTACTAATATTATAAATGCGAAAGTTAGTGTGTTTGTGAGTATGTTTGTTACTCAATCACGCAAAAACGGCTGAGCGGATTATGATGAAATTTGGTATACAACGAGATTATAGCCTGGATTAATATATAGGATACTTTTTGTCCCGGGAATCATCCTTCAAAGGGATGAATTAGGGAATAGAAGTTGACGCAGACGAAGTCGCGGGCAAAAGCTAAACATATATATTTTAGAAAGACATTCTCTCTCTACTTGTATACTTAATAGTATGTAATAGAAATTGATTGAAGTGTACATTTATCTAAACATTTTATAGTGTATGCACTAATTTGGATGTATATAAATATAATTATTTGGTTTATTTATGTAAAAATTATACGAACATATAAGTAGCCTATAGCCCGTAATTTAATTATTCACTAACTTCTTTACCGGAATTTTATTTTGCAGGCGATTCGGGGTATGCTCTGGAGCCATGGCTCATGACTCCAATCATAAATGCTGCCCCGGATAGTCCAGAAGAAAATTACACGAACTGGCATTGTCTCGTGAGAAACACGGTGGAACGTACAAATGGCTATTTAAAAGGAGCCTTCCGCTGCCTGGGTAGCGACCGAGCCTTACATTACAGTCCTGAAAAGGCGGCATCCATTATATATACATGCTGCATCTTATACAATATGCGTAAGCATTTTAGGTACGTAGGTACAGTCAACAGCAACAGTCGATAATTACTTTAGAACTTTGTCGTACTAATGTAACAATCAATATTGTGTCTGTTGAAATGTTGTAATATTTGTAATTTAGGACGTTATTTATTAATATGCAATTTTTCGTTTTACAGAGTGGAAACTGATGACTACCAGGCCCCTGCTCAGGAAGAAGAAGATAGCGCGCACCCGCACAATCAGCAGGGTCAATTAATAAGGGTGGCCGAGCAGAAGCGGGCCAATATAATTAATAGATATTTTAACTGATAACAGTATTTTTATTAACTTTTTTCTTGTAATCGTTAAACCGAATCTAATTCCTGTATGGCTAGCACATACTCGCCTCGAGAGTATATCGGATTATACCAGTCTCTTTTTGATAGGTGCTGTTAGAAAGTGATGGATAGGTCGAGATAAGCCGACAAACTGACGTTTCCATCATGCGCTAGCCCTACTGAGAAGACGCCAGTCTATAGCTTCTTAAAATAAATAGTACCTACGGATAGTAGCTATACAAAAATATGATCAAAATGACAGCCCATAGTAAACAAAGAACTTTGTATTTTAGTTTAGTTAACATTTGAACAAAAATAAATTTCATAAAACGGTCTGTACAGTCAAGGGCATAAATATGTATACATTTTTGGACCTTATTTTAATGGAGTAAGATGAAATAATGTATACATATTGGTGCTCTTGACTGTACCTACTTAATTGAAGGCATGTTTACGATAACGAAATAACTGCTTAGATTGGTTGACACTCGGTCAAGAACAATAGAAATGACAGCAGATGTCGACCAGTCTTGTTATGTTGTTTTTGTAAACATCCCTTCAATTAACACAGTCAATAAGTAAGATCTAGATAAGTCGTAGCGTTCATTTGGCACGACTGAGATGAAATAAAAACTATACACAGGTTTTTGGAAACTATATGCCATTACACTACTCGGTCTTATGAAGTTTAACCGTTTCACCGCCATTGACTTGATACGAAGTTCGCACATTTCGTGCCCCACACGCCAGCGATTTCACATCTAGTCAGTTTTTTCAGTCAAATAGCTACTGACGTGCGTTGGCATGAAATTAATTTCGCATTTGACATCTGTGACAGTTGGCGTGTGGGGCAAAACTTTTTGCTTGTATCGTGGCGGGAAAAAGGTTAATTCTTGAGACATTACAAATGTCAAATTAAAATTAGTCAACACCAACAATGTTAAACTCTAATGTAGAAAGTAATTAACAATAAATTAAAACCTATACATGTACAATGTTACTTAAAACTGAACGCCGCCTCCAAAGAAAATTTTGCTGTGGAGAATCATCAGGTGTTACTTTTTAAATTATAAGTAATATCTTAATTTAAAGTTTGGGTTTACAAATATTTAATACAGAAATCTGCCATACGGGTCGTCAAATACCTACAAGCACCCATATGACAAAGTTTACAACTTTCAAAGTACTGACACATCTTTCTATTAAACTATAACTCTTGTACAGTCACCAGCATTAATATCTACCAAAACATAAGCGACATAGATATCTGATACTACTCTTTTTGTAGGGCCGTAAGGACGTGTTAGATATTGGTGCTGTTGACTGTACCTACGTCCTAAGATATTTTCTAACGTATATTTGGCATGACTGAAATGACAGAAGATGTCGACCAGTCTTGTCAGTTATGTTCTTTTTCTAAACATCCCTTCAATTTTTTTGAAGTAATTAACAAAGTCAAATAAATAGTCGTAGCGTTCATTTGGCACGACTGAGATCAAATAAAAACTATACACAAAGGTGTTTGGAAACAATATGCTATTATACTACTCGGTCTTATGAAGTGTAATTCTTGAGACATTTCGAATGTCAAATTAAAATTACTCAACACCAACAATGATAAACTCTAATGTAGAAAGTAAATAACAATATATTAAAATCTATACATTGACCTACACTACAATGCATCTTAAAATGAGCGCCGCCTCTAAACAAACATTCGTTATTAATAATCATCAAGTGTGTTACTTATTAATTATAACGAATCTTTACGTAACAAAACATTGGAGACGCTTTCATTTTATTATTAGGTTTACTCTATAACTGTTTAATACTGAAATCTGTCATATGGTTGATCAAATATCAGGACAATGACCAACATGACATGAAAATTTACTACTTTCAAAGTACTGACACATCTTTTATTAGAGCTTAAATTATAAATCTTGTATGTTATAAGATATCCTAACGTCCATTTGGCACGACTGAAATCAAATTTAAAATTATAAACCTAATCTACATGTTGTGTCCTATACCGGTGTTTGAAAGCAAGTCAGTTTCACACCACTTCTTGCACTTAGGATTAATCAGGTAAACACCTGTAATACCACCCATGACTCTATGAATTGCAACATATTCGCTCATCTTTCTGTCTCTTAAAAATCACGGTTCCGTCCTGTAAAAAAGAACAAATATTATGTTATAAAATGTACAAATGTAATTTTATTATTTGTAGGTATTTGTGTTGTAAATAAATATTTTTTAGCAGTATCTGACATCACCATCAGATTTTAAAAAAACAAAGATAAAAAAAATACAAATAGATGTTAAAAAAAAAATACAACAGTTATGGACGTTCTTATGTATTTCTGGAGCTAATTATTCAAAATTTTAGAAAGACATACATATTTCACTGGAAAAGGATACATCAATATACATACATACCTTTAATTTTACCAGCTCAATTTTGCCGCGTTTTATTTCTGTTGAATTAAAAAAAATGTTACTCTGGGTGATATTTTCGTAATTAGGAACATAAAATAGCTTTGTCTGATACTAACGTCTACTTAGTGTTGTGTTCTGATACTAACTATATTGAAGCGAACACGACTTTATTGTAATGGCCTTAGAGAGCATGTTCAGATATTTTAGAGTAGGTACAGATACATTTGATGGCGACAGTACCCACCACCTGAAGTACGAGTACCTCCACCTTGCAGAAGACCACAGCCATAATAACATTATGTACTCTACAAGTATTTAGTGTTGTGTTGTGTTCCTGGAGGTGAGCAAGGTTGCACGAGCTTCTCAGGCATATCTATGCCTGGAACAAGGACTGTAGTGGAGGTTATCTAACCTCCACTCCAGTCTTGTGTTGAGAGCGAAGGATCTAAATTTGTCCCTTCTGCTGTCGACACATCAGTGAATCCTCAAATTGTATATAGGGTCAGCAACGAGCACGTGACTCCTTTGGAGTTGCGAGCGTCTATAGGCTGCGTGTCCGCTTACCATCAGGTGGACAGTACGCTCGTTTGTTACCGTCGTTGTATGGAAAATAAAAACTAGCCCTGTACATATGAGTAGGTAAGGCAGCCAGAGCTGCCGAGGATACGCTGTGTCGAAATTGAAGTGCGTGCGTGCGTGTGATATATATTTGCATTTGTTGTATCAACATTCAAAAAACTCCTCAAATCAATAGAAGGTCGCGGCCAAGGAATGTGTTACACTAAGCGGCGACGCGCTTGTGATTTATCTTGCGACTCAAGCCACAAACTCTCGTAAGCTAGACCTGCTTGAAATGAGGGGGTCGTAAGATTTCTTGGCTGGCCACATAAAGTGTATATCATCAGATCAATCCTGGAGTCCCTGAACCCTGGAAAGTTGGGCATATAAGACGCAGTGGCGACACGCCTGTTGCGCCAGGAAGTACTTACGATTGTTGGTTAATTTTAGTGTTTTCATTTCTGGTGAAACTTGCGGCGCGACCACCTAGAAAAAGAAGTTTAATTAGCATTCTGAATGCCTCATTCAAAATATTTAAATACATATTAACTTACATAACTGCGAATAGCTACTTAGCACTACTTACTGACTACTGATTGCTAAATTTCAGATTTTATTTTTTAGTTCATAAACTAACCTGGCAATTTTGATCCATGTTTGGACGTATCGGACTTGCCACTGGGCTACTGGCCGCCTCTGTTTGGCTTGAGCCAGCCATTTTGTATACACGACTAGGACTGCTTCTGAAATCATAGTTTAAAACTCTTGAATATTTTATCACAGTAGAGACTTTGTTATTGCATGTATATGATATACACATAAAATATATACTAAAAACACTATAACCAAGAATGGAAGACTCATTCAAAATCATCACAGTAGTTTCAGTGCAGTCACAACCTATATATAATTTATCACTTACTTCATTTCATTTAATATTTCTCTTAGAACATTATTCTGTTGCCGTTGTTCACTTAATTCTGCTTTGGTCGCATTATTTTTTTTAATTTCGATCACAAGTTCCTGGAAACAATAATTGAAAATAAGTAATTTTATTTCAACTAGATACTTAATGGTCAACCAAAAAAATTATACATAATGATTAAACGAAATCATACATATATTGGCAAAATTAATTACTTTCATAATCTCAATTTGGGCCACATGCAAGTTTTTGAATTGTTCTGCGTTTGTTGAAGGCCGCATTCGACGTGCCCTTTGCGCCCCACCAGCAGTGACAGAAGCACGATTAGATGCCCGAGGTGGTGCTGGTGCTTGAGCTGGTGAAGGGGCTGATGCTGCTGATGCGGGAGCTGGAGTTCGAGCTGATGTGGGAGCTGGAGTTTGAGATGATGTGGGAGCTGGAGTTCGAGATGACGTGGGTGCTGGATTTCGAGCTGGTGTGGAACTTGGAGTTCGAGCTGATGTGGGAGCTGGAGTTTGAGCTGGTGGAATAACTGGTGCCCAGAAATCAACAGGGATTGAAGGATCAGGAGAAACTGCGGGAGAAGGAACACAGGTAGATGAGAAAGGCAATGGTGAATGCCAGGCCTGACTAGTGCTGGGTAATAGTGAAGGTGGGCTGTTTTGGTGGTATGGTGGACTAGCAGTAAAATCTATCTCTTCTATCTGAAATAAGCAAAGAATGTTGTAATGTCAGTTAACTGTATGGTGAAGTGAGTCTCATGATTAAGTTAATCATTATTATAGTCATGAAATTTTTATCACCAATAACTTAAATTTCTGTTTCTAACTCAATGTCAGAAATCAATTCTGTGATGGATGCCATAAAATAAAAATTAAAAAATGTTTCCAACTCATTCTGAGACATTCTATTTTGAACAAAGAAACAAAAATAATTATGCTATGAGCTATGAATAACAAATTTATAAACTTGAAAGTTTAATTAATGTATTACTTAATGAGTCATTTTATTTAATGTCCATGGCATTAACATAATTATATATTATTAGCGCAATGTAACTTAGAAAACTATGTTAACACAAAGCTATAGAAAGTAAATCATTCATTAAATGACACCAATAACTCACAGTTCCTATTCCAGATTCTTCGTGCCCTACGCCCAGCGATGAATCATGGCCTATGATATTTAAAATTGTTTCAGAAATATCTGAAACTGCTTTTACTTCAATTTGGTTTCCAGTCGCATTCAGTGTTCTTTTGAATTCTGCTTTTTCATTGCGCGCTTTTTTTTTAAGCTCCCGCCATGTCTGGAAATTAAAATATTACAGTATTCACTGCTGCATCACAGTCCTATTTAAAAAAAAATGAATTTAAATGAACACTTACCCTTTGCCATGCGTCTGATGTTTTTGTCGGCCCTAGTTCATTTAATGACTTGGCCAAATCTGCCCAATCCTTATTTTTTTTGGATTTGCCCAATGGGCCTTTAAACTCCCCAATGGCAAAGTCAATATTGTTGGCCATATGGGTGACCAAATATTTAATTTGTTTGTTAGTAGATCGCCTGAAACACTTTGTATATTAAATAAATCATTCAGCAGGCATGGTGCTCAAGTTGTATATAAATTAAAATGATCTTACGATTTTTTATTTTCTTTGTCTTTTTTCTTTTCCATTTTACTTAATGTATTTTAATGGCCAATGATCTGAAATTAAGGTATAAAAATTAATTGTTTTAGTTGATACTGAAATAAGAGTGTATTTAGAAAAAACAGATAACATTAATGTCTACACTGAATGTACACAGAACTAATAGAGGTACATAGGTACCTACTTGGAATATCAGAAATTCTAAGGCGTATGTGAAGTCCCTAACCCGCACTGTGGCCCAGTGCGGGTTAGGGAGTCAAATGAGAAGAAGCTTGTGAAATGCAAATAGGGAGTATATTATACAGACCGGTAATGGAATCAATTGTAAAGGATATGGTAGCCTGTAAGTACTTTAGTTTCCATCAATTTCAAAGTAATGGCTTTCGATACACATAATACATTACTTACAACACAAATCTCGTGCGACTACTCATAACATAATAACTTACTTTAATTTTGATTTCGTTATATTTGTGCGTTGGATTATATTTTCACTTGTTATCGTCAAAACTTTAAGCGCGGCGCGAAGAGATACGAATAAGAAAAAAACACAAAACAACGTCTGTAACTCAACTTAGTATAAGAGTATAACTATTTCTTTGATAAATGCAGTGCTCATAGTTCTCCTTAATTTAGTAGGATTATATTGGGTTACTAACCATAGACTACATTTGAACGAATGAAATGAATGTAATATTTGGTAGAAATCAGTTTTGCACAAATGGCAACGTTAATCTTTTTTTGCTACATATATTATACGCGATGACATAGATATACGTTCCGACATTACCATGTTAACTAAGTACGGTATAAATCGTCACACACATAAGTTTATACGTCGGACCATATATATATGTCGAATTATCATCTTAGCCCCGCTTATGTATTAACATGTATTCAGAGCAAATAAATTCTTTGAATCTTTGACGGAAAAGGTCTTATGCAGATAAATTGAGAATTCGTTTATAATGGCTGTCGGTTTACCATAAATTACTTCCTTAACTTGGTCGGGTAATAACTTGCGTGACGTATTTGGGCACAACTGTCATAGAAAATAAGTTGTGCTCGACAAAAAAAGTGTAACTATGACAGGGACAACAAATGATATGTAACTCTCTGTCGCTCTTAAAAAAATGTATATGACAGTCTCGCTCGGTTGTGGTATTATGCATGTCGCGTCGGGTAAGTCTGTGTTTGTCTATGAGCGGCTTCAGTTTAGCAGTTTTAGGTCAATATTTTAGCGTGGGCGCAGGTGACGTCACATCTCTATATCAACCAGTGTTGCCAGACGGTTACATTTCTTACATTTTTTTTATACAACGCCGGTGGCAAACATGCTTACGGCCCACCTGATAGTAAACTCAAACTCAAAATATTCTTTATTCAAATAGGCCTAGCAACAAGACTTTTGAATCGTCAGTTATATATTACATAAATTGAATCTAATTATTCAGAGCAATTTGTTGATGCATATGAAATTTAAAAAAAGACATGAATTACTGTTATGTATGTAAGCGGCCACCGCAGCCTATAGACGCCCACAACTCCAAAGGAGTCACGTACGCGTCATTTTTCGTATCTTTTGACCGGCTCGCGTAACATGTAAGTAACTTCTGTTGTAAATGAAATCTTCGTAACTTTTAAGAATAATGAAACTATATTTAAAAAGAAAGGTCAACTGTATGTAACCGGGACCAAGCGAGACAATTTATAGGCTTCCATACAGAAAAGGTGACAAAAGAACCTACGTGGTACGACTCTGTATGTCCGTCTTTTGCAAACTATGTATGACATTTGGGGGCAACTGCACAAAAGATCCCACTGGGTCGAAGTGCATCCGTTAGGGCCCTCATCTAAATAAGATAAGATAAGATGTATGACATTTGAGATAACGCCATCAGCCTGGCGTAATTCTATCGCCGAACTCGCCGAATTGTCGCTGTATGTGGCTTCTCATTTCTTAAAATCGAACGTTTTGATAAGTAATTATGCAATACAAAATATACAAAAAAACAAACATTTATTCTGCAAATAGGCCACAAGGGCACTTTTACATGTCAAAATATTAATTTACAATTTAAGAAAGTCTGACTATAATAAGTAATACATTTTTCATGTCAAAATATTAGTTTACAGTTCAAGAAAGAATAATAATTTCGAGTTTACAATTATAACAAAATTAATGTCATACAGTGAAGATAAACTTGCAAAGTTATCTGTTACATATATTACAACATCAGTAAAGTTAGAGATGTATAAAGTCTCAAGATTAAACAAGGAGTATAATGAAATTATTATAATATCCCAGAGATGTACATGGTCTCTGAGCGTCAAAATTAAGAATAATTTAATATTGTTAACGATGTATATGGTGTCTAAGTCACTGATAATAAAAATGAATCCACAACCTGTCTCTCGTCAATTTAAAATATAAAAAATGTAACTTTTGCATCAAAAATGTAACTTTTCAAGAAAAGAAACGTAATTTTCGCCCACTGGCCCTGGCAACACTGATATCAACCCATAAACATATTTCTAGGCTACATTATGATTACTTTGATTACATTGGACAGTCAATTTTAACGTCAATGTAATAGAATTTCTATTACAAACATACGAGTTTTACGTTTTTGTGCTCACCAGTTGGCGCCACTGTCGAAGGTCCAGCTGTCAATTGTTATTGGTTATTATGAGCATGAGAACTAAGTTTACATTTAAATCATATTTAATACCTTAAAACCGTACCGTAAAAATATCGAACATCCCGCATGGTAGTGCAGTCCCGTTTTGTTCGAAAAAAAGGAGGAAATAAGTTTCCGAAAGACAAAACTGTCACAAAGCACTGACAGTCATTGACCCCTAACTCATATTTGCTATAATCAAGCTCAGGTATTGCCAAATAGTCACCAAATTGTTCCAATTAGATATTAACCCGCGTAGCGCAACTACAAAGAGTGACATTTGACATTTCGGAGACCTCACGCTACACTAGCGCCTCTAGCGGCGAATTCATACGCGATAGCCCTCATTGAAACTATAACATTGTTATGGCAATGTTGAAATTTTAATAGTTATTTGTTATACAAGGGTGCAAAGTTGTATTTTAACCGCGAGTGTGGAATTGCAACACGAGCTAGTGAATGGATTCTATGGTCGAACCTCAAACGAGTGGTTCGAAAATTGAATCCTGAGCGTAGCGAGTGGTTCATAAATATTCCTGAGCGTAGCGAATGTTGCAACACACGAGACGTAAAATAACTTGGCAGAGCTGTGTATAACACAAATCTTTTCACCTCATTAGAGCGAGGATATTTTGTTTTTTGCTCCTCCTTGTCCTAGCGTTATTCCAGTAGGCACAGTTGCATCCTAAATATAGCAGGATGTCCGGGTCCACTACCTAATCCCGAGATTTGGCGTAGGTACTCCTTTTTTAACACAACAGCACAATATAAAATTATTGTTGCTGGACTGGCCTTTACATGCTATTATTTTTTTAATATTTACAAATAGCACGTTCAGGTGTCAAATATTCTTTGCACTCTTATGGATAAAATGCAGTTTTGATATCTGTTTTTAAAGAAAAAAAAGGACATTCCGAGCTAGTGAGGTGAAAAGAAATTTACCTGGACCTTGCATATTTTTTTTTTTATTTATTTATTACACATGAAGTTTACATATATATGTTCGTGATTCAAATTAAATATGTTCGTGTGGATGGTTTTTCTTTTAAGTAGGTGTAACCCTACTCACCTTCGTAATATATTTTACGTTTTTTAGTTAACAATACTGTCCTAAAACTAAAAGACAGCTAAAATTAAAATAATGCAATTAAGTGCCCATTTAGTTTTAAGATGGCAGAGTATTTCCCCAAGCACATACGGTTTTCTAAATAAAAGTTACATGTACTTACTAGTTGATTTAATGTAGAAATATATAGACAAAAACAAAATAGATAAATATTTCCGCGGTACCTTAAACAATGCGTTCATTTCAGAATTCGATTTTTACTTAAATATTTTTATTTATTGTAAGTTAAATTTGTATTATTTAATTTATTTATTAAGATTAGAATCGTACGTGTTCATAGGTAGCTATGTACATACATTGTAATACTTATTTATTGACAATTGTATAAACAGAACGTATTATCAAAATCTTATTTCAAAAAAATGGTAAAAATAACAGGAAATACAGTTTTTGCAGGTAATTTAAAATATACCTAAACCTTTTTTAGAATAGGTAATTATTTTCTTGGATATTATTTAAAGAAAGTAAGTGATACTTCGTTTGGAAAACTCGTATTTACATACTTACTATTATTAACTTATATATTGTATACAATAGTGTACACAGTATATCATCATTCATCACCAGTATGACATTAATTTTGTTATAATTGTAAACTCAGAATTATTATTCTTTCTTGAACTGTAAATTAATATTTTGAGATGAAAAATGTGTTATTTTAGTCAGACTTTCTTAAATTGTATATTAATATTTTGACATGTAAAAGTGCCCTTGTGGCCTATTTGTAGAATAAATGTTTGATTTTGATTTTGATCCGGTTATATTTGTATTTTAATGTAGTTTTTCGATATGTAGTTAAAAAAATACATAGCTATATTAAATATTGTTTGAAACATATTTTATTTAAATGTATATCTGGACTTTAATGAATGTAAAATTGATGGTTTGACGAATCTATAAGATTCAGTTTTTTCCACTTGATATCTAAGGGAATATTAAAAAAAAGAGAACTTGTCTAACCATGCAATCACCCAGACATTAACATAAATGTACAATACAATACAATTATTCTTTATGGCACACCAAAAAATAATACATTAAAAAAATTAAACACATGTATATGATAGACAACAGGCGTTCTTATGGCTAAAAAGTGATCTCTTCCAGACAACCTTTGGGAGATGGCGACACGACTGGATAATAAGAAAGATCACACATTACGGTGCAGTATCTATTTAACAGTTAACATTTACCTACGTAAAATAATGTCTTTATTTTTAATTTAACTACTACTGTTTTAATCTCATCCAATGACTTCTTTATTCAATGTTTTTTAATCATTTTTATAATTTAATAATCAATTATTTATATGTATTGATTTGCAAATAAATAAGGTTTACCACTGGTCAATTAAATGGTTTCCTGTTTTTAAATAATAAATACTAGGTTATTGACCATAAATGATTTGTTTTATGCATATTTTAAATTTACGTCTGCAAAACATTGGTCAACGATATATGTAGATATATATTCGGTCATAAAACTATGGTATATGTACTGTTTGACCTCGTTTTGCGTGTATTAAGTGAAGTAAGAAGGTCGTTCAATTCTGAGGAACGTGTAGCTCAGCTATTTCATAAAATAGTTTGAAAACAACATCGTCAAAATATTTGTTACTGTAAAACTTCCCAACTACAGTCCAATCACACAACTATGATCCAAAAGATAACTCCCTAATTTCAATCTATACACATTCTCTATGAGTAATTTTATACGCTTTTATTTTAATTTGTGTAATTCAATTGCTCAAGCTTCGAGTTTATACTAATAATAGTCTTACGTTAATCCGTAATGTTCGAGTTCATTTG
This sequence comes from Epiblema foenella, assembly GCA_963556455.1. Lineage (NCBI taxonomy): Eukaryota > Metazoa > Arthropoda > Insecta > Lepidoptera > Tortricidae > Epiblema > Epiblema foenella. The sequence goes on along the minus strand of OY747122.1, from coordinate 9,561,022 downwards.
GACCATAGTTGGTTGGACCTGAATTATAAGAATAAGAATAAGAATAACTTTATTTGCATTAAACATTACCATTAGATAAAAACTGTTAATATAATTATTGGTAAGTTAATATGTTTAACCAAAATTGGTATGCAAATATAATATTAGGTATCAGCTAAATACACATCAATACTTATAAATCACATCGCCTGCCATTACGTGTCAAAGAATTCATTTAAGCTATAGAACATTGTCAGTTTTGTATTTGACTGTTTGTTGCCTAAATAAATTAAAAAAAAAAAAAAAAGAAGAAGTTTTTTTCATTTAGCCATCGGTACAGATACTTTTTAAATTACATAATATGCAACGACCGCAATTCGGCAGGTATTTTATAGTTGAGTACTTTTACGGTACCTTTAAACATTAACACCTACATTCACTAGTAAGTCATTATTGATAAAAAAAATATTAAATATTAATTTACTTGTATAAGCTAAATTGCAGAATAAATAACTTAATTTTTCTATACTCACCGCTTTTTGACAAGAGGTTTGAAATTTTGGTAAAATTAAATCTAAGTCTTCCTAGAGCTCAGACATTATCTACTCGTAATGTAAATTATATACCTACTTTTATGTACATACCTACAAAGTAAGAGTATATCTTCGTCCACTAAGTACTAATGAATTTCCTCTCCCTGTCTCTCATTATTTATTAATTACCTTATTAAAATTGTATTAGTTGTTTAATAAGTGGATTAGAAACACAATTGTACAATTTACCTAAGTAATTATTGATACATTTCATATTTCGACCTGGAGTTGTTAAATAAATATGCCTTAAATACTATTACTTATAATGTGCTTAAAAGAAAAAGAAAAAGTGAAAATTATTTAGTGACGTCGAATAGTCATTTATTCTACAATTTGATTACAAATTAGATTAGTGTTTGACAAAATAAAATAACAAAATCTATTTTAATATGATATTTACACAAACTGATATTACTATTTACAGATTTATTTCTATATTTAGAGAATATGGTATGTAAATACTGCGTAATTATAATTAATACTGGATATTTTTATTGAGCCTACTCACTCTTAGGAGCGCTATTAACTGAACACTACTATCAGACTAATAAATGGTTTATATACAGTTACACGTTATATATGTGTATTTAGTTAACTAACATGTATTCTAATATTTTTTTTAAAAACGAAATCAATAGCGGTGTTATTTCTTGGGAACTACGTACATTTAAATTCAATTATTTAAACACGTTCATTTTAATATTTTATTTACTGTTAAAGCAGTAATTGTAGTAGTGTATTATTGCATAATATTTTATTCACTGTGAAAGCGTTTAGTACATTTACGCCATTTCTTTTATTTTTCGTCGCTAGGTTATAGATTTTTTATTTTGTATTCGACCGTAGAGTTATATAAAACGTATTTTATCTTGTTTTTATTTTACCTTATGTCCATTTAACGAGAATTGATTCAAACTTAATAATGTATCTGAAGTTAGAAATAATTTACAAAACTAAATAGTATAGTAAATGGATGTTTCTAGATCTTATTAATAGGTATACCTATAAAAGGCAATTGTAGCGGTTTATACAGAGTTTAGATATTATACCTAACAAGTAAAATGAGACCTCTAGTTTTTAATATTTTTTTATTATTTCGTATAAATTAAGACTGAAATAAATATGTAATCAAAATTGATAAGCTAATACTTTCCATACATATCATAGTATGGGTGACATATAGTAGCTAAATTCCTGTATATTAATATAATATAGCTATTTCTCGCCAATTTTATAAGTAATGTGAATGAATGACTTTGTACATTTATTTCAAACCTATTCTATGTGATTGATTCTTTTCAAACATACAAATTTATTAATATATACCTACCTTTTTCGGTACTTATTTATATATACTAAAATAGTACTATTTTTTTTATTTGACACGTCGAAGTGTAATTTAATTGGGAATTACTTAAATATTATGCCTGATTAAATGTACATAAAATCTACAATAAAAAAATAAAAAAGTAATAAGTCAAAATGAATAAAAGAAAACTTTTTGAGACATTTAATTTTCTAAAGTCTCCTTGTAAGATCAAGCTTTATCGAACGGTATATGCTTGTCTTATATACCTAACTTAAAATTGTAGGTATACTGACTAAAGTAGGTACGCTTAAGTATTTATCATTATTATATAAAGAATTGGTAAAATATTAAACAAAATTATTGTTTACAAGCAAATAAATAGTATATTAAAGCACCCTAGAGAAAATGTACATCAAAATCTGCTTTAAACAATTGGAAAAGACTAGAATTTGGCATTATGTGTAAAATATGAAAAAATACAATAATTTAAGATTTATGCTTCAATTCTAGCATTTTGATTTGATTTTAGTCTAAATTCTAAATCTACTGACAGAGATTTTATAAGACATGTAGGTACAGTTTTCGGGGCTCGTTTAATCCTTTCAAGTATATATTTTCATTAAAAATATATGAAAAAGATGTTTAAAATACCGTAAACTCTACAAAAGTATAAAAACATGTAAAATTGAAATGATTTTGAATAACATTTTTAAGAACTCTAGCAAAAATAGAGATCATACTCTGCTTTAAGCAATTCGAAAAGACTGAAAAGAATTTGGCATTACCTATGTGCAAAATATGAAAAAATACAAATATTTAAGACAGGCTTCAATTCTAGCATTTTTAATTAAATTAAATATCAATTGGTGTTTAGCTTTAGTCTAAATTTACTGACAGAGATTTTATATGACATGAACATTTTTCAGGGTTCGTTTTATCCTAATAAACTACATATTTTTACAAAAAATATATGAAAAAGATATTTTAGACATTCTAAATTGTACAAAACAAGTTAAATTGAAATGATTTTGATTCAAATTACTAACTTTTTTTTGGTGCAGATAGAGTCGTTCTAATAGAGTAACATCAGAGAAGAGTTATCGCAAAATTGGCTGTAAAACCTTATTATATTGTTAAAATTGCTTAATACATATACAAATATATATAAATACTTACGTATTTATTGAAGAATAACCGGTAAAATCCACAAAAATCCATCAACAGCCCACTCTCTTCACGTCTTTACTTGTCCTCACAGGCACTTCACCATTTACCAAAAAATACCAATTTTCAATCAATTTTCGGACAATGACCAATTTTAATTACAAACTATGGAACATTACCGTCATTTTGGTGTATAAGACAAAATAGGCCTATAAGAATCTTATTTGGTATTTTCGCGTCGAAATAGTGCGAATTTTTCGCGCGTGGCGCGCCGCGCCGCGTATTTAGGCCTAGCGCCGCGCGCGCCGCTCGCCGCAGAGACTGAGGCGGCGCCAAACCCTCTGTCCTGATAAGGATAAACGCACCGTTTTCAACACGTGTCCATCTTTATTTTTTCACTGGGTTTTTTTGGGAATTTATCTTGGCACTGTTTCGTCAGGGTTGGTGACGCTTCAAGGGCGGTAGGGTGTGCTCGACAGGGAACGCTCACACGTACAAGTCCGGCTGCGAAGTGACGCCGCCAGCCTCGCGGCGGCCCCACGCTAGCGCGGGCCCGCGACTGCTCTCGTCATTAATCTAGTCTTGACTAACAGATTTAAAGTGGGTAAAAAAATTAGCTGTTTTGTGTCAACCAAGTTTTTATTTACATTAATGTGATTTACGGAAAACTGATGGAAATATATTGATTTATAAAGGATGCAAAATGTATTAGAATCATATAAGATCTCTCTAGGGTCCTTTCTGAAAACCAGCGTCAGGCCCTGTGCTTGGCACAAGCTGAGACTGGAACCCTTTGCCCAACCAATGTTTTGTTTAAATTTTAACTATAGATATTAAGTATTACTGTTGATGTTTAGTCTGTAAAGATTTCGTACCTATCTATCCATTTATATTAATTTGAGGCAATAAAATATATTTTGATTCTGATTCTGATTCTGATAAGAACCGAACCTTAAAGGAACCAGGAATCTAATAAGAATGAGAAGTCAAAAAAATGTCTAAAAAGACAGATGATATGTGACAGAATCGTGTAAATGCTATATTAGGTAGAATGTTACATACCTACTTTTAATAACTTTTGTACAAGTGGGTACAGCGTGCATATATTTAATGCTTGGTTGTTATACAAAGTACAGTCCGCCATACTAACATTTCCAAAGGGTGAAAACGACAAAGTAGCAGTGTCCAGCTTCTTATAAGTCCGACTGTCCCAGTGTCCAGCTATTCATGAATTTGACTGTACCTACAGTCAAAACTACAGAATATAAGTAAAAATTGTGATACTGTGAAAAAAAAACGTAATTAAGTAGTTTACTTAAAATTGACCTAACTAACTAGTTGATTGATATCACAGTATTCAAGAAAATACAAATATAACAAAAATGAACAAAAATACATAAATTCGATAATTTTGCCGCAATAAAAAATCTAATTATCAGTTATAGATGCATCCTTATCGAATCCACTACATTAAAATACGTCAGTAGGTAGATTTTGGGTTAAATTAGAAATATTTTTTTAGATGTATCTATATTTAATTAAAGGTAAATAGTTTTTACATTATTTACTTATATATTTATGTGTACCTGAACAAATGATACATTTTAGCTCAATATCATTATTTTTGTCTATTTGGTGATTTTTCCACAGAGAATAAAGCTTGGCACGATTTTATTGCAATTCAAAAATGGTTCCACAAAAAACAAAAAATCCACACAATCGTAGGTAGACAGCAGAAAAATTGGTTGATTTTTTTACTTTTAATAATAATAAACGGTTTGAATTTTATTTCGAGTTGAGTAATAAGGTATTTAAAATTGGTTAAATTACTTTTGGCGGCACATACTGAATAGAAAAAAGCGATAATATTAAATGTGGAAATGCAGCACAAAAATAAATAAACTACAATTGTTCTACTAGAAACTGAGTGCGACTCGCCATCAAACTTTTGCTTGGTGAGTATATATTTAGCGACTATGTACCTTTTTTCTTGGAAAAAAGTGCTCCATACCTATATCACAACCAAAGCTTGAGAAAATGATTTTTTTATTATAATTGTCAAATATATGGTTAAACTTTTGGGCGGCGATTTTTGAGTGTCAAACGCTCGAATTTTCACTCGACATCTGTCAAATCACCATAGTTTTTTGACAGACGAGTGAAAAGTTAAGCTTTCGACACTCAAAATCGCCCCCTCGGTGCCGGTTTTGTGATATCCCCGTGACAAAATTGATATTTTTATTAAGAGCCAGGTTAATGATGTATACATTTTATGAGAATATTAAAATTTAAAAAAAATAAATACACTCACTAGTAGAAATAACTGGTAAACTTTGTATTGAATTTCGATAGAAAGTTTACCTGTTATTTGTTGTGAGTATATATTGATCTTCACACATTTAATTTTTTTATAGATTTTATATTTCATATTTCACTTATTTAAAGAGCCGCTTTTGTACTTCATGTCCCCATTTTATTTTTCTTTTCAAAAGTGACACAAATTATGAAAAAAAACAATAAATATGTACATTTTTTTATTTCTGTACGTAATAATAAGTATTTATTACAAAGATAATATAATTTTTAAACAGTGGGTATGTAATAGAAACTGTTACATTACTCTTAAAGTAGAATATACAAAATAAGAGAATATATCAGTAGTAAATTGAAAGTAATTTAACTACCTTATAACCCCGTGACTTCGCCTGAGATACCTATCAACCCAATCCAAGTGTATATATATAAAATGTATTATTCAGTACAATAATACCTCATACTTGTTTTTATATAAGCAAACATAATGTATCTGACTTATAAATATTCCTAATCATAACGTGTTATAGAATTATGAATGACCTACTTGAGTGTCATGTAATTTCTAAGAATAAGGATAGTGGACACCACTGGTGACCAAAGGCAGAATCCTCGCACAACGCATCAGCTTTGCTATACAGCGGGAAAATGCTGCCAGCATTTTTGGCACTATGCTTTAGATTATTTTAGATTATTTATTTTTAAGTTTATATGTTAAGTTTAGTTGGTAGTCTTTTTATTATTTGTTATTATTATTTGTAAAAAAAATTTAAGTGTTCGCTATGATAGAAATATTTTTAATTCTGATAATGCAGTTGTTTTTGATTCATGTTTATTTTTAGGTACCTACTATTATGATAGACAGATGTAATGATTGAAATGATTTTGTTAGGTATTACATTTTAAATGTGACTGACCATGATGTAAGCTGATTGAGAGTTATTTGGTATAAGACAAAATAGATACTTTATTTTTCATAATTTTAAAGTTTTTTTTTATTCAGTCAGGCAAGATAACGTGATTTTTGACAACCCTATCGAAAAAACAGTAAATGTATGAAACTCACTTCAGATCGTTACCTGTCTTCGGCTATCATAGTTTTTTTTAATATTACTTATTTGTGAACAGTTAAGATTCATAATACGTTAAAAATTTATAAGATAGTTGGACGCAACTTCAAATTTTGTTTATAATTGACACTCCGGTATGTATGTAGGCGAACACAGGGTAACTGTAGCCATTCTTTAGCGAAATTTTGACCTTAAGTTACGGTCAACTAAAGTCCTATATAGATTGATTCGTTTTTGATCATAAGCAAAAATACGTATCTGTGAGAAATGTTCAAAAAAGTGCCAAAAAAGGGCGAAGTCATGAGGTTTTACGGTCCACACACTAAATAATCTCAGTTGGGATCATTTCATGTCATTTTTTGTTTATTTTTATTTTGTCACTAATAAAATGTTTTCTGATTTCCACACAAACATATAAAAACATTTTCACACCTGCTATTCAGAAAACAGTTATTGTTGCCTTCGAATGAGGCAACAATGACTCTTTTCCTCATAGAAGGTGTGAAAAACAGTATCTGTCACACGGTAGCAAAATTATTTCCGTCTTGGGCGTAAACACGTGAATCCCTCGCTACGCTCAAGATTCTACTTTAGAATCCCTCGCTACGTTCAGGATTCTATTGTAGGATCTTTCGCTTCACTCAGAATTCAATATACCGCCCACGCCGTAAATATATCATTTTGCTCCCTTGAGACAATATCTACTATTTTTTTAAAGATAAACGTAACTAAAGTAACCGGCAGATGGCGCTAGAGGCACGTGAACATGGTGTTAAATTATGTTTAAAAATAGTTATAATCATCTACTTCCGTTAATAATATTACAAAAATATTATACAGTATTGCTTATAAGCGGTGACAATTTTATTAAATCGTCATCTCAAGTGAAGTGTGCTGGTATTTTTTAAGAAACTTAAATTTTAGTTTTTTATTGCTATTTTTTGTTGGTAATTTATTTAGTTCATTCGATTACGTTATCCGTCTTTTTTTATTTTATTCTGTAACATTTATTGTGTGTAAAATAAGGTATTTGTTTAACAGTTTTGATGATTTAAATTCTCTCACCATTCGCCATCTTGGGACAAAGTGCGGACATAGATTTGGTTCTACCATTGTTTTTTTAAAGAATAATAAAAATTTGATTAAATACTCATTTTACAATTGTGTTATCATAAATGATGCTATGCCCCTGATTCACACGAAGCACTGCTTACCAGCTTTCTTGCGAGGACAGCTAAAGATGGTATTCTCTACTGGCAAACCATGTCCCAAATAGTTACAACTTGGATCTTTTCAAGACAATAGTGAATAGGCACTATTTAGAGAGGTACGTGTAACACCTTCGGCTTCATCATTACTTAGGCATCAGATAATCGAAATAGTAAACAAAAGTTTACCTATTTTATGAAAAAAAATATGGGCACGACTGCTTAAAGGTTAGCTGAAAGAGATCCGTTATAGGACACAAGCTCACCCCTTTTACTTTAATCTTTTTTTACATTTATACATTTAACCAGTAATTGTGTACTATGATGACACTTCATTTATATACATACATACATACATTGAAATATTTGAACAAAAAATTGTAGCATTCAAAATTGACATGTTTCGACTTACTTTCAAGTCAGCAATTGACACGTTATTTTTGTCGTTTTGTTTTTTTGTATTTCTACACAAACGCAAAATAAAAATAAATGTTTTTAATTAAGTTTACCGTACCCATGACAAGCCAACTTGAACCGTTAATTAAAAGGAAACATATAGATATTATTTGAATTCTTGTAAGGTACATTTTAGTGATACTTCTAATTTTACACTGTTTGTGATCATACTGTACTTAAAATCGTGCATAGTAAATTATTTTATTTCATTTCAATAATGGAAGAGAATAATGGAGGAGCTGGAACCTCTTTTTACTTGTAAATATTTAGTTTTTAGTTTATTTTAAGCTTAGCTTATATTCTATTTTTTTATTTCATACACCTATTCTTCATTTATATTGTACTAGCTAGAAACAATTGGCTGCAGTTTATGAGTGGATGGCATAGTATTTATTTACTCAATTTAGTGTTTGTTATTATGAACTAATAAATAAAATATTTCAATAAAACAACGTGAAAATTATTTAAAAAAATATATTTTTGGACAATTTTACACAAATCAACCTAGTCCCAAATTAAGCAAAGCTTGTACTATGGGTACCAAGTGACGATTTACATACTTATATAGATAAATAAATACTTAAATACATAGAAAACATCCAAGACTCAGGAACAAATATTCGTGTTCATCACACAAATACATGCCCATGCATTTGATGCTATTAAATAGGTATTTATATTATTAATCTTCAGCTGGCTTACGTGTTTGGTTTGTTTCGTATCTCAGTCAGGGTATTCATTTATGTGATTAACATAATTAGTTGTTCCCGATTGATGTTATCTGTCTAAATCGTCCCCTAGTATCCGTAGTAGTAGTAAATAGCTATGCTTATTTTGGATCTAGGTCGATTTCTGATTGTCCCCAACAATTTATTATTTATTGAAATATATTTAATCGTTTCTCATGAAATTCTGACGGCGCATCATAAAATACTATAATTTACACAGCTACTTAAATACCAATTACACATCAAAACAGTTTTACAGATGTTGAATTTGTATTTTAGCTGTGCAAGTCAGCAGTTTTAGGCCCAAAAAAATACTGTATTTTGAGCTTCCAGTGTGAAGAAGTAATGTAAAATTACAATACACAATAATTACTGTGGAGTGAAAAAGAAACAAAATAACCGAAAAAATATTGAAAAATGCCTTGGAAACTGAAAACAATACTAATAATCATCGTAATAATAATCTTTAATTTCCAAAAATCAATTAAAATGTACAAAATATTGTTAATTAAGTACAAACTTACAATGGCATTTTTTTTTCTTTGAATTCACAGTAATTTTTGGTATGTCCTTCAAAAGTTTGACATATTTAGATACCATATTTGACATTCAAGAAGTTTTAAATAAGTCTGTCTCATCTTTCATTAGAATTACTCTAAAATCATGAGCACTATTGATTCTGATCAAGAAATAAAGCCAATTCTCTAGTCCCTTGTGACGTTTTTCTCTACATTTTGTATCGGCCGTCACATGAACGAGAAATATATAAATATGTACAGAAAATAGTGATTTTTTTTTATTTCAATTTAGAATCATATGTACGATACGATATACATGCATTATCAAAAAAAACAAACGCGTTCGTTTGTGTTTTTGTCTCGCAAAAAAAACTAGAGATACGGAGTAATTAAAACGCATTATTATTTATTTCGTTTCATTTAATTTTTATTTTATTCATTAACAATATTTATTTATTTATTTATTCAACAACAACTTAAGTCTATCATTACAGGGTAATACCTAATGCGGCAGACCAGGATATAATGTTCTTAATGTGTTGTGTTTGTTTGTTGTTAATATAAATTGCATTTGAATATATCACAAAATAATATTTCTAACTACAAAATCAACAGTTATATTTTAAATTATTTTCTTTTAATTTCATAAGTAAATAATGGAAATGGAATAGTTAAATAATGAACAAAATTAATTAAACTGAATTCATAGTCATAATACTATCATATAACATACGCAGTTTCAATTAAAAATGAACAAAATTGATAAACATCTTCCAAATTTTGAAGAAAAAAAGTAAAAGCGACATGTTTGAGTGAGACACCCTCATTCATTTACTATCAACAATAGGTTTACTTTGTTAACATTGGATTGGGCGAGTTGCATCGAAATAATTCGTTCAAAAAGTTGTTTTAACGTTCAAACAGTAAGGGTCAAAATAAAATGACATTTTTAAACAAATTGGCCTACAAAAATAATTTTATATCACTTTATATTGCACCAATGACAATGAATAGAAAGGGTGGCACAGTCACCCCATTGCATTATTTATACAATGTAATATAAATAAAGTATGCTGCTATAAAGCATGTAGTGTTGTGTTCCTGGAGGTGAGCAAGGTTGCCAGAGCTCCCGAGGATGCACTGTGTTTAAATGAAATAAATGAACTTTATTCTGCAAGTAGGCCGCAAAGGCACATTTACAAGTCAAAAACTACTAGCGTTTCTCATGAGACCACTGCCGAGAAGAAACGCCGAAAGAAACTCGACAGTCAGTCATTTTCTCCAAAATATGCTTATTACAATGATACTACTTAACCTACTTAAGTAAATGTAAGAGGTAAACAACAAAAGGAAATTGAAAGAAAAACGAGATTTAGAGCGAGGGACCTAAATTTGTCCCTTCTGCTGTCAACACAATGCATCCTCAAATTTTATAATGATGTGAATCTTTTGGAGTTGCGGGTGCCTATAGGCTGCGGTGGCCGCTTACCATCAGGTGGACCGTACGCTTGTTTGCCACCGGCGTTGAATAAAAAAAAACGTACAATATTGTTAATAATAATACTAGTAAGTCTGTGACCTAGATTAGATTAGATTTGATTTATTTATATCTTTCTGAAAAATTACATGGTATTTTATAAAAATGACAATTGGTAAAATATCATCACAAAAAGATCGTCAGAGTGTAGATGAATTACGAATAATAATAAAATAATAATACAGTCTAACATAAAAGAATAATATTTTTTAAACAATACTTAATTATTTTTAATTCAATAATAATAATATGGTACAATGGCAAATATATAAGATGTAATTAAAATGTCAAAAAATAATAATTCAATAATTACTAGGTCCTATCCTCACGAGTGTGTTTTTTTTTTTATTTTCTTGACACAAAAGTGGTATTGATAATTAATTTCCACAAACCGACACGACAAAAAATGTACATAAAAGAGAATATACATCATTTCTTTCATGATGCCATTCAAGCCAGTTTTAAGAGTAACAAATAAATAAATAAAACAAAATAAATATAAATATTTGTGGACAATCTTACACAAATCAACCTAGTCCCGAACTAAGCAAAGCTTGTACTATGGGTACCAAGTGACGATATGCATACTTATAAAAATAAATAAATAAATATTAGAGGACAATCTTACACAAATCGAACTAGCCCCACAGTAAGCTCAAGAAGGCTTGTGTTATGGGTACTAGACGACGATATATTTAATAGATATAAATACTTAAATACATACAAAACATCCAAGACTCAGAAACAAATATTCATGCTCATCACACAAATATTTGCCCTGACCGGGATTCGAACCCAGGACCGTCAGCTTCACAGGCTGGTGCACTACTCACTACGCTAAACCGGTCGTCAAATGTTTGATTTTATGAAATGAGTAGCCATATACAGCTACAATTCGGCAAGTTCGGCTACAGAATTACGCCAGGCTGATGGGCGGTATCTCAAATGTCATAGATAGTTGCAAGAGTCAGCAACTTGCAACAGACGGGCAGACAGTCTTACCATGTAGGTTTCTTTGTCACCTTTTCTGCATGGAAGCCTATAAATTGTCTCACTTGGTCCCGGTTAGATACAATTGACCTTTCTTTTTAAATGGTTTCATTTTTTCAAAAGTTACGAAAATTCTCTTTACAACATAAGTTACTTCGGAAACGCACCGAAATACTCATCTTATACAAGATTGTGCACGCTCATCTAGACTGCCCCTCTCTTCTAACACTACTCACTTTCAGAGCCAAGTTCAGAGCCCGAAATCCCACCTCGAATATATTTGTACTCCAAACATATATTAACAATACCTCATATTACAACCCCATAACCAGAATGTGTAGACTATACAATGACACTGTAGCGCAGCATTCTTCACTGGATATATTTAAAAGTAGTTTTCCTGTATTTAAGAGACAAATAACCAAAATCTTTACATAATCACTTTCACTTTTACCTTACGAGTATTATACCTTAAGTAAATGTACCTACTAACACTTCCTTTATTACCTACACTTTAAATGAAAATTAAGTCTGGATTACATATACTGTATAACTTAACTACACGACTATAATGTCCCTCAACTAATGTATAAATTTCAATCTTGCTGTGTACACATAGTTTAGAGCATCAGTCTAGTTTTTATAAAAATATTGCTGTATGGTTGTATTAATGATTGATACTTGTTTTGTGTGCCTATTTAATAAATAAATAAATAAATACTTACATGTTACGCGAGACGGTCAAAAGTTACGAAAAATGTAAGAAATGTAACCATCTGGCAACACTAGCATGAAATCCGAGTGCTCAGAACGCCCTCAAAACTCCCATACTAATTGAGCATAGTATGTGACATCATATACTATGCGCCCGTACTACCATTGTATGGACAAACGAGGAATTTACTGTTTAGGTGGTGAAATGTTGCATTTAGGTACATTGCTATAGTATTTTTTTTGACGACCGGTTTAGCCTAGTGGGTAGTGCACCTGCCTGTGAAGCTGACGGTCCTGGGTTCGAATCCCGGTCAGGTCAAATATTTGTGTGATGAGCATGAATATTTGTTTCTGAGTCTTGTATGTTTTCTATGTATTTAAGTATTTATATCTATTAAATATATCGTCGTCTAGTACCCATAACACAAGCCTTCTTGAGCTTACTGTGGGGCTAGTTCGATTTGTGTAAGATTGTCCTCTAATATATATATATATATTTTTTAATTATTTATAAAAATCCTAGTGGTGGTTTTTAATTTACTTTGTCAATAAAAAAATTACATGATTATTCGAACTTTCAAGTGTCACATCTTTTTAAGATTTTGATCATATTTATTAGTTCACTGTTTTTTATTTATTTATTTAAACTTTATTGCACAAAAAGAATATAAGTACAAAGAGCGGACATAATGCCATGAGGCATTCTCTACCAGTCGACCATAGGACCAAACAGAAACTAGCAAATGTTGGTGCAATGAGAAAATAATTCATAAAAGTTAAACGATTTCGAAAGAATAAACACAACATAACAACTAAACCCAATTTATAACTTTATACCCAACATTCACAATTCATTAGCTACAAGCTACAAACAATTTAAAATGATTGAATAACTGTTAGTTTAATTTTCGATTTTTTTTTTCGATTATTTTTGTCATAATTTGATGGTTTACTATTCATAATATAGTGACATTTTAATATTATTCATTCCGCACGCGTATATTTTCTATTATCAAATGCTCACGGTTATAATTTCACTAGAATCGGTTGAAATTTTTTTTTATACAACGCCGATGGCATACAAGCTTACGGTCCACCTGATGGTAAGCGGCCACCGCAACCTATAGACGCCCGCAACTCCGAAGGAGTCACGTACGCGTTGCCGACTCTTTATAAAATTTGAGGATGCACTGTGTTGACAGCAAAAGGGACAAATGCGACCTGCGGGGTAATCACGTAACTTTTTTTCTACCGTTAGGTAGATTTTAATGTCAAATTGTAATTGTCATCTCATACATTTATACTTCAAAATTGACAGTAAAATCTATCTACCGTTAGTACATAAAGTTACGTGATTCGCCTGCTGTAGACGAGAATATCCGGAAATCAGGATTCAGCACATGTGAAAACATGTTTGTTGAAGTTTCAGGCTACCTATTATAATTTTTATTTAGATTTAGGATTATGCTCTTGACTGAATGTCAGTGGCTCTCTAAATATTTGTCAGCTTAATTTATTTAATGTAATACATCTATCTGATAACTTTAAACGAGCATTTTTGGATATTTATTTCTGGTATCTCGGAAACGGCTTACATTAACACTGGAGATGTATTTTGGTGACGACATTCTGTTGTCGGCTCTCTGACTATAATAGTCCGTTGAGACTTGCGAGAACCACGCGGTTCCTTGTTCATGTGAAGAAATCGCGTGGTAAACTGGGGCGCTACCGCGACAGCAAACGAAGTTTTACCTCTCTGTCGCACTTGCAAGTTTGCACATAAGAGAGAGGGAAAACTTCGTTTGTGGTTCGCGGTAACCCCTCTGAACATTTTCATGTAAATAACGAACCGCGTAAGAATCGCACCCGCGCGGATCCCACAAGTCTGAACGGACTCTTAGCTTCCAAATCCACAGATCCACTCTGCATATAAACTCGTATTCGGGTGAAGCGACATCTAGTGACAAATATAGAAGATTATCATTGCGCCATCTAGTGTCGAGTAGCTATACCTCTTACGATTAGACGTAGTTTATAACATTTTTTTAAACAAAATTGTGCACTAGAAGAATATCGTTAATTTTAGTTAAATAAATATTTTTTAACGAAATTGACATTTCTTAGTAAAGAGGGAAACTTAATCTAAGTAATTATAAACAGCTGACAGACGATGAGTCATCTTCATGATTCTAAAAAATACATTGAGGCCCACAGACTTCCACTTTACAGTTTTGAAGGGTAAGATTTAGTGTTTAAATTTAAACTCTATTGCAAACTACTAAGACTTATTTTTGGAAGGTGTAGTACATAAATATGCAATATCATTTACATCAGTGTTGTCAACTTGAACGTAAATTGGCTGCAAAGGGGACAGCTGTAATATTTCAGGCTTACAACACCGACAAAAAAACTTGAATTTAATTGCAATCAATCACGGCTCTTAATATCAGCTTTATCACAATCCGATAAAGATTATAATCGTTTAAATTTTCTTCTCATAATAAGACATTTTACAGTTCGAGAAGGAAGTGGCATAAAAATAGGATTGCCAACAAAAGTCTGTGACGTCACAGGCATGGATGAAGTCTTCTAAAATTACATGAGATCAAAAAAAACAATTTTCAAGACGTACGAGCGAGATTTCGGCGAGAAATTAAATATTAAAGTGTTTGTTACTGTGAACGGCGCGAGTGAATTATAAAACGAACGATAACTCAAGGTTTTACAGTGAAATTTAACAGTTGTTCGTATCGGTTGCTTTGGATACAAATTTTAATATTTATGTGAGTATTAGTTGGATTTCAATCAGTAATGCAGTTAGTATAATCGATATTTGTTTAATACGTCGTTCCTCACGTGTCTAGAAATTAAATTAGTGTTTATTAGACCAGTACTTGTCAAAATCGTGTGTCATGCTTTTACGGTTTCACTAGACCTAAAAATAAATCTGAGTGAGTATTTTAAGATTTATATTTGGCGAATTTGAACGCGCGAGGCCGGGTGAGTGGCGTGAAAGTGATTTTTAACAATATGCGCGTTTATAACGAAAGAATAACACACGGCCTTGACTGGCTGAAAGCTTCCATGGTGTCATATTTCATGAATGTATTATTTAAAAAAAAACAAACTTATTCTCGTTTTTCGAAATCCGCGAATAATTTGGTATGAGAATCTGATTTTAATTTGGCTCAATTCAGAAGTGACCTTGAAATGGTTATTTACGAATTTTTTTAATACACGCCACTGACGTAAGTGACGTAATAGCCTACATTCCAAACATTCCATTCGAATTCCTAATATGGCCAAATTAGGTTCTAGAAACGGACATGTACTATATTTACTAAATATAACTTTAAATGTAATCCCAATTAGAATGTTGAGAATGTGAAGACTACAAGTGACCTAATTCTTAAGTTATTTGTGTACAAAACTGAAATAGCAGTCTAAATTCACTTGCAAATATTTTGGGTTAGGCCTTTAAAATTTTAACTTTTTTGTATTCAAATTATGACCAAACTTAAAAATCTAATAAACTGATTAAACGAAACGCTTTTATTAATGTTTTGGATAGTTACAGAATCATTTTTTGGTTTTATAGGGTGGGTAGAAATAACACAGAAAAAACTAGTATTTAACTTAAAATTTGTCTATTTGTAAGGAGTTCTCGGGTAATTCCGAAAATAACAAATTCCAGTCTATTTATTCGCGATTTTATTGCATCTCATCATCATCACCATCAAAAAGAAATTTTAAAATTTTTGTTGATGTTTGGTAGTGCAACAAAATCACTTAGTTAAATAAGTTAATTTATTCGGAATTACCCGAGGACACCTCAGTGTTGTCAGGAACAAGATTTATTCATGAAATATTCAGTGCATATATGATTTTAGACCGCATTAGTCCTGTACAGTCAAGGGTGCCGATATGTATACATTTTTTCACCTCATCCGTTTGAAATAAGGTCCAAAAATGTATACATAATTATGCCCTTGACTGTACTACATAGTCACGAAGCGGAGTCTAAATAAATAAATAAATAAATAAATAAATAAATAAATAAATATTAGAGGACAATCTTACACAAATCGAACTAGCCCCACAGTAAGCTCAAGAAGGCTTGTGTTATGGGTACTAGACGACGATATATTTAATAGATATAAATACTTAAATACATAGAAAACATCCAAGACTCAGAAACAAATATTCATGCTCATCACACAAATATTTGCCCTGACCGGGATTCGAACCCAGGACCGTCAGCTTCACAGGCAGGTGCACTACCCACTAGGCTAAACCGGTCGTTCTAGATATGTATGGTGGTCGGTAGTCTAGATATGTTTAAATGTGTGAATAAATTATTATCCTTCTTTCAATTGACACAGAAAAATTCCGTAAATACACTAGCGTTTTTAAGTGACAAGGCCAAGCAAATTTATGTGTTGCCAGTTGCCATGGTCACTTTTTAAAACTATGATTACCGTAAACCGGGGTTCAAGTTATACCTTCATTAATTTCCTAACTATTTACTAAACTGAATCAAACTAGACATACCTAGTGATGAATATATGTGATAATCCACATTGAAAGGGACCTTATGGCGGCCGGCACTTACGCCTTTATTGCCGCTGTTCCAATACAATAGTGAATAGGTGCAACGTAAGCGCCTGCCGCCATAAGGTCCCTTTCGATGTGGATTATCACATATAAGTGTTTTATATATATCAAAGCAGCCCCGTTTTTTCTTAGTCACCCCAGTTTATGGTACTTATAGTTTTAAGTCCTGTAAATGTTTTGTTGTTGAAAATTTTATTCCCATATTTCATGGGCCATCTTCTAAGGTCCATTGGTCCATGTTTCAACAAATTTTATAATAAAACTAATATTTTCTGTTTTCTTTGTCTCTTGGCAACCGAAACAATTGTCAAATATATTTAAAAAAATACAAAAAATAAATGGTTGACCTTAAATTTAAATTTATAACTGCTCTCTCACCTTCATTAAAATGTAAACAAAATATGTTCTGTTTGTATATAAGAAATCAAAATCAAAACATTTATTCTGCAAATAGGCCTCAAGGGCACTTTTACAAGTCAAAATCTATCTAGGTACATCAAATAAAAATAATACAATAATCAAAATATCATTAATTAAATGTAGTGTTACATGTCAAAAATAAGACTAAGAAACTAATAACAATCAAGATTTGTTAGAGATGTATAAGGTCTCTAAGCGTCAAGATAAAAGGTAATAAAGTAGGTACACTAATCATAATAAAATATTTTGAGCTATATCTATAACACGTCAACATGAAAATAATAAAAGAGATTTTATAACTTCAGTTGTGAAGTCTTTAGGACCTCATGTCTGTGTTGGTCATGGAAAGAAGTAATGAAGAATAAATAATCTAAATATATCCACGAAATTCAAAAGTAAACTATTTAACACTTGCATACATTTACCTATGTATTTACGATTGTATTGTATTATATTGTATTGATGCCAAACATGGGCACAAACAGAAAAATAGGTAGAAACTAATATTAAATAAATAAATATTAGAAGACAATCTTACACAAATCGAACTAGCCCCACAGTAAGCTCAAGAAGGCTTGTGTTATGGGTACTAGACGACGATATATTTAATAGATATAAATACTTAAATACATAGAAAACATCCAAGACTCAGAAACAAATATTCATGCTCATCACACAAATATTTGCCCTGACCGGGATTCGAACCCAGGACCGTCAGCTTCACAGGCAGGTGCACTACCCACTATGCTAAACCGGTCGTCAAAAATTATATCAATATAATATAGAATGAACTAAGTTTAATATTTATTTATTTATAGCCTCTTATTCAGAAGATTACATTAATACTGATGACCGCTTTAGCCTAGTTGGTAGTGACCCTGCCTTCGAAGCTGGAGGTCCCGGGTTCGAATCCCGGTCAGGGCATTTATTTGTGTGAACACGAATATTTGTTTCTGAGTCTTGGATGTTTTCTATGTATTTAAGTATATATTTATCTATATAAGTATGTATATCGTCGCCGAGTACCCATAGTACAAGCTTTGCTTAGTTTGGGACTAGGTCGATTTGTGTAATACCTTTTATTTCACAATATACAATGCCAATATAGAACAATAATAAAACAAGATCTTACACTAGCTTTAATAAAACTAACTTAAAAATAAATATAATAAAGAGACAAAAATTATAATTATAAAAAGAAAACAGCGTCCACAGGGTGGCCACTTTCTGGAAAACCGGGAAAAGTCAGGGAATTTCGCTAGTCATGGAAAAGTCAGGGAATTGTCAGGGAAATTTAATGGAGGTCAGGGAAAAAAAATTGTCTCTTTATGTAAATGAAATAAATGAACTTTACTCTGCAAGTAGGCCGCAATGGCACTTTTGCAAGTCAAAAACTACTAGCATTTCTCATGAGACCACTGCCGAGATGAAATGCCGAAAGAAACTCAGACAGTCAGTCATTTTCTCCAAAAATTTGCTTATTACAATGATACTACTTAACCTACTTAAGTAAATCTGAGGGGTAAACAACAAAAGAGAATTTAAAAAGTGAGGAAAAAATATCACTAGGTATTTATAATGCGTAGTTCCACAAGAAAGCACGTCGTAACTGCATACGTATTACATGGTTTAACCAAATACGAGATTAAAAAAAAAAATTGTAAAAGTGTTCTTGAGGCCTACGTGCAAAGTAAATGTTTTGATTTTGAATAATAATGGAAAATATTTCTCCTAGATATTAAATTAAATCGGTTGATATGTTTTCCTGCAAGAATTGTGTCCACTAGATACAATGAAAATGTTATACATGAATCTTTACGCTATTTTGGTATTTGGTTTGGGCCATTCATTTCTGTCAATTCTGTCTGTTAGATAGTCCTCAACCCTTTAATAATCCTTTGACATTAGGGTATATCTGATAGCAAATAAAATATATAAATACAACGAAACAGTACAAAAAACGTCACCTGACATAGGATGTGAACCCACGACTTCCGTCTAACAATGCTTTCGCTCTTACCGACTGAGTTATTCAGATACTACTTCTTATTATTTCCGTTTTTGTATTATTTCATTGTATTTATAAATTGTAATTTGCTAGCAGACAATTCTGAAAAAACGTATTCAAAATATATATTTTATATTTATTACATTTAAGATTATGGTCAGGGAAAAACTTGAAAAAACACCTGGAAAACCGGGAAAAGTCAGGGAATTTTGGTTGTAGTAAATAGTGGTCACCCTGGTCCAGCTCTCCCTCCTGCGGCATGGACCCCAGGACGCTAGCTGCATTACCCCTTTGTATCGCAATGGCGATCCGTTGGCAAAGGTACCTGCCAGCCCTGGGATCTCCCAATGCGTGGCTCAACCGAGAAGACAATGCCTTTATAAAACTTTTCATGTCGGCTGACCAGATTGATTAATATATAAGATTATATATATAAGATTGTCCACAAATATTTATTTATTTATACTAAAACTACAGTAACCGCGTTTTTTTTTGTGCCTTCTGGCAAAGGCCTCCCCCCAGTCTTCTCTATTCCTCCCTGTCTGTGGCCACTCTGGTCCACGTCCTGCCGGCCATCTCTACAATTTCGTCCTCCCATCTTTTGCATTGTCTGCCTGTCTTCCGTTTGCAGCCTCTTGGGTACCATGTTGTCAAGGTTTTGCTCCATTTTTCAGGTCCTCTTATTATATATATATATATTTATTTTTTTTATAAGCCACAAGATACGATAACAAAACACTTCAAATATTTTCGCCAAACTGCAAAACAGTTTGTTGGCGAAGCCAGCACTCTTTTTTACATTTGACCGTTTAAACTAGGCTATTATATTAAAAACTAACATCTTATGTCCTGCCCACTTCCATTTAAGGTGTTTAAGTTTAATATATTAAACATCAAAAGAACAGACAGTGAAACTAACAAACACAAGGAAAAGAACAAAATTAACTGATGTATCATTGAATACAAATAATCTTAAATGGAGATGGACAGACTTGATGAGATATAACACTAGACAAGTGCGAGTCTAAACTTTCGGGGAGACTATTATGTATATATTAGTTTATGCACCACCTACTTTTCAGTTTTATATTTCATTTCTCCACTACCCAAAGGTTGTCTGGAAGAGATCGCTCTTTAGCGATAAGACCGCCTGTTGTTCTGCCTCTGTCCCCCTGTATCTTTGTTTTTTGTTTTTTATGTGCTATTTTATTATGTGAGGTGTGCAATAATAGTACATTACTTACCAAGGGCGGTAAAACAAAGAATGTCTCAGATCGCAGGTATTTGACGCCCGAGCCGAAGGCAAGGGCGATAATTATGCGATCTGAGGCTTTCTTAATTACCGCCCGAGGTAAGTTCAAAATTTTATGTCACCCCCTGGCCAGGAAGTGGGATTTTCCACGCCCGGAGCGTGCGGTAATTGCCACTTTATGGCCAGGTGTGACATAAAGAGTATTTGTATTGTATTGTATTGTATACTAGCTTTTTCCCACGACTACGTCCGCGTGGAAGTCGTTTATATCGTTAGGGGATGATTTCCGAGATAAAAACTATCCTGACTCGTACGAAAATAGTATAAAAATCACGTTTGTTGTATGGGAGCCCCCTTAAATATTTATTTTATTTTGTTTTTTAGTATTTGTTGTTATAGCGGCAACAGAAATACATCATCTGTGACAATTTCAACTATCTATCACGGTTCATGAGATACAGCCTGGTGACAGACGGGCGGTCGGATAGCGAAGTCTTAGTATTCGGGTCCTATTTTACCCTGTGTTATCTAGATTGAGGGTACAGTGGCTTTTCATGTTAACATCATCCTCCTAGCGTTATCCCAGAGGGGCTACCGCGAACGAAGTTCGAATATCTCCCTCTCTCTTGCACTTGCTAATTCGTGCGATAGAGAGAGAGATATTCGAACTTCGTACAGTTGCATCCTGAAGGATGCCCGGGGGCCGCTACCTAATACCTAATCACAATTTGGCGTAGACACTAGTTTTATGGAAGCGACTGCTATCTGACCTTCCAACTCGAGGGAAAACCAGAATCTAATTAGGCTTGTCAAGTGAGCGGGCAACTTGATTGTTAGAACTCAAGCCGCCTGAAGGCCCCGAAAACTTGGCTTAACGACTGCTATCATAGACAGCAGCCGGGATCAACGGCGTAAAAAGCACGGGGGCACTCAGTTAGTAACCACTCAAAGCGGTCACCCATCCAAGAACTAACCGCGGCCCGCGTTGCTTAACCTCTCATACCGCATGCGGTACGCGAGCGCCGCTGGGCCACGAGCCATTCCTCCTGGCTTTTCATGTTACTTTCTATATTTTTTTTATTATTTGTTGACAGAGAAAAAAAACGGTCATATGCATACAATAGTTTATTCTCATATTCATTTATTAATATAATATAAATTTATTACTGGAATTCATTAATATCGTAAAAAGGGTTTTCAGTCAGCTATTTTTTCAACTGACTGTAGAATATTGCATCAATATCGATGTTTCTCATATCGGCGGGATACATATTGAGATTTAACACGAGACTACTACATGTGAAAGAAATCAAAATCAAACATTTATTCTGCAAATAGGCCACAAGGGCACATTTACATGTCAAAATATTAATTTACAGTTCAAGAAAAAATAATAATTTCGAGCTTACAAATATAACAAAATTAATGGTATACCGACAGTGAAAATAAACTTGCAAAGTTATCTATTACGAATATTACAACATCAGTAAAGTTAGAGATGTATAAGGTCTCAGTCTGATGAAACAAAGAGTATAATGAAATTCCTATAATATCCCAGAGATGTAAATGGTCTCTGAGCGTCCAAATACAATTAATAATTACTATTATAACGTCCGTAGAGATGTACATGGTCTCAGAGCGTCAAAATTAATATTGTTAGAGATGTATATGGTCTCTAAGAGTCACTGATAATAAAAACGAATCCAGAACAGGATGATGTCTCTCGTGAATCCCCTATAAAAAGACACTAGTATTAACGTAGTCACTATCTCACTATGTCCTTGCAAGCATGAACAGACCGGACTCCACAAACAGCACCTTATAATGTATAAGTATGTCTCACAGATTCCGAATAAGCAACATTTGTGTAATCAAAAAATTCATAAACCCTTTCTATTGTTCCAGTCGAAGCTAAAGCACCATGCAAAGAGCAAGCACCTCCAAGATCAAACTCGATTAGAATGTGAAATAGCCAACCTCCAAGATGCCTGTCGTGTCGCCTTACATCAACAGTAGCTCCACCCTCTCAGGGTCATACCGATCCACCATCACCTCCGCATCTAGTCTCGACAAACCATATTTCCGCTCAAGCAGCAGCGGGACATACGTATCATCAACATTAAGAAGTTCTTATGGCGATAGAACAACAGAATACCGAAGTCGGTACTCAGACGTCGACGGTAAGAGAGAGAGGAAGGCTTCTCTAGTCGAATATTCCAGAAACTCCCGAGCGCCCAGCGTTACGGACAGCGACAGTGGAGTATCCACTAGATTCAGATCAGATCGAAGCGAGTCCAGAGGTAGAGATGTCTCGACTACTAGAAGCGAGAGCAGCAAAGTCGAAAGGCCGAAGCGAAACTTCCCGACTTCAGCCGCATTAGCTATGACCACAGCGGAATTGTACAACAAATACTCACCAGCTAACTACATCCCTTACACACAAAGGATACAGCAGCAGCAGAATGAGATAGCACGATCCAAGTCGATATCGAACGACATAGGAAGACCACCGGCGCCTGATGGCTCCCGCCTTAGGAAGCCTAGGAATTCTGCAGCCACTATTACTGAGGTTAGTATTGGTAGATGCAATCGTCTTGAGACGTAACTGTGAAGTTATACGGATTCTAAGTATTATGACCTAGAAACATAGGTTATAAACTCATTTCTTCTTGGAAATTTCGTGTTCTGCCGAGTGATGTATATTCTCTAGGGCAGAGAAAGCGAGAAATCTTATGCTGTGCATCAACGCAAACCTGAATGTAGATTTGGTTTTTTTAGAGCATGTTGCTATTATTAAAGTCAAATCCCACGTTTTTTGCAAAAATAGTTTAAGCAGATATCGAAATGTTTATGGCATATCGAATAGCAGGGAATGGATATCGATGCTCGTCTCCTGAGATATCCAATTTTCCAACTAGTTCAGGTCCAATCAGGTGTTCAGTTCCAATTTTCCAATTTTCCAACTAGTTCAGGAACTAGTGACCGTTTCTTGTTTCATCTTACGTGTAGGATCGGTGAGAAGAAACTTCTCATTTTGTGATACAATAAATTCGCGTTAAGAAAACCTTATCCTTCGATAGGGGCTTCTGTAAAATTACGTACATCCTCATGCTTTGCCTCATCCAGGCTTTTTCACACATATTGATCTAGCCCCAAACAAAGGAACGCTTGTATTATGGGTGCTTGATAACGATATTAATATTTATATAGAGAAGGCAGGGTCACTACCAACTGGACCAATCCGGTCGTCGAGGTTTGTGTTGATCTTCAAATCACCAATTAAGTAATTAGCCTAACCTAAGATATACTTCTTATCCGTATAGCTTCACTGCCGGTCCTCAAGACTGTCTTGATAGTAGCACTACAAGTTTTCTAATTCATCATTCTTGTATAGTTTCGGTTGGTGTGTCTGCGAAAATTTTATATTTCTTCTTTCCTAATTTACTCATTATCTGTAAACCTATGGTTATTTCGTCAACTTAAAGTCAATCCACAAAATTATCAGTGGCGAGTGTTTTTGTTGATTCTTAATTGCAGTTAGCGATTGTAAATAAATAGTATATTGAAGTCAATATTATAATCACATGCAAATTGTCCTCTCTATTATTTCCTTCCCTCTTTTATAATCTTATATGTACCACTGTATTTTTATATATATGTCATTTCTTTGAGTCTAAACAATGGGATGAATATTTTAGATTTAAATTTATATACGTACTTCTCATCTTTTTTACTATCTATACATGTTTTAACGAATAAACTAAAATCTTCTGCAAAATGACGCTCAAAGTTTCGCAGACGCACAAACCACGAGTGCGCGCGTGTGTGTGTGTGTATGTTCATTAACAGTCGCACTAAAGAGCCATCGCTTAATAGTTGTCACCGTAACTGCTTGACGAGCACTCCATGTCATCCCGAGGAAGGCGAACACACACACAGACACAACGCGGCAAAGCGAGACAAAATGATAACGTTGAAATTTTTGACCCAGAGGCCGGAAGGCAGGCGGTCGTATAAAGAAAGCTCTCCAACGAGCTACGGGAAAAGGAACTCAATGACCAACGGGAATAAGGACAGCAATGGCAACGAGGTACCCTCTGTCTCTGAAATCCGTAAACGTTTCGATCCCAAAATGACAGTGACGAAACTCCCAGCGAACGACACACGATACTCCAAAACTGTCGACCATTATCTAAACCAGTTGAAAGACGTTGAAAACGGCACTGGTTACACCAAAGTGGTTCCCAAGGACGAGAAACCTGTACCAATCCATTTGCCTTACGCTGATAAAAACGGCTTTAGCAAATGGGAATCATCTAGCTCACGTTCAAACTCGAATTCAGATTTGTCATTATCTAAAACCACATCAGAACCGACGTCGCTAGCGAAGCCAGCGGCGGAGAGAAACGGCATGTCTACATCACTAACCACCAAGCTACCATACGACCGGATAGCGAGCATCAAAAGTCAGTTAGACCCTAACAATCCTATAGGGAAAATTCTAGAAAAATCAACAGTCATTCATGTTGAAAACGGGGACGATGACCGATTGAAGCGGAACAGTCCTGAAGTAACACCAAAGTTGAAAGAAATCAAAAACGATATCGAGAAACAGGTCAAAGCGCCACACACTTCTAACTTTGCTTCGTATATACAGATCTCACAGCCTATAGCATCCGGAACTACACCAAAGAAAGAGGAAGATGAACCTAGAAAAACCAAAATCGGTCTCAAATACATAGACTCTGAAGATGACAGACTTGTGCTTGATAATGACATCGAATCTCCCAGC
Organism: Epiblema foenella; assembly: GCA_963556455.1. Taxonomy (NCBI): domain Eukaryota; kingdom Metazoa; phylum Arthropoda; class Insecta; order Lepidoptera; family Tortricidae; genus Epiblema; species Epiblema foenella. The sequence goes on along the minus strand of OY747122.1, from coordinate 9,535,357 downwards.
GGCACCGGTTTTGAGAATAAAACATTCGAGCATGAGAACTTCCTTAAGAAGCGAAGTGAGAACCTAGACAGTGAAATAGAAGATGGGATCAAGTCCATGGAGACCAGTACAGAGAGTACTGTCAGCGAAGCAACTGAAGACTCTAGTCCGGACACTGCTTCAGCTAGAAGGAAAATCCTAGACGCAAAGGACATTGAAGACATTAAAGCGGTAAGTTGCGTGTTCGAATATTCGAGAAAACGGTGGAACGTTCCAGATTGTCATTTGTTTTTGAGGTTATGACTCTTATATAGCAGTACAAATAGCACATTTTGCGGTAAATGAACTTGCAGTGATTTCTGATGTTACAAACATCTTCCATGTATAGAAGCCAACACACGATACACGGAGATAGAAATTACTTGATTAACCAGTGATGTAATCTAGGATTTTTCTCCCGCTTTCTCGAATAGCGCCCTTACGGCTCCAGGGTCGAAAACCGCTTTTTTTATTGGCTCTTTCATGCACAGTTTGTCTAATTCGTTAACTCCAGCAAAACGTTACGCTTTCGACGTTGTGTATTTCATTTTCTAGTCTTCATTGTCTAGTGTTTTTTTTTAAACGTTTACATATTGTTTTCCCTCCTACATAGGTGTTCAACCCGATTACTTACTTCCAATATTTTCTACATTTTTGTTGTGTTTGTATTTGGAATTCAAAGTCAAACATATATAGGTCTCAAGAGGCGAAATTGCCTTGACACAGTGAAAATCAATATGAAATCCGTCAGAGACCTCATATTAATGTCACTGTGACAAATTACGAAGTGGTCCAGAAAACAAATAGGTTGACCGTACCTAAGTAAGTAAGTAAGTAAGTATCTTTATTCGCATAAGACAGAGTACAATAGGATCTTAGTTATAGTGTTTAGAACTAGCTATCTCGTCACGCGGTGACATGCAAATTTTTAGTTATATCTAGATATTGGTCATTAAAAATAACAGCAATGCACAAACATAGAGAGATAAAAAAACATGGCAGGTAGTATTAGTATTAAGTACATAAGGCTAAGGTAGGCAAACTAAATCTAAGTATTTGGATTTAGAGTATTCCAGTGTTTAAACCGCCCGCGTGGTCGTGTCGGAGGTTTCCCCTGGATTGTCGCCAGGCTACTCTCCAACCGCGCACTCCTATCGCTTTATTGGGCCCGGCCTAAGCCACAGTCAGGTTAAAAAAAGGCTTGGTATCCCTTGATACCATGTTGATATCACTGAAATATTCACGGGACAGTTCATTAAAAGATATCACAATACGGCGTAGAAAGAGGTTCATATAGAAGGCGTATTAGCGTATCACAGAAAGGGACGGACTTATGGTAACCCGACTAAATAGGGTTGACTCAAAATTTGATTACACGAAAAGAGTAATGGATGAATATTTTATTTGTACAAATGGGCAACACTGGAGGAGGCCTTTACCCACTAGGGATTCATTATATTACAATACTAATTTTAAGTTTAAGTTTTATTTCAAATTTATATGTAACCACTCTCACAATGAATAATGGGCTTTTTTATTTTTTTTTATTTTATTTGTTAGTAGTGGGTTTACAAAACGGTCTTAATGTTATACATTTCTGAGCTCCACATTGTGTCTACAAATTAGCATAAGAAATATCAAATGCTATTTTTTTTTATTGATTTACAAGCGGTAATAATAGTTAAATAACAAGTTAATAGTAGTTTATGCAAATGATACTTAAGGAGAGGGCTTAAAACACGAGTGTGGTTTTATGAAACGTGCGTCAGCGAGTTTCATAATAGGATCACACGAGTGTTTTAAGGCCTAATTATGTACAGTTGCATACACTACTTTATTATTTATTTAACTCAAAAATATAAATTACAGTAGGCATATGATTTTACCTCGCCAAACTGTATATGCAGTTTGTTGGCGAGTGTTGCGCTCTCTCACTTACATGTTCGGAACTTACACCTACTTCTTTCCTATAAACTAACATCCATACATCCATACATTAAATCCTCTTTCATGTGTTCAGGAACCATTGCGTTGCAAGTGTAGTGAGGTCGAGCGTGAGCCCGTTGAAGTCTTTTGAGCACGAGCCTGTATCGTTATGGGCGGAGATGGCCATAACGATACCGTTTTTGATGCTGTTATGGCCATCTCCGCCCGCGCGATATTGTAAAGTTGGTACTTACCTACACTTTTTGAGCACATAAAAGAGGATTTCATTTCATTTCATTTATTTGCAACCAAGTACATAAACACATGCAACTTAATGCTAGGTACAGTACATGGACCCGGATAGGGCACAGCAAAATATTATTGATTATACATGGAACATATTAACAATGGTGAAAATAATTTGATAGAATAGTTGATTTAAACAATGGCATAACAATAAAAACATGACAAAGTTAAAAATGAAATAAAATAAGTAATAAATAATTGTTAATAAGAAATTCGTTCATTAAATAATAATTAATTAAATGTCATTTGGTAAATAAAAATGGAAGATTAAAATAAAAATAAAAATGGTTCAAAAAAATAAAATAAAATTTATAAATGTTTGGAGAGAGAGGCGGACATATATGTAAGTATTTAAAGCTTGACATTTTAAACTTATCTTTACACATTACGTGGTATTTAAATATTCATTAACACTATAAAAGGATTTTTCTGTCAAATAAGTTTTTAAGCATTTTATGAATTTGTTGTAATTTGGCTCATCTTTTATACTGTTAGGCAGTTTATTATAAATTACTATAGACATTGAATTTACTCTATGGGTGTAGATAAATAATATTACAACTAACTTAAATGTAAAACAAACCCTTGGGGCATTGCACCGAAGATGCTGGCGGCATTTCCTCGCTGTATAATTATTAGGAACTCGCTGACGATAAACTAGAAGACTAATACAAAAGAAACAATGCAAAAAATGTACCAAATAGTGAAATTCCTATTCAAATATCTAAAAAAATAACGAAGCTACAGCCGTTTTAATGTTGCTGGTTAGAGAGAGAAAGCGCGACAGATCAGTGACGTCACTGACCTCAAGCGCCGTGATAAATGACGATCGTTCCAATACAAAGGTGCGTTTTGCGGAAAAGGGACAGAATATGCCCCTTGCATAAAAATTGAACTTGGTAATTGAAACATGATTACAAACTGACGACCGGTTTAGCCTAGTGGGTAGTGCACCTGCCTGTGAAGCTGACGGTCCTGGGTTCGAATCCCGGTCAGGGCAAATATTTGTGTGATGAGCATGAATATTTGTTTCTGTGTCTTGCATGTTTTCTATGTATTTAAGTATTTATATCTATTAAATATATCGTCGTCTAGTACCCATAACACAAGCCTTCTTGAGGCTTCTGTGGGGCTAGTTCGATGTGTGTAAGATTGTCCTCTAATATTTATTTATTTATTTATTAAACTGTTTGCCCACCCTTCAACCCTTCAACTATTTACTTTGCAAATGCACTAAAATTGGTCGATTTCACCGGCTAGCCCGCTCAGCATATAAAATGTGAACTATATATATGTACGTACCTACATTGTACAGGTAACGAACGCAAATAGCTGACCGAATAGAAATGCCAGTGAACCCAGTTCTTTTTATAAACCGACTGTGGGTTTGAGGTCTTTACACCTATTCATAATGGTTGCTAACAAGAATACGGGCCTCAAAATGACGTACGGTATCTTGATCTCAAGTAGCTGACAGCTTTGGTACTTAGTCGCTTTCAAACTTTGGTAATTTATTATAACAGTTTTTTATTATAACTTACATAATAATAATTACAAATAAACAAAGAAATTAAAATAAAACTAAAACTAACCTAAATATACTTATCAAAAACCCTAATCTAACAAACCGCTACCAGTAGGTAATGTTCTCAAAATGCTGGCCGCATTGCCACGTTGGATGGCAATGCTCAATCTTTGTGCCAGATAAAGGCCAGCATTTTGGTCACGTGTTGCATCGACCAGACGTCCAGATAGATCTTTGAAGATCTTATGGGCTCCCGGTCCCCACGGCCCAAGTGTTTCGACCCCAAAAGGCTCAAATATGTACCCGCTATTGAGGGTACTATATTTGCGCCTTTTGAGGTTTTCCGCCGATTCTGCCGCCGCACCAGCTCTGTTTCTCGTGTCTATGCAGGTAGCGTCCCACACCAAAGGCCGCCCCATCCCCCACGGAATAAGGGTCATCCCATCGGGTCTTTTACCATCGTCTCGCAATAGGACACTTGGCTATAGTATAGCCGCACAGTTAGCGGTGGTAAAACGCGACGGATAACGTCATTAAGGCTGGAGTGACGGGGAAAAACATAACTAAAGCGACAGGGTATAGTCTTTGTTTTTCAATTCTGCCCGATTCACTTAAAGAAAACAATGCTATTGTTGGGATAACCGCAAAAAACTAATGACCACGTTGCAGTGAATGTTCAATTGATTATCGACTCTATTTCCGTAAGCAAAAGATTACGAATGTACCAATAGAGAAATGTCGGTGACGATAGCTTCTATTCGTACCATTCTCCGGTATTCAGGTAAACGCCGGGTGGTTTGGGCCATGCGTGTAAAGTCACTTTTCTATTAAAGCAATTTAAAACTTCAGCAAAGGCTCTAAGAGTTGATAATCCTTTAAAGTGTTAATGCACAATGCCGTCTTTATTTACGAAGTATGCTTAGCTTTTATGACGCATGATAATATGGGAGCAATACGCAAAATAGTACAATGAATTGGACGCGAGTAAAACACAAACACTCTACAAAGCTTAAGTCTTTTGTGAGGCCAAAAGTGCCCTTCTACTCATGATGGCGGTACGGGGCTATCACGTCGTGACGTCACATTAGACTGTCAATTAGTTTGGCACGTTGCCAGCTCGAGCAATGTCCTCATTTTTGCTTTATCGTGATTTTATTGAAGTAGTCGACTTTCATACATTTTTCTCCTAAAAACAGGCATGAATGACATCGCTAATAAATAAGGAACACTAGGTAACCTACTTCTTACCTTCTTGTCAGGCACGTATCCAGAAAAGGGGATAATTGGGATTTATCCCCTCCCCCCCCCCCCCAAAAACGTTTTTAGCCGTCTGTTTATTTATTCGCTTGCGTGTTCTTTCAATAAGTAGGTATACAGTTCACATGGTTGTTTCAATGTTTGTCCCCCCCGAACCAAAAGTCTGGATACGTGCCTGCTTCTTGTCTCAACTCGGTCCTTAAAAAAGAGTTGATGGAGTGTTATGAATACATTCTCACCCTTGTGGAGTGGAAATCAAATTTCTAATGTCCTAGGACTATTTGATAGATATAAATACATAGAAAGCATCAATCAACGAGCAGGGTCTAGTGCTCTTCACTACATAGTATAAAACAAAATCGCTTTCTCTGTCCCTATAAGGAAGAAAGAAAGAAAGAAAAGAAAATTTATTTCGCAAACCTTAATCTAGGTACATATACATAATTACGCTAGTTATACATGTAGTGTTTTTTAAAGTGCGAAAAAGGAGTCCACTCAGCACAATGTCGCCCCTATATCCCTATGTATGCTTAAATCTTTAAAAAATACGCAACGGATTTTGATGCGGTATTTATACTTACCTGTACTATACTGTACTATATTTACTATATTTAATAGATAATTATACTGTACTATATTTAATAGATAGAGTGACGCAAGGGAAAGGTTTATATGTATAATACATGCATCAGCATTGCACCCGTGCGAAGCCAGGGCGGGTCGCTAGTTTAAACAATAAAATATATGTAGTTGTCCTCCCCCCTCGCCTCTTAGTATCCTTAACTTCCGACTTCTAATCCGGAAATTCCGGGATCCGCGACTGTCGTATGCTTGTTTGCTATTGGCAAAGGTTTCATTCGATTTTAGATCAACAATAACCCATTACATCCCGCGTTCCGTCTCCCGCTAAAAATACCGCCGTGCGAAATGACGGCTGGATACGAAATTAAAACCGGCTGAATGCATGCCGCCATCGCCACGTGGGAATTTAAAAAGTTCGCCGCCATCTTGTAAATCGGGTGACAGTTTTTTTTTGTTGTGAATATTAGTTGGGGATCGCAGTAATAATAGGTGTGACCTTCAGGGAACGCTGCTGCCCGTTCCCTGGATATTCTCCGTTAGTCGCCTCTTACGACACCCACCGGATGATATGGGGTGGTGCAATTCTAACCCGACACCACACGGGAGACCCGCCTGCCAAGCGTGGGGATTATGGCAAAACCTCCCAACTTGGGGGAGGCCTATATCCAGCAGTGGATGTCTTCCGGCTGAATGATGATGATGATGATGAATATTAGTTGTTTTATGACGTCAGTGGATTCTAGTGAGAATTGGTATTTTAGAATTTGTTTAAATATTACTCGCTGTTGGAGTAAGTTTGCAGCTGTTTATACTGATTTCACGATCGATATAAAAGTGTATTTTTTAATTAAATTTCAAACAGTAAGAGCAATCCTATGAAATAATAGTACATTACTTACCAAGGGCGGTAAAACAAGGAATGTCTCAGATCGCAGGTATTTGACGCCCGAGCCGAAGGCAAGAGCGATAATTATGCGATATGATTTCTTAAATACCGCCCGAGGTAAGTACAAAATTTTATGTCACCCTCTGGCCAGGAAGTGGAATTTTCTGCGCGCGGAGCGTGCGGTAATTGCCACTTTATGGCCAGGTGTGACATAATAGTACATTAATTACCGAGGGCGGTAAAACAATAAATGTATAATGTCGCAGATATTTCACGCGCGAGCCGAAAGCGAGGGCGATAAATATGCGAGCTGAGGTTTTTTCAGTACCGCGCTTATGTCTCCCCCTGGCCAGGGTGTGGGATTTCTCGCACTTTTCGACCGGTTGTTTTAATGACCGGCCGATTGCCATTTTATGGTTTAAACGTAAATATAAATAAATAATAATAAAATATTTTTGGACAATGTTACACAAATCAACCTAGTCCCAAACTAAGCAAAGCTTGTACTATGGGTACCAAGTGACGATATACATACTTATATAGATAAATAGATACTTAAATACATAGAAAACATCCAAGACTCAGGAACAAATATTCGAGTTCACACAAATAAATGCCCTGACCGGGATTCGAACCCGGGACCTCCAGCTTCGTAGGCAGGGGCAGGGTAACTCGAAAATATCTGTATTTGTTTATAAAAATCTATATTTATATCTGGAATGGTTTTAAAAAGTTACGTTCACAGCACACAGGGCGGGAACTCTGGACAGAGGGGCTACACCGTACTTCGAAATTCGATCTTCGTATCCCTTTCACTCATATAGTGAATACCACGAATTTTTTTTATACAAAGCCGCTGGCAAACAAGCCTACGGTAAGTGGCTACCGAAGCCTATAGACGCTCGCAACTCCAAAGGAGTCACGTGCTCGTTGCCGACCCTTTATAAGATTTGAGGATGCATTTATATGTTTTATTAGTTATTTTGATATACTTTTTCATACTCTTTTTCTTTTTTTTTCTTTTCTTTGCACCTTTTATAAAATATCTGTTTAGCCCAATGGTTGACTGGTAGAGAATGCCATTTGGCATTAAGCCCGCCATTTGTACAATTTGTGTATTTTGTGCAATAAAGTTTAAATAAATAAATAAAAAGTTGATTGACTCTTAAAAGGCGTATTATGTTTGTTCTTTGCTCGTTGTTTGTCGTGGAAATTAAATATTGAAATAGAATTTATACAGACATGAAAATCAAAAATTGAAGAAGGTTTTCCAATAACTGGCAGCTTCATAAGTTTCGCATATGACACCTGTTAATGTCTGTCAATTATTTTATGTCAATTTATCAATTTTGAACGTTTTCCGTGTTTTCTATCCTTAAATGTTATTGTGATTTTTTTAATATTTTGAATACAACGTAAGTATAAAAATTACTTTTCTATCTGTATGGTTTTTCATCGAAGGCGTATGGTTTACTGTATCTTCGGGTAGGGCTCGGCAATTAAACTTCAAGCACCATTCAGAGATGATCTGTATTCCTTTTAAGAGATTTTCGATATAAAAAGTAACTTTTATCTTCCGGGTATACAATAAAGTGCAATACAAATATTCTATGGGGGGTGAAGGGAAGACCATATGGAGGCGCCGGCCTGGGCGCTCGGGTCCTCCTGTGCCCACTGTACGTAGGTTGCGTGTTCAATCCTTTCGTTGGTATCGAATAAAATGCCGGGTAGGAAATAATAGGTATATTTGCTTTTGTCACTGAGTTATAAAATATAAGAAATATCAGAACTAGCTGCGACCGAAAATCCAATTCAATGACAATTACTTTTGACTAGACAGAACATTATCAGGGTGGCCACTTTCTGGAAAACCGGGAAAACCGGGAAAAGTCAGGGAATTTCGCTAGTCATGGAAAAGTCAGGGAATTGTCAGGGAAATTTATTGAAGGTCAGGGAATAAAAATGTATCTGAAATAAATGAATTTTATTCTGCAAGTAGGGCGCAGTGGCGCTTTATCAAGTCAAACTCTAGTCAGTCATTTTCTCCAAAAATATGATTATTGAGTGAACCAACGACTTGATTATTGAGTGAACACCGTCTAAAAATGCTTTCGCTCTTACCAACTGAGCTATTCAGATACTACTTCTTATTATTTCCGTTTTTGTATTATGTCATTGTATTTATAAATTGTAATTTACTAGCAGATTATTCTGAAAAAACGTATTCAAATTATATATTTTATATTTATTACATTTAAGATTATGGTCAGCGAAAAACTTGAAAAAACGCCTGGAAAACCGGGAAAAGTCAGGGAATTATGGTTGTAGTAAATAGTGGTCACCCTGATTATTCTTTCTGTCTAAACCTCACCAGCCTGTAGTGCAACAGTGCGGCCACAATTCTTTATTCATCATCCTCCTAGCGTTATCCCAGTACAGATGCCCGGGATCCGCTATTCCCAAGAATTCGGGTAGGCAGTCGTTTTTACGGAAGCGACTGCCATCTGACCTCCCAACCCGAGGGGAAACCAGATCTTATTGCAATTAAGCTTGTCAAGTGAGTCGAAGGCCTCTAACTTGGCTTAGCGAATGCTATATGTGATAATCCATATTGAAAGGGACCTTATGGCGGCCGGCACTTACGCCTTTATTGCCGCTATTCCAATACAATAGTGAATAGGTGCAACGTAAGCGCCTGCCGCCATAAGGTCCCTTTCGATGTGGATTATCACATATATTGCATGCTCTTATGAGTAGATTATGCGCGCGTAACAAAAAACTGTACCAAACATTTTCACCATTGTGAATTTACCATAATCTGGCAATAGAGATAATTTTGATTTTGATTATCATAGACAGCAACCGGGATCAACGGCTTAACGTGTTTACAAATATATATTCTTTATTATTACCACTTACGTATTAATACCACTTACAGGTTTTCTTTTCTGTCCAACAAAACGGACGTTCGACAGGCTAATTATGGCATCCCGCTCGCACGCGCTCGCCGCATGGCATGTCCTCTTTCGTTTCTAACGTGATAGGGTATCTGGACACCTCGGAGGTGTGCCAGAGCAGAGTTTAGACGTGACAATGTGACTTTCGCATTTCGAATGAAACAATAGATAGGAGATTATGCGTCTCAAGACTCTCAAGGGAGCAAAATGGTATAATTACGGTGAGGGCGGTATATTGAATCCTGAGTGAAGCGAAAGATTGTATGTATGTATGTAAAATTCTTTATTGTACAGTCGCCATCAGATATATCGGAGCGAACAAGGTGCTTACAAATATCTGAACACGACTCTATTGTCAAGGCGTTAAAGTGCATGTTCAGATATTTTTGAGCACCCTGAAGAGTACAGATATATTTGATGGCGACTGTATATGAATAAAACATAACATAAATTACAAGAACAGTTGACATATATGTACAAAGGCGAGCTTATCCCTGTAAGGGATTTCTTCCTGCTAACCTTTTGATATATATGTACAAAGGCGAGAAGATTCTACAATAGATTTGACAAAAAAATTGAATTTGTATTTAAGTATTTTATTAAAAGTATTTTTGAAGCTCCCTACCGAGGATTTCCCGAGGGACTACAGTATGGGGTTCTTCGAGGAGTGTTAAATTTTCGTCGTCGGCAACGCGCATGTGACGCCCCTGTACCTACATAGCAAATGCTTGAAGGTGTGTCCTCAACATATGCCGAAATGTAACTATCGAACAATCCGATTGAATAGTTTGCGATTGCGAAAATTGGCATTCGTTTTTGGCGAGATGCACTTAGTGATGTGAGTTGTGGCGTATCGATGTGGATAATCGTATCGGCTAACGATTATAATCATTAGTCGAAAACATTCAGTACGAGATTGATGATTTTCGTTGCTTATACTCTCCTATATATATCGTCACTACTTTTAAAAAAACTCGTATCTGAAAATCATCAAGTTTCTAGGAGGAACAATAAACATTTTGTAAATTATTGCGATTGATCAAAAAAGTTCTTGTTAGTTTCATGAGATACTTTGATAGCCAGTCATTAATTTCACAAATATTCGAATAACTCACTCAAACATTTTTTATAAAATTTACAGTTATTCGTAAGATACAAGATTTTTGTTTTAGTATTGACTGAAAGTTATTAAGTTACGATAATTTTGCTTTGAATTTTATGCTACAAAATGAAACGAAATGTATGTTTTTATGTTTATTAAATTAACTAAGTAAACTCTCTTCGAGTAACAATAGACGAACTTAAATAACAACGTGCCTACGTAAAAAAAGATCGGGTCGAATTATTTTTTCTCTACTCTAAATGCAATAAACTATCGTAAAATGCATGAAAGTCTTTTGGCAAAATCGGCTTTAGAGATTGCAAATTATCATACTTTCGTTTTTTAATGGGGACCGGTCTAGGATATAGCTGAGGAATCGCTTGATCTTCGGAAATATCATGGAATCTTTGAGGTAGACCAGTCCAGATGTCATCAAAGCGAAGTTTAAACTCAATCGGACTGTGAGGTGTATATTTTAAAGCCCTCAAATCTACCACACATGGGTCACCTACTCTCTTTCCAGGCCTTATAGATGTGTAGTGTTTAAGTGCGGCATTGTTTTTGAAAAAACTCCAGTGTAAATATTTTACATTGTACTTTTTAGTCAAAGATGCCTCTGTTATTACTTTTACAAAATCGGCAGGCACATGAAGTTCTCTGTTTTTCAGAAGAAATGTATATGCAATATCATAAAGATTACGAGACATCTTACTTGAAAACATTTTCTTTAATGATTGCTGCCTATTTTATATGACTACTTAACAAGTCACCATTATTTTTTAAATACTTGAAAATTATTTGGTACTGAAATAAGTAAGTAGGTACCCAAATAATAAAGTATAATAAATCAGATACGAGTTTTTTCCAAAGTAGTGACTATAATCTGTTTAGATACGATTTTTTTTAACTAACGAATACTTACTATAATGACGATTTATCGTCGTTGGAGTTTGTGCATCATACGAGGTGTATTTTTATTAGTTTAATGCGAAAATAAACGAAAAAAAGGAAAAAATCAGATACGAGATTTTTTAAAAGTAGTGACGATATATATATATATATATGTTCTTTTTAACCGACTTCAAAAAAAGGAGGTTCTCAATTCGGTTGTATGTTCTATTTTTAATGTGTTTTGCAATACAGTCATCATTTCAGCCGAAAGACGTCCACTGCTGAACATAGGCCTCCCCCAATTTGGGGGGGATTTGCCATAGTCGCCACGCTTGGCAAGCGGGTTGGCGACCGCAGTTTGATGGTGGTAATGATCGAAGGATGCTGCTGCCCACCCTCCGATTTTCCCTTATTCGCCTCCTACGAAACCCACGGGAAGAGATGGGGTGGCGCAATTCTTACCCGGCAACCACACGGGGGGGGTTTGCAATACAATACGATACAAATACTCTTTATTGCATAACCTCAACAAAAAAAAAACACAGTACAGTAAATAATTACAATGAGTAGAGGCAAACAACAGGCGGTCTTATCGCTAAAGAGCGATCTCTTCCAGACAACCTTAGGGTAGCGGGTAGCTTTTACCTCAGAACTCCGTCGTTTATGAACCGATTTGAACACATTTATCTTTGTTTGAAAGCATATGCTTCAAGGTTGGTCCCGTTGTTACCAGAATCTAGTTCTGATGATGGGATCCATGAGGAATTGAGGGAACTCTTCGAAAATTCAAGGGAAACAGCGATTTTAGTATTTTCGGTAATAAATCAAGCATTTGCATTCAGAAAGTAACATTTGGTGAACGAGAACTGATGAAGAAGACCGCGGATGGTCATCCAAAACTCCTAGTGGTTCATGGGCGGTATTAAGATATGTCGTGGTGGTGGTATAATCGTATCGGCTAACGATTATAATCATCAATCGAAAACATTCGGTACGAGATTGATTCGATTTTCTTTGCTTATACTCGCCTATTGTAGCGCATGTGGCCCAATGGCACCCGCGTACCGCGTGCAGTATCTATACGAGATACTGCACGCGGATATAGCATTTAACTAGTTATAAATAAATAAAAATAAATAAATAAATATTTATGGACAATCTTACACAAATCGACCTAGTCCCAAACTAAGCAAAGCTTGTACTATGGGTACTAGGCGACGATATACATACTTATATAAATAAATATATACTTAAATACATAGAAAACATCCAAGACTCAGGAACAAATATTCGTGTTCATCACACAAATAAATGCCCTGACCGGGATTCGAACCCGGGACCTCCAGCTTCGTAGGCAGGGTCACTACCAACTAGGCTAAAGCGGGCGGTTGGGGCGGGTTTAAGTATCATGTTATGCCATACCCTTACAGGGTGCCATGTGTGTCAAAAATAATATTTTGTAACAACTGTACAAATACCATGGTTTGCAATAAACGAATTATGAATTATGAGATTAAGGCCTGGTTTTACAAAGACCCGTTAGACCAAATGTCAGATCAAATTTCAGTAACTCTTCTTTGACATAACAAACCGACATAAGGTCTAACGGATCTTTATAAAACCGAGCATAAGAGTCCTCATTAGTTAAAAAACGCTCATCTATTTGACTATTTTCTGATTGATTTGACACGTATCTTGACATTTTGTCAGTGTTAATATTTAGAACAGGACAATTGCGACCTGATGTTATAAATTTTAAATGTATTTTTTGGTTTTTTCATTAAGAAATATAGTTTCAAACATCCATTCCAAATTGACCATTTTCAAGCTAAAATCTGTGTTTTTCTGCTTAAATTCTACTACGCACAATAAAATAAAAAAAAAAGAATATCGTATCCTTTAATCAATTTATTGGTATTATCAATACTTTTGTCATAATTTGATATCAAAACATTTAATAACTTATAAGGCCTCTTAAGCAACGTGGGCCGAAGTCAATTCTTGGATGGGTGACCGAGTGGTTATTAACTGAGCACTCCCGTGCTTTAGAAGGCAGTTGATATGATATGATAGCAGTCGTTAAGCCAAGTTAGAGGCCTTCGGGCGGCTTGAGAACTTCTAACAGTCAAGTTGCCTACTCACTTGAAAACAAACCTAATGCCAATAAGCTCAAGTTACTCTAATTTCCCCTTGTGATAAAAGGTCAGATGGCAGTCGCTTCCGTAAAAACAAGTAGGTAGGGTAGGTTAGCTGGAAAAAATCCCTTACAGGGATAAGCTCGCCTTTGTACATATATGTCAACTGTTCTTGTAATTTATGTTATGTTTTACTCATGTACAATAAAGAAATTTACATACATACATACATACAAGTGCTTACGCCAAATCTTCAGATTATTGCCTTTACCATGAGTTTAGATGACCGTACTCGTTAGCGACTGCGTAAAAAATTGTATGGGCAAAAGTACAGCGCCTCTGGCGGTTACGCAATAGAATTAAGAATCGGCATACTAAATCGTTTACGCAGTCGCTAGCGAGTAAGGTCATGCAAACTCATGGTGAAGGCATAGGTAGCGAGCCCTGGGCATTCTTCAGGATGCAACTGTACTGAGACAAGAATTAATTTAATATGAGAACAACGGTTGGAAAGTCACTATTTGCGACATGTTTCGGACTACAATTGGAGTCCTTCATCAGGGTTCTCATATTAAGTGCAAATATGTCTCACGTTAGTGTAAATTTAAGAATTTATTTAATTAAGAATTAAACGCAAATCTATCGATATCGACTATCGATGGATGAGCGCAACTCGCCTGCGGCGCAGTGAGCGCAGCGCGCGCGCCGGCGCGACGCGCGAAATTCGCTGCAATAAGAAAGCGAAATCAAAGGTCAGGGTCGTGACGTGTGGATTACCGGTCGTTACGCGAAATACCTGTATTTTACGTAACGTTCAAAAACGATTTGGTTGTGGGGTGGGTTGTACTGTGCTTGGCTGCTTCTGGACTTAATTACGTATGATAATAATTATTTGTTACCTAGCTTCGAATTTGTTGCAACATCGTTTGTCGCGAGACTATTATCAAAATTCTTACTTGTGGTTCCACAATAAAGTTTGGAATCAGTTGACATCGATTCGGATCGAATATCGGAAATACATTACCGGGAATATTCTCGTTAAGGCACATTTACCCGTAAAAGAATATATTATACTGGCGACCCGCCCCGGCTTCGCACGGATGCAATGCTGATGCATGTATTATACATATAAACCTTCCCCTTGAGTCACTCTATCTATTAAAAAAAACCGCATCAAAATCTGTTGCGTAGTTTTAAAGATTCAAGCATACATAGGGATATAGAGACATAGGGACAGAGAAAGCGACTTTGGTTTATACTATGTAGTGATTTGTCTGCATTGACACTACAATTAAATGTTTTTTAACTAATTTGACATAGATATCATAATTGCTATTTAAAAAGTTTAAAATAAGTCTGTGTCTCAACTTAGTAAGATTGAAAAAAAAATTACTCTGAATCATGAGCACTATTGAATCTAAAAAAGAAAATGTGTCGCCAATGTCTTTATTCCACTTTGTGACGATTTTCCATACACTATTTATACATCGACACGTAGTGGAAACCTAAAAGACGTTTGGAAAATTGATGACATTTTTTTATATCAGAATCAATGCTACATTGAGTGATTCTGAGCAGGATAAACCAAATATTGCCAAATACATACTGAAATACACACGTACAAATAGCACACGTTTGAGTGAAAACACCCTTTATGTAGTCCTGGTTCACTGAAATTGGAAAAAAACTTTACTTTAATATCCCAACATCGACTGACTGACAATTATATGTCATCGACAATTCTGTCAAGATATTTGCGCTCGAACACACAAACTGACAAGAATACGAAAGATACAATAGATGCCTTCCTTGTTCTTCATTGACTTATTTTTCCAGTGCATATTTTGGATCTCCAAACGAAGACTTGTGTGAAGTGATTAAGACATTACAAGTGCACAATAAACATTGGTGTTGGATTTTTTTAAAGTGATCTAAAGTGACTAACTTCAAACTTGAAGAACTGCAAGTGAACTGACCTCAATTTCAACAAGTTTAATTGTGTTTGGCTATACAAATTACGTTCGTGTAAGAAAACCATAATACTTGCGAAATTCCTCTGTTGATTTCGAGCCCTCTGTAACAGTTTCAATTGTTTCTATCGACAACAAATCCGAATAAGTCACATAATCATTCATTTTATTTGATTTCTTCCACTGATACTATTTCAAAAAGTCCTCCTATATCTTTCAATAACGCTTTAGTCGTACGGTGTTGAAATCGACCTGCTCAACCCGTCAAAAACCAACCATAAAGTTATTTGAAGCTTCCATCCAAATTCCAATCCAGTCGATACTCTCCAATTTCACATTTTTGACCGTCCAGTTCTCCAAAACGGCTCAATACTCTCTTATCCTTGGTATTGACCGCATCACTTAACTATCATCCTTGAGTAAAAATCATATTTTGTATCAGTTTGTACTTTTGGCAAGCACATGGTGCATTTTTTAGACCAAACGGCATTCTCTTAATAACAACCCTTGAAGTGTCCTATAAGGCAGTTTTTGCTCCAACATTACCTAAACATTCTGTAAACTTATTCCAACCGTTCTATCGTTCTATTGAAGTAGAATCTGCGATAAATCCTTCGTGAAAGGAGAGAGAGGATCTTCTTGTGCCGTCGTCCATTCGATGCTCACTTATTTCGAAGCTTGCTTGGTTCTACTATGTGTTGTGACGAGCGTGCTGGCTGCGTTTGGCAATGAGGTAACTCATCATTTATTATATTTGAGGCAGCACGTTATAAATATTGTTTTACTGCCCTGTGATAGTGAGGTAATGCGGCAGTTGAGTTAAAATTATATTACAAGGTGACTTACTTAGAAGAGCCTTAGTTATTGAAAACTTAAAATTTTGCTGTTTCTTCTCTTGTCCTATATTCTACATCAGAATATAATAGAATAATAGTATTTCTAGTTGATAGAACTATTGTGATGGCAATGAATAATCATAAAAACAATTATTAATAATCATATGTAAACATTAATGAACAAAGTGAAGGCCCTTGTAATGACAATATTGGCAAAACTGAATAAGGCTAGAAAAATAATGATTTTAGATTTGTGTTGCCTCAAAATTATCACTTCCCTTTTGAAGTTTGACTGGTAATGAGAAAATGAACTGGTAATGACACATTTCATTACCAAGGTGTGGTTGCCGCCACTGCTTCGAGACTCTGAGCGTGGCGCCGGGGCCGCGTGTGCGCACCGGCCGGTCGTATGCCGCCTCCTACCAGGTATCCAGTCACACGACCAAACTCGACAAATATGAAGATAAGACCAGGGTAACACCCTCATCACCGTTTGTTGGAAACTATTAAAATACAATAGTATTTAGTACTTTCTCAACTAGATGTATTATCAGCAACATTAATGTCTTTAGAAAAGTAAGCTCAAGCTGAATTAGTCAATGTTAAAGAGAGGGAGATACGTCGTATTCAGTTCGCAGTAGCCCCTCAGCATAAGCCTTCATGATTTGTTGAAACATTGATGTCACTTTAACGTAATTTAAGAAATAGTAATCCAATTCAATGATCCATTCGTATTTTCATAAATATGTAGTTTATTATTACATTTGCTTTTAAAACTAAGTATTTTGCGTATAAATATGTAATAGTGTACAAGTATTTCTATGTCCTAGACACTACTAAAAAGCTTGCTAGAAGCGGTTTAACCTACCGTTGCTGGATAAGATGTTCATTATAAAGGTATAGGTAAACCGTTAATGAGATACATGTAATATGTGCATGTGGAAATGTTGAAGAGAATCATAGGTTTAAAGGCACCAATTGCACAAAAGATCACACTGGGTTGAAGTGCATCCGCAAGAGCCCTTATTTTTTTATGAATGTCTGAACAAAGATTAGCCTAAGTCTCGACTACTGGAAAGCGATGGCAAGGCCTAAGATGTAGCTCGCTGGTTCAGTAATAGCCTATTCACTTTTGCCTTGAAGAGGCTTAGATTATACTTGACCGGAAATCTTGATTAGATAAGAATATAATATATACTTTATTACGAATAGAACGGCCGGCGCAAGTTAGCGCACCCCCGCACCTCACTCTCCTACGCGCGCATGCGCGCCTGGTAATGACTACGACGGTAATGAAGCTTAACACTCGGCTTGTGGTGATGACATGTCATACTAATTACGAAGTTAGTGCCTTGCACTAAAGTCCCTTTTACTTGAGAACGCGTACAGTAGTGTAATTGATTCAACTAAATGGGGAATCAATTATTACTTGTTACTACAACACGCATGGCCGGTAATACTGGAGATCCTTGATATGATAATGATTATTATGATATGCTATGCTGGTAATGACCATGACGGTAATGACGCCAATAACACTCAGATTGTGGGTATTGTAAAGACGTGCTAATTTCAAGAAGTTAAATTGCACGGTAATGAACTGTTCGCGTGAATGTTTTGATGGGGATTAGGTATAATTAGTATAATACATTTATTTATTTACAAGCGGTAAAGTTAAATAACAATAATTTAAATCTAAAACAGGCCCTTGAGGCATTGTACCGAGGATGCTGGCGGCGTTACCTCGCTGTATCGCAATCCTGATACGTTGTGCGAGGAAGTCGCCAGCTCTTCCCTCACCAGTTACGTCAACCAGACGCTTCGCGATTTCATGGTGAATGACTTGCGCGCTGGGATAATATAATTAGTTTCTTGCCTACCTATGTGACATTTGGAGTGGTGCGTCCTTAAAAACGGCACACGATTGCAGTTATATACAGTAATTTTATCTCACGCGCGTGGGTGAGCCATGTTTGTGTGTTGATCTATACATGCACATTGTCTATGTGTGCGTCCAGGGCTCGGAACCGGTTTTTACTATTTTTGAAATATCTCTTAAAGTATTTGTCATATCGCCTTTTTTTCTTTTAAGATTTGTTTTTGTTAACCTTCATCTACGAAATAAATGATTTACAGTACGAAATAATATCGTAAAATGCAATTAACCGAAATTTTTAACCGGTTAATTGTATGAAGACGAAACCGGTTTCCGAGCCCTGTGTGCGTCAGCGTTGAAGTTGAAGCTATGAGCTCATATTGTCTGTGTCACAACTACAACTGTGGCTAACCCGCGCTCATGAGATAAAGTACTGGTGGTGAAAGTGATAATTCATTTTTTTTATGACATTTTTACCGACATGTTTTTTGTGTAAAATTATTCGACGCTAGTGGGATTTGTACGCGTTCGGCGCATTCCGTGCGCTTTCGCCAACTGAGCTGAATCATTGTCGGATTTAGGTTCGCGTCTTTTCGGTGGACATATCAAAAGTTAAGGGTCACAAAGCTTAATTGTGATAATCCATATTGAATAGGACCTTATGGCGGCCGGCACTTACACCTTTATTGCCGCTGTTCCAATACAATAGTGAATAGGTGCAACGTAAGCGCCTGCCGCCATAAGGTCCCTTTCGATGTGGATTATCACAATTTTGGATTAGTCTAGTAACCCGCATAAACGGTGTTTCCATAACTATAAAATTCCAAGACACAATACTGAACTTACGGATTCTAAATTTTAGTCTTTCGCGAAACAGACACTTACTTTAAAAGCATATTTTAAGATAAACGATTACATCATGGATAGGGATGTTTGGCAGTGATAGCGTCCCGCACAAGTAATGTCCTATAGCATTTTAATTCTGTAGTATTATGATACTGTTATTTTATATACATTGTATATTGTTTTGAAAAAATGACACCTCGCCGAGTTTCTTACGCCGGTTCTTCTCGAGGCAGAGGTTTATTTTATGAACCGGTGGTAGTTTTTTTGACATTCATAAGTTTATGTGATATGCCTAAATTGAAGAATAAAATGATTTCATTTGCTAAATTCATGTAATAAAAGCATAACTTATATGTACATAAGCCGTTAACTATTGACCACCGGGTGGACAACTTTTGTTTTTACAACTGACAATGACCCAGCTATAGTGGGCGCTCGGAGCGAATCTCATCCTTTTTTGTTTATTTTATTGATCAGTCCTCGTCAGCATGTAATTCCATTTTGTTGGTGAGTTGATTGTGGCCATTGTAGATCTTAGTAAGCTTGGTTAGTTTGTTTGCTAGTGTTATCACATTCTGATTAGGATATTTAATTTGTGTGTGTTTTAGTGAATTTTAGAGTGGTTCAACCAGGTGAAAACTTATTTGAAGGTGTCTCGTCGCGGCTCGATAAGTGGTAAAAATTACTTTAATTATGACACTGATACATGCTCTTTTTTTATTGGATATTCTACTTTAACACTTATATAATAAGAGTTTCTGTTATATATTCTACACTCTTTAAAAATCGTACACTCACACCTCAGATTCGGTTGCAGCCGATCAACCAATCTCACTGGAGCGCAAACTCTTAGAGTATTACAGTGTTTTAAACCACACGCGTGGTCGTGTCGGAGGTTTTCCCCTGGATTGTCCCCAGGCTACTCTCCAACCGCGCACTGCTGTCGCTTTATTGGGCCCGGCTTATAAATGCACAGTCAGGTTCAAAAAAAAAAGAGATCGGATAAATTTGCGTCATTGCTCGCAATAATGCGGTCATGACTCCAAAATTAATGAAAATGTTAATCAAATTAATTATTTCTTGAAATAAAATTTGAATTTCCGGAGATAATAGTTTATACGTGCTTATAATTATTAGCAAAATGTCAGGTTCAAAAAAAGCGTTCATCACATACATCTAAGTATCCATCATTAGGAAATATGTTGCTGTTTGGTGCTGATTCAAGCAAAGAGTTTATATTAGTTTAAAGTATACTATCCAGAATAAGATAATATCTCAGTGTCTAAGTCAAGGTCATCGTACTGTACAATCAACCAATTTTATTTCTGGGTCACTTCGTACTAGAGATGCGCCGAATATGGGTTTGGCCGAATACGAACATTCGGCCGAATATTAGGTCCAGCTGTTGCCGAACCGAATATTCGGCCGAATTATTCGTTTCAACGTAATTCCTTCATCTATTGTTGTAAAACAGACTAATTGAATGGTAATATTTTTGCTCATTATCAAAGCGAAATATTGACAAAAATAAGTTAAAACACTTAATAATGGGTCAAGTATTAATTTCATGAAGCAGTAACTATAATAAACTCTTGTAACTTGTAAGAAAATCCTCTCAAAATTGTTCCGTAAATATTCGGCAGCTGAACTGAATAATTCGGCCGAATACCGAACATTCAAAAACATGCCGAGTATGCCGAATACTGAATAATAACCGAATATTCGGTGTTGGAGAGTCCAACAATAGATACCTAAATCACTAAGTTGGTACTACTGATATTCTAGATTAAACGTAGTATTAAGATTTAGTGTTTCCTGTCTGGATTATTATCTGTGGCACTCCGCCATATTTTACTTACTTCTTCGTGTGCAAGCCTATAGTCGCAATACATTGTTTCCTACGAATTATCCTTTTTTACTGCTGCTGCATCTCTCCCACAAAACGAATCAACGCTTCAACCCTAACAGTCTACCGAACATTCGGCGCATACCTACTTCGTACCTTATCACAGTGACACTAATATGAAATCACTAGCGGCTTCTATATTATTTTTCACTGTGACAAGGTACGAAGCGGCACAGAAATCAAATTGATTGACTGTAGACCACCCTTCTCGAACCGCGCCGCTACTGGCTTAGTCGAACGGTATTTGTATATTTATACAAAAATACCCTGCAAAATACCAAATCGACCTTTATGGTGTATTTCTAATGTTTTGTTTGATATAGGAACTAGCGGGTGGGAAGAGCGGGGGGAGCGGGCTGCGACGCAGCACCGAGAGGGAGCGGGACAGCATCAGCGAGAGCCGCGAGAAGAACACGCAGTCGAGCGGTGAGTGGGAGAGAGAGATTATCAGGGCATAGCAAAAATGAAAATGTCGTATCTTGATATTATCATTTTTGCTACACCCTGTGTATACATAAAGGTAAAATAAACTATTTATTTTTTCTAAAATTATAACTTGAAACGGCTATACAAAGAGTGGGCACAAGTCGTATACGTACAGCCGGTTAAAATGAATTGGGTAGAAAAAAAACACTAGCGATTCTGTTTAAAGAAAGTTATATTTATCGACCCTTACTCCCAATTTCGTCTTATTTTCCTCAGCCTCAGCTAGAGTGACAATTGCAGGATTCGTATTTTTAACGGTAACGACTCGCAAGGTCGTCCGTTTAAAACGAATACTCAACCTTCAATTGCCTCCTTCCACGCCTCGACACTAATGTACTATTTTAGTCTTTTAATAAGTACGTTAAATAGTATTTGTTTATATATTTTAGGACTGAATGGCCTTCGCAACATCGGCAACACATGTTTCATGAACAGTGTCATCCAATGCCTGTCCAATACTAAACCCTTGCTGGAGTACCTCCTGCAGGAGAACTACGCCGCCGACATCAACACGACTCTGTCCTGCATGAAGGGCGCACTTATCAAGGGTGAGTCGTGACCTGTCCAGCACTGGACCCTTACTGGCCAACACTAGACCCTCGCTCGAGTAACTCCAGCAGGAGAACTACGCCGCCGACATCAACACGACTCTGTCCTGCATGAAGGGCGCACTTATCAAGGGTGAGTCGTGACCTGTCCAACACTAGACCCTTACTGGCCAACACTAGACCCTTACTGGAGTACCACGAACAGGTGAATTAGCCGCCTACATCAACACGACTCTTCTGCATGAAAGGCGCACTTATCAAGGGTGAGTCGTGACCTGTCCAACACTGGACCCTTACAGGCCAACACTAGACCCTTGCTGGAGTACCACGAACAGGTGAATTAGCCGCCTACCAACACGACTCTTCTGCATGAAAGGCGCACTTATCAAGGGTGAGTCGTGACCTGTCCAATACTATCCGGGATTCGAACCAGTTTCAAAGGAAATATTACCAACTAAGTTAAAGCGGTCGTCAAATGTGTACATTTATGAATAAATGGCTCATACACGGATTTAGGTTCGCGTCTTTTCTGTGGACATACCAAAAGTTAAGGGCTACAAAGCTTAATTTTGAATTGGACCAGTAACCCGCATAAACAGTGTCTCCGTTTCTATAAATCCCTGTAATAAAAACATAGCTAACATGCATATAAGCCGTTAACTATTGACCACAGGAGGGACGACTTTTGTTTTTTCAACTAAGTATGACCCAAATGGGTTATTTTCAGTTGTAAAAACAAAAGTTGTCCACCCGGTGGTCAATAGTTAACGGCTTATGTACATGTAAGTTATGTTTTTATTATATGGGTTTATAGTTACGGAAACACCGTTTATGCGGGTTACTAGACCAATGAAATGAAATGAAACGAAATCATTTATTCTTCAATTTAGGCATGTTACATGCACTTATGAATGTCAAAAAACTACCACCGGTTCATAAAATAAACCTCTGCCTCGAGAAGAACCGGCGTAAGAAACTCGACGAGGTGTCATTTTTTCAAAACAATATACAATGTATATCAAATAACAGTAAAAATAGTACAAAATTCAAATGCTACAGTATAAACATACATACATATTTTTTAATATTAAGGACAAAATATTTCTGTGTTAGATTACTTGTGCGGGACGCTATCACTGCCAAACATCCCTATCCATGATGTAATCGTTTATCTTATAATACGCTTTTGAAACAAGTGTCTGTTTCACGACAGATTTAAATGTAGAGTCCGTAAGTTCAGTAATGTGTCTTGGAATTTTATTGTAGAATTTTATACAATTTCCCAAGAACGACTTTTTCGCTTCACTAGTCTATAAAAAGTTATTTTGAGTTTCCTAGAATCCAAAATTAAGCATTGTGGCCCTTAACTTTTGATATGTCCACCGAAAAGACGCGAACCTAAATCTGACAATGACCCAAATGTATCTGAATCTGAATCTATCTTCTTCTTATCGAGTCGATGGCTGCACTATGCTAAATTGTGCTGGCCCAGAAACCAGCAACGTCTATTGCCCTTTGGTTAGTGTGCTAAATGAGACTTCTAGAGATTTAACTGTCATTAATACACACAGGGGGCTTTTCAAGTACAACCGTCTTGTGTTCGGATTGGCTTCCAGTGCAGGTATCTTTCAGAGAACCATGACCAATTTGTTAAAAGGAGTTCACCCTTCAGTGGGAATTTTTCAAGACGATGTCATTATTGGTGGGCATTCTAAGGAGGATCATTTAAAAGCTCTCGATGCGGTGTTAAAACGGTTGCACGGAAGTGGTTTGAAAGTGAAAAAGAGCAAATGTGTATTTCTGGTAAACCAGGTGAACTACCTAGGTTACGTTGTGTCTAGGGAGGGCATCGCCACTGACCCTAATCCCATACTCGTCGCCAATAAAGTGAATTAAACTAGCGAGTTGATATCAAACCATTTTTATATTCAATCACCAACTGACACCGACATGACAAATATCCAAAGAGTCGATATACCACAGTTAGCTTTGACCAGGTCTTCCTGTGAGCAGGAGGACGGGCAAGCCGGGCAGTTGATAAGGTGCGCCAGAGTTTGTGGAGTGACACCATACACGCAGCTGTTAGATGCCCCGATGAAACCCCACTTGTAGAGGCTGTCTTTACTGCGACCGACACCAGTGCGCAGTCTATCCTCGTGGCGCCCAAAGATTTTTTGGCTCCTCTTTAACTATGGCCCGACCGTCCTTCTTATAGGACATAGTTACACTCATATCCGCCCAAGATTTTGACTTGAAATTTGTATATGTTAGAGTTACCGGTTTGAAGTGAAACTTTCAGGGTATAATTATGATTATGTGTTTTTAAATTCAATTATTTGTCTAACTTTTGATCTTTACAAAGGCCACTGGACCTCAATTACTAGATTTACAGAGTTTATTAATATGGCCTTCTGAAAGGCGCGTGGGCAGTAATTGAAGGTTAGTTGAAAAAAGTGCTGGGCTAGAGCCGCCATGCTTATTTTGGTTTATCAAAAGGCGCGTGGGCGCCACGAGGCTATTGAGGGACTTCCATGTTGCCCAGGGCACGTGCCCTGGTGGTAGGCTTAGTGTAGGTTGAATCTGAATCTGAATGTATAATAATAATAATAATAATCCCTTGCATTTCATTAAAGTGTCAAAAGGGCCTCTACGTGTTGGCTATGTGGTACTCGTTTGGTACTTCGGTGCCTCGGTACTTCGGCTCCGCGCACGCCTCCCAAAGGTCCGGGATACCATTGTCCCGTGAACGGGAAAGACATACAAATAATAATAAGACGTTTATTCAATGATTGTATACATTTACAGGTAACCAAGACAGGTACAATAAATGAAAGTATACAAAAACAATTGAAAGGGCAGGTGGCTCAGCTTGTGTCTGTACCAAGAGACCACTAAAGACTCTTGTCTAAAGACGCTGTTATTCTGCCACCCCCGTGGCTTAAAAACTATAGCATGTGAACTAAAATAAGCGTCACACGAAGCTAGGCAATTGACTTACATACTAAGTAGGTGGGCATGAGCTGGCACTTTAACTTGTAACTCCCAACAGAATGTAGTATTATAATGTAGTGTTATGATTGCAGCGTTCGCTTCGGTGATCAAGGAGCTGTGGGAGGCGGGCGAGCGCGACGCGGTGGTGAACACGACCGCGCTCAAGTCGCAGGTGCAGCGGTTCGCGCCCAGGTTCATGGGCTACAGCCAGCAGGACGCCCAGGTCACTCACTCACTCACTCACTAACTCGCCACTCACTCACTCACTAACTCGCCACTCACTCACTCACCACTCACTCACAAACTCACCACTCACTCACTCACTCGCCACTCACTGCTCACAACACACTATCAACCTAACAATATATGGATGAATTTATTTATTATTTATTTATTGCTCAGAACACATACAGTCATACAGTCAGTTCAGAACACATATAGTCAGTTCATAGCCATTCGTCATTAGAGTTTGGACCCTCTTGTTCCTAGTTTACTACTATTAACTAATTATCATTATGTAGATGTTTTCTTAAGTTTTTCTAAAGTCGACGCTTCCTGTAATGCATGCTGTGTTCACCTGTAATTGGTGGCGCAATTAAATGTAAACCATGTACTTTTCTATGTATAGTACTAATGACTGTTGTTGCCACTGTTGGTGATCCTAGATAATAAATAAATAAATACATAAAAAGATAGAGGTAAGTTACAAATATGTATAAAAACAGACCTGGTGGTTCATAAATTACAAACATTAAGCAAAAATATACAACAGCGTCTTAGCGAGTAGGAAAGTAAGTGGGTAGAACACTAAGTATTAATACTCATTGTAGTTTTTTAGTACTCGTTTGGAAAATGAAGGAAAAATTGAAAAATTTAGGCACCGAGCAGGATTCGAACCTGCGACCTCCCGGCACTCGCGGCCTGTCGCTCTAGTCAACTGAGCTATAGGTGCAATCGCTACCCAGTTCCAAATTCATCAACCGTTCCTTCGTGTTAAGCAGTACCGCTGCTAACGTAGACTATTTTTTATACAAACGCCTTAAGGGAGGCGTACAGCGACATCTACCAGAAGACTCATGCTTCATTAACGGCACTACCGTCTCAAATCATATTGAGAATCGTCAGTTGCGATGCGCCATCCCATACCCAATATATGAATGTAAAAAAATATATATCTCAAATAAAGTTATTATTATTTATTTATGTATTTTGGTTCTTTGGCTAGGTTTTTACAATATCTTTATAAAAAGTAAAATATAAAAATACACTTACAAAACATAAAAATATTATAAAATTCTAACCTATTATTATTATTACTACTCACTACTCACGTGCCACATTTATAGTTTCTAAGGCTCGGTTGCACGAACATACGATCACAGGCCGGTCATCGTCAAACATGGCGCCGGCAGCTGTCATCCCATAGAAACTTGTCAAACTTTACATACAATCAGATTTTAACCGCTTACGATTACATGTGTGTGCATAAACAACATACTAGTATCGAAAATAGAACTCTTGGAACATGTTTGAATAAATAAAAAAAAGTTGTAAATTTTTTCAAAATTTGTCTCTTATAAATATATAAACGATTGAAGAACCGATAACCGTTTGTGCCATAAATATATCTATAGTTTTGACTAAGCAGTATCCACTCAAAACTCGTCAAAAACCGATGAATAGCGCGTGGAGCCCCTTAAAAATAGTTTCAAATTCAAAATGATTTATTACCAAAAAAGAAACAAAATGTGTACAGTACAAAGGATCTCTTATAACATAACTTAAAATAGACACTTAAAATACATATTTATTTGTGTTAGGTTGGGCAATGGGTGCTCGTCTCAGCATATGCAGGGCTTTAGGCCTTGCGCTGATTTTCAGACGAGTCCCTTCGACAGGGTTGGTCGTAACACTTCTGTTTTCCATACGAAATTTTCACCCCCTAATCCACCATTTTGAAACAAATTATGCCCTGTGTGTTATTCTGATGTCTAAACTACAATACTGGAAAGTCTCATAGAAATCAGTTCAGTTTTTAAGATTAAGGGTGGGCTGCACCAAACCGTCTGTAATCGTAAGCGGTGTTCGTTAAGATCTGATTGTATGGAAAGTTTGACAAGTTTCTATGGGACGACAGCTGCCGGCGCCATGTTTGACGATGACCGGCCTGTGATCGTATGATGGTGCAACCGACCCTAAGAGGAAATGTACACATCGGCACAAACTTCATGTTTATAATGTTCTCGATGGCGGTAAAAAAAAAAATAGTAGAATGACTCATGAAAATCGAACTTTTCCAACAGGAGAGATGAAATAGTAGATTGTGTCTCAAGGGAGCAAAATGATATATTTACGGCGAGGGCGGTATCTTGAATTCTGAGTGAAGCGAAAGATTCTACAATAGAATCCTGAGCGTAGCGAGGGATTCTAAAGTAGAATCTTGAGCGTAGCGAGGGATTCAAGTGTTTACGCCCAAGACGGAAATAATTTTGCTACCTTGTGACACATACTGATTTTCACACCGTCTATGAAGCCCGCTGCTAAAACCATGAAATATCTTACTAATGATTTTAATACAGAATGTCACATACTGCTTTTCACACCTTCTACGAGGAAAAGAGTCATTGTTGCCCTCAAATGAGGGAAGAAAAGTACATCTTTGATCCCTCATTCGAAGGCAACAATAACTCTTTTCTGAATAGCAGGTGTGAAAACATATTTTGCACACTTGTCGAAAAGATTGATATCTTTGTTGATCTGTGATTGGTTGATCTGTGTTTTTTTGAGTTCTTTGTTGGTACAAGAACTAAAAAAATACAGATCAACCTCCGCCTCCCTTTGTGGAGATGTGGAAGAGGCGGTTGGATTTTCTTAGCTCTTTGTTGGTATCCTCAGGTCTCCTGTACTGATGATCCCCTTGTGTTACTTCCAGGAATTCCTCCGCTATCTGCTAGAAGGGCTGCACGAGGACGTGAACCGCGTCACCGTCAAGCCGAAGCCGATCCTCACCGAGATCGACGACAGCCTCAGGTGACATATTTGTCATGACATTATTTGGGTCAATCAACTTTTTCTTGTTGTTATTCTGTCCCGTCAGTGAGGAGACAACAGTAACCATGTTTCTTAGAAAAATGTTTATAATATGGACTACAAGCATGCTCAGGAGATGACCCATGTCCAAATGGATTTATAGTTATCGCTAAAACTTATGTTTGGTTTATTTAAACCCTATAAAATCACAGTCTTAAAGAGTGACTCAAGAGACGTAACCATGGTAACAAGCGACAAAGAATAGTTGATCCACCCATTTATGTACAGTCGCCATCAAATATATCTGTACTCTTCAAGGTGCTCATAAATATCTGAACATGCACTTTAACGCCTTGACAATAGAGTCGTGTTCAGATATTTGTGAGCACCTCGTTCGCTCCGATATATCTGATGGCGATTGTACCAAATACAAATAAAAATACAAACATTTATTCTGCAAATAGGCCACAAGGGCACTTTTACATGTCAAAATATTAATTTACAATTTAAGAAAATCTGACTATAATAAGTAATACATTTTATGTCACACCTGGCCATAAAGTGGCAATTACCGCACGCTCCGCGCGCGGAAAATCCCACTTCCTGGCTTTTGTACTTACCTCGGGCGGTATAATTATCGCCCTTGCCTTCGGCTCGGGCGTCAAATACCTGCGATCGAATAAATATCTATAAACCGATCTGTCTGATCCCTGAGGGCTTACTCCGAAACTCCGTATCGTGCCGTCCCTTTCACTCATATAGGGTGTAACACGAGAGTGAGAGGGACGGCACGATGCGAGTAGGCCCTCAGGTCATGAATGGGTTGGTTCGAGTGTAGTATAGGGATGTTGACTCAAAATGTATTAGTATCCAAATTATTATCCAAAAGAAAGAAGAGATAAAACTATGCCAAATGGTGAAAATCCCATTAAATTATCTCAAAAAATAACGAAGCTACAACCGCTAGAATGTTGTTAATAAGAGTGAGAAAGCGCTACAAATCAGTGATGTCACTGACCTAAAGCGCCATAGTAAATGACGATCGTTCAATACAGAGGTGCGTTTTGCGAAAAAGGGACAGAACATGCCCCCACTTAAAACTTTGAAGACTTGTAATTATGTAATTACTTATTCTTTTGAGTTACTTTTTTCGCTGTTTGGTTGAGAATTTGATCTTTTTTCGATAAAATTTGAAGTAGTTGATTTTCTTATTTAGTGTCAACATCCCTATTGTGTGTTGTGTTGCAGCTCGGCGGCGAAGGCGCAGGAGGCGTGGCAGCGCTACCTGCGCGCGGAGGACTCGCGCGTCGGCGACATCTTCGTGGGGCAGCTCAAGTCCACGCTGCGCTGCACGCACTGCCGGAACGACTCCGTCACCTTCGACCCCTTCTGGGACCTCAGGTAGCCCTAAACACTCACCCGGGTTAAAAAGAACACAGACATTATCAAAAACAAAAATAAAATCAAATTACTTATAATTACACACAAAACACACACACACACATAAAAGTATAGATAATTTATTTAATGAATATAACTGAGAATAAATGTTTCTAATCCAAATGTATAAAATAAGATATTATGACTTATGACATAGTATTTCAGAACTAAATGATTAATTTTAAATTATATACATAATTTTAATTCACATACATTTTTGACATGTAAAATGACATTTTACCAATGAAATTTCTGATTCTGATTCTGATTCTGAATTAATAAAATAAAAATAGTCAACGTTACAATAAATTATTAAATTAAAAAATTAATATAACTTGTCCAAAAAATAATCCGCTAAAGAATAATAACATTTGAAAGTCAAGAGTTTGGTGAGGTTCATTTTAAACAAATGTACTGGCGTCCTTCTTAATGTAATTGGTAATTTATTGTAAATTTTGCTGCAGAACAGAACAGGCTTTTCCGCATAAGGGCAGTGCGAGAAAATACTGAGTAAAGATTCTGAGACCGATAGGTTTCTTTATTGAACACTTCAGACACTTTTTTAAATAATGTTGGATTTGTTTTTACAAAGATACGCGTCATACTCGTGAACGGGTGCTGTTTGTGGGGTCCGGTCTGTTCATGTTTGCAAGGACTAGTAACTTCGTACTAGTGTTCAGTGGAATTGACATGATGAGAGACTTCACTGTTCTCAATTGATTTAATTTTTTTAGACTGACGCTCAGAGACCTTATACATCTCTGAGGATATTTATTTATTAGATTTTATTATTTTCATGTTGACGTGTTATAGATATAGCTCAAAACATTTTATTATGATTAGTGT
This sequence comes from Epiblema foenella, assembly GCA_963556455.1. Taxonomy (NCBI): domain Eukaryota; kingdom Metazoa; phylum Arthropoda; class Insecta; order Lepidoptera; family Tortricidae; genus Epiblema; species Epiblema foenella. The sequence goes on along the minus strand of OY747122.1, from coordinate 9,504,997 downwards.
ACCTACTTTATTACCTTTTATCTTGACGCTTAGAGACCTTATACATCTCTAACAAATCTCGATTGTTATTAGTTTCTTAGTCTTATTTTTGACATGTAACACTACATTTAATTAATGATACTTTGATTATTGTATTATTTTTATTTGATTTACCTAGATAGATTTTGACTTGTAAAAGTGCCCTTGAGGCCTATTTGCAGAATAAATGTTTTGATTTTTGATTTTGATTTGACAAAAATGGCCACTTCGCCGCGCCGCGTGCGCGTCCGCCGCGCTCAGGGGCAGCGCACGTCGTCCCGTAATACTTTGACTACATAAGTAACGAATGCCAGGTCCCTCCGTACCTCTAATTTATTGTACCCTACCATGCCGAGGACGAACAAAGTAGGGTACATCAACGGGTAGAAAGGGTACACGCCATAATAAATAATAATAAATAAATAAATATATTAGAGGACAATCTTACACAAATCGAACTAGCCCCACAGTAAGCTCAAGAAGGCTTGTGTTGTGGGTACTAGACGACGATATATTTAATAGATATAGATAGGTACTTATCCTCCTGACGACCGGCATCCTATACATAGTACTTAGGCCCCAATTAAGTTTTGACTCTATGTCAATTTGACAGAGTAACATTTATTCTGCCAAGTTTTGATACCTAGTCGTCAGGAGGTTAAATACATAGAAAACACCCAAGACTCAGAAACAAATATTCATGCTCATCAAACAAATATTTGCCCTGACCGGGATTCGAACCCAGGACCGTCAGCTTCACAGGTCAGGTGCACTACCCACTAGGCTGAACCGGTCGTCGTAATGTTTCCAATACAGATACCTAGTAAACTTATTTTGTATCATCTCTACCATTTGTTTATATTTGATCTCCTGTGGGGCCCATATGCCACATGCATCAAAATGTACTTATTATATGAGTGTTGTTTGTGTTTCCGTCAGCCTGCCGATCCCCTCGCGCACCGGCCAGCTCAAGCTGCAGCAGTGTCTCCAGCACTTCACCAAGGAGGAGGAGCTCGACGGAGACGAGAAACCGGTGAGGCACACACACACAACTACATATACCTAACCTACACATACTACCTGAACCATTTTTGTGCCCTCTCCCCCCTATCGGTAACCATCCCTAGTAAAAAAAAATCAATAATTTAATCTGTTTATTTTCTTTTAAATTATTCAAGTTTACAATTTAGTAACTTAGTTTAATTAATCTTTAAGTTTTAGGATTTTTCTTAACTAAGGAGTTGCATTTATATTATGCTTATAATAATAATAATAAGGTGCTCATAATAATATAATGTTATTGTGTCTCAAGCCTTTTTTAACATACCGGACCTTTTTTAACGTCACGGATCTGTAGCGCTTGATCTACCCATTTATTGACCGAGTGAAACGAAGGTCTCTGCTTCAGCTTCGGCAAATATGCTTTCGTATGTCCAGATTCCGGATTTCCGTTTGTTCTCGTCTACAGGTCGCAATTCTCTACCGATTCTCGTGAAATTTCGTGAGTAGGTTCGATAGTTACATAGAATTTTTTTGTCGAGACGGTTTTTGGAAATTTACAAAAACAATGTTTTTGGGTCAATCAATTTTTTTTTTGTTTTTATTCTGTCCCGTCAGCGAGGAGACAACAGTAACCGAGTTTCTTAGGAAAATGTTTATAATATGGACTTCAAGCATGCTTGAGAGATGACCGATGTCCAAATGGACAGATAATCATAGCCAAGTCATGTTTGGTACATTTAAACCCTATAAAATCACAGTTTTAAAGAGTGACTCAGGAGACGTAACCATGGTAACGAGCAACAAAGAATAGTTGATCCACCCTTTTATCAATGATTTTGTAAGTTTCTGCTGGCGAATTTCGGTTTGTTCTCCTCTACAGGTCACATTTCTCAATCGCTTCTTGTGAAATTTTGTTAGCAGGTTGTATATTCATAATTGATCTTTTTTATAATGTCAGATTTTGGTAATGATAAAAAAACTCAGTGACGAGGTGTGCAGGTCACAGAGGTACTAGTTTATAACAGGGATCGGATACCGGTATTTTCTCCATAGAAAGATATCGGTATTATTACGGTCACCGGTTCATTATTTCGTTTTTAATGGAACAATCTAATAATATGACGTTGTTACCTAAATACATGATTCAGCCCTACGTGAAGAGCAAAAAATGATCCTAAATATTGGGCTAATTCAGGGCTTTTTAAAAATACCGGTATCGGTCCCTTGTTTATAATGTGTTCTGTGTGTGCGCGCAGACGTGTTCCCGCTGCGGCGTGCGGCGCGCGTGCCTCAAGTGGTTCACCGTGCACAAGTTCCCGCGGGTGCTCGTGCTGCACCTCAAGCGGTCAGTACACCGTGCGCGTCCACCCCCACCCCCGCCATACACCCTCCACCGTACACCCACCACCGTACACCATACACCACACACCGTACACCGTACACCGTACACTGTACACTATACACCGTACAACGTACACCATACACCCTCCACCATACACCATACACCGTACACTGTACACTATACACCGTACACCATACACCGTACACCCTCCGCCGTACACCATACACCGTACACTGTACACTATACACCGTACACCATACACCGTACACCCTCCGCCGTACACCATACACCATACACCATACACTACACTGTACACCGTACACTATACACCGGACACCATACACCTTACACCGCACACCATACACCGTACACCGTACACCGTACACCATACGCCGTACACCATACACCATCTATTCACAAACTAAGGGTGGTCTAACAAAACACATCGGATATTCGCAACATATTAGTTTATTTTAAAAGGAATAACGGTACACCTATAGTTCAATGTTGTACGCATAGATGGCGCTACTAACTACTACAAGTAAAACATAGGTTTATGTAAATTTTGATACACTACTATAACAGCACCAAACCGTCTGTAATCGTAAACGGTTTTCTTTAAAATCTGATTGTATGGAAAGTTTGACAAGTTTCTATGGGATGACAGCTGCCGGCGCCATATTTGACGATGACCGCTTTAGGCTCGGTTGCACCAACATACGATCACAGGCCGGTCATCGTCAAACATGGCGCCGGCAGCTGTCATCCCATAGAAACTTGTCAAACTTTCCATACAATCAGATTTTAACGAACACCGCTTACGATTACAGACGGTTTGGTGCAACCCACCCTTACCAGACGCGACACGCAAGAGGGCCATTCTACTTTTTCATGTACATAATTTTCAGACACTGATTTTTTTAATGCAGATTTTGGAATACTTGGCACTCACTTCATGTTTTCGTATTGTTATTTAGAAAAATGTTTAACTGCAGTATTTAGACTGGGTTTTATAATGATGATGAGTCCGACCGGTTTCGGCCATGGTGACCACTTCGACTCCTAATCAGTGCCCCGGCGCTCATGCGCCCGAAGATGGCTAATGTAGCCTATTTTTGCAATAAAACTCCGCGCACATTGAGGGCACGTAAGCACGCCGTCTACATGTTTGTAGGAGATGGCAGCAGGTGGGCGGGCCTTAAGGTGGGCTGGGTTTTATAAACATCCGTTAGACCGAATGTCGTTCTCGTTTTGTTGCATTACACAAATAATTATATATAAAATATTAATTTTGAGTTTCGTTAGTTGTTAGTTGCACCGCCAACAAATCTTTCTGCTTCGCCTTAAGGTTGACTGGTAGAAAATGCCATACGGCATGAAGTCCGCCTTTTGTACGATAAGGTTTCTTTTGTGCAATAAAGATTAAATAAATAAATAAATAAATGTCAGATCAAATTTCAGTAACTCAGTACATTTTTTGACATAACAAACCGACATAAGGTCCAACGGATCTTTATATAACCCAGCCTTAGTATATTAATTAAGGAACCAGACTAAGGGTCGGTTGCAAAGAAAATTTCAAAAAAAAATTTTTTCTTCTACTTTTTCCTAATCAGAACACGATACCGAATATGCCCTTAAACGGATCCTCACTAGTTTTGTTACAGCCTGTATATTTTAAATACATACACGTTTTCCTTGGTTTTTGCAGGTTTTCGCCTACGGAGAGGTTCCGCGGCAAACTGAACGTGGTCGTCGAGTTCCCGCTGACGGGCCTCGACATGTCGCCGTACGCCGACAGCGGCCAGAAGGCGGTCTACAACCTGTACGCAGTCAGCAACCACTCGGGTCAGTAGCGGACAGACAGACGGACACACTAACCGACATGTTGCCGTACGCTGACAGCGGTCAGAAGGCGGTCTACAACCTGTACGCAGTCAGCAACCACTCGGGTCAGTAGCGGACAGACAGACGGACACACTAACCGACATGTCGCCGTACGCTGACAGCGGTCAGAAGGCGGTCTACAACCTGTACGCAGTCAGCAACCACTCGGGTCAGTAGCGGACAGACAGACGGACATACTGACCGTCATGTCGCCGTACGCTGACAGCGGTCAGAAGGCGGTCTACAACCTGTACGCAGTCAGCAACCACTCGGGTCAGTAGCGGACAGACAGACGGACATACTGACCGACATGTCGCCGTACGCTGACAGCGGTCAGAAGGCGGTCTACAACCTGTACGCAGTCAGCAACCACTCGGGTCAGTAGCGGACAGACAGACGGACACACTAACCGACATGTCGCCGTACGCTGACAGCGGTCAGAAGGCGGTCTACACCCTGTACGCAGTCAGCAACCACTCGGGTCAGTAGCGGACAGACAGACGGACACACTAACCGACATGTCGCCGTACGCTGACAGCGGTCAGAAGGCGGTCTACAACCTGTACGCAGTCAGCAACCACTCGGGTCAGTAGCGGACAGACAGACGGACACACTAACCGACATGTCGCCGTACGCTGACAGCGGTCAGAAGGCGGTCTACAACCTGTACGCAGTTAGCAACCACTCGGGTCAGTAGCGGACAGACAGACGGACACACTGACCGACATGTCGCCGTACGCTGACAGCGGCCAGAAGGCGGTCTACAACCTGTACGCAGTTAGCAACCACTCGGGTCAGTAGCGGACAGACAGACGGACACACTAACCGACATGTCGCCGTACGCTGACAGCGGTCAGAAGGCGGTCTACAACCTGTACGCAGTCAGCAACCACTCGGGTCAGTAGCGGACAGACAGACGGACACACTAACCGACATGTCGCCGTACGCTGACAGCGGTCAGAAGGCGGTCTACACCCTGTACGCAGTCAGCAACCACTCGGGTCAGTAGCGGACAGACAGACGGACACACTAACCGACATGTCGCCGTACGCTGACAGCGGTCAGAAGGCGGTCTACAACCTGTACGCAGTTAGCAACCACTCGGGTCAGTAGCGGACAGACAGACGGACACACTGACCGACATGTCGCCGTACGCTGACAGCGGCCAGAAGGCGGTCTACAACCTGTACGCAGTTAGCAACCACTCGGGTCAGTAGCGGACAGACAGACGGACACACTAACCGACATGTCGCCGTACGCTGACAGCGGTCAGAAGGCGGTCTACAACCTGTACGCAGTTAGCAACCACTCGGGTCAGTAGCGGACAGACAGACGGACACACTGACCGACATGTCGCCGTACGCTGACAGCGGTCAGAAGGCGGTCTACAACCTGTACGCAGTCAGCAACCACTCGGGTCAGTAGCGGACAGACAGACGGACACACTAACCGAAGTATGAAAGATGGACGGAATTGTGAAACATTTGCCCCCTTATTCATAATCGTCTATCAAACCTATATTAGTTAACTAGCCGCTAAAGTTCATTTTTCCTTATTTGTCACCTTGACATTTACGTTTGTAAGAAAGGGACAAAGAACATTTTAGTTAGCAGAGGTTTGTTAAGTTTTATGAATAAGGGGGTTATTCTGCAAATAGGCCTCAAGCGCCTTTTACAAGTCGAAATATAATATATATATATATAATTAAAAATAATACAATAATCAATATATCGTTAATTAAATGTAGTGTTACATGTCAAAAATAAGACTAAGAAACTAATAACAATCGAGATTTGTTAGAGATGTATAAGGTCTCTAAGCGTCAAGATAAAAAGTAACAAGGTACACTAATCATAATAAAATATTGAGAGTTATATCTCTAAGCGTCAACATGAAAATAATAAAATCTAATAAATAAATATCCTCAAAGATGTATAAGGTCTCTGAGCGTCAGTCTAAAAATAAAATCAAATGAGAACAGTGAAGTCTCTCATCATGTCAATTCCACTGAACACTAACAGCCTTTGGCACGCGCTACGCCGGCCGACTACCTGGTGGGCTAGCACAACTTGCAGCCAAGTCGTATCTCGCGCGACTCAGCGATTCCTGTCTCACTCGAACTGTGCTAATTAGAAAGAGGAGGGTAGATTTTTCTCTACTCGCGTCGAGTCACAGCGGCAGTTGTGCTAGCTCGGCTGGGCAAGCTCCGACCAGCCAAGTCATTACAACTTGAACCTTATCACCTAGAACGGAAGGTAGCTATTTGTGCGGATTATCTTTTTTCATACTTCCTTTCGTTATAAACTGCTAACGATAAGCGTTTTATAGCTTTTCGGACATATTAGAAAAATACCACTATACCTTTATATGCGTATTTTTTCTTTCCGCTTAGTTTAAGTTAGCTTAATGAATGAATGAATGAATGAAATCGTTTATTCACAATGAACATATGGTAACATAAGATCTTAGATTACAAGCATTGTTGAATTCCCATGATATATTAAGTCTAGGTAGACGTGTGAAAACAGTTGTCAGTGATTGGATCACTCAGTCATTATTATAATAATTCGATTTACAGGATTAAATTAATTTAACATCAATTAATAAAATTACAATTAATGAAGCATGAAAATATTGAAATTAGAGAAAATATAGTAATTGTGTAAAGTTTTATAATAAACTACCTACAAACGTGACTAATTTATCTATTAATAAATTCAAGACTTATGTAAAGCGTAAACTCATATCGAAAGCATATTATAGCACAAAAGACTACATGAGTGATAAAACACCGTGGGTATAATTGTGGTTGAAATACGAATTATATTTTAATAATTATGACATTACATCTTAATGACTCTTTTCATAACTATGACATTAGATGTTGACGTTAAATTTTCCTCTTGACATTCAGATTTTATTCTAGAAACTGTCTAGATTATACTATTTGTTATGTTTTTATTTTACATATTGACGATCTTTTTGTGAATTTATTATACTCTCTTTTGACATACATTACAGTAATTCATGTCTTTTTAAAAATTTCATATGCATCAATAAATTGCTCTGAATAATTAGATTCAATTTATGTAATATATAACTGACGATTCAAAAGTGCTTGTTGCTAGGCCTATTTGAATAAAGAATATTTTGAGTTTGAGTTTGAGTTTGATTACAATAATGATAATAAAGTCATATAGTCATAATATGACACTTCGAGCACGAGAAGTGAGTGATGTATGTTTGTGTGCAGGCACGACGTACTCCGGGCACTACACGGCGTACTGCAAGCACCCCTACACCGGGGATTGGCACGAGTACAACGACTCCAGGTATGTTTTATACTAAGTTTTAATAATAAGTAACAATAAATTCCTAATTCTTGGTCGAAATTCCTCTTATTCGAACCAAGCGCTTTGCATCATCTTTTATAATACGCACTTCTAAGGTTTGGAATTCTCTGCCGGCGTTTGTGTTTCCGAGCTCATATAACCTAGACCTTTTTAAGGCACGAGTGAATAGGCACCTTCTGGGTGAGCTCGCTTCATCGTCGGCCTCATCTTTGCCCCCTGGCTAGATGCTGGCCAAGAGCGATCCCATTTTTAATAATAATAATAAAGGGGCTCCTAGCTCCCAATGACCTTCAAAGTCAAAAGTCAAAATTTTATTTGCGAGAATTATGGTACATAACAGATGACAAAATATACATTCATTAAATATAGAACTGCACAATTCACCATAACTATAATAATTTAATTATTATAATAATGTCATTCTACATACAAAAAAAACAGTGTAAATTATTTCTAGTTATGTTAAATTTGTGGTCATTTCAAAAAATTCCTTAATTCTATAAAAACATTTATCCTGAAGCCATGAGCGAAGTTTGACTATGAACAATTTGTACGGTAATGTCCTAAATTCTAGAGGTGTATGATTATTGACTTTTATTGACATTATAGTACATATAGTACATAGCCTTTAAAATTGTGAGACTTAAGTGGCAGTGGGCAGGGCACATTGCTCGCAGGACTGACGGTCGATGGGGCCAGAAACTGCTTGAGTGGCGTCCACGCACCGGAAGACGAGCTGTCGGTAGGCCTCCGACAAGGTGGAGTGATGACCTGGTGAAGGTCGCGGGAATCCGGTGGAAACGAACGGCACAGGACCGGTCTAAATGGCGAGCCTTGGGGGAGGCCTATGTTCAGCAGTGGACGTCTTTCGGCTGAAATGATGATGATGATGATGATTGACATTATATAACAATTCCTTCTATACAAGGCCTTCGATCTGTAACTCTCCGTTTTGTCGTGTTTTTGGCTTATCGTATCAAGAACAACGAGGTTTACCGAAATAATACCATATTTACTGTAAAACTCACTGTCTTTGAAATATATGGGATCAAACTTTGGTAATTTTAGCACAAAAAATACAGTTTTTTGAACGTAACTTTTCTGGATGAGTTAAAAATGAAAATCTCTCTTGCGTTGTTAGAGACGTCAATAAGGAACAGTTACATGTACATTTCATATATATAAGTGCATAAACAACAAAGGTACTATAATAAAACATTTAAAAAATATAATCAACTTATTCAAAATTTGCCTCTTGCCAATGTAGATAAAGGATCCAATCTCACTGGAGCGCAAACTCTTAGAGTATTCCAGTGTTCCAAACCACACGCGTGGTCGTGCCGGAGGTTTTCCCCTGGATTTTCCCCAGGCTACTCTCCAACCGCGCACTCCTATCGCTTTATTGGGCCCGGCCTATAAAGCCACCAGTTCTTATATCACGGAGCGCTCGTGGCCCAGCGATGCCCGCGTGCCGCGTGCAGTATACGAGGTTAAGCAACGAGGGCCGGGGTCAGTTCTTAGATGGTTGACCGCTGTGAGTGACTTATACCGCTTCCGTAACGGGTTAAAAAAGGTTGGTCTATGATAACAGTCGTTAAGCCAAGTTAGAGGCCTCCGGGCGGCTTGAGAACTTCTAACAGTCAAGTTGCCCACTCACTTGACAGGGGGGGTCGAAGTTGCACCACGTCCGTAGGGAGTACCCACCGCTACCCTACACGTGATCCCTGGGCGGTGCTAAGTGCAACAACGTTACCCTACACGTGGCCCCTGGGCGGTGCTAAGTGCAACAACGTTATCCTACACGTGGCCCCTGGGCGGTGCTAAGTGCAACAACGTTACCCTACACGTGGCCCCTGGGCGGTGCTAAGTGCAACAACGCTACCCTACACGTGGCCCCTGGGCGGTGCTAAGTGCAACAACGTTACCCTACACGTGGCCCCTGGGCGGTGCTAAGTGCAACAACGTTACCCTACACGTGGCCCCTGGGCGGTGCTAAGTGCAACAACGTTACCCTACACGGGGCCCCTGGGCGGTGCTAAGTGCAACAACGTTACCCTACACGTGGCCCCTGGGCGGTGCTAAGTGCAACAACGTTACCCTACACGTGGCCCCTGGGCGGTGCTAAGTGCAACAACGTTACCCTACACGTGGCCCCTGGGCGGTGCTAAGTGCAACAACGTTACCCTACACGTGGCCCCTGGGCGGTGCTAAGTGCAACAACGTTACCCTACACGTGGCCCCTGGGCGGTGCTAAGTGCAACAACGTTACCCTACACGTGGCCCCTGGGCGGTGCTAAGTGCAACAACGTTACCCTACACGTGGCCCCTGGGCGGTGCTAAGTGCAACAACGTTACCCTACACGTGGCCCCTGGGCGGTGCTAAGTGCAACAACGTTACCCTACACGTGGCCCCTGGGCGGTGCTAAGTGCAACAACGTTACCCTACACGTGGCCCCTGGGCGGTGCTAAAAGTGCAACAAAACTGGCAACCGTACTGTCTTCTCGAAGATCTCACGGTTCGAAATAATTGCCATACGATAAATAAAAATCATTTGCCACGGTGCTAATTATACCCGGATAGGAAAGTACTATCACAATTTCATTTTTTTGAACCTGACTGTGGCTTTATAGGCCGGGTCCAGTAAAGCGATAGGAGTGCGCGGTTGGAGAGTAGTCTGGGGAAAATCCAGGGGAAAACCTCCGGCACGACCACGCGTGTGGTTTGCAACACTGAAACACTCTAAGAGTTTGCGCTCCAGTGAGATTGGTTGAACGGTTTCAACCGAATCGAGGTGTGAGTGGAATCGAGCTACTGGGAGTTTTGTCGCTGGCTCTAAACCTAGCCTAGCTGAGAAGAGTCCAGCAAGAAACTCAGCTATGCCCGACCTGGGTCGGACTGACTCTACCCGGTGTGCGGCGGTACCGGGACAAATAGAGACTATATATGTCTGTGTTGTCGCGATCGCACGGTGGACGTCCCCGCCGGCGGGAATGCGTAAGTGTCTGAGTTACGCTGTGATTACGTCGTCCGGGTCCGTGAGTGTGTACCTAGGACGCCGGACCGTGCGGCCCCTAATCACTGATCGGCCGAGTTACAAATTCATCAAGATAGCAAATGATGTAAAAACGGAAATACAATATACATGTACTGTTCGTACTAGTACCCAAAGGTTGTCTGGAAGAGATCGCTTTTTAGCGATAAGACCGCCTGTTGTTTGCATTATTGTCAGAGTTAAAATTTGTTTTAACATTTCCATTTTGTATAGTGCACAATAAAGTATATTATTATTCTTATCTTTTCTCTTAAGTTAGGTTTTTACAATATCTTTATAAAAAGTAAAATATAAAACAATATTTACAAAACATAAAATCATTATAAAAACCTAACCTAGGGCACCGGGGCCTAAGCTACCGGTGGTGTCGGGCGACAGAGAGAGGAACCTCCTGACTATTCGCGCCGTGTCCAGGAGTACCGCCTTCTGTGTCTGACTCTTGACCCAGCCATCTAACGAGAGTCTCTTGAGGTGTTGGTCGAGACTCTTCGCTATTAGACCGTTCGCAGAGACGACTATCGGGACAATGACTATTATTATTATTATTATTATATTGTAGTTTGCTGTAAAATAATACCTACAGAATAATAACTTGGCCAATTCGCGCTTAATTTGGAAACCTGGATGTAATCTGGTTTCCTACGGGACAGGCTTTGCCTAGTGTAGGAACCACGCATAACTCTGGAATTAGCGCAAACGAAATCTTTGCAGATTCCAAATGTATATTTCGGCTACTTAGAATGTAAACTAAATTAGAATATGTAAAGAAATTAAATAAATGTTTTATGTTTTAAATATTTCTATTCGTTTTAATTTGTATTATATTGTATTTATTGTATAGTCATGAACACATTTACATAATAAGGTCTTATAACTAAAGATGGCAAGTTCATGACACCCTGTTAGGGCACACAATATTTGCTAAGTCTAGCTTAGTTTAATTCTTAAAATTTTCGTCATAACTATATCGTAACTAGCGTGCAAAAGATTTTATCTATACATATTATCTAGTCAGTTATATTAAGTTAACTTAAATTTAGGTACATTTCATGCAGATGACAAATTACAATGTTCAGTTTTACTACCTCGTCAGCTTTTCATCATTTAAAAACTCCTCGATTGAGTAATAACAGTGATTAATTAACATGTCTTTTAATTTATTTTTAAATATATTGTCATTTGGTTCTAATTTAATACTGTCCGGGATTTTATTATAAATTGAAATAAGGTTATTCCCGAAGAATTTGGTGAAAAAAAAAATTGTGGTGTGAAAAAAATTTTTTTTTTTATTTCAGAGTGTCACCGATAAATCCTCGCAACGTGGTGTCCTCCGAGGCGTACGTGCTGTTCTACGAGCTGGCGCGCTCGTAGCCGGCGTACTCCACTCAACGTAGCCCGGTCGACGAGGTGCGCCGACTCGGACATTTCCCTTGCCGTCCGTGTTTCACATGATTTTACCGGATAACGAACGCTTTGACTATATTTTTTTTTTTACTAGAAATTACTATGCTATATTGTGCCATATTTACTATGAGCAGTACTTTATAGTAAAAAAAGAGGTATACAATACAAATATCCTATAATGCTTACCAAAAACCGGCCGATAGAGTCTTGCGGGTTCATTAAAACTTATTGTCAAAAGAAATAGATATGTCAATATACGGGTGAAACATTTTTTTTGTACTGAACACATGTGTTCAGATATTTGTGATCACCCTGTTCGCTCTTGTATATCTGATGGCGACTGTACCATGGTTAAAGCTTTTAATTCGTCTACAATTTAATTGATTCATTTGTGACACGAAAATCTGTCATACAATTTATATGAGTACTGTAATTTTCGCTTCACTACGGATTCTTGAGAAGCAATACACAAAGCGTGTTGCATAACGTAGAAAAATATTTGTTCAAATTTGAACCTTAACCAATAAGGTCTTAAATTACATCTGCCATATATGGCTTCGTATGAAAAAACTTCTTAACCGTTCAAAAATGACACGAATTCGTGTCGCCGGCGCTGAATGTGTTAAAAGCCTTAACTATCGGTCCATTAACTTGGTTCACCCATTCTTCATTTATACTTAATTTTATATACTTACCTTATACCCCCTTATTCATAAAAATTCCACCTCCGCTAACAATAAACTAAAATACGTTTTGTCCCTTTCTCACAAGGGTCAATCAACTTTTTTGTTATTCTGTCCCGTCAGCGAGGAGACAACAGTAACCGAGTTTCTTAGAAAAATCTTTCTGGACATTTCAATGTAGTTGTATACTCGGCTGTTTCAAAAAAATCAAAATCAAAACATTTATTCTGCAAATAGGCCTCAAGGGCACTTTTACAAGTCAAAATCTATCTAGGTACATCAAATAAAAATAATACAATAATCAAAGTATCATTAATTAAATGTAGTGTTACATGTCAAAAATAAGACTAAGAAACTAATAACAATCGAGATTTGTTCATGAGGAGACAGATTGTAGTAAAAGAAAAAAAAATGAGAACAGAGCGTAGTCTCTCATCATGTCAATTCCACTTAACGCTAGTACGAAGTTACTAGTCCTTGCAAAGTAAAGGTACAAAAGGCGGAATTAATGACATGAGGGCATTCTCTACCAGTCAACTTTTCAACGAGCAACAAAGAATAGTTCATCACCACACACATAAAACACAATAAATGATATTATATTTCTTCTGACATGTAAAATTTTTGTATATTTTATGAATAAATAAATATGAAAATGAATATGAATATGAATATTCTATTCTATTCACTTATTAACATAAATATTATAATATTATCTTATCCACACCAACCGCCCAGTAACATTCTTAATTATTTATTTAACTGTGCATTTCTCAAGAAATGTCCTGCCTCCCACAACCAAACTATGGAATGAACTGTCGCCTGCGGTATTTCCGGACCGATATGACCTTCAAACGTTCAAGAAAAGAGCGTATTCCTTTCTGAAAGGCCGGCAACGCACTTGCGACTCCTCTGGTGTTGCAGGTGTTTATGGGCGACGGTAATTGCTTACCATCAGGCGATCCGTCTGCTCGTTTGCCCCCTATAACATAAAAAAACTAACCACACCAACCGCCCAGTAACATTCTTAATTATTTATTTGTTTAAACTTTATTGCACAAAATACACAAATTGCATTCTCCACCAGCCAACCATTGGGCTAAACAGATATTTTATGTTATTTTTTTAAATTCTGTTATTGTTTTCAAACACAACCTATTTTATATGACATTTGTGCCCAATTACGTCAGACAAACGATTACCCGCCCAAGTTCAGGAGTTTCGGTAAACCGGCAGCCATTTTAAATCAAAATCAAACATTTATTCTGCAAATAGGCCACAAGGGCACTTTTACATGTCAAAATATTAATTTACAATTTAAGAAAGTCTGACTATAATAAGTAATACATATTTCATGTCAAAATATTAATTTACAGTTCAAGCAAGAATAATAATTTCCAGTTTACAATTATAACAAAATTAATGTCATACAGTGAAGATAAACATTTTAAACCAATTCTCAATTTATCTGAATCTCTTGGTGGCTCGCGTATAGGATCTCTGTAAAAATATTTATACTCGAAGGGACGAACGAATTTTAGAGGCAAATTAACTAAAATATGTTTTATAGGATAAGGAATAAGGGGGTAAATATTAATCCAAAGATTTTGCAATCTCAGTATCATGTGCAATGGACGGTATTGTTGGTGTTTCAAAATACCTTGTTGACCGGAGTATAACGGCGAGTTGACTCAAACTATACTAGAATTTGAAAATTAAAAAATTAAAACTTTATTTTTTATTTAAGCTTTATTTTTCAAGGCTTAGGGGATATATTAATCTAATTGATATTTTGTCTTACAATCAATAAATAGTTATTTGTTATAAAAGGGTGCAAAGTTGTATTTTAACTGCGAGTGTGGAATTGAAACACGTGATAGCGAATGGATTCTATGTTTGAAGCGAGTGGTTCGAAAATAGAATCCTGAGCGAAGCGAGTGGTTCGAAAATAGAATCCTGAGCGAAGCGAGTGGTTCAAATAACTTTGCAGGCGTTAATGGGTCGGCAACGCGCACGTGACTCCTTTGGAGTTGCGGGCGTCTATAGGCTGCGGTGGCCGCTTACCATCAGGTGGACCGTACGCTTGTTTGCCACCGGCGTTATAAAAAAAAAGTATGTCCCTTTCAGAGACCTTTTTTTTCCTGTATAATTTAATTCTACGTACAATTTTATAAACTAGTAAAGTTTGAAACAACTCGCCAAAGTTACACGGAAAAATGGTTCATACAAATTAAACTAAGAAACGAGCAATCACGGTGAATTAATCTCAACTATGTGAAAAATAAACAATACGTTTATTTACAACCTTTTAAGTAAGAATTGTATTCAATAAGGGCCCATCCATGTATCACGTCTCACGACCATTTTTTGACCCCTTAACACAACTTGACTTGTTATTTTACGAAATCTTTTTCGTCATAATTTCACGTATTCTTTCTCTATTTTAATATATAGATTTATTGGATTACTGAAATTAGGGATCCCTCCCAACCCATGTCGCACAAGGTCACACTTCGTCGACCAACAGTAACGTGTGAAGTAATTTATGAATCCGAATCAGAATCAGAAATTTTATTGGTAAAATGTCATTTTACATGTCAAAAAATGTATGTGAATTAAAATTATGTATATGGGTGGATCAACTATTCTTTGTTGCTTGTTACCATGGTTACGTCTCCTGAGTCACTCTTTAAACCCGTGATTTTATAGGGTTTAAATCTATCAAACATGAGTTTTAGCGATGAGCATAAATCCATTTGGACATTGGTCATCTCTTGAGCATGTTTGAAGTCCATATTATAAACATTTTTCTAAGAAACTCGGTTATTGTTGTCTCCCCGCTGACGGGACAGAATAACAACAAGAAAAAGTTGATTGACCCATATAATTTAAAATTAATCATTGAGTTCTGAAATACTATGTCATAAGTCATAATATCATATTTTATACATTTGGATCGGAAACATTTATTCTCAGTTATATTCATTAAATAAATTATCTATACTTTTATGTGTTGGTCAATGATACATTGTTAATAAAATCATCAATGCTGTAACAGGGTCAATCAACTTTTTCTTGTTGTTATTCTGTCCCGTCATCGAGGAGACAACAGTAACCAAGTTTCTTAGAAAAATGTTTATAATATGGGCTCCAAGCATGCTCAAGAGATGACCCATGTCCAAATGGATTGCTGCTCATCGCTAAAACTCATGTTTAGTAGATTTAAACCCTATAAAATCACAGTTTTAAAGAGTCACTCAGGAGACGTAACCATGGTAACGGGCAACAAAGAATAGTTGATCCACCCAACAAGTCATATATGGATGGGCCCGTTGCTCGTTTTATCTTGCCTGCATTAAAACGTATATTTAGACATAAGTTAAAATAAAATTAAACAGTGAACAAAATATTAGAAAAAAAAAGTCACCTTAGACCATCGACGCGTGGTAATCGTTAATAATGGATTATTCCTACACGTTACCGATTTTTTCCGAGTCGTTACTATTGGTAACGTTCGGGGAGTACGTTTAAAAATTGCGTCCTTATGTAAATATGAGTGTATAGTGTAAATGCTTATTTAATTAATATATTAAATAATGAAAAATAATTTATTGAACTATTTATTGTGAATGTTATTTAGGACAATCCAGTTTTGTGCGGTGATGTGGGATGTTCGGAGTCACTGCGCCAATTATATATGAAAAAAAAAAAATCTAAATCAAAAGTTTATTCTGACGACCGGTTTAGCCTAGTGGGTAGTGCACCTGCCTGTGAAGCTGACGGTCCTGGGTTCGAATCCCGGTCAGGGCAAATATTTGTGTGATTAGCATGAATATTTGTTTCTGAGTCTTGGATGTTTTCTATGTATTTAAGTATTTATATCTATTAAATATATCGTCGTCTAGTACCCATAACGCCTTCTTGAGCTTACTGTGGGGCTAGTTCGATTTGTGTAAGATTGTCCTCTAATATTTATCTTTATCTTTATTATTATTATAAACAAAACAAATGCAACTCTATTCCAATTTTGAAAGATACATATTCCATTAAATAAATAAATAAATATATTAGAGGACAATCTTAACTAACTACCTATAGCATATTTTTTTTCTTGTTTCTTTTGAAGAAGTCAAATTTTGAGTCCACATCCCATTAAAGTGATGTTCGCATATTTTGTCACTTCCCTATACGTATTTTCGTCCATAGGCTACGGTGTCTGTTTACTGCCAATCCGTAAGCTTGTTTGCCACTGAGCAAACCTCGTGACATTAACAATAGTCGTGTTCACATACTTTTGATCATTTTGTCCGTGCACATGTTATCGAACTCGAATTTACAACACGTGCCCGATATCCCCCTCACATAACTGGATTTTCACTTTTATTAGATTAAATAATTAATTGCGTTATTGAATTATGTTTTTCTAGTATTATTTTAAAACTAAATATCTCAAAGCTATTGTTAAATAAAACTAATTCATTTCAGTCATGCAATTGTAAGTGCCCTGGGGTAATTCCGAATTATTGGTAATTCCGAAAATATAAATTTCCAGTCTGACTAAGCGATTTTGATGCACTAACAAAACAGAAGAAAAAAAATAACATTTCTTTTTGATGATGAGATGCGATAAAAGCGGTTAGGATTTTATTGCATCTCACCATCATCGTTAACAGTTAACAGGAATTTGTTAATTTCGGAATTACCCCACAATCGGAATTTACCCGAGGACATTTTATTAAAAAAAAAGGAAATTATATTGAAATCAAATTTCACAGAGCATTGAATTTAAACTTTTGCGAGTATTATTAAAATATTTAAATATTGAGATATAATAAATGGGTCACTTCAGGGCTCGGAACCGGTTTTTACTATTTTGGAAATATTTCCTAGAGTATTCAATCAATCAATCAATCAATCAATTTATTCCATAACAATATACACTGTGTCGGAAATTTTAAAATTAATTACAATAGTCATTACAATATATATTACATTCTTAATTATAATTATATGCCACGATACAAAAACTACTAATAATAACACACTACATTTCAATAATTAATAAATTCGTTGATGTCATAATAACACTTCACCAGGAGATATTCTTTAAGTTGACGTTTAAACACATTAACACTATTTATGCACTTGAGATCATTCGGTAAGCTGTTGTACAGTCTGACCGCTTGGAATTGTACGCTATGTTTAACAACTCTTAGTTTAGGCGTGGTTTCTAGAAAGAAAGAAAGCATTTATTCACTGCACCAAAAGACACACCGTTACAAATATAACCCTTAATAAGGCAGAGGCGATTTAGAAACCACTTAGTAATTAAACATTTACGGTAAAGACCGTCACCCTTTTTATTTAATGTTAACAGTATTATACAGCTGACATATCACGCTTTCTTTCCTCATTCTCACTTTTAAGGTTATTATTCAATTGTAGTGTAGTAATGAAGCAAAGTATGTGGTCAATATATGCACTATGCCTGTCAAGCGAATCAAGTTTTTAATACTGTTGCCTGTCATTTTTCCTGAAATTCACGTGCCTCTAACAGGCAAAGTGCATATAATGACCACATGTTTTTTTTAGTTTCATTTTGCTCTAAATGTATTCCCCAGGGCTCTACAAACATGAGAATATATTAAACTTTTACGTAGCACATCTGTATAACTGGGGCCTTATTAAGGGATAATATACTCAGTACATGAACATACAGTTAAAAAGTGCGTCTTCGCGGCAGTGAATCGGTCGCTGTCTCAGCATTGTGCCGAGGTGTCAGACACCTGCAGCGCTGGTTTTCAGACAGCACCGTACGTACTTCTCATATCTGGGTTTTTATTTAAAGATATGCCTTTGTTAAACTTCATCTATGGAATAAATGATTTAATGTACGAAAAAATATCGTAAAAATGCAATTAACCGAAATTTTTAACCGGTTCATTGTATGAAGACGAAACCGGTTTCCGGGCCTCTGGTCACTTACGTATTTAAGGTCGAATATCGCTCGACATGTTTCAGAACAATACGTGGCCTTTAATCATGAGAATTGAGAACTAGCCGCCGCCAACATCGAGCAGCTGAACGAGCCGCGATCGAGCGTGCAGTGCTAGACGCGCGGGCGTCGCCGCTGGTTCTCATGATTCAGGGCCACGTATTGGTCCGATATCCGACCTTGAAGGCGTGAGTTACCTGTTTATTATATTTCAATATGTCTGAAACTCCAGCGAGTTTTTATATTTAAACTGTTAAAATCTATATTTCACTAAACGGTTGAATTATGTCAATTAATAATTGACACCCTAGGCGGCATGTTTCGAACTCTTCGAGAGTTCCTTCCGATGCCGCGACGCACAGTGCACGGTCGAGTTCATAAATATATTAACGTTTCCAAAGGTCCATAAATATCTGAGCAACCCGCCACTCACAATAAAGCCGTGTCCACATATTTTTGATCACTATCCGCGCAAATATTTTCGAACTTGACTGTACGTCGTATAATACGTGTGTTTAGTAAAATATAGTTACAGAGCCTACCGCGAAACGAGAACGATGTATGTACCTCTCTGTCGCACTAGCAAATTCGAAAGAGAGGGAGATAATTCGTTCTCGATTCGCGGTAAGCCCCCTGTGTTACAACTATGAGTCGTTTTCAAAAAAAAGTATACATAGTTCATTCGGCTACTTTTTAATAGTAATAATAATAAATCTTTATTTCAGGCTTAGCCCATATTAAGTGTCTTCGGCTAATTCCGAATGTCGGGGTAATTCCGAAAACAACCAATTCCAGTATAACTAAGCGATTTTATTGCATCTCATCATCATCACCATCAAAAAGAAATGTTATATTTATTTGTTGATGTTTGGTAATGCAACAAAATCACTTAGACAGGAATCTGGTTTTTTCGGAATTACCCGACCTCCGGAATTACCCGAAGATACCATACAATACAAAATTACACTGTTACATTTCATATAAATGTTATATCAGAAAATTACATTAGGAATATTATATCAATTACTAGTACATTAACCAAAAATAAAAAAATGGTCCTTACTTGTTACTATCCATAATCCTAATCCTAATAATATTATAAACGTGAAAGTTTGTGCGGATGGATGTACGTTCCGCTTAATCTCAAAAACTACTGAACGGATCTCTATGAAACTTTCCAGTTTTGTAGCTTAGACATCAGAATAGGACATAGGCTACCTTTTATCCGCGGGTAACACCGCAGTTATAAATATATAACAAATTTTCTTAAAAAAAAAATCAATTTATTTTATCGTATGGCAATTTTATTGCCAGTTTTTGTGGCACCGTTTAGCACCACCCAGAGGGACTACTCCTAATTTCGTATCCTGCCGTCCCTTTCACTCATATAGTATTTAAAACGAGAGTGAAAGGGATGGCGCGATACCAAGTTCGGATTTCGAAGTTCGGAGGTCACGTGTAGGGTAGCGGTGGGTACTCCCTACGGACGCGGTGCAACTTCGACCTCCCTTATCAAGTGAGTAGGCAACTTGACTGTTAGAAGTTCTCAAGCCGCCCGAAGGCCTCCTTGGCTTAACTTGAATGTTTCTATGTATTTAAGTATGTATTTATCTATGTAAGTATGTATATCGTCGCCTAGTACCCATAGTACAAGCTTTGCTTAGTTTGGGACTAGGTCGATTTGTGTAAGATTGTCCACAAATATTTATCATTTAATTAGTTTTTTTTTCTACTCCTGTTATTATGTGATTCAATGCAACTGCTAACAGAGGTGCCCTGTGAACCCAACAAATAAAATAAAAACAACACTAAATTTACAACGAAAATCAAAACTGCCAACTTAAACAACTGAATTCATATGGTTTGAAACAATAACAAAACTAAAATAATTACTGCCAACATAAGGAAAAACGCAAGTCAGTAAATGACAGTTGAAAAAAAATACCGTGTCTATGATTACGTTCTGTGGACTGTCATCTGTCACTATCCAACTTACCGCTCTTCTTATGCTGTATTGCTGTTAAATTTTGTGTTTTATTATTTAATCCCTAGTCGTAGAAAAAGTAATGTATGTAACGTTGTATAAGTAGGTCGAAAAGGCTCATGGCGTCTTTATTAACAATTTTCGGCTTCGCCTCAAATTGTTACACACGCCACTCACCTTTTTTGAAACAACAACTATTGTATAAAATACTATAACTTGCAAATAAGCAGTTTTGCGTTGTTTAGTTTTTTTTATTTGCCTATAAATACAGGCCATTAAAAAGTAGTCGAGATAGTCCTTAACTATGTATTTTTTTTTGAAAACGATTAATAATACACCATCTAGTAAGGTGTCTTGGGCTAATTTCGAATGTTGGATAATTCCGAAAATAACAAAATCCAATCTAACTAAGCGATTTTATGGCATCTCATCATCATGACCATCAAAAAGAAATGTTAATTTTTTTGTCGATGTTTGGTAGTGGAACAAAATCATTTAATTAGACAGGAATCTGTTATTTGGGTCGATCAACTTTTTTTGTGTTGTTATCTTGATCCGTTGTCCAAGGGACATGCTTATTAAATGGACCATTATGGAAATAGTTTATAAGTACCACAAATACTTATGTTTGATAAACGTAAATAGCATAAAACCACGATGGAATGCGAATTTTGTCCCCTGGACAACTAGACGTAACCACGGCAACGAGTGGCACTAAAAAGTTGATTCACCCATTTTCGGAATTACCCGACATTCGGAATTACCCCATGACACTATACCTATATATAGTCAATTCGTTATTAATTGTTGAGTTTTTAAAAATCTATTGAGAATTAGATATAAATTAATTGTACTTATTTTAGCTGAGGCTTGCAACGGCCAGAATATTGTTAGTTGAAGCTTTCTAATGGAGAATATAATACTACTCATATTTTAAGCTTTTTAACATACTTATTTATGAATGCTCTTTATATGTGATAATTTGTATACGTGTGATGCGGAATTTGCAAGATATCCTAACGAAATGAGACGGCAGTGCTGAACGTTCCGGCAACGCGTGCGCTCATGATTTAAGACCGCATCAGTTCTGATCGAAACGTGTCGCGCAATATTCGAGCTTAGTCGTGGGCGACCCGTTTCGTTGCATTTTAATTTTGAATATACCTTTCATCCGCTATTTGACTTTTTTTATGTTGCCAATCGTACCAGTTTAGAGACGATCGGGGCCAACTACAATTAGAGCAACACAAAGAAAATAAGAGGCAAATTACAGCATAGCTGCTGAGCACTGAAAACGCTCCATACTGATTGACAGCGAAATGTGACGTCACAGTTGTGTAGCCTCGTACTACCGTTGCGAGGGAAAACGAGTTATTTACCGTTTTGGTCGTGAAATATTGCGTTTAAGCACATAGTTGCCATACAATTTATTTTTTATTGAAACGTGAGAATGGGGGCTATCTTTTTGTGCTCACCAGTTGGCGCCACTGTCGAGTAAGGTCCAGCTGTCAAAAATTGTTATTATGGGCATGAGAACCAAGTTTACATTTAAATCATATTTAATTACTTAAAACCGTACCGTAAAAATATCGAACATCCCGCATTGTAGCGCAGTCCCGTTTTCTTCAGAAAAAAAGGAGGAAATAAGTTTCCGAAAGACAAAACTGTCTCAAAGCACTGACAGACATTGACCCGTAACTCATACAAATACAAATACAAATACAAACATTTATTCTGCAAATAGGCCACAAGGGCACTTTTACATGTCAAAATATTAATTTACAATTTCAGAAAGTCCGACTATAATAAGTAATACATTTTTCATGTCAAAATATTAATTTACAGTTCAAGAAGGAACAATAATTTCGAGTTTACAATTATAACAAATTAATGTCATACAGTGAAGATAAACTTGCAAAGTTATCTAGTACAAATATTACAACATCAGTAAAGTTAGAGATGTATAAGGTCTCAAGATTAAACAAGGAGTATAATGAAATTAATATAATATCCCAGAGATGTACATGGTCTCTGAGCGTCAAAATTAAAATTAATTTAATATTGTTAGAGATGTATATGGTCTCTAAGTCACTGATAATAAAAACGAATCCACAACAGGATGATGTCTCTCGTCAATCCCCTATAAAAAGACACTAGTATTAACGTAGTCACTATGTCCTAGCAAGCATGAACAGACCGGACTCCACAAACAGCACCCGATCACGAGTATGACGCGTATCTCAGCCATCCCTAATTGCCATAATCAAGCTCAGGTATTGCAAAATAGTCATCATATTGTTCCAATTAGATATTAACCCGCGTAGCGCAACCACAAAGAGTGACATTTGACATTTCGGAGAGCTCGCGCTACACTAGCGCCTCTAGCGGCGAATTCATACGCGATAGCCCTCATTCTATTGATAACTTTTAACATAAAGTAAATATGTTAGTTCTATGCTTTCAATTTACATTTGGACTATTAAAAAAATTGATTCTTTATAGTCCCATATCTTTTTATAATTTTGATTAAAATGTCTCTTTTATTATTTATTGTGATATTTGTGATGGTTTTCTATCTATACAGGGTGTCCCACGGCTATGCCACATGGAGGGAAAAAGTACCTCGAATAAATATCGGTGAATGCAGTTTAAATTGTTTTTTAAATTCAAATAATATCTTCTTTCAGTAAAATGTTCCATCTACAATATTCGAGGTACTTTCCCTCCATGTGGCATAGCCGTGGGACACCCTGTATAGCCACACTATGTTATACAGTTTAACATGTGTCAAATACCCAATTATACCCCCTAATGGGTCATACACGGATTTAGGTTCGCGTCTTTTTTGTGGACATACCAAAAGGTAAGAGCTACAATAGTAGATTGTGTCTCAAGTGATGAAAATGATATATTTACGGCGAGGGCGTATATTGAATTCGAGTGAAGCGAAAGATTCTACAATAGAATACTCAGCGTAACGAGTTATTCTATTGTAGAATCTTGAGCGAGGGATTCAAGTGTTTACGCCCAAGACGGAAATAATTTTGCTACCGTGTGACACATACTGCTTTTCACACCGTCTATGAGGCCCGCTGCTAAAAACATGAAATATCTTACAAATCATTTTACTAGAGAGTGTCACATACTGCTTTTCACACCTTCTATGAGGAAAAGGTTCGAACAACGAACAATCTACATCTTCAAGAAAAGTACATCTTTGATCCCTCATTCGAAGGCAACAATAACTCTTTTCTGAATAGCAGGTGTGAAAGCTTATGAAATGAAATGAAATCATTTATTCTTCAATTTAGGCATGTTACATGCACGTATGAATGTCAAAAAACTGGCGTAAGAAAAAGAGAAGACCCGGCGTAAGAAACTCGGCGAGGTGTCATTTTTTCAAAACAATATACTATGTATATAAAATAACAGTAAAAATAGTACAAAATTCAAATGCTACCTACAGTATACATACATATTTTTTAATACTAAGGACAAAATATTACTTGTGCGGGACGCTACCACTGCCAAACATCCCTATCCATGATGTAATCGTTTATCTTATAATATGCTTTTGAAATAAGTGTCTGTTTCACAACAGATTTACATTTAGAATCCGTAAGTTCAGTAATGTGTCTTGGAATTAATTTTGGATTGGACCAGTAACCCGCATAAACAGTACGTATCTCCGTTTCTATAAATCCATGTAATAATAACATAGCTAACATGCACATAAGCCGTTAACTATTGACCACAGGAGGGACGACTTTTGTTTTTCAACTAAGTATGACCCGTATAATATCGGTAATTAACGACAATGTTATTCGTTTTCGACTCCAGGAGAAACAAGCGCGTTGCCTACCCATTATTGACTTGTGGTATTGTGTTGACAGCTACAGTCATATGTAATAATAGTAGGTTATACAACTGATACATAATGAGAGGTCCCAAAACACGAGTGTGGTTTTATGAAACGAGCGTCAGCGAGTTTCATAATAGGATCACACGAGTGTTTTAAGGCCTAATTATGTACAGTTGTATACGCTACTTTATCTACACCCATACATTAAATCCTCCTTCATGTGTTGAGGCACCATTGCGTTGAAAGTGCAGGAGTTCGAGTTCGTGAGCTCGTTGAAGTCTTTTTGAGCACGAGCCTGTATCGTAATGGGCGGAGATAGGCATAACGATACCGTTTTTGATGCTGTTATGGCCATCTCCGCCCCGGACCGGCGCGATATTGTAAAGTTGGTCCTTACCTGCTGGTTGGCTGTTTGAGCACATAAAAGAGGTTTTACTATATGGGTGATTATCGAAATACTTGCAGAGGCAATGGGTTCCGGAATGCGGACCGGCGTAGAAAACGAGGGTAGGACCTGAATTATGAGGCATTTTCACTAACACCGGATCTTCGTAGAAAGTCGAAATTTACACGCGCACAATCGTAAATATCAAATTTATTACTTATTTATTAAAATAATTATTAATTATTCGGTAATTTATTAATTTAAAGGTTACGATTTTGTCATTAATGAGTTGGGTTGAACATGGGTTGAACTAATAATTTAATCGGTAATGAGTCGGTGTTACCGAGATACCTATCCGTTATGTAGGTTTACCTACAGTATGACCATATGATCAGTATTTCCTTGTTATTATGTGTTAATATATAAGCGGACACAGGATGCAAAAACAAAGTCCAACCGGATGATAATAACCGAAACAAATACCTTAAATATTTTCTATTTAAGAAAACATAATACAATAGGTAGAAAAACAAAAAATAGGTAAATGAATTGACCCTCAAGTCTCCGTCAGTGGATAGGGTGTCCAGAAGGCTGTCTGTTCTCGTCATATTTAGATCCATTTTTGTGTGTTCAAGTTGTAGGATTGTGGTATGAAATGTCGTTTAAACCCGCGGGAAGGTTACTGTAAGTATTGGTAAGAGCAATAGTGTACCATGGCTGCAGTCTTCAGTAAGTAGATTAGTACAGTCGGCCAAGAAAGCGGTGTTCGACTTTTGACTATTATTTGCGTATTAAGATTCAACAGTGGTAGACCACTTTATACGGACTTGTTTTTCTTATGTAGGTAAGTAGTATTTATATCGCTTTAGTGAGGTGAAAAGATTTGTGTTACACACGGTTGAAAAGTTATTTTACGTCTCATGTGTTGCAACACTCGCTACGCTCAGGGTTCTATTTTTGAACCACTCGCTTTGCTCAGAATTTTATTTTCAAACCACTCGCTTCGCTCGTGGTTCAACCATATGATCCATTCGCTAGCTCTTAGTTCAACGCTAGAATTCATGCCATCTAATCCATCAACTCGTGTTTCAATTCCACGCTGGCGGTTAAAATACAACTTTGCACCCTTATAAGTATAACAAATAACTTTTCCACTGTTTTTACGCTCCTGAATAGATGTAATGTGAGCAAGACTGGGAGGGCAGTACTCGTTCAGCGATTGCGGTCGAGATAACTATGAGGAAATACTGTTTTTTTTTTACTTCCTTATGCTATCGAATGCATTCGTGCTCATTGCCAGTCGTGCAAGGCACCGATCAGCACTGTTCCGTGGAGATGTCGCCGCGGTGGCTCAACATGACCCTCCCGACTCTGCTAGCCCTTCTGGCAGCACTGAGCTGCGCGCGCGCCGCTTCCGTGCCGGTAGGGATGTTCGCCGGGGACGCGCCTTACTGCAGGCACGACCAGCAAGGCCCGACGATAGTCGCCACTACAATCAGCAGCAAAAGTTACAAAATATTAGATTGGGTACATATTTCTTCAGTGTATAGAGAAGACATTACTTTGTTTTGTTCATCCAGTGGCGAAAACATTACCATACGGGACGATGAGAGTCGGCTACCAGCCAACCGTCTCAACTCTACCACAGTCCAGGTGACGCTCAACAATCCGGACATAGGCGAATACATATACTACTGCACTGACAGCATCATAAACTGCAGCAGCGTTCTGTTCGTAGACGTAGCACCAGCCATGTCCGTCATGGCTCCACATCTTTACGAATATGCAAAGGGTTCCTACTTTGTGACTCGCGGTGAGGCTTACAACGTATTTTGCTCAGCTCAAACACATGACCTCAGTGTGGCCATGTACGACCATGAACTACAAACGACACCTATCAACGCAACTACAGTGACAGCAACCGTTACGAACCACATACAAGGATCAAGAGTGTACCACTGCGGGGGTTCCAATTCTCCACAGGGGTACATAGGGGTTATAGTAGACAACTACCCCGAAGCCCGCGATTTTAGCTGCGTTTTGTCTCAATCGCACAAATTGGAGTGCTTCTGGAAGTCATCGAGCAATAAAAATACTTTCAGGTTATTTATGTTACAAGACCCCGTTTCGCCATCAGAATCATCACTACAAGACTCTTCTACTATTTACCATAAAAGAACCTTTGTCTGCCTCGACGACAGGTTGACCGCCTCCGCTGCTGGCTGCGCGGGGTCGTTGGATGATATAATTATATTTTTATCTACAATTTCCTTACAACTGGAAACTTGTAATACAGGTTTTTGCAGTAATCAGACTTTCAGTATGACTCAGAACTCTATCACGAAACAAAAGCCCGTTTATGGTTTAAAGCCAATAAAGACTAGTCCGCAAGGAGCCATTGTTGCGTGGCGTCATACCATACCTATTATTGGAGATTATGTATATAAAGTAGAGTACAGAATGGGAGCGGACTGGCAACTGGTGAACGCGTCTTCAGTGCGATGCGAGAAATATGCTGAAATTTATGAATTTGGTCAAAAATGCGAGCTAGAGCTGCGCCTCCCGTGCCCGGACGCACACTACGAGCTCCGGGTGTCCGTGAGGCACGAGCAAACGTCCGAGGACTTGCACTGGTCTGATCCAACTTCTACATATTTCTTTACCGCCCGAAGCCCGGTTGATGTCGTGAACCCCGTGTGTGCTGCGGCCCTGGAGGACCCAGAACCGATCACGTCCGTGGAATCGGCTGCCAGTGTTATTGCGATGCTTATAAGAGAGTCGCTCAAAAAGAAGTTAGTGGTTAATGATATAGTCATAGGACTGAAGAGGAAACTTGCTGAAATCAATAAGTTACGGCCTTGACTTACATTTTGAGTGGCGTCTTATGCGGTGATTGATTGATCAGAAACTGGAGTTTATTTTATTTTTAGAGGAATACTTTTTTATACTCTACACTCGTAGAAGGCTGTGTACGATACGGCGTACGTACAAGTTATTAATCATTTCGAGACTGTGTTAGCTGTCAAAGTCGTAAAAAGTGTATTTTAATCGACCTTTTTAATTTAACAGCAAAGGTAGAGGATTTAAATGTGGACTAGTGTAGTAGGCACACAACCCTTCATGGTGCGTGGTCGGACACGCACTTGGCCCGTTTTTTTCTTTAATTGTCCTCTTGTGAAAACGTCATCAATGTATTCAAGCTTATTCGCTTAAGAGGCCTTATAAGATTTAAAATGTTCTGATATCAAATTATGACATAAGTTTTGATAATACCAATAAAGTTATTAAAGTCTACGATAATTTAAACATATTGCGTTTGCCGGACAGAAAGCTGGCGATCCATTTGCAAAAACCCTCGGGCAGTGCGTAGGATGGTAGCTTCGACAGAAAACCTCGGTGCCAGACCCGATCGAACGCCTTCGCTATGTCCAAGCTGACCGTTAAAGCCTCACCTTGACTCTCAATGGCTGAAGCCCACCGGTGTGTAAGATACACTAGAAGGTTACCAGTCCAGCGACCGTGGCGAAAACCATACTGACGGTCGCTGATCAAATCGTGTTCCTCTAGGTATCTTAGGAACTTCGTGTTAATGACACGCTTCATCACCTTAGAGAAAAGGGAGGTAATAGCGATAGGCCTGTAATTAGATGGGTCTGATCTATCGCCCTTTTTAGGCATTGGATGCACGAAGGCAGTCTTCCACGAAGACGGAACTTGCCTTTTGGTGGTATGAGAGCGCGAATAGTCGCGTTAGCGCAGGACACAACTCAAGAGCACAACGTTTGAATACCACCGCTGGTA
This sequence comes from Epiblema foenella, assembly GCA_963556455.1. NCBI lineage: Eukaryota > Metazoa > Arthropoda > Insecta > Lepidoptera > Tortricidae > Epiblema > Epiblema foenella. Next base: position 9,476,228 of record OY747122.1, on the reverse strand, counting down.
TGCCGTCCGGCCCGCTCGACTTGTGAACGTTTAGGAACAGTAGCTCCCTCCGGACATCCCTTTGCGAAAACCTAATTTCCGGCATGGAATGCCCATGCTAAGGGATAGTAGGAGGTACGGCGCTGCCATCATCGTCCAAAGTGGAGTTCGAAGCAAAGAGGGTGCCCAAAAGATCGGCTTCCTCTTTTGCGCTGTAGGCCAGGTCTCCAGCTGCAGTTCGCAGTGGTGGTAGAGACGACTGACAGAAGTTTCCCTCGGCAGCTTTGGCGAGTGACCGAAAGGCACGACTTCCGGAGGGATACCCAGCAAACTTCTCGCCAATTCTGCCGATGAAATTGAATTTTGCTCTGGCAATTACTTTCTTACTAGACCTTGAGGCAGCGTTTAACTTGCGTTTCACATCAGTTACGTTAGGATCCTTATTATTTTCGGCCTTGGTCCAAGCCTCGTACGCAGCTTGCTTGTGTGCCCTGGCATCCTTACAATGCCGATTAAACCAAGGCCGCATTTTGCTCCTACAGCTACTAGCGAGTTGGGAATAAAACATTCCATACCTGTCAGGATCTTCTCTGCGACAGCGCCTGCACAGGAGTTTGGATCTAAAACATAGCTATTTTTTTATTTTATTGTATGCAGTAGAGTTTAAGTGGAAAAAACAAGTTTTTAGCTTGAAAATGGTCGAATGGAGAGATGTTTGAAACGATATTTCTTAATGAAAATTCCAAAAAATGCATTTAAAGATTATGACAATAAGGTCGCAATAGTCCTGTTCTAGATAATAACATTGAGAAAATGTCAAGATGCGTGTCAATTCAAACAGAAAATGGCGTAAACAGATGAGCGTTTTTTAACTGATAAGGACCCTTAATTTAAAAGACGACAATGTATACCTAATACCTACAGCACGACTAATTATGAGATGTCAGAATTGTGCTACATCCTTATCAGTCTCTGATACATCTCAATTTAGTCAGCCTATCATAAGTCCGTCCCCCTTGGTGATTCGCTAATCCTCCTTCTATCTAATCCTCTTTCTACGATGCACACTGGACAGTAAACAAAATACCACACAGCGATACATACCGCACCGCGAACTAAGGAAGTCGCCTAAATTGAAAATTGTGCTTTCCAGTGACTTGGTAAACTGGTTCGTTACTATGTAAGTACAGTGGAATCCGGATAAAGCGACAGTCAAGGGACCAGTAACATTACGTCGCACTAACAGAACGTCGCTACAACGGACTGATTTACTTTTAAAATGTTTGGTATGAAATCTAATGTGCAATGATTTCGAAGTCGTTAAAAGCGGTCAAATGTTATATGCGGAGTTGTTATAAGCGGATTCTACTGTATATTATGTATTTTATCTGTAGAGATATATGATATATGATGACCATTTGTAACAAAAAAAAATATTTTTCTACTCGTCGACTACAATGTTTGAATTACGATATAGTAGACAAAACTAAAATCACATACATTTCTCTATTGGTTCCCTTCAAGTGAACTCTTATGAAATAGACCAATCACGTGTCGCCTTTTACTGTACTCTTATGAAATTGGCCAATCACGTGTCACCATTACAGTACTCTTATGAAATTGACCAATCACGTGACGCCGCGGACATAGAACAAAAGACCAACGAGCGCCCGACCCATGTGCCTAATGTTCATTGCCGCAGGACTAGTTTGTTTGATAGTTTCGGTTTGTTTAATTAATTTCCGTTGACTCGTAGAAAAAGTAGTGTATGCAATAGTTATATAATTAGCTTTTTAAGTCTCGAACCTTAATTAGACCACTCGGCAAGCCTCGTGGTCTAAACGCAGTTCTCGACTAAAAAAGCATACATTATATAACGATTGTATAAACTACTATTTAAACCGTTAAATTATGTGTATATTACCTAATATGGTAAAAAAACGGAAAATATGCAGTGCTGATGCACTGTTTTGCGCAGTCGAAACTTCATCCTGTTTTTTTCCTGATGCTGTGGTCAGGAATATCCGATAAGCGTTGAATAATAAATAATTTTAAATCGATGAATAAATAATAACTATAACCATAGGTTTAGTGTAGTTATATTTAGTTACTTATAATTGTTTTTTTCCTTTACCTACTTACTGTTTTTCTGAATATATTTTTTTCGTAGGAGAGACCTAGGAGAGTTGTTGTGACAAAGACGTTTCTCCCTAATTATAATAGTTACCGAGCTGGCAACAACGCTCGTTTGTCACTTTAGACTCTAAAGCAGGGGTGGGCAAACTTTTTTCATGGCGGGCCAGTAAGCTTGAGAAATTTCGGAGGAGGGCCATAATTGCAGCAAAACTGCACTTTTGTATAAAACCGCTGCTCTGGTTTTTGGCTGAACCGTCGAAATATAATCATCGCGGGCCATGTACTAATTAATTCGATGTATCGGCGGCGGGCCGGATAAAATGCTTTCGCGGGCCGCAGTTGGCCCGCGGGCCGTACTTTGCCCACCACTGCTCTAAAGTGACAAACGCCCTCAGAGTCAAGTAACGCGTCTCTAAAGTTTAGAGACGCGCTACGAGAGCCTACTCCGAACTTCGTATCGTGCCGCCTCTTTCACTCGTATAGTGTATAACACGAGAGTGAAAGGGACGGCACGATACGAAGTTCTACTTCTGTTGCCGCCGGCGGCGCACGAGAAGCGGAACTGCATTTATTACGTCTGCGTGCACCAAAACACTAAAAGTAAGTTCTTCTTCAAAATTTTGGTTGAATTTATATCGTCTTATTATACGTGCGTTGTTGTGTTACTTTTTGTTAAGTTATATTATTTATTGTCTCAAAGCGCATTAATCGATTGAATTGTCTTTTGTGTTTGCATCGTGTATATTAGAAAATATGAATTATTATTCGGACCAAGTCGTAATTCAGAGCATCTAGGAAAGTTGTGACAGGCTGTCACAACTCTCCTATTTGCTTTCATTTTTCTGATGGGGTATTTCGACACTTTTAATTTGCGAAGTCTGTATGTGTGTTTATACATTAGTATATTAAGATCAAATCTTGCAAGTACAGTCCGCAATAAAAGTTTATCTCAAAACATTTATTGCTGATAAAAAAAATGGCGTAGTGGTGTTTTTAATTTGAACCTGACTGTGGCTTATAGGCCGGGCCCAACAAAGCGATAGGAGTGCGCGGTTGGAGAGTAGCCTGGGGAAAATCCAGGGGAAAACCTCCGGCACGACCACGCGTGTGGTTTGGAACACTGGAATACTCTAAGAGTTTGCGCTCCAGTGAGATTGGTTGAGCGGTTTCAACCGAATCTGAGGTGTGAGTGGAATCGAGCTACTGGGAGTTTTGTCGCTGGTTCACTAAACCTAGCCTAGCTGAGAAGAGTCCAGCAAGAAACTCAGCTAGGCCCGACCTGGGTCGGACTGAAATGACCCATTTGTAAGCAACAATTATCTTATGTTAAAAAGCAAACTGTTCGCTACAGTTTGGCGCATTTTGTGTACTGTATTAGGATGTAATTGTTTTTACATGAATAAACGATTTCTATCTGTCTAAAAAAGGGCTTATCCAGAAACCACTCTCACGTGTATTTATTCGTTTTTTTTTGCACTATTTAAATTTTAAAGTAAATGATATTGTATTGTAATAGTTGATCTTGTGTTTATATTCGCACCTATATGCATTATGCAAAAACAGACTCGCTGTTTTTGACGTGCGAAATGAGTAGTACTAGTTACTTTATAGCCTATTGACTGTCCCACTGCTGGGCAAAGGCCTCTCCCCATGTTTTCCAGGTCTCCCTATTGAGCGCTTCTTCCTCCCAATTGCTGGCAAATGCATCCAGATCATCCCGCCATCTCCGTCTGGGCCTGCCCCGTCTGCGTCGTCCATCATGTGGCACCCACTTGGTGACTACATTACCCCACCTATCTGGATGCATGCGACAGACGTGGCCGGCCCAATCCCACTTGAGCCTGGCAGTTTTGTTACCTACGTCAGCAATGCGTGCTTTAGAGCGCAGTGTAGTGTTTCGGACACGATCCGTCCTTTTGACACCCAAAATGCTGCGCTCCATAGCCCGCTGGCAAACCTTGAATAAGTATTTATAAACATATATTGCCATTGTATCTAGCTTGGAAGACACCGTCGATTTAAAAAAAAAAGCTTATTACTCAGTAGCGGAATACTTACCCGATTTAGATTTGTAAGTTTCTATAGGTACCTAACACTGTTCAATATATTGCATGCTCCATCTTGACTTTGAAATATTTGTATGGCTCTCCCCCCCAACGTAATCAGCAAATGAAGTTTTCGCTCTCTGTCGCACTTTCACGTTCGGACGTAAGTGCGACAGCAGAGAGGGAAAACTTTCGTTCGCGGTAGCGCCCCAGTCGTGAGGTTTTCGTAAGGCTCCCCCCCCCCTTCGGAACCTCACGTGATTTCTGGATAAACCCAAAGCCGGGATTAAATTTTGGTTGAATGGCGCCAAAACCAAAACAAAATGCAATCAGCCACGGGCGGCTACGAGTATAGGCGTATTTACGAAATGAAATCATTCTTCAATTTAGACATATTACATGCACTTATGAATGTCAAAAACTACCACCGGTTCATAAAATAAACCTCTGCCTCGAGAAGAACCGGCGTAAGAAACTCTGCGAGGTGTCATTTTTTCAAAACAATATACAATGTATATAAAATAACAGTATCATAATACTACAGAATTAAAATGCCCTAACATAAAACGTACATATATTTTTAATATTCAGAACAAAATATTTCTGTGTTAGATTACTTGTGCGGGACGCTATCACTGCCAAACATCCCTATCCATGATGTAATCGTTTATCTTATAATATGCTTTTGAATTAAGTGTTTGTTTCACGACAGACTTAAATTTAGAATAACTTCAGTAACGTGTCTTGGAATTTTATTGTAGAATTTTATACAATTTCCCAAGAACGACTTTTTCACCTTTACTAGTCTGTAAAAAGTTATTTTGACTTTCCCAGTTTTTCTGGTAGTAATTAACTTATCAGTGTTCGTCGGGAAATTGTATATTTTTTTCCTGACATATATGATTATTTCAAATATGTACAGCGACGGCAGGTTTAGGATATCTATTTCCTTAAAGATTTCTCTCAATGTCTCACGCGACCCCAAGTTATAAATTGCTCGTATAGCTCTTTTTTGCAATATAAATACAGTTTCGATATCTGCAGCTGATCCCCATAATATAAGACCGTAACTAATTATACTATTAAAATAAGCGAAGTAAACTAACCGAGCCGTTGCCACATTGGTAAGCTGCCTTATTCTCCTGACTCAAAAAGAAATAAGAAGCAGCAGAGCTCAACCTACTTCCTATAGCGGTTATGTGGGAACCCACTGCAACCTTGAGTCCAGTGTAATACCTAAGAATACAGTTAGAATTACGATTAGAAACGGGATATTTACCATGTATATTTGTATATTTGAGTTCCCGATATCAAATCGTAATTCTAATGTAAATGACCATGTAAGCTTGAAATCTTAAGAATACAGTTGACATAACAAATTCTAAAGTTTCACCATTAATTTTTATATTTGAATCTACATTGATATTTGAAGATGAGTTTGCTTGTGAGGTAAATACGCCTCTGCTGCTTTGGGGACGAGGCGAGCGCTGATGTATTTCGATTTTTTTAATTTTTGATCTCTACCTACGCTACTGGAGGCCGTAATTTGCCCCACGTCCGTAGGGAGTAGGGAGCACCCATTTACACTACAAGTGACCTCTGGGCGGCTAAAAGTGCAACTAAACTGGCAACTGTACTGTCTTCTCGAAAATATCTCATAGTTCGAAATAATTGCCATACTATAGATATCGCCATACGACCTACACTGTTGGAGAGGCTACCCTCCAACCGCGCACTCCAATCGCTTTATTGGGCCCGGCCTATAAAGCCACAGTCAGGTTAAAAAAAAAACGACCTATACCAATTTTTAGAGTTCCGTAAGCCAAAATGGCGAAAACGGAACCCTTTAAGAGCCCTTATGAGTTAAAAACGATCATTTATTTAGGCCATTTTCTGTTTGAATGTACACGTATCTTGACATTTTCTCAATGTTACTATCAAAGAGAATATAACCACTACGTTCTAGTTACTATCTAGAAAATTTACCGCGAACGGCATTCGAAATTTTCCTTCTCTGTCGGACTTGCAAGTTTGCACATACCTAAGTGAGACAGAGAGGGAAACCTTCGTTTTTGGTTCGCGGTAGCCCCTCAGGACAGTTGCGACCTAATGTCATACATTTTAAATGTAATTTTTGGATTTTTCATTAAGAAATATCGTTTCAAACATCACTCCAAAATGACCATAAACGGCATTTTTCCGCTTAAGTAGAATTTAAGCGGAAAAAAGCCCACACAATAAAATCAAGAAATAGATATGTCACTATCATACCCCCTTATTCATAAACGTCTGTCAAACCTATACTAGCTAACTAGCCGCTAAAGTTCTTTTGTCTTTATCTGTCACTTTGACACATGTGCTTGTGAGACAGTGATAACAAACATTTTAGTTAGCAGAGGTTTGTTAAGTTTTATGAATAAGGGGTAAAACTTTTATAAAGTCATATCCTTTAATCACTTTATTGGTATTATCTATACTTTTGTCATAATTTGAAATCAAAACATTTTAAAACTTGTAAGGATAATACTGTTGATAGGTTCGCTATGTCTATCCGTCCGTATGTTGTGATATACGGACGGATAGATATAGCGATTTAGTCGGAGACTATAATTAAGAGAAGTAGGACACACCGAAATGTCATCTTGCTCGAATCTGGAGCAGCCCAACTGGGGAAGTACCTCCGCCTTGCAGAAGACCACAGCCATAATAACATTATCTACTATACAAGTATGTAGTGTTTTGTTCCTGGAGGTGAGCAAGGTTGCCAGAGCTCCCGAGGATGCACTGTGTTGAGAGCGAGGGACCTAAATTTGTCCCTTCTGTTGTCAACACAGTGCATCCTCAAATTTTATAAAGGGTCGGCAACGCGTACGTGACTCCTTAGAAGTTGCGAGCGTCTATAGGCCGCCGTGGCCGCTTACCATCAGGTGGACCGTAAACTTGTTTGCCACCGGCGTTATATAAAAAAAAGACTATAAGTAGGTGCTATAATTATGAAATTTGGCAGGAAAGTTAACCGTTACATACAAGTGATGTAAGTACGAAAAAAAAATAGGCCACTCCATACAATTAACAAGAACTGTCGCTACAGAGGATAAAATCAAGGAAATAGTGGAATTATAGAGGCGCCCTCTGAGTATCGCGGATATAATCGCTCCACCCTGGTCAAGGGCTGGGGCCGGCGCCAGGCACGTATCCAGAAGGGGGGATAGTTGGGATTTATCCCCCCCCCCCGAAAACGTTTTTAGCCAGTAGTGATTACAGTGATTTTTACACAGTTCACATGGTTGTTTCAATGTTTGTCCCCCCCCGAACCAAAAGTCTGGATACGTAGGCACGTATCCCCAGGCCAGGCCAGGCGGCCGACGCTGGATATGTAGGTACTCTCTGGTTCAATCCGCTATGCGATTCAAGTGCTTGATATGTGATAATCCACATCGAAAGGGACCTTATGGCGGCAGGCGCTTACGTTACACCTATTCACTATTGTATTGGAACAGCGGCAATAAAGGCGTAAGTGCCGGCCGCCATAAGGTTCTTTTCAATATGGATTATCACATATGGCCGCAGTGTGCGCGTCCCGCGGCATCTATCGTCCAATGTCCCTTAATCCTTTCCTGCCTTTATGACATATTAATTAACTTAAAATTTCAACTCCCCGCTAATGCTAAAACTCTATTGACTAATACAGATCCTAGTGCATTTAAGGCGTTAGCTTATTTTATTAATAAAAAATATAATATTTTTCCCCTCCCTTAGAATAAAATACAATATTAAATATGTAAATATCATTATGAAACAATAAAAGTGAATAGTATAAAGTCCTCTCCCCTGGGCAAAATTGTTAGGCGCACTCCACAGATTTCGTAAAGCCAATCCCCCCCACTTGACATTGACAAAGTGCCTAAGCAGCAAAAGGCCATCAACAACGAAAAAAAAAACTGGTCGGTTACTAGGTAGAGATATGAACATACCATTTGTAACACAAGGAAAATATTTTAAACTTATTGTATATTAGGTATATGGTAAATAACGGAAAATATGCAGTGCTGATGCACTGTTTTGCGCAATCGAAACTTCCTGTTTTTTTCCTGATGGTGGTCAGAAATATCCAATTAAGCGTTGAATAACAAATGATTACTATAACCACAGGTTTAGTGTAGTTATAATTGTTTTTTCCCTTTACTAAAGTATTGTTTTCTGAATTTAATTTATTTTTCCCAAAAAAGTATGGTACAGTTACATTTGTTTCCGTTTCGCCAAACGTTAAGTTTAACGGCGTAATATTACACTCACTTTCATATTTTGTACCAAGTTATAGTATCTAATGACCTAAGTAATAAAGTAATTAATGCCTATCCTTTGAATATAAAACAAGATGGGTACTAGCTTATTTAATTAATATTAAGCATTTTCTTTTTGTTTTTCGTTGGGGAGACCCAGGAGAGTTGTGACAGAGACGATTTCTCTCTAACTATAATAATTACGGAGCTGGCTCGTTACTCGCTTTAGAGACGCGCTACTTGACTCTGTCTGTAATTGTAAGTTTTTTTTTTAACCTGACGTGGCTTTATAGGCCGGGCCCAATAAAGCGATAGGAGTGCGCGGTTGGAGAGTAGCCTGGGGAAAATCCAGGGGAGAACCTCCGGCACGACCACGCGTGTGATTTGGAACACTGGAATCATTGACCAACACATAAAAGTATAGATAAATTATTTAATGAATATAACTGAGAATAAATGTTTCTGATCCAAATGTATAAAATAAGATATTATGACTTATGACATAGTATTTCAGAACTAAATGATTAATGTTAAATTATATACATATTTTCAATTCACATACATTTTTGACATGTAAAATGACATTTTACCAATAAAATTTCTGATTCTGATTCTCTGATTCTGAATACTCTAAGAGTTTGCGCTCCAGTGAGATTGGTTGAGCGGTTTCAACCGAATCTGAGGTGTGAGTGGAATCGAGCTACTGGGAGTTTTGTCGCTGGTTCACTAAACCTAGCCTAGCTGAGAAGAGTCCAGCAAGAAACTCAGCTAGGCCCGACCTGGGTCGGACTGATTGTAAGTTGGTGCAACTCGCTCTAAGCTCTCTCAGCCATCGCCTCCCTCGACCATCTGTTAGGGAAGGTGGTGAGCCGAATTACAGTAGTCGTGACCCACAGGGCATCCCCTGGAGCTCTGGCGACCTAACTCACCACCAGCAATAACCCACATACATAGAGCAAGTACATCTAAGGGTCGCTTGCACCAACATACGATCACAGGCCGGTCATCGTCAAATATGGCGCCGGCAGCTGTCATCCCATAGAAACTTGTCAAACTTTACATACAATCAGATTTTAACGAACACCGATTACGATTACAGACGGTTTGGTGCAACCCACCCTTAGCATCAATTTAACCATCTCCTATATCAGGGGTCGGCAACCTTTTAGCACTCAAGGGCCACATAGTAGCTAGCAAAATTGCCGCGGGTTGCACGTGTCAATAATTAGCAGTCCCTAATAGCTACCTTCCGTTCTAGAAGAAAGAAAAATGGTCCATACACAAACACTCTTAACGTCAGTCCCGCCAAAATGGTGCTTTCGCTGATTCAGAAAATGTTTGTGGATATTTTGGCATCTTTTACTTTCCTCGTATTCAAAATGAAAAGCAGTGGTTATCTCGGGTGACACCACCCATTTCAGCCTCGAACTATTGGCGCTCTCTTCGTTCGAGCGCCAAAATATCTCATCTGAAATGGGTGGCTTTCAACCCTTTTTTTTAAGGAAAAACGGGGCTTGTCGCCAGGCGAACATACCGCCCTGTAGAGACAGCAGAATATGTACAAAAAACTAAAAAGAAACAAACTCTTTTTTTTATACAAACGCCTTAAGGGAGGCGTACAGCGACATCTACCAGAAGACTCATGCTTCATTAACGGCACTAACATCTCAAATCATATTGAGAATCGTCAGTTACGATGCGCCATCCCATACCCAAATTTAGAATGAAGGAAAAATTGAAAATTTTAGGCACCGAGCAGGATTCGAACCTGCGACCTCCCGGCACTCGCGGCCAGTCGCTCTAGCCAACTGAGCTATAGGTGCAATCACTGTCCAGCGGGGTAATCACGTAACTTTTGTACTACCGTTAGGTAGATTTTAATGTCAAATTTCAACTGTCAGCTCATACATTTATTTATACTTCAAAATTGACAGTAAAATCTATCTACCGTTAGTACATAAAGTTACGTGATTCGCCTGCAGCTCATACATTCATACTTCAAAATTGACATTAAAATCTATCTACCGTTAGTACATAAGGTTACGTGATTCGCCTGCCGTTCTAAATTCACTCAATTCAATTCTTCCCTCGAATTCTTTCACTCGATTCAATTTTTACTTCTACTAAATTGTATAAAAACTCGGCTTCGTCCGAAATAGGAAGCGACAAAATACTATTTACATATCCTGTGTCAAACAGTTTCGAATCGGACCAAGCTGCTCTTACAGCCTCGATCCAGACACACTCCATCAATACATGTATTACATCCTTAAGTTCCACACTCAATGCAATGCGTGCGTTTTTGAGTGTGCGTCAGAATGACTGACCAAAATGGCAGATCAATATTAGACTACCATACACATTCACTACCTATTTGCTACTATTCACTACTTATTCTGACGTCAGAATGACTGCCCACTTTATTAAATATATATATATTTTTAAACTTAGGTAGCAAATATGTCAACATAGGTAGTAAATAGTAGCAAATAGGTAGTGAATTCTAATGGTAGTCTAACATTGATCTGTCATTTTGGTCAGGCATTCTGACGCACACATTTGGGGAGGGGACTTTTCCCATTAAAAAAGCAAAGTTTGATGGAATGTGACCGGAACGTAACCTGAGTGCCGTTTTTAATCTGTTTCTATTACAAGGTGCTTGGTCAATCCAGGGATGAACTTTCAACCCTTGGTTACCAATCTACTATTACAATCGTTATTTGGGTCATACACGGATTTAAGTTTTATTTTTTTTATTAAAAATGGGATCGCTCTTGGCCAGCATCCAGCCAGGGGGCAAAGATGAGGCCGACGATGAAGCGAGCTCATCCAGAAGGTGCCTTTTCACTCGTGCCTTAAAAAGGTCTAGGTTATATGAGCTCGGAAACAAACGCCGGCAGAGAATTCCAAACCTTAGAAGTGCGCATTATAAAAGATGATGCAAAGCGCTTGGTTCGAATAAGAGGAATTTCGACCAAGTAAGGATGGTATCCAGCCGTACGTCTGGTTCGCGTCTTTTCTGTGGACATACCAAAAGTTAAGGGCTACGAAGCTTAATTTTTGGGTTGGACCAGTAACCCGCATAAACAGTGTCTCCGTTTCTATAAATCCATGTAATAAAAACACAGCTAACATGCACATAAGCCGTTAACTACTGACCACAGGAGGGACGACTTGTTTTTTCAACTAAGTATGACCCATTTAACATGTTTAATCCTTATTACCTACTACATTAAGAGAACTAATGGCTTACAATAAATTAGTCTGATTGCCAATCTTTTAGTAAATACCTAGTCGTCTTCTAATAGTAAACACTGTATTGCACAAATCAAGTAAATAATCGGAAACAAACTTTTTTTTATGTTATAGGGGGCAAACGAGCAGACGGATCGCCCATAAACACCTGCAACACCAGAGGAGTCGCAAGTGCGTTGCCGGCCTTTCAGAAGGGAATACGCTCTCTTCTTGAAGGTTTGAAGGTCATATCGGTCCGGAAATACCTCAGGCGACAGTTCATTCCATAGTTAATAATAGATTTGTATAAAGGTGAATTTATCGGCAACAGAAATACATCTGTGAAAATTTCAACTGGCATCACGATTCACGAGATACAGCCAGGACAGACAGACAGACGGACGGACAGCGGGGTCTAAGCGAGCGAAATACCTAATCCTTTATGTTACCTGTACACGCATCTGCTTATGGTATAATTCCTACTGCTTGCTTTCGGTCCTCACGACACAGGCTGGACCTAGTGTGAGGGCCTCTGATAATGTATCTATTGTTTTGCTGTTTTGGTAAATAAATAATTTTGTATTTTGTAGTCCTGGTAATAGGGTCCGGTTTTACCCTTTGGGTACCTTAAAAATCTCAAACTCAAAATATTCTTTATTCAAATAGGCCTAGCAACAAGCACTTTTGAATCGTCAGTTATATATTACATAAATTGAATCTAATTATTCAGAGCAATGTATTGATGCATATGAAATTTAAAAAAAGACATGAATTACTGTAATGCATGTCAAAAGAGAGTATAATAAATTCACAAAAAGATCGTCAATATGTAAAATAAAAACATAAAAAATAGTATAATCTAGACAGTTTCTAGAATAAAATTTAACGTCAACATCTAATGTCATAGTTATGAAAATAGTCATTAAGATGTAATGTCATAATTATTAAAATTCATGTAGTCTTTTGTGCTATAATATGCTTTCGATATGAATTTACGCTTTACATAAGTCTAATTACTCGATGACGGTATTCTTTAGTCGTGTACAGATGTTTGTGAGCACCTCGTTCGCTGCGATATATTAGACGACTGAAAAATAACCAACATCAAAAATAAAACTACAAAAACAATTGAACTGGAATATTTATTAAAACATTATTTACAACGTATCCAAAGTTACATAACTACACTTATGGCAAACTATCGACCTATTATATATTAAAGTAAGGTACATTATTGCTTGGCCGAGGAGGAAAGAATAAGGAAACAAATGCGTATTCCACTCGACCCACGCACATACCTCAAATATATTTATAATATAATACATAAAATCGAAAATCGCGTCTACACTTATTTACAAAGCTAACATTTAAAATACCTATATATTTATTTTAATAAACTATATTTGGAATAAGTTATATTATTTAAACATAATATACAAAGTGCACATATATACATCACCGCATATTGTGGTCGCAGTGCCTTTACCATCAGTTTGCATGACCGTACTCGCTAGCGACTGCGTAAACGATTTAGTATTTTTTTTTATACAACGCCGGTGGAAAACAAGCGTACGGTACACCTGATGGTAAGCGGCCACCGCAGCCTAGACGCCCGCAACTCCAAAGGAGTCACGTGCGCGTTGCCGACCGTTTATAAGATTTGAGGATGCACTGTGTTGACAGCAGAAGGAACACATTTAGGTCCCTCGCTCTCAACACAGTGCATCCTCGGGAGCTATGGCAACCTTTCGATCGGTATGATAAAGCTACACGGTAACTATTTTTCTCGTGTAACGAGTTCGATTCCCGGTTCAACCATAAAATTATCTAAATATCTGTGAATGCAGTTAAAATTGTTTTTTAAATTCAATTAATGTCTTCTTTCAGTAAAATGTTCCATATACAATATTCAAGGTAATTTCCTTCCATGTAGCATAGCCGTGGGACGCCTTGTATACAGTCAAGTTGCCCACTCACTTGACAAGGGGGGTCGAAGTTGCACCACGTCCGTAGGGAGTACCCACCGCTACCCTACACGTGATCCCTGGGCGCTGCTAAGTGCAACAAAGTTACCCTACACGTGGCCCCTGGGCGGTGCTAAGTGCAACAACGTTACCCTACACGTGGCCCCTGGGCGGTGCTAAGTGCAACAACGTTACCCTACACGTGGCCCCTGGGCGGTGCTAAGTGCAACAACGTTACCCTACACGTGGCCCCTGGGCGGTGCTAAGTGCAACAACGTTACCCTACACGTGGCCCCTGGGCGGTGCTAAGTGCAACAACGTTACCCTACACGTGGCCCCTGGGCGGTGCTAAGTGCAACAACGTTACCCTACACGTGATCCCTGGGCGGTGCTAAGTGCAACAACGTTACCCTACACGTGGCCCCTGGGCGGTGCTAAGTGCAACAACGTTACCCTACACGTGGCCCCTGGGCGGTGCTAAGTGCAACAAAATGGCGACCGTACTGTCTTCCCGAAGATCTCACGGTTCGAAACAATAGGGATGATCACACCTAATAAGAAAATCAATAAGTTAGATTTTTCCCGAAAAAAGATCAAAGTATTAGGATCGGTTGCACCAACATCACAGGCTGGTGGTCGTCAAATATGGCGCCGGCAGCTGTCATCCCATAGAAACTTGTCAAACTTTCCATACAATCAGATTTTAACACCGCTTACGATTACAGACGGTTTGGTGCAACCCACTCTTAATCAAACGGCGTTATTAGTTGTTGTAAGTCAACCTCGCCCCTCAGAGCCACGCGTCATTTCTGGACGAACCGTAATATGTTTTATTTTTTTTATTATTAAAGTTCCAAATAATTTAACGCAGAGTTTGAAATTGCTTAACTGCTAAAGCCATGAATGGCTTATTTACAGCTAGAGTTCGGACTAGGACTTACATTACATTCAGTTCATTGGTAAACAACAAGAAAGTACTTATCACAAGGCGTAGTCATAATTATTACATGACATAAAGTATTTGTTAACATCTTTCAGTAATTTAGGGTTGGATAGGTATGAATCTTGTATGTGTGTTGGGAGGCTATTTATTATTTTAGGAAGCAAATATAGGTTGGTCCTCATGCCGTAAACATTTTTCATTTGTGGTAGTAAGAATCTGTGTGTATTGGATAAACGCCTTAACCTACTATTACGGTGGTATTCATTTAATTGAGTTACATTATTATTTTCTTGTTTGAGTATGGACAGTTTTACTAAGTTTTGTACGGGAAGTACCTTGCAATATTGGAAAAGGTGTGAATAGTCATTACTGTATTTAATTTTAATATTTTTTGGAACAATGTTTTTCAGTATAGTTTTTTGCAAACTAAATATATTGGCTAGATTTGTTTTGTACGACCGTCCATAGCTACTCAGACCATATCGTATAACCGAATCAGCTAGTAGTAGTAGGTATAACATTCTTAGTGTCTTATACGGTATTTTATATTTCAATATATTTAATCTTCCTAGAAGTGATCTAAGTTTGTTACATACATATTCAGATGTGAGTAATTGGTTAAGTTAAACATAATTTTAAACACGGCTAGCCAAAGTTTAAATTCAGGTCACAAATTGAATAACCATGAGTTCTGTGTAATGTTCTGTTCAGAGCTCCCCAACACTTTGAACGACCGGCAACGCACATGTGACAACCTGGAAGCTGCAAGTGTCTACATATAGGCTGTTAGCTTAGATGGGTGGATCAACTATTCTTTGTTGCTTGTTACCATGGTTACGTCTCCCGAGTAACTCTTTAAAACTGATTTTATAGCGTTTAAGGCCGTACTTTATAAAGATCCGTTAGACCAAATGTCAGATCAAATTTCAGTAACTCAGTACATTTTTTGACATAACAAACCGAAATAAGGTCTAACGGATTTTTATTAAACCGAGCATAAGTCTACCAAATATGAGTTTCAGTGATGGGATAAATCCATTGGAACATGGATCGTCTCTTGAGCGTGACTGAAGTCCATATTATAATCATTTTTCTAAGAAACTCGGTTACGGGTTGATGGTTCTAAGAAACTGGTGTTGTCTCCTCGCTGACGGGACAGAGTAACAACAAGGAAAAGTTGATTGACCCAGATACACTCAAACTGTCAAACTTGTGATCAACTGCTGGCATAGTTTCCCGTACTCCCTCTGGTCTCCCGAGATCCTTCTCATCTTCAAACCTTTCTTCTCCATCGCTTTATTCTCGCACAGGACCAGTTCAATCTGGATCCCGCCGGAATATTCCAGATTTAAACCAGTTAGTGTATCATCTTGGCTCTCCTGGCTCGTTTCAACAAAAATGTTCTGAGGCGGCACTCTTGAATTGATAGCTTCCTTCAACAACTCGACAATCCTTTGAGAATCTAATTTAGAACACACGGTCGATAACATCACTTCGTAGGATTCTTGAATACACGATACCTTCTGAGGACTCAGTAATATAGGTATTTTCTCCCCGGGCCGACAAATGTCTGTCAGTCTTAAGTCCATTGTGGATTTCTGCAGTTTCCCTAACTCCTCGCCCTCATCGCATTTCTCTAGTCTATCTCTAGGTAGGAACTCCTCTTGAACGTCGCCTAGTATACCCTGGTTGGAGAAGGAGGACCTAGGCGTCTCCCCTTTTTCTGAGAAGCTCCCTCTGCCGAAATCGCTTCGTTCAGAGAAGGAGGATCTCCCGAAATCACCTCGTTCTGAGAAGCTACCTCTGTCTGAGAACGAGAATGATTCTCTGTGTTCAGAGAAACTGCCTCTATTCTCGCTAAACCCGGAGCTAATAGACACTATGTTAGAGTAAATCGACTGTATATTCTGTTCAAAATTTGGAGAAACATTAGCCGAATCGTTGCTTAATGAATCATCGCTGAACCCTAAACTCTTCTCGCTGTTCCTTCTACTCTTATCGTCTTTAGGACTTTGCATATCCGCATCCTTCTCTTCGATCACTTCCGTTTCCTGACTCACCTTCCTGCCTATCCCTTTTGTTATAGAAGGTTCTAAATCGGACGGTTCGGATATCACAAACTGCGGGAGTGGATATTTAGTGTTCTCCAAACTATCCATGCTGTCTTCCGAAGACGACGCAACCAATGTGATCTCGGAGCCTAGACAATCCGTTAAACTTATCTGTGGATGTGTTGACACGTAATTCTGGAATTGCTGCTGTAGATTTCTGTTCATTTCCTGGGTAAAGCTGAGCTGTGAGCATCCATTGTTGATTTCCTCTCGTATCATGTCGAGGGGTGAACTTGGGTTGGATATGGGGCTGTTGTTTAGGGATCTGTGGACGTGGTGTAGTTGGGGGTGAAGTATGGGGTGTAGCTGGGGGTATTGTCCGGTGTCCATGTCGACGTTTTGCCGGAGGTCGAGGGGCGTGGCGTTCGCTTGGGGGGTACCTGGGGGCAAATGTTTTGTTTCTAAAAATGATACACAATTTTGTCAATCGGATGAGTCCGCTAACGAAATTATAATTTTCTTTCTTATATCGCCTCTGGTGGGATTTGAACCGTGTACCTCTGCACTTCCACATTTATAATTTAATTTTCTTTTTGAGTGAGTAATAAAGGCTGTATTAAATAAGTATTAAGGTTGATTATCGTGTACCTCCTGATGGAACCGGTGTGCAGATAGCTGAAACACTCCATGATCTCAGCGGGGAGGAGTCTAATAAAGACTTTCTTACGTAAGTATTAAGATTGATTATCGTGTACCACTTGTGATGGAGCCGGTGTGCAGTTAACTGAAACACTTTATGATCTCAGCGGGGTGGAGTCTAAAGGCTTTCTTACGTAAGTATTAAGGTTTATTATCGTGTACCTCTTGTGATGGAGCCGGTGTGCAGATAGCTAAGCCCCTCCGTGATCTGGCGGAGGGGGGAGCCCGGGGGCGGGGTGGGCGCAAAGTCCGCGCCGGGGGGGAAGCTCAGCCCTAGCTTCAAGGCCAGGTCCTGCGTGAATCGGGGTTGTTAGATAGTGACTCTTCTATACACAAGCATTATGTATTTTTTCACATTATTATTTCACCCTCCTTGTTTCAATTAACCTCAATTTAATTGCAATGTTGGGCATAAAAAAATCTGATTCAATCTTTCAGTTATACACATGTATATCAATAATGCCTCGATATAATCTTAAAGCAATTTCCCCATTGGTAGACCTTATCTCTCTCATTATTACTATGGGTCATTCTACTTTATCATGACCAGTTTTCTATTACAAAAAGAAATCTATGATATGTATTGAATTAGTGCATAAAAATAGGATTACGAAATAGTACCTGAACCTAATAATAGGAATCTATAGGGAAAAATACTTAAATATTAACATATTGCTGTAAAAGGTGGGTAACACGGTGGTAAAAACCATTTTTTCATACAAATGGTGAGACATCCAAGGACCAGTGAGTTACTCGGTTTATGGATAT
Organism: Epiblema foenella; assembly: GCA_963556455.1. Taxonomy (NCBI): domain Eukaryota; kingdom Metazoa; phylum Arthropoda; class Insecta; order Lepidoptera; family Tortricidae; genus Epiblema; species Epiblema foenella. Next base: position 9,458,126 of record OY747122.1, on the reverse strand, counting down.
TAGCTGTGGTTCGTTAATTACCGAAACTATCGGAAGTGATACTTGCAATTGAACCTCTTTCTAAATAACAATATAAAACTATGAAGTGAGAGCCAAGTATTCCAAAATCTGCATTTAAAAAAAAAATGTCTGAAAATTATGTACATGAAAAAGTACCTTATACCTATTGACGATCCTTTTGTGAATTTATTGTTTTAAAAATGTAAAACATTATGTAATTTTCAAACGGAAATAAATATGCCTTCCTTATAGAATAGAATAGAAGATAATTTATTTCAGTATAAAAACACAGTAATACAATATATAAAAAAGAAAACAATGGAAAAACTTATTATCTAGATTGTACAGTGAACATTACACTGAAAAAGGTGAACACAGCATAATGCCAGGTGCTACTGGAGTAACCGACGCTGGTCTTCCGTGGACACCTGTAGGGAGCGCAGTTGCGCGCAGCTGCTAAGTAGTATTTAATACTGGCCCTAACAAATGGGGGCTATCGTTTTTGTGCTCACCAGTTGGCGCCACTGTCGACTAAGGTCCAGCTGTCAAAAATTGTTATTGGTTATTATGGACATGAGAACGAAGTTTACATTTAAATCATATTCAATACCTTAAAACCGTACCGTAAAAATATCGAATATACCGCATTGTAGCGTGGTCCCGTTTTGTTCGGAAAAAAGGAGGAAATAATTTTCCGAAAGACAAATCTGTCTCAAAGCCCTGACAGTCATTAACCCTTAATTCATATTTGCCATAATCAAGCTCAGGTATTGCAAAATAGTGACCATATTGTTCCAATTAGATATTAACCCGCGTAGCGCAACCAAAAAGAGTGACATTTGACGTTTCGGAGGACCCCACGCTACACTAGCGCCTCTAGCGGCGAATTCATACGCGATAGCCCCCATTGTGACGATACGTTACGAAACGGGAATGAAGCAAGTAAAACTAATTTACTTATCTCGTTGCAGTAAGGTTCTTTATTAGTCAGACACGAGTACACTACAGTAAGCTGTGTTACCTGCGTGAGCACAAGGTCATGCGCAGGCTCCATGCGAGGTTCGGCGCGCTCCAAACATGGCGCCGACGCACCGTGGATGGGGGAGTCTGTAACACAATAAATAAATAAATAATAAATAAATATTAGAGGACAATCTTACACAAATCGATCTAGACCCACAGTAAGCTCAAGAAGGCTTGTGTTATGGGTACTAGACGACGATATATTTAATAGATATAAATACTTAAATACATAGAAAACAACCAAGACTCAGAAACAAATATTCATGCTCATCACACAAATATTTGCCCTGACCGGGATTCGAACCCAGGACCGTCAGCTTCACAGGCAGGTGCACTAGCCAGTTATCTTAGTTTTAAGTTAGGTCCCCACTGAAAATCAGTGCCTCAGCTTGCTGTGTCTCGCCGTGGCTTAATGCTGAGTGGGGATCCTTTTTAACGTCTTCTATTTTTAAATTAATGTTTCTTTATCTAATCGGCTGAATCGTGATGTTAAATAAACGTATTTTCTTTCTTTCTTTCTTTTCGAAAGTGTCAAATAGAGGTATTGTTGTCAATTGGCGAAACCATTAATATGTTTGCCAGCGTAAGAAATTATAGTTCCAATGATATTCCGCAACATTCGACGACCGGTTTAGCCTAGTGGGTAGTGCACCAGCCTGTGAAGCTGACGGTCCTGGGTTCGAATCCCGGTCAGGGCAAATATTTGTGTGATAAGCATGAATATTTGTTTCTGAGTCTTGGATGTTTTCTATGTATTTAAGTATTTATATCTATTAAATATATCGTCGTCTAGTACCCATAACACAAGCCTTCTTGAGCTTACTGTGGGGCTAGTTCGATTTGTGTAAGATTGTTCTCTAATATTTATTTATTTATTTATTACATGGCCAACGTTTATATATGTCTGGTCGGGATTTAAACTAGGGGCGATATCGCGAACAGCAAACTAAGTTTTCCCTCTCTGTCGCACTTACGTCCGAACGTGCAAGCGCGACAGAGAGCGAAAACTTCGTTTGCTGTTCGCGGTAGCGCCCTAGATCCCCCAGACCGGTACCCTGGGGGAGGGTGCCCACAAGGCTGGCTGCGGTCCCCCGTTGGACGGCTATGCCATATATGTATGTAAAATTCTTTATTGTACATGAGTAAAACATAACATAAATTACAAGAACAGTTGACATATATGTACACAGGCGAGCTTATCCCTGTAAGGGATTTCTTCCAGCTAACCTTTGAGCAATTGAGTTGAGATTAAGATATAAGTATTCGCTGGGCAAGGGGCGAGGCATTACTTGATTAGGGGTCGATTTATTCAATCGCCAAATTTGTCTATTTTTTTTTATACAACACCGGTGGCAAACAAGCTGATGGTAAGCGGCCACCGCAGCCTATAGACGCCCGCAACTCCAAAGGAGTCACGTGCGCGTTGCCGACCCTTTATGAAATTTGAGAATTCACTGTGTTAACAGCAGAGGGGACTAATTTACTATTTATTGTGATAATTTGATGCTTAGAATTACGATTAGAAACGGGATATTTACCATGTATATTTTGTATTTGCGAGTTCCCGTATATAAACAACATAAAAACAACGAACCTCGGAAGTCAGCAATCGCAGAACACTTTTTGGAGGCAGGAACAAATCATTGGATTGAGTTGCACAACCCTCAGATCCTCTCGACAGAACGCCATTACATACCTAGGTTGGTTAAGGAAGCCATTGAAATCCAAAGGCATATGAATTTCAACCGGGAAGATGGGTTTCAACTGTCAAGTGTCTGGCGTCCAGTGATCCGAAAGTTCACAAATCGAAGAGACTGTTTCCGGAAAGAACTCGCGTACTGATACTGTGAGTGTGGCGTGTCGTGACCGTAATCGAGTTTCAAGTGACAAGGCGGACGGTGGTAGTGACGGTGACACTGTGCGAAAAAAGCGAACCAGGAAGAGGGTAGATCGCTATGGTGTGTGGGTAGACCACAACTAAAACTCGCAGCACGTCAGTTAATCCTTGATAATGGCGCTCTCTGCGTGATAGAATTAGGAATGAAGCTATCCGTAGCAGAACTGGGGTCACCGACATAGCCTTCAAAATTGCGAGACTTAAGTGGCAGTGGGCAGGGCACATTGCTCGCAGGACTGACGGTCGATGGGGCCAGAAACCGCTTGAGTGGCGTCCACGCACCGGAAGACGAGCTGTCGGTAGGCCTCCGACAAGGTGGAGTGATGGCCTGGTGAAGGTCGCGGGAATCCGGTGGAAACGAACGGCACAGGACCGGTCTAAATGGCGAGCCTTGGGGGAGGCCTTGTTCAGCAGTGGACGTCTTTCGGCTGAAATGATGATGATGATGATGAATGGCGCTTGCAACAGTGCTGAAATATCGGGAACTCACAAATACAAATATACATGGTAAATATACCGTTTCTAATCGTAATTCTAATATAAATGACCATGTGAGCTTGAAATCTTATAATTGATGGTTTTCTATACATATAGCCGCACTATGTTGTAAATTGTAGTCATCATCACTACTGTCTCTCCTGAATATTACTCACTGGGCATGGAGGCGGCGGGCGTGTGCCGCGAGTCGTGCGGCGGCGACGCTCCCGCCCCGCCCCCGCGCCGCTCCAGCCCGCGCTGCAACACACGGAAATGTTAGGAGCCGCACACACGAGCGTTCATAATGTAACATATGGAAATGTTAGCACCCGTTCACACGAGCGTTCCCATGAGCTTGAGCCTGCTCGTAACGCGGCATGCTCAAGAGTAGAATTTTAAAGAATTTAAAGTTAAATGATCGAGATTAAAAAAAGTTATTAATATATGATGTAACATTTGGTTTGACGGATCTTTAGAAGAGTTGTCCGACTTTAAAATATAAACTCCCGTGAGTTTCTGACTTAATATAATAAACGGGTCACTCACGTCTTTAAGGTCGAGTATCGCTCGACATGTTTCGGATCAATACGTGGCCCTTAATCATGAGAACCAGCAGCGACGATAATCGACCTTAAAGACGTGAGTGACCCGTTTATTACATTTTCTTGTCAGGCTTGTCTATTCCTTGACAGTAAAATATGACAGCTCAAAATGTACTATTAAATATTTGTTTATTTATTGTATAGTCATGAACACATTTACATAATAAGGTCTTATAGCTAAGGATGGTAAGTTCATGACAACCTGTTAGGACACACAATATTTGCTAAGTCTAGCTTAGTTTAATTCTTAAAATTTTTCGTCATAACTGTATCGTAACTAGCGTGCAAAAGATTTTCCCTCTTATTCATAAAACTTAACAAACCTCTGCTAACTAAAATGTTTTTTGTCCCTTTCTCACAAACGTAAATGTCAAAGTGACAAATAAAGACAAACGAACTTTAGCGGCTAGTTAACTAATATAGGTTTGATAGACGTTTATGAATAAGGGGATTTATCTATACATATTATCTAGTCAGTTATATTAAGTTAACTTAAATTTAGGTACATTTCATATATCTTTAAAAAATGTAGAACTTATGATTGATTTAATGAAATGAAATGAAATGAAATGATTTATTCTTCAATTTAGGCATGTTACATGCACTTATGAATGTCAAAAAACTACCACCGGTTCATAAAATAAACCTCTGCCTCGAGAAGAACCGGCGTAAGAAACTCGGCGAGGTGTCATTTTTTCAAAACAATATACTTTGTATATAAAATAACAGTAAAAATAGTACAAAATTCAAATGCTACCTACAGTATCAACATACATACATATTTTTTAATACTAAGGACAAAATATTTCTGTGTTAGATTACTTGTGCGGGACGCTAACACTGCCAAACATCCCTATCCATGATGTAATCGTTTATCTTATAATATGCTTTTGAAATAAGTGTCTGTTTCACAACAGATTTAAATTTAGAATCCGTAAGTTCAGTAATGACGCAAGTTAGAGAGAGCGGTACAGACCTCGTCACTGACCTCTAGCGCCATAGTAAATGACGATCGTTCTACACAAATGTGCGTTTTGAACTAAGTATGAATATCTCCCTCTCTGTAGCACGAATTAGCAAGTGCGATAGAGAGGGTGATATTCGAACTTCGTTCGTTTTCGGTTCGCGGTAGGCCCTCTGTCAAATACCATGGATTGGGTGGATCAACTATTATTTGTTGGTCGTTACCATGGTTACGTCTCTTGAGTCACTCTTTAAAACTGCGATTTTATAGGGTTTAAATCTACCAAACACGAGTTTAAGCGATAAGCGTAAATCCATTTGGACATGTGTCATCTCCTGAGCATACTTGATGTCCATATTATAAACATTTTACTAAGAAACATGGTTACTGTTGTCTCCTCGCTGACGGTACAGAATAACAACAAGAAAAAGTTGATTGACCCTTTTACAAATTCCCTCTTTCATTTGTTATTTGCGTTAGCAGTTTTACTGCTTAATACAAAATTAATTAGCGCAATATGAAATCATAATCATAATCATTTATTTCATTGCAAGAATGTAGTTTACAAAACAAGATGTTATAGATACTAAATATGGATACATATATCTTGCAGTCGCTATTATCCGATCTATCGGAACAAACGAGGTGCTCACAAATATATAAACACGACTCTTAGGGTTCCGTACTCGAAGGGTCCAAACGGAACTCTCATCTGCCATCCGTAAAAAAATTTGGATGTCTCTAGAGCATGCTTGAAGTCCATATTATAAACATTTTTCTAAGAAACATGGTTACTGTTGTCTCCTCGCTGACGGGACAGAATAACAACAAGAAAAAGTTGATTGACCCACTTTATGTGTACTGACCTGCAACTGCTGGTACTCGAGCCTGGCGGAGGCGAGGTCGTGCGCGGCCCGCGGCGGGGAGCACTCCGCCCGACGCACGGGCGAGTAGCGCTCAGCGTGCTCGCGCGCTACACACGGACATTCAAATTTTTTAGCTGACTGTTTACAGGCCGGGCCCAATAAGGGCTACCCTGAATTTACCCCAGGCCATTTTTTAACGTGGCTTCGGCTTTATAGGCCGGGCCGAATAGTGCGCGGTTGGAGAGTAGCGGCCAGTTAACGTTATTTGAGCTGTGTTATTAAGAGCGGTCGTGTCGGCACCCATTATATATTAATTAGGTTAAGACTAGTATATATATTTTTTGGTTGTCCTGAAAATCAGCGTCACGACACATCAGTCGTGGCACATGCTGAGCGACAAACTTTTTGGTGTATACCCATTTCTAATTTGTATTCTTCTTTTTATCTGTATGTACACCAAATAAACGTTTTTTTGGTGTACATACAGATAAAAAGAAGTTTTAACTAATATAGGTTTGATAGACGTTTATGAATAAGAGGGTTAGAGTATTCCAGTGTTCCAAACCACACGTGGTCGTGTCGGAGGTTGCTGGATTTTCCCCAGGCTACTCTCCAACCGCGCACTCCTATCGCTTTATTGGGCCTGGCCCATAAAACCACAGTCAGATTACAAAAAATACATTATGACCGACTTTCTATAAAAATATATTCGATTTTAAATCTACTTGCTTGGACAATGAAGTCGCTTTTTGAATGAAAAAAACTACTTTATCCTACTTAAAAATATCGTCTATAATGCTTGTATCTCACGAGCGCGTTTAGCCACAGTTGTAGTTGTGACACACACATAGACAATGTGAACTCATAGCTCCTACGCTGACGCACACATAGACAATATGCATGTATAGCACAACACAGCCATGGCTCAGCCGCGAGATAAAAGTACTTTAACACAATATGTCGAGAGTACATATGATTTAACTGATAAATAATAAATACTCAAGTAGATATTTCCACTATCGCAAAATGAAATATCAGAATGGAGAAACGGAGTACTTAATAGTCTGACCAGAGAGTCGCGGCAAATTCTTTTTTATGACTATTTTATATTGCTCGTTACCATGGTTACGTCTCTTGAGTCACATAAAAAAAAACATAAATCATTTATTTGCGTGAATAGGGTCAGATTACAGTTGTAATCTCTTCTCTTTAAAACTGTGATTTTATGTGGTTTAAATCTACCAAACATGAGTTTTAGCGATGAGTGTAAATCCATTTGGACATTGGTCATCTCTTGAGCATGTTTCAAGTCCATATTATGAACAATTTTCTAAAAAACTCAGTTACTGTTGTCTCCTCGTTGACGGGACAGAATAACAACAAAAAAAGTCGATTAACCCTTATATGGCAACAATTCTACCTAAACAATAATCTTTCAATTATTAGTACCTAAGTTGCCGTGTAGTTTTGTTACAAGTATGCGATTTTTTTAGGGTTCCGTATCCAAAATAGCGAAAACGGAACCGTTACAATTTCGCTCTCTCCGTCCGTATGTCACAGCCGATTTACTCGGAGACTATAAGCACTACAATTATGAAATTTGGCAGGAAGGTGTATTCTATGAACCGCTACATAAAAGTGATGTGTGTACAGTCTCAATATTGTACTTTTTTCCGTTTACGTTGCGACCTACTTTCGGCCGCGCTTTAATATGGCGAAATAAAGTAAAATATATCAGTGTAAATTAAACTCGCATACGATCAACATCAACTGAAGGAACGGCCAATTAACTTTACTATTTTGTACCTACTTTTAAATAATAAAACAGTTTCATAACTACAACTTAACTTCTCCGTTCCCTCAACGCACTCAAACACAGCTTTCAAGTGTATGGGCTAACTGGCTCATACAATGTGAAATTAGAAAAAAAATTAGGGGGTGGGGGGAGGATCAAACGTAAAATTAACCGGGGGCTGAAAAAGAAACAACGCACATAGGCGTGTGGGGTGTCTGTGGATAGGCCTTTAAAAATGATATGGAGGTTTCTAAAACACTTTTCCAATGTCAACCGTTCGTGAGATATTAGCTAAGTCGTAAAAAGCGTCCCCCCCCCTGTAATTTCCAAACCATGACGTTTAAAATTATGAAAAAAAAATTGAGGTTATTTTTAACGAGATTGTTTTGAGCCAGAACCTTTTTTAAATTATTGACTTCGCACGGGTGCAATGCTGATGCATGTAGTATACATATAAACCTTCCCCTTGACTCACTCTATCTATTAAAAAAAACCGCATCAAAATCCGTTGCGTAGTTTTAAAGATTTAAGCATACATAGGTATATAGGGACAGAGGAAGCGACTTTGTTTTATACTATGTAGTGATAAACTGCCAAACGGACGTAAGTGCCGTGAGTTTCCTACAAAGATACGACCTTCTTTTAATTAACAGCATAGGATAGAGAATTTAAACGTGGCTAGTCCATTGGATGCTGTTATGCAATAATGTATCAACCTAATAGTAAAACTTATTGTTCAGGAATTATATTAGATTACCATGGTAACATTATGCCTTAACTTTCACTCTTTAATTCGTTCTAATATCCTTTATTAACCATTACATTCACTTACGACTTTCATTCACACACTTTTCCAAAAAAAAAACAATATTTTTTTTTTTAATTAAAAATGGGATCGCTCTTGGCCAGCATCTAGCCAGGGGGCAAAGATGAGGCCGACGATGAAGCGAGCTCACCCAGAAGGTGCCTATTCACTCGTGCCTTAAAAAGGTCTAGGTTATATGAGCTCGGAAACACAAACGCCGGCAGAGAATTCCAAACCTTAGAAGTGCGCATTATAAAAGATGATGCAAAGCGCTTGGTCCGAATAAGAGGAATTTCGACCAAGTAAGGATGGTATCCAGCCGTACGTCTGGATGTCCGATGGAAGAAGGGGGAAGGCGGTATGAGCTCATGGAGCTCCTGAGCACACTCTCCGAAGTACAATTTGTAGAAGACGCACAGACATGCTACTTTGCGTCTATGTGCTAGGCTCTGTAGCTTGTATGTCGTCATAAGGCGCGTCTGCGCTTGTTAATAATTTTTAATTTGAATCTGTGAATCCCGTCTGCCTTCAGCATTTCAATATATTAAACCCAGAACAAAGATACCTAGTTGTGACTAAACAGACAGGAATAAATAAATAAAAATAAAAAGCCTTTATTGATTCCCTACGAAATTACAATTTACAATTGCTTAAGGTTTAATAGTTATTTGTTATACAAGGGTGCAAAGTTGTATTTTAACTGCGAGTGTGGAATTGAAACACGAGCTAGCGAATGAATTCTAGGATTGAACCACGAGCTAGCGAATGGATTCTATGGTTGAACCGCGAGCGAAGCGAGTGGTTCGAAAATAGAATCCTGAGCGAAGCGAGTGGTTCAAAAATAGAATCCTGAGCGTAGCGAGTGTTGCAACACACGAGACGTAAAATAACTTTGCAGCCGTGTATAACACAAATCTTTTCACCTCACTAGAGCGAGGATTTTTTTTCCTCCTCCTCGTCCTAACGTTGACAGTTGCGTCCTAAATATAGTTGCCCACTACCTCACCCCGAGATTTGGCGTAGGTACTAGTTTTTTAACACAACAGCACAAAATTGTTGTTGCTGGACTGTCTGGACTGGCCTTACATGGCCCTACATGTTATTACATGTAGGGCAAAAAAAAAGACATTAAGTTCGTTTTATGTGTTGTTTATCTGCCGTCTTAGATTGCATTGAAAGTGCTATGTGTAAGTTTAGTTCCTTAAAATATGTTGTAATAGGAGATTTCAATCTCAATTCGTTTAATTTAAATGTAAAAAATCAATTTGACTGTTTTACTGGCTTTTGTAAGCTAGAGCAATTTAATAGTGTAACAAATGAGCACGGAGGCATCCTAGATCTCGTCCTATCAAATATAAATACTGAGGACATCACTGTACAGTACTGTAGGGACCTACTTGTTCCCGCGGATGCCTTCCATCCACCACTTAGTGTTAGCATATCGTTTAATAAAGATGAGCATACTGTAAGCGCAGATCCGAGTCCGACAACACGCATGTCTACCCATCAAAGGCCCCGTTGGAACTTTAACAAGGCTGACCTTTCATCAGTCTACGCAGATCTCGCGGATGTAGACTGGTCACCACTGTTCGACCAGCTTGATATTAATGAGGCAGTTGATATGTTTTACGATAATTTGCACAATGTACTTGATAGAAATATTCCTGTTCATAAGTTCGTCGGGGACAACTCGCAGCAGCGGTATAACTATCCAGTCTGGTTCACAGCTGAAATTATTAAGTATATTAAGCTCAAGCATTTTCACCTGATTAAGTACAAGAGCAAAGGGCTTGATTTCAATAAGGAACTGTTTAGGTACTATCGAACTCTAGTTAAAGATTTGATGGCTTCAGCGCATGAGCAGTACTTATTGAAAACTGAGCAGTCAATTAGTCGTGACCCTGCTGCCTTTTGGAAATATGTCAAAGATAGGCGTAGTCATCGACGGTCCATCTGTTATACATCTGGTGGTGTTCGGTTGGCAGAGCAAGATGCAGCGCATGCGTTTGCTGCGCACTTCAGCTCGATATTTCATGCGGATATCCCGCTCCTAGATGCTGATATAGCTACTAGAAATGCAGTTAACGGAAATGACTCTACCTGTATAAGTATACACAATGTGTCTGGCAATGAGTTGAGTCGCGTTGTCAGGAAACTGAAAACTTCTGCTGCACCGGGTCCAGACGGTATTCCTGCATTCCTAGCCAAGGACTGTATTTCGGTACTAGAGCCGCCTCTACTTTTCATCTTTAATTTGTCCCTTCGTAGCGGAGTGTATCCCGATTTATGGAAAGTATCGAGAGTCACACCTGTGCCGAAGGAAGCTGCCGCCTCAGATATAGCCACTTTCCGACCTATAGCCGTCCTGTCGGTTTTTGGCAAGATTTTTGAGGGTGTTGTCAACAGGCGCATTGCGCCGCTTATATCGAGACGACTCGCAGACGCGCAGCACGGATTTCGGGGAGGCAGGTCCACTACAACCAACAACGCCATTTTTGTTGATTATGCTCTTCTCCATATGGATGAATCTCGACAAGTGGACGCTGCCTACTTTGATTTTCAGAAGGCGTTTGACCTGGTCGACAACGATATACTTTTAAGTAAATTGTCCGCGTTTGGATCCTCGCCACAACTTCTTAAGTTACTGGGGAGTTATTTGAGAGATCGCAGACAATATGTGCAGCTATCAGGCTATCAATCAGAAGAATACTTCACCAGATCTGGGGTGAGTCAGGGCAGTACGCTCGGGCCCACCCTATTTTTGGTGATGATCAATGACCTGCCTTCAGTTGTTAGTCGTGTCAAATGCTTATTGTTTGCTGATGATCTGAAGTTGTTCTATGCCGTTAACTCATCTATCGATTGTGACATGATGCAGCGTGATATAGATGCAGTCATGGATTGGAGCCAAAGGAATCGCTTGTCCTTCAATGGAAATAAGTGTAAAATAATATCCTTTAGTAGGAGCAAAAATATGGTAAGCTATACGTATAAGCTTGGTGGTGAAATAATCAGTCGCGTTGAAACTATCCGCGACCTAGGTCTAGTGCTTGACACTAAATTAGATTTTCATACCCATATTCAGGGTATAGTAAAGAATGCCCATAAAACATTGGGATTTGTAATGCGTACCGCGCCCCAGTTTTCTAGTATGGCAGTACCGATCGTATTGTATAATTCGTACGTACGGAGCAAATTGGAATATAATTCGATCATTTGGGATCCCGCCGAAGAGAATTATAAGCTCTTACTTGAAAGAGTACAAAGGAAATTTGCTCGATACATGTACAAGAGGCAGTATGGCTACTATCCTTTCCTGTATCCATCACTTTTTGTAGCAGGTATGGTCGGACTCGAGACCCTTAATTTTAGGCGGAAATTACATCTCGCCGTCCATTACAGTCTGCTGCTGAGAGGTCAAATTGACAATCCAGTGGCGTTGGAAGGCATCCGATTTTTCGTCCCTGAGCAATACGCGCGCGCTGGTCGCCGCCGCCGTCCGCTGTTCGCGGCGCCGGCGGCGGCGGCGGCGGCGGCGGCGGCGGGCCCGCGCACGCGCCGCGCCTGTAACGCGCCCGGCGCCCGTGCGCCGGCGCTACTCAATCAACTGGTGCTGAGGCAGGATGCCGACGTGTTCGCAGATAGCTGGAGTACCCTGCTCTCTAAAATAAGTGAATTGTGCGATTTATATTGTTAGTTAATATTAGGTCTATATTTTCTTTAATTTGTTACTGTTAGCACTGAAGTTGCAAATCTCATAACATTATAGGCGCTTTGGTACCTCACTGTTAGCTTATAAATGTATGTTCTAAATAAATAAATAAATAAATAAATAAATAAATTACGTTTAAAAAAGTTACAAATAGCGCGTTCGAATTTCAAATATTCTTTGCACTCTTGTGGATAAAATGCAGTTTTGCTATCTGTTTTTAAAGAATAAAACAGGGCTTTCCGAGCTAGTGAGGTGAAAAATAAATTTTCTATTAATCCGCAGAGACCCCTCTTCGGGTGAAGGCCTCCTCCAGTTTCAGCCAGTTTTTCCTGTCCCTGGCCTTCTCAGACCAATCTTTGCCGGCTGTAGCCACAATTTCGTCTATCCATCTTTCTTTGGGCTTTCCCCTATTCCTTGTGCCCGTAGGGCCGCGCCATAGGGTGGTAATTTTGGCCCATCTCTATGCATTCGCGCTGCGTGGCCACACCATTTCCATTTTGATTTTTGTGCAAATGAACACACAGGAAAGGTGTTCCTAATTTATCAAGAAAGCGGCGCCGCCAACGTGGGATACGCAAGTACTTTTCAATACTTGACTAAGGTATTGTGCAAACTTATAATTGGGTGGATCAACTATTCTTTGTTGCTCGTTACCATGGTTACGTCTCCTGAGTCACTCTTTAAAACTGTGATTTTATAGGGTTTAAATTTACCAAACATGAGTTTTAAGGGATGAGCATAAATCTATTTGGACATGGGTCATCTCTTGAGCATGCTTGAAGTCCATATTATAAACATTTTTCTAAGAGACTCGATTACTATTGTCTCCTCGCTGACGGGACAGAATAACGACAAGAAAAAGTTGATTGACCCAATTTCAAATGTATTTTCCTTCTAGTACATACCACCTATTGTTGCATTAGTTATAAGTTTTGTTCTCTGTTACTGTTAAGTATTCCTATTTTATGTGTATATTTGACATTTTGAAAGTGCTCGTTATGGGCCTATTTAAAAGAAATAAATTACTTTGACTTTGACTTCGACTTACACGTTACACACGTTACTTTGACAGGTTATTGCATAACACCGTCCAGTTTTAGTAAGTACGGAACCCTTCACGGTGTTTTGATTTGCCACGACGAGCTGGTCAGATTCTATCTCGTATCGCGAAAGATTAACTGTTGTAAGACATATTGGAATACAATAAACCAATCACGTCTTTAAGGTCGAGTATCGCTCGACATGTTTCGATTCAATACGTGGCCCTTAATCCATTAAAAATGACACCTCGCCGAGTTTCTTCTCGAGGCAGAAGTTTATTTTATGAACCGGTGGTAGTTTTTTGACATTCATAAGTGCATGTAACATGGCTAAATTGAAGAAAAAAAAAAACATGAGAACCAGCCGCGACGGCCGCGCGTCTAACACTGCGCTCGTTCTTATGATTAAGGGCCACGTATTGGTTCGAAACATGTCGAGCGATAGTCGACCTTAAAGATGCGAGTGACCGGTTTATTATATTTCAATATGTCTTAAACTCAGGGGAGTCTTATTATTAAAATTGTAAAACTGCTTAGGTTAATTCTCAGAACAGCTTGCTAAGTTCAATTCGTAATTTATTATTTGGCAATCGTAATTAAAAAAATCAAACAATCACCAGTTCTATCTTACTTTGTTAAATAAAATAAAATAAAAAACAAAAACTAACATTAATTTCGATTGTCCGGAAGTATTTTTCTGTTTTATTTTCCATTTTAATCACATTATTATTAATATGAGAATAAATTGGTGCTCGAATTAAAAGTTCAAAATAACAAAATTATGTTCATTTGTTCAACATATTTTCATATATTTTCAGAAAAATACTTAAGATTAAAGAAACACAGAAACTTAAAAAAAAAAACGCTTTAAAATAGCAGTTATAAGCAAAACTATGTAATCTAAAAACGTGCACACACAAGTAAATGCAACACACTACACACACAAACGTCTAACTACGTGCCAAGATTCTGTACTACATACTATTTATATATCTCTTTTTCAACCTGAAAATTTTAAGAAACACTTAATATAATACTTTCAAAATTACCTCAACTGATGTAAATTAAAGTCAGTCCCACTTATTCATAAAGCTTAAGAGGCCTTATAAGTTTCAAAATGTTTTGATTTCAAATTATGACAAAAGTATTGATAATACCAATAAAATTATTAAAGGATACGATAATTTGATCAAGGTTTTAGATAGTAACATAGTTATTGTGTGTAGTAGAATTTAAGCGGAAAAAACAAGTTTTTAGCTTGGAAATGGTCGATTTCGAGTGTTTGAAACGATATTTCTTAATGAAACATTCAAAAAATAAATTTAAAGTTTATGACATAAGGTCGCAAGTCTTGTTCTAGATAGTAACATTGAGAAATTGTCAAGATTCGTGTCAATACGTAGCTAAGTAGTCTGTGATTCAAACAGAAAATGGCGTAAATAGATGAGCGTTTTTAACTGATAAGGACCTTTAACAAAGCCTTGCTAACTAAAAATGTGTTTTGTCTTTGTCACAAATACAAATGTCATAAAGACAAACAAGGACAAACGTATTTTAGCGGCATTTTAACTAAAATACCTTTGATGTTGACGCCAAATAAGAAAATCAATTCATTCGAAAGATCCATTTATATCGAAAAAGGATCAAATGACGAAAAAAGTAACTCAAAAGAATAAATAATTACATAATGAGAGCTATCGCGTATGAATTCGCCGCTTGAGGCGCTAGTGTAGCGAGAGGTCTCCGAAATGTCAAATGTCACTATGGGTACTGGGGACGATATACATACTTATATAGATAAATAGATACTTAAATATATAGAAAACATCCAAGACTCAGGAACATATTCGTGTCACACAAATAAATGCCGTAATCGGGATTCGAACCCGGGACCTCCAGCTTCGTAAGCAGGGTAACTACCAATTAGACTAAAGTGGTAGTCATATTTATGTTTATTTATTGCCCTCTCCTTCGGCTCGGGCGTCAAATAACTGCGATCTGAGACATTCTTCGTTTTACCGCCCTAGGTTAATAATGTGATATTAACGATAGATTTTTAAACTGAGATAATAACGGTACCACCACCACCTTACCAAAAAAAATAATATTTACCCATATTCTCCTGTACAGTCGCTAACAGTTGCAACTTGACTCGCTGCGGCCCTGAATACTTCCTCTGTCTATTATTGTGCGGCTGAGTGTACTGAGCCGCCGATACCGGTATTTGGTATCCGGTATTAGTCGTCTGATTCTGGTACGACACCGGCGTACCACTAGTTATCGATCCCGGTATGAAATTGGCACCGTAATTGTAATTGGTATCGTAACCGGTATTGATTGGCGTTCCACTCATTATTGAGCCTTGGTTATTCCCGTAGCTCGAGAACGGTAAAGTTGGCGTGTACGGCGATACGGCTTGCGTAGTGATGGGCGTGCCAGACATTATGGAACCGGTTTTCGATACCGGTTCTATATTTTGTACCGGTATCGGGTTGGGTGTGCCGGCGGTTATTGAGCCTAGTGTTGGGCTCTGCGGGTTCTGCGCGGGTGGGCTCTGGTATCCGCTCGGGTATTGGTATTGGTATCCGATGGAGGGCGGTAGATAGTTCCGTTTCATTCGCGCCTCAACCTCCATTACTAACTCTGGGCTTATTACTAGAAGTGGGTTTAGCAAATTAATTTAAATAAAATAATAGCCATGCAGAAATAATAGGAAGTCGTCCAAAGAATATTTATAACCCTCTAGCCGCCATTTTTGGATATCAGACAATATGACAATGAAAATTACATATTACTATAATAACGTAACATTTACTACGTATATTTAACGTTATTAGGTCATTCTACTTTTTCATGTACATAATTTTCAGACACTTTTTTAATGCATATTTTGGAATACTTGTCCCTCACTTCATATTTTTGTATTGTTATTTAGAAAGAATTTAATACCAGTATCACTTCCGATAGTTTTGGTAATTAACGAACCACAGCTAATATCCATAAATCGAGTAACTCAGTGGTCCTAGGATGTCTCGCCATTTGTATGAAAAAATGTTTTTTACCGCTGTGTTACCCACCTTTTAAAGCAACAAGTTACTAAACTTAAATATTATTTAAGTACTTTTACCGGTAAATTCCTTTTATTTATTTATTTGAAGAACGAACAGAGATAAATGTACATAAAACAAGTTAAAAACCTAGATTAAATATAAACATGCATTTAGCTCCTCAACTATTCCCACTAAGTCAAGTAAGTAAACAAAAAAAAAACAAAATAGTTACAGGATAAAATGCTAATGAAATTACATTACAATGATATACAAAAAAACCATTTTATACTTCATGCTAATTCAATTCATCTGAATGTTCTGAATCACATGTGATTTTAATTTGATTTTAGATGCTACAGTAGGTTCAGATACTATTTCGAAATCCTATTTTTGTACACTAATTCAATACATATGTGATAATCCATATTGAAAGAGACCTTATGGCGGCCGGCACTTACGCCTTTATTGCTGCTGTTCCAATACAATAGTGAATAGGTGCAACGTAAGCGCCTGCCGCCATAAGGTCCCTTTCGATGTGGATTATCACATATCATAGATTTTTTTTTGTAATAGAAAACTGGTCATGAAAAAGTAGAATATCCCTATTAGTAATATAAAATGTCAAGCTCACATGGTCATTTACATTAGAATTACGATTTGAAACGGGATATTTACCATGTATATTTGTAGTTGTGAATTGCCGATATTTCGGCACTGTTGCAAGCGCGTTTCAAATCGTAATCCTATTAATAATACTTCTAGTGTAAAAGACAATGTAAGCTAGATCGTATATAAATGTTGTCTTTTTGATTTATGACAAGAGTTAAAAAAGTGCGATATTTTGACGTTCAGCGGATAAAGGGTTAAGTGCCAAAGTCAAAGAAATGCCGCGAAAACGGTGTTTTCTTAGATTTCAGCAATATTATACGTACTTTTTAATTGAACTCTTTTCTGATAATAATTTAAATTGAACGTATAATCAATATTCTACGAACGACAAATTATCAGACAGAATGGTGTGTATCGTCGGCGATAGTAATACCGCGTAAATAGCACTAGTAAATACTGCGTATCTACAGAACAACCATAGTGCAAAACTAGTACTGGTAAGTACTGCGTATCTACACAACACCCATAGTGCAAAACTAGCACTGGTAAGTACTGCGTATCTACACAACACCCATAGTGCAAAACTAGCACTGGTAAATACTGCGTATCTACAGAACAACCATAGTGCAAAACTAGCACTGGTAAGTACTGCGTATCTACGCAACACCCATAGTGCAAAACTAGCACTGGTAAGTACTGCGTATCTACACAACACACATGGTGCAAAACTAGCACTGGTAAATACTGCGTATCTACACAACACCCGTAGGGCAAATCCGCGTAATGGGGGCCGCGTATGAATTTGCCGCTAGAGGCGCTAGTGTAGCGTGAGGTCTTCGAAATGTCAAATGTCACTTTGTGGTTGCGCTACGCGGATTAATATCTAATTAGAGCAATATGGTGACTATTTTGTAATACCTGAGCTTGATTATGGCAAATATGAGTTACGGGTCAATGACTGTCAGTGCTTTGAGACAGTTTTGTCTTTCGGAAACTTATTTTCTCCTTTTTTCAGAACAAAACGGGGCGCAATACTGGATGTTCGATATTTTTACGGTACGGTTTTAAGGTATTAAATATGATTTAAATGTGAACTTCGTTCTCATGCCCATAATAATCAATAACAATTTTTGACAGCTGGACTTTACTCGACAGTGGCGCCAACTGGTGAGCACAAAAACGGTAGCCCTCATTCGCGTTGGTTAATACCGCGTATCTAAAAAATGTAGCCAAATTATTTCCCGCCAACGAACGTAAATTGAATTGAATTGAAATCATTTATTTCATGTAACATTGACACGTAGAAATTATATACATAATGCAGTTATATTAAGTGTACACATAGTGCTACCAATTGATTACACTGGCGGAAGAATGCAGCCCCGCACTGTAACATGATAGCACAGTCAGGCTTGTCCGCTATCATTCTCAGAATGGTATTGGGACTGTCCCGCACCCGGCGCTCCAGAGATGCTCGCGCGCATGCTCGCATAAAAACAGGCAACACGCGCCTGCGCACATCCCTGATGCGCTACAGAAACGAGGCAGCCCCACTATCACCCGGAACGCGTTATTATATTGTACTCGAAGGGCCCTAAAGGCCCGTTGCGACCACCCAGAGGCTGCAGGTATACATAGATGTGCAGAAGGCTCTAAACAGGGTAACTTTGACCTCCCTGGAGCACCCTGCGAACCTCCGAGCAATCATATTCGCCCGCACCGACAAGGCCCTCCGCTCCCGTTCCATGTCCAGGTCGTCCTTAAAATCGGCCGCAACTACATGTCCTAGATATTTGTAATCATCATCATCATCATCATCATTTCAGCCGAAAGACGTCCACTGCTGAACATAGGCCTCCCCCAAGGCTCGCCATTTAGACCGGTCCTGTGCCGTTCGTTTCCACCGGATTCCCGCGACCTTCACCAGGTCATCACATATTTGTAATAAATACATTAAAAAAAAACATTTTAAGCTTCTGTAAAGTTGGTTGTTGTGTAGACAGTATTTACCAGTGCTAGTTACGCGGTATTACACTATCCCCGACGATATATTGAAGTTGTATTTTGGGTGGATCAACTATTCTTTGTTGCTTGTTACCATGGTTACGTCTCCTGAGTCACTCTTTAAAACCGTGATTTTATAGGGTTTAAATCTACCAAACATGAGTTTTAGCTATAAGTATAAATCCATTTGGACATGGGTCATCTCCTGAGTATGCTTGAAGTCCATATTATAACATTTTTCTAAGAAACATGGTTACTGTTGTCTCCTCGCTGACGGGACAGAATAACAACAAGAAAAAGTTGATTGACCCTTTTACAAATTCCCTCTTTCATTTGTAATTTGCGTTAGCAGTTTTACTGCTTAATACAAAATTAATTAACGTAATAAGATGAAATCATAATCATAATCATTTATTTCATTGAAAGAATGTAGTTTACAAAACAAGATGTTATAGATACTAAATATGGATACATATATCTTGCAGTCGCTATTATCCGATCTATCGGAGCAAACGAGGTACTCACAAATATATGAACACGACTCTTAGGGTTCCGTACTCGAAGGGTCCAAACGGAACTCTAGTGCTGACACTCATCTGCCATCCGTAGAAATTCTTAGGAACAAAAATTTTTGACAAACGACGGACGGACGAGTGAATGATAGCAATAAGGTTCAGTTTGGACCCTTCGGAACCCTAAAAATGATGTAATCCATTCTGTCTGACAATATAAATATCAACACATCAATATAATTTGAGAACCTCAATTGTAAGTACAGTGTTTAGCTATTTATTAGCTACTCGATTCCAGTTGTATAATGACAGGGGTTTTCCTTAGGAAATACTTTTTTTTTTTTATTAAAAATGGGATCGCTCTTGGCCAGCATCTAGCCAGGGGGCAAAGATGAGGCCGACGATGAAGCGAGCTCACCCAGAAGGTGCCTATTCACTCGTGCCTTAAAAAGGTCTAGGTTACATGAGCTCGGAAACACAAACGCCGGCAGAGAATTCCAAACCTTAGAAGTGCGCATTTTTTTTTCACTTTTCTTCTAAGAGGCTCCTAGCTGCCAATGACCATCGATCTGTAACTCTCCGTTTTCTCGTGTTGTTTATGGTTTATCGTATTAAGAACAACAAGGTTTACCGAAATAGTATACCATGTTTACTTCAAAACTCACTGTCTTCGACATGGGTGGATCAACTATTCTTTGTTGCTCGTTACCATGGTTACGTCTCTTGACTCACTCTTTAAAACTGTTATTTTATAGGGTCTAAAGCTACCAAACATGAGTTTTAGCGATAAGTATAAATCCATTTGGTCATGGGTCATCTCCTGAGCATGTTTGGAGTCCATATTATGGTCATTTTTCTAAGAAACATAGTTATTGTTGTCTCCTCGCTGACGGGACAGAATAACAACAAGAAAAAGTTGATTGACCCGTATATGGCATCAAACTGGCAATTTTAGCCCAAAAAACAGTTTTTACTTACAAAAAAAGTATAACATTTAAAACATTAAATGGTAACAGGCGGTCTTATCGTTAAAAAACGATCTTCCAGACAACCTTAGGGTAGCAGGAAAAAAGATAAGAAAATTTTGAACTATTGACAATGTTACTGGATTATATCTATTACGGTTTAGGAACACAAACATCATAACATAATACATACATCCATATTATATACTTACAATTGAAGTAAACAAATACCAAAATACTCTACAGCAACGTAATACAAGCAAACACTAATAAAACTATCAAACTACAACACACCATTTAACAAAATACCAAACAGAATAAGTATTACACGTAGAAATAAAAAAATATAGTCCAGCATCCGAGGACATAAAATAATATAGTAATAGTATTATAAATAACAATAATATAGTAATAATTAGGCAGGTACGTAAAGAGATGAAATCTCGTGATATAAAATTTGTACGCCGTTTAATCGGCAAAAAGTAGAGATCTTTTAAATTGTGACATAACACCTGTTGTATAACATTACCTACTTTTTGGACAAATAAACTATTGAATTGAATTGAATTGACGTATTTACTCAGTCAATATACCAAATAAATAAATATTATTTAGGAGACCCATTGTAATGTCGATAAAAGTATATAATAAATTGGCCGAAGAATTAAAAGAACGAGAAAAAAGATACAGTTTTCATTCACAAACTTAAACAATTATTAGTTTCGAAAACGTACTAGTCCTTGAACGAATATTTAGAAGATAGGTCTGTGGGAAAAATTGTGTAACATCATTATAAGTTTTTGCTGTATATAATACTCGCATAATATGTAAGTGCCCTACCTTCTTGTTCTTGTTTGCAGCATGATGTGATTATGTGCAATAAACGTACTGAGTATTGAGACAATCTTATACAAATCGAACTAGTCGCATAGTAAACAAATAAGGCCTGTGTTATGTGTATTATTAGGTAAACTACATGAATGATAAAACACCGTGGGTATAATTGTGGTTGAAATACTAATTATATTTTAATAATTATGACATTACATCTTAATGACTCTTTTCATAACTATGACATTAGATGTTGACGTTAAATTTTCCTCTTGACATTCAGATTTTATTCTAGAAACTGTCTAGATTATACTATTTGTTATGTTTTTATTTTACATATTGACGATCTTTTTGTGAATTTATTATACTCTCTTTTGACATACATTACAGTAATTCATGTCTTTTTAAAAAAATTCATATGCATCAATAAATTGCTCTGAACAATTAGATTCAATTTATGTAATATATAACTGACGATTCAAAAGTGCTTGTTGCTAGGCCTATTTGAATAAAGAATATTTTGAGTTTGAGTTTGGTTAAGGGGGGTAAGTAATTAATTAACACCATTCCATTTACTCCCCAAACTACCATATTGTGCCATCACGACAAGAGTCCGGAGTCCAGTTATGGGTACTAAACGATATATTTAATAGAACAGTAATTGATGGAAACAGGCTTTTTTTGCGAGATGCCATGATAGGTCTCTATAAAAATATTCCTTTGCTATTCCGCTAAAACCATAAATTACAGATCATGCTCTCAACCCTTTTATAGTATTGAGACTTCTTCTGAACAAGAACAATTTTAATCGAGGTGTGATTGCGCGAGCGTAAAACCTACATACTTTAATCGCCTATTATTATCAGAGCTCGGAATAGGTAGTGCCTATTTACCTATACTTCGCGGGAGGACGTAACTAAGAGTGGTTACAAGCACCAAAAATAATTATTTCTTTTTAATGAATGCGAGATTTCCCGGGATTTACTGTATTATTCTAGAGGCTTAATACATTTGGCTTTACTTATAAATCTTGTTATATTGCATATTATTTGTTTAATTACCTTGAAATAACAATCAGTCATTAAAAATATAATATGGATCAAATTGAATCAAAAGGATTCCGAAATTTGATAGTTTTTAGTTGACTTAGACAGAATTATACTCCTTTCTTCCATGAGAGGGGATCTGTGTCCAGCATTAGGGCGTATATATATTAGTGATGAGACAGAACTATGATATGGCATAGAAGATATCGTACAGATGTATTCTAATTTATTTCTAATATGATGGTATACATCTACTTATATATTAAATAAAACTATTTTTCAACCGATTACATCGCGTATAATGAATTTAAAATACATTCCGTGACCACGAGTGCTGTAAAGGACTCGAAACGTCGGAATGAATGTCGGAATTTTCTATACGATATCATAGTTCTATCTCATCACCAATCTATATACGCCCTAATGCTGGACACAGGTCCCCTCTTATAGAAGAAAGGAGTATAATTCTGTCTAAGTCAACTAAAAGTATAAAATTTCGGAATCCTTTAGATTCAATTTGATCCATATTATATTTTTAATGACTGATTGTTATTCAAAGGTAATTAAACAAATAATATGCAATATAACAAGATTTATAAGTAAAGAGAAATGTACTAAGCTTCTAGAATAATACAGTAAATCCCGGGAAACCCCATATTCAATAAAAAGAAGTAATTATTTTTGGTATTTGTAACCACTCTTAGTTACGTCCTCCCGCGAAGTTTAGGCAAATAGGCACTACCTATTCCGAGCTCTGATTATTATTTATTAATGTTATTATTGTGAGCGGTGCGATACATTCGCGTCACGCATAAACCTTAAACAGGTTTCTGTGCGCGACTACTAAATATGTTTTGTAATTTTTTCTCTTTTAATATGAATGGGCCATTCTACTTTTTCATGTACATAATTTTCAGACACTTTTTTGTTTTAATGCAAATTTTGGAATAATTGGCTCTCACTTCATATTTTTGTATTGTTATATAGAAAGAGGTTTAATTACAGTATCACTTCCGATAGTTTTGGTAATGAACGAACCACACCTAATATCCGTAAATCGAGTAACACAGTGGCCCTTGTATGTGTCACCATTTGTATGAAAAAATGGTTTTTACCACTGTGTTACCCACCTTTTACAGCAATATGTTAATGTCTAAGTATTTTCACCTATAAATTCCTTTTATTGGGTTCATGTACTATTTCTAAAACCTATTTTTGTACACTAATTCAATACATTCCATAGATATTTTTATGTAATAGAAAACTGGTCATGAAAAAGTAGAATGACCCGAATAAATTAAAAAAAAATATTATACCACGATTTCAGTGATCACGCGTTCGGATGCCAGACTATATAATACGAGGGACCATCAAACTGTCAATCTTACCCGGCGGCCGTTCCGTCACTGTCAGTAGGCCCGTCCTCCTCACACGTATGTTCGAAGAGGAGGACGGAGATGCGGACGGCTGTGGAGCAAAAATAAATAATCTGATAATAGTAGTTTATGTCACACCTGGCCATAAAGTGGCAATTACCGCACGCTCCGCGCGCGGAAAATCCCATTTCCTGGCCAGGGGGTGACATAAAATTATGTACTTACCTCGGGCGGTAATTAAGAAAGCCTCAGATCGCATAATTATCGCCCTTGCCTTCGGCTCGGGCGTCAAATACCTGCGATCTGAGACATTCTTTGTTTGACCGCCCTTGGTAAGTAATGTACTATTATGCACTGCTACATAATGAGGCATTAAAAAACGAGTGTGGTTTTCATAACAAGATCACACGAGTGTTTTAATGCTTCACGCTTTTAAAGTAGCAATTACGCGGAAAATCACACATCCTCGCATTACAATAAAATACAATACAAATACTCTTTATTGCACACATCAATCAAAGGATACAGCACAGTACAAAAACACAATGAGAAGAGGCAAACAACAGGCGGTCTTATCGCTAAAGAGCGATTTCTTCCAGACAACCTTAGGGTAGCGGAAATCTAATCAGAACCATTCATAGCAGGTGGTGCAGAGTTAATACATATGAAGCCTACTAATAATTACAACAATAACATTTAATACATCTACGTAGTCTAGCCATAAATTCTGTCCCAACTTTTTCGCCATTTTAAATTTAATAATGGAACGTTCGATGTATTTTTGGTTCTTGATTATGCTTAAATAGACATTTGGCTGTCAGAAAAAGTATATTTGGCTCCAGGTATCGTTTCCCTGAAGATGGAGTGGGGCATCAAAGAGAATCGTGTCGCAGTGATAGCGTTATACAAGTATAACAAGCAAGTGAACAACATTTTCAAACTGCTGAAACCTTTGAATATAACAAAGAAATTTATCTATCGTACCATCAAGCGATACAACGACATCGGTTTAGTCGACGACCGGCCCTGGAGCGGTCGACCACGGCAAACAAGGACACCGGCAGCGATTAAAGCGGTAGCTGAGCGAATTCGGAGAAATCCGCTACGCAAGCAGAAAATCATGGCTAGGGGAATGAAAATTCCCCCTAGAACTATGTCCCGTATCATAAAACAAGACCTTAAGCTTGGGGCTTATCGACGGAGCACAGGTCAGCGATTGACAGCGGCCCTACGGAAAATAAGAGCGACGAGAGCTAAAGTGTTATGGTCGCGGCATGCAAAGGGCGGATATCGTAATATTCTGTTTACAGATGAAAAAATCTTTACTGTGGAGCAAAAATTCAACCGCCAAAATGATAAAATATATGCTCACAGTTCCCAAGAAGCTTCTGAAAAAGTTCCAAGGGTAGAAAGAGGCCACCATCCTGCATATGTCATGGTTTGGTGGGGAGTATCCTATGAAGGCGTCACAGAGCTTCATTTTTGTGAACAAGGGGTAAAAATACGTGCTACGAACTATCAAAAAGACATTTTGAAGAGAGTTGTTAAGCCGCTAAATGATACTTTATTTGCCGGTAAGCACTGGATATTTCAACAAGACTCTGCCCCTGCACATAAAGCTAAGACAACGCAACGGTGGTTAGCGACGCATTTACCCGAGTTTATTGCGGCTGAAGATTGGCCCTCAGGAAGCCCGGATCTCAACCCCTTGGACTATGGTCTGTGGAATATTTTGGAGGAGAAAGCCTGCTCTAAACCTCATCGCAATGTTGAGTCTCTGAAGTTAGATTTAGTGCGGGCAGCGGCTTCAATACCCATCGATACCGTCCGTGCCGTCATAGACGAGTGGCCGGACCGTTTAAAGAAGTGTGTTAAAGTAAAAGGTGGACATTTTGAATAAATATTTTATTTTATACAATCTGTATAGTATAATTAATAAAAATAACCCTAATTTATTTAAAAACTTTCTTGTATTTTCAAAATAAATGTCATTTCATATAGGACAGAATTTATGGCAAGACTACGTATTTTTATTTTTTCTTTTTCTTTCACATACACTAAACTTAAATTCTTACATTGATCTTATTATAATTTGAACAAAGGCACAAAAGTCTGTATGCATGATAGATTAGTACCTATTTTAAAATTTTAATATTAAGGTCATTGTTTTTGTACGCCGATTGGCAAACATAGTGAAACTTTCTAAAAATACCACCACTGTAAATACCTATGTTCACAAATAAACACTTACTTACTTACTTACTTACTCGCCAGGTGGAGACAAAATGTGCTCACCACGGGCGGTAATAAAGAAAGCCTTAGATCGCATATTTATATAGACCCCCCCCCCCAACCCCCCTAGTATATTTTATAAAAAAAATTTTGCGGAAAGTTGAAAAAATAATGGCTTTTCTTTGTATTTTCACATACGGCCACTAAAAATGCATACTTCGAGAGTGCAAGCGTGGTATAGCGTAGCTATTCAATTGTAATTGTATTTAGTAAAAAATATATCAAGAATAAACAGTACAATTAGTGATGTGGCGAAACTGGACAAGTTTTAGTGATGGGGTTAAACCGTGGCGCGTGAGTCCGCTTCAATTAGAATGGGTCACGTAGTTTGTGTATGTTCCCTTACCATCAGGCGATCCGTCTGCTCGTTTTCCCCCTATAAGGGTCATTGTCAGATTTAGGTTCGCGTCTTTTCGGTGGACTTATCAAAAGTCAAGGGCTACAAAGCTTAATTTTGGATTGGTCTAGTAACCCGCATAAACAGTGTTTCCGTGTCTATGAATCTATGTACTAAAAACATATCTTACATGCACACAAACCGTTAACTATTGACCACCGAAGGGACAGCTTTTGTTTTTGCAACTGACAATGACCCATAACATCATCCTGTTGTGGATTCGTTTTTATTATCAGTGACTTAGAGACCATATACATCTCTAACAATATTAAATTAATTTTAATTTTGACGCTCAGAGACCATGTACATCTCTGGGACAATATATTAATTTCACTCCTTGTTTAATCTTGAGACCTTATACATCTCTAACTTAATATTTATAATAGATAACTTTGCAAGTTTATCTTCACTGTATGACATTAATTTTGTTATAATTGTTAAACTCGAAATTATTTATCCTTCTTGAACTGTAAATTAATATTTTGACATGAAAAATGTATTACTTATTATAGTCAGACTTTCTTAAATTGTAAACTAATTTTTTTGACATGTAAAAGTGCCCTTGTGGCCTATTTGCAGAATAAATGTATTTTGTATCAGGCGATCCGTCTGCTCGTTTTCCCCCTATAACATAAAAAAATAATTTGGTCACCATGGGCCCGGCGGCGTTGCTGGCGGTGTTGGCGGTGTTGGCGGCGTCCTCGGTGGTCGCCATCGTGTGCCGCTTGCTGCTGCCCCGGTTCATCATGTACCTACAAGAGCACAACCACTAATGTTAACAACAATTCACGGTTACTGTACAAAATACAAAAAAAAAATACAAATACGTTTATTTCGTCATCACAGGTTAAAAACAATACAGTTGTTAAGTTTGTGAAATACAGTACGAAGACCATGATGAGCCCATTAGGCATACGAAAATACAATTACAATGTCAGATTAAACATGATATTCAATACAACAATGTCAATAATTTATAATATAATATGCAATACAATAATGTCATATTTTTAAGAGATGAATTTCGATGTCATATGCAGTGGTAGTAATTATTTATTTATCTAGGCATGCTATTGTCACTAAGATAATCTAAAACACTATAGTAACACCTTTCGGATAAAAAACTAAATAGTTTTCGTTTAAAGTTATTTAATGTTGCATTTTGCCAATCCTCAGGTAGTTTGTTAAATATTTTAGGAGCCATAACTAAAATACTCTTTTTCATCAGGGCTGTCCTAGATTTAACAACGCATATTTCAGGCTTCCTATATCGAAAATACATGGGTGTACATGGGTGGATCAACTATTCTTTGTTGCTCATTACTTTAACGTCATACCAGAACCGGGTGCGTCAGGTAGGAACCGCTCCACTCACCTTCGTGAATTGGGTATGACACATTAAGTCGTTTAACTTCAAACTAGGGTAAATCCGATTCTGACATTTATTTAAGATTCTGGTATAAAACACAGTTTTATCGGTAGTCGTGTGTGTATGTGTAGTATGTGTCATATGTGTTCTCTATGAGAATTAGAGGAACAAGAAGAAGAATAGAAAGATTTGTATGCGAAGACGGCTGTGGAATACCCATCATAGAACACTAGATTCCTTTTCTTTTTATGATATATTATTTTATACATATTGTATTATTTGGGTGGATCAATTGATTCTTTGTTGCTCGTTACCATGGTTACGTCTCCTGAGTCACTCTTAAAAACTGTCACATTATAGGGTTTAAATACATCAAACATGAGTATTAGCGATAACTATAAATCCATTTGGACATGGGTCATCTCCTGAGCATGACTGAATTCCATATTATAAACATCTAAGAAACATGGTTACTGTTGTCTCCTTGCTGACGGGACAGAATAACAACAAGAAAGAGTTGATCAAAATAACTTTTAATAGACTAGTGAAGGCGAAAAAGTCGTTTTTGGGAAATTGTATAAAATTCTAAAATAAAATTCCAAGACACATTACTGAACTTACGGATTCTAAATTTAAGTCTGTCGTGAAACAGACACTTATTTCAAAAGCATATTATAAGATTAACGATTATATCATGGATGTTTGGCAGTGATAGCGTACCGCAGAAGTAATCTAACACAGAAATATTTTGTTCTTAATATTAAAAAATATGTATGTATGTTTATATTGTAGCATTTGAATTCTGTAGTATTATGATACTGTTATTTTATATACATTGTATATTGTTTTGAAAAAATAACACCTCGCCGAGTTTCTTACGCCGGTTCTTCTCGAGGCAGAGGTTTATTTTATGAGAAATGAAAAGTTCATTTATTTCATTTAATATTCTCACCTGCAGATGTCTTCAGTTTGTTCGGCGTCCTCTTGAGGCTCGGGCGCCCCGCTGTCCGAAACCTGTACATTCACACATTAACAGTCTATTAATATAAAATTAAAGCATTTTCGTAATTATTTGCACTCGCTATATGACTACGTA
The DNA here is from genome assembly GCA_963556455.1 of Epiblema foenella. Classification (NCBI taxonomy): domain Eukaryota; kingdom Metazoa; phylum Arthropoda; class Insecta; order Lepidoptera; family Tortricidae; genus Epiblema; species Epiblema foenella. The sequence continues at coordinate 9,429,398 of OY747122.1, read as the reverse complement.
AAAGTTAGACTCGTCTCTTTGGGGGCCTCGTGTTTGACTCGGCCGTCAAGGTCCGTCGGCCGCGTATCTTCAGGCCTATTCCTATTGTTACTTCGACTAAATTAATGTAACAGCACGTGGGAATTGTCTTTGATCTAATGATAATAAATTCTCATAAGATCCACGCTTGGTCAGTAAATGTATCTAGAGAGGATAAATTTCTCATCTGATCTATTTTATATAATCTAATGAGAAACAAACTCTCACTAGATCCATTCCTCACAGCCCCCGGCTAAAATGTATCTAATGAAAGAAAACATCCCAATAGATCCATTATGAATTGCAATGTATCCAGCGGTAAAAAAAAATCTCATTATATACACAGTGGATCTACTGAATGGATCTAATGAGATTGATTCGGAGTAGGAGGAGTTGATGGCAGGGTCGCCGTGTAATGTAACCCACATGCGTGGTGAGGTCACCATTGTAACACACTTGGATCATTGTCAGATTTAGGTTTGCGTCTTTTCGGTGGACATATCAAAAGTTAAGGGGCTAAATCTCGGTTTGCCTATTAATCTTAATCTCCACTCAATTGCTCAAAGGTTAGCTGGAAGAAATCCCTTACAGGGATAAGCTCGCCTTTGTACATATATGTCAACTGTTCTTGTAATTTATGTTATGTTTTACTCATGTACAATAAAGAATTTTACATACATACATACATACAAATCTATATTAGTTAATTAGCCGCTAAAGTTAGTGTGTCCTTATCTGTCACTCTGGCACATGTGATTGTGAGACGGAGACAACGGAAGTTTTAGAAGTTAAGTTTTATGAATAAGGGAGTTAGTATTTAAGAGTGTTTCCTTTGAACAAAGAACAGTAGAGATGTTATAACTATAAATGTATTTTCGCAATTCCATAACTTAAAAAAATTGTAATTTAAGATTAATAGTTAAGTAAGTGATTATAAAATTATGTAAAATTTTACTGAAATAAACAGCTTAAAATTTAATTAATTAACCCTCTACGCTGTGTGTGTTGTGCGTGTGTGGTGTGCGGTGTGCTCGTGTGGTTTGCGCGCATGGTGTGCGGTGTGCGCGTGTGGTGTGTGGGGTGTGGTGTGTGGGGTGTGGTGTGCGCGTGTGGTGTGTGGGGTGTGGTGTGTGGGGTGTGGTGTGCGCGCGTGGTGTGTGTGGTGTGTGGTGGGTGGGGTGTGGTGTGCGCGCGTGGTGTGTGTGGTGGGGTGGGTGCGGTGTACTCACGTGGTGCGGCGGCGCGCTGTGGCAGCAGGCGCGCGCGCGGCCGCGCGGCACGTGCGCGCCGCCGTCCGACGCGCGCCGCCCGAACGTCGACGCTGCGGGCCACAACACCGTTATACTCGCAGCCCAGCCGACAAACGGCATGGAGGGAAATGGGGGTTATCGCGTATGAATACAGATGTTGACTCAACATTTGACTACTCCGAAAGAAACAGGGCAAAAAATATGCCATATTGTGAAAATCCTATTCAAACATCTCAAAAGATAACGAAGCTACAATCGTTTTAATGTTGCTGGTTAGAGAAAGCGCGACAAATCAGCGACGTCGTTGACCACGAGCGCCATAGTAAATGACGATTGTTCCAATACAATGATGCGTTTTGCGGAAAAAGGACAGAATATGCCCCCTCTCAAAACTTTGAAGACTTATAATTATGTAATTATCTACTCTTTTGAATTATTTTTTTTGCCATTTGATTAAACATTTGATCCCTTTTCGAGAAAATTTGTATTTTTGCGGTTACTTCAACAATAACATTGTCTTCTTTAAATGTCATCATCATCATCATCATCATCATTTCAGCCGAAAGACGTCCACTGCTGAACATAGGCCTCCCCCAAGGCTCGCCATTTAGACCGGTCCTGTGCCGTTCGTTTCCACCGGATTCCCGCGACCTTCACCAGGTCATCACTCCACCTTGTCGGAGGCCTACCGACAGCTCGTCTTCCGGTGCGTGGACGCCACTCAAGCAGTTTCTGGCCCCATCGACCGTCAGTCCTGCGAGCGATGTGCCCTGCCCACTGCCACTTAAGTCTCGCAATTTTGAAGACTATGTCGGTGACCCCAGTTCTGCTACGGATAGCTTCATTCCTAATTCTATCACGCAGAGAAACCCCGAGCATAGCTCTTTCCATTGCTCTTTGGGTGACCTTGAGCTTTCTTATGAGGCCCATCGTTAGTGCCCATGTCTCGGATCCATATGTCATCACTGGCAACACACACTGGTCAAAGACTTTTGACTTGAGGCACTGCGGTAAATTGGACGAGAATACACTGCGAAGCTTCCCGAACGCTGCCCAGCCGAGTCGGATTCGACGAGTGATCTCTTTCTCGAAGTTGGACCTACCCAACTGGACTGTTTGTCCCAGGTATACGTACTCGTCAACAACTTCGAGCGCAGAGCCGCCGATTATTACGGGAGTTGGTACAACATGGGCATTAGACATGACCTTCGTCTTGTCCATGTTCATTTTCAGACCAACTCGATCGGAAACTGCTGAGATCAACGAGCATTGTACTGAGGTCCTCCATGGTCTCAGCCATGACTACAATGTCGTCAGCAAATCGAAGGTGAGTGATGTTCTCGCCATTTACGTTGATGCCTCGTCCTTCCCAGTCCAGAAATTTGAAAGCATCGGCATTCTTTAAATGTATCGAGCAAAATTGAAAAGCAAAGAGTATAGGGTACCCTGCGCCTGCATGGCGATGGGCGGCTTGAGCAGGTGCTGGTCCTTGACGCTGTAGTGGTGCCAGTAGCCGGCCGCGGGCGCGCGCGCCGCCAGGTTGGTGTGCGGCAGCATCGACACCGCCGCCGCCGCCGCCGCCGCCGCCGCCCCCGCCCCCCCCGGCGCCACTCCCTCGCGACCACTCTGTTGGAAACAATTAAAAGTAGTTTTTCTACTCGTCGACTTCAATGTTTGAATTAAGATACCGTAGACGAAACTAAAATCACATACATTTCTCTATTGGTTCCCTTCAAGTGAACTCTTATGAAATAGACCAATCACGTGTCGCCTTTTACTGTACTCTTATGAAATTGGCCAATCACGTGTCGCCGTTACTGTACTCTTATGAAATTGACAAATCACGTGACGTCGCGGACATAGAACAAAAGACCAACGAGCACCCGACGCATGTGCCTAAACTTCATTTTCGCAAGACTAGTCTGTTTACTTGTCTCGATTTGTTTAATTAATTTCCGTTGACTCGTAGAAAAAATAGTATATACAATGGTTATATAATTAGCTTTTTAAGTCTCGAACCTTACTTAGACCACTCGGCAAGCCTCGTGATCTAATCGCGGTTCTCGACTAAAAAAGCATACATTATATAACGATTGCATAAACTACTATTATACAATCGTTATATAATGTATGCTTTTTTAGTCGAGAACTGCGAACTCGGCAAGCCTCGTGGTCTAATTAAGGTTCGAGACTTAAAAAGCTAATTATATAACTATTGCATACACTACTTTTTCAACGAGTCAACGGAAATTAATTAAACAAACCGAAACTATCAAACAAACTAGTCCTGCGGCAATGAACATTAGGCACATGGGTCGGGCGCTCGTTGGTCTTTTGCTCTATGTCCGCGACGTCACGTGATTTGTCAATTTCATAAGAGTACTGTAATGGTGACACGTGATTGGCCAATTTCATAAGAGTACAGTAAAAGGCGACACGTGATTGGTCTATTTCATAAGAGTTCACTTGAAGGGAACCAATAGAGAAATGTATGTGATTTTAGTTTTGTCTACTATATCGTAATTCAAACATTGAAGTCGACGAGTAGAAAAAAATCATAATAAAACGGCGCGTATCTTAAGGATCCTTATCACTCTAA